>JALPQD010000179.1:2149214-2749214 GCA_023101885.1 Typhlomys cinereus
TCTGCCATGGGGTAGAAAGTAGGGGGGAGTGCTATGTGCCCTCAGTGGCATAACCTACTGGGACTGAGAACAGGAAGGAAGAGGAGGGGAAAAGAAGAAATGAAAATGGTCTTGGTAAAATTAGAAACAAGAAGACGCTTCCCATGCAGTTGGACTGGTTCCCTTCCTCATCTGTTCCTTCGCTGAGATTGTGCGGAGCAGACATCCTTGAGAAAGGGCAGTATAATCATGACTGTGGATATTCCTGAGTCTCTATAGAGCTTCCTTTATTAGCTCAGTGGATGCTGGGATCAAGACAGGAGCCCAATTTTTTAATCTTAACTATTTAAGGAATTCCCCTCCTTTCTCTGGACTTCCTTGCCTATAGTGAAATGGTCTCTAAGGTCTTTCTCAGCTCTAAATCTTTTGAATTTGCAAGACTGGAAATGGTGTTATAGTATAAAACCACAAAGAGTGTTCTAATTGACAGGCTCTAGAATTACTGGATTTTTTATGACAATTTTGGTGACTGTTCCACACGGTCATGCTGGTCACTTTTGTCTTCTGTCAGTTCCGTAATGCTGAATCCTCCTCCAAGACCGTGAGGGACAGCAGGAAAAGGTAGAGCCTTGGGTCTTGCACTACTCATCCTCATTATCTGTGGCGAGTTTCCCCATTCCAGTTCAGATTCTAAGAATCTGACAATGCAAAGAATATCGGGCAAAATTTTGATCAGGGAGACTGGGCCCCCATTCTACCCTAGCAAGCCTTCATCTGTACAATGCTGAGCTTTATTATGTCAGTTATGAGGGTCAGACACACTGGGTGTAAAGATGGTTTATAAACTCAAGAACTCAATCTATGTAAGAATCACTGTCCTAATTAAGAGCTCCTGCGTGAGACACTAAGGAACAGACTTCCTCTCTGTTGGCTCCCAGAGATGCTCTGAAGAAAGACTGTGGCTTGGTGGAGATCCTTAAGAGGCCGCTCAGCTCAAAGGAAGCTCTTAGGCTTCCTTAAAAGAAAAGAGCCCAATCTGAGTGTTGTGAGTAAAGAGAGCATCCAACCTTCAGTACAGGAGGACTGGGAAGTGGGCACACAGGCCCAAATGGGAGGGACTAAGGTACAAGACAGCCAGGAGAACCAGAGCTCCCCCTGCACTCTGTTGCCCAAGAAAACCTCCGAACTCATCAACCAGATGGAATTAACTTAGAAACCCCTCCCCCTCCAAGCCAGTCAGAGCAGTTGAGGGTGCATGTGTAGTCTTCTGCACCCACCCTATCTTCTGACTGCAATTCCTGGCCCTGGTTTTATTTATTCCTCATGATGATAGAACATAGAAGGAACAACAGCTCTGCACCCCCAAAGACCTAAGTTTGAGCCTCTACATACATGTGCGTGTGCACACGTGTGTATGTGCATATGTCTATGTGTGTATGAGTGGGATGCATCTGTACTTTTGTTTGCAGGTGTAGGTGGCCACGAACATGTGGTGGTCAGAGGTTGTCCTGCTGTATCATTTTCTTTACTCCCTTGACATGGGGCCTCTCAATGAACATGGAGAAAGCCCCAGCAAGCCCCCACTGCCCCCACAGTGCTGGGGTTATAGGTCTGTGCAGCAATGCCCCAATTTTTACGTGAGTTTTGGGATTGAACTCAAGCACTCCTGCTCCCAAAGCAAACATTTCTTTTCACAGAGTCACCTGCCCAGCCGCTGAGTCTTGAGCTCATTCTCTCTACTTGTATGAACTCAGCAAGTTATCAAATTCTCCGAACATCCTGCCTGTAGGAAGAGATTAATAAGGATTCTCTACTGTCAGAGAGGAAAATGACAATTTGGCTCCACATTGCATCTGAATGACTGGTCTTTGGCCCAGGGAAGTACACATTCAGAGAAGGAAAGACCCAGGATCAGGTTTGGCTTAATATTAATTTCTAGCCTCCTTTGCCTTTGGTGGCACCATTAACACCCATTGTTATATTTTCTCTTATGAATTGCACAGAGGAATTTATTTGTGGAGTGACTGTGAGGCCCCTACTGTTCCTCCTGTGGAAAGATTGACCTTGATGCTTTTTAGAAAGCTGGTTCTATGAGAAGATCAATTTGAAGCTATTAGGCACTGGGCTTGGGATCTTGGATCCCAAAACAAAGGTGGATCCTGTTTGGATCTCTGAGTAAAATGCAATAGTTCAATCCCTTAAAACTTACATAAGAAAGCTAGATGTGGTGGCATAAGTTTGTAATCTCAACGCCTCAGAAGACTAAAACAGGGGGTTTGTAAATTCAAGGACTACCTGCGCTATGGAATAAATTTAAAGTCAGACTGGATAGGTTGCCAAGATCCTGTCTGAAAATAGAAAGTAAAAAGAGGACTGGAGACATAGCTCAGGGATAGAGCACTTTCAAGCATGCAGGAGGCCCTGGGTTCAATCTCTATTCCTAGTACTTCAAAAAGAAATAAAAACCAAAACAAAACCTACACAGGAGTCAAGCATGGGGGCACATCTGCTATCCCAGCACAAGGAAGCAGAGGCAAGAAGATTAAGAGTTTAAGACTGGCCTACATCACGAGACCCTGTCTCAAATACACACACACACACACACACACACACACACACACACGAATGTGAGGGACAGGCAGGGCAAAAAAGATAATGGCGTGTTAGTCCCTAAGATGGTTTTTAAAGTTTTTGGTACAGATTAGCCATTTACCAGACAAATGCTTGTATTTTGTATGTAAATCGATTAAAAGTCTATCAAGTGACCGTTGATAAACCATGCTACATCCGTTCACTCCTGGATTTGGAATTCAAAGTTATGGCTGAAATTGATTAATAAAGCTTTTTAATACTCAGAAAAGTTTCGGGCATCTTTGAGCCTATGAACAATGATAATGGGGTATGCAAGATAAAATTAAAATGGGATAGTCTTGAGTGAGTGAAGTGGGACGAGTATGATCCTGGGCCCTAGCCTGGAGCCACATGGTGGCAGTGTGGAGTTAAAAATGTCAACCTATGGGCGTGGGCTGGGCTGTCAGCTCCTGCCTGAGAATCAATATGAAATCCTTCTCCAGCCAAACATAGAGACCTGGTGGGCTAGTTCTACTGCTTCTGGACAAGTCCAGGTAGCAACGATTCCCAGGAGGAGGCTAGAAAAGTCAACCAGCTTCTCAGCTTACTCAGACCCAACTTTCTCCCAAAGAGTGTTCACCCCTCATTTGACCCAGTTCTCCTGAGCCACCTGGATGGACACGTGCTTCCTTCCATAGAGGACCATTGGGCAAGGGCAAAACCTTCGAGGTCACTACTTCAACAGAAGGATAGAGTATAGGAATTCCGGCTGAAAGGCAGTGAAGACACGTGGGAGTGCCTAGGGGAGGCACAGGGAGCCCCAAAACCAGATGAGCTGGAGTCATTTCATTGAGTTATCCCACTGAGCCCAGAAACCAATCTTTATCCCGGGAGTGAGTTCATGGATGCTAAGTCTAAAATATCTCTTCTCCCTGGTGGCTCCAGTTAGATAATCATGGTTTTGCTGAAACTTCCACGTTGAGTATTTGTATGCTTTCTCCTTTAGAATAGGATTTTTTTTAAAGACATGTCATGTTTATTGTGGTCTATATTTCTATCTTGCTGTTGACACATAATCAGTTATCTTTTGGCTGCTAAAGACAAGTCAATTTCTCTGCATCCAATTATCATGTAAGTTGCAGAATTTTTTTTTTAATCCAGTCCTTGCCCATGGGGGAACTCAACTGGAACAGCACCACGGTTCCCCAAGGTACCAATAACATATAACAGCCACTGAACTGGAAACTAACTATGCTTCTCCCTCAAAGGGCGATTCATTCTGCAGATTTAGGCAGCCCACCCTCTAAGTTCATGGAGCTGTCGCAAACAAAAGTCATCTGATTGCTAGCCACAGGGCTGTGATAACCTTGAGGATTACTTTCTTCAGATTCACTTTCCACTGTTTCGGTTACCTACAGTCAATTGCAGCTGCAAAATAGTACCTGGAAAATTCTGGAGGAAGAAATAAATTTTAAATTGCACACTATTCTGAATAATGTGATGAAATCTTGCACCATCCTGGGCCCTCCTGAGGAATGAAACATCTCTATGCAGCAAATCTCCAGCGTGCATGCGACCACTCAACAGCTGCTTAGTGGCTGCCCTGGTAGTAAAGTTAACTATTGCGTAACCATGATCACATGTGTGACAGAGACAGAGAGAGAGAGAGAGAGGATTTTTATTAAAGTATATTGCTAATATTGTTCCATTTTATTATTAGTTGTTAGCAATCTTTTTCCTATATTGAATTTATAAAGTAAACTTCATCAGAGATGTGTATGTATATGTGTAGAAAAAATGTAATACATGCCAAGGACCCAATTTAAATCGTTAGCTGGCCCCGTCATCAGTTTGTTAGGTGAAATTGCTTAGGAGATGAAATCATCTCTCCCTGAGGCATCGTCTGTATTGTTGAAATTCTTACTCCATAATCATTTGGTGGAGCTTCTCTTCAGGAATACCTACACCTAATAAGCCAACTTTCTGAGCTAAGCTGGGTAGAGACCTTAGTCAGATACTGTGGCACTTTCTGGTCTCTGGTCCCCAATCTGCTTAACAGCCATTCTCTATTCCAGGCACAGAGGTCTCTTTAGCTCAGGCAAGACCTCGGGCATCACTGACAGTCAGCACACAGGCAGGTCTGTCCCTTTTTCTTCTGCCTTTCTTCCCACCTATTGTCTTTCCACCTTCATTTTAAAACTGATGTCAGAAATCACCTCTTTCAGTGTGTGATAGCCAGAAACCTTTGTCAACTTGAAAATTGAATTGATAATTGAGTTGAGCCCTGGACAGGCCTGCAGGAGATTGTCTGACTGATGGGGGAGGGCCTTCTTCACAGTGGGTGGGACTAGTCCCTAGGCAGGTAGATGAGATGGAGAGAGTTCAGGAAGTTGGCATCCATTGGTATACTTGGATGGACATGCTGGTCTGGCAAGTAGGATTGCTCTTTTCAGCAGTCCTATGTATGGATGGATATGGATATGGTATAGCCAGTTCCCTTAGCTCCTGGTGTTGGTATGAGCTATCCTGCCAAGCTGGACAAGGAGCTGAAGCCCCCCAAAAAAATCATAAACCAAAATAAAACTCTTTGTTCCCTTAAGTCATTTGGTTGTGAATTTATCAGCAACTATCCAAGGAACTGCAATATAGGGTATTAGTTCATCTGATCGTTCTTTTCCCCTAGTTCTGCCTCCACTTTGATGACACTGTGAGTTCTTTGCTCTCTATTACTTCCCTGTGTTGTTAATGTTCTGTGCATACTTTGCTGTTCTCTGGCTTTTCTCTCTGGCTTGCCCACCCCAATCTTGGATGCAGGTGTCAGAACTTTACCTAATGATCAAGTCTTTTGATTGACATCTCCTCCCAACCCGCAGGGCCTATACCAGAGGTTGGCCTGCTACCTCAGTAGCTTCTCTCTCAGTATGCAAATTGCCTTGGCAGTGCCCAAGCAGTCTCTCTTGGGTACTGTGGTGGCTGGTCTCTGTGAGAAGAACTGCCCAATGGCCTACCTGCCCACTGTTTCTTGACTGTAGATGTGATATGACTATCCTCTTCAAGTTCCTGTGGCTCTGGCTTCCCCACAATGACAGACTGTATTCTGAAACTGAGCCAAATAAATCCTTTATGTTTGCTTCTTGTGAGGAACTATGGCTTGTCTGAACTCTGCAACTGACATAATTCTTTTCCCAGTTTAAAAAATGACAATTAAGCAATGGAGTTTTGACTTTTAAGAAAAAGTTAACTTTGGACTGGGGAGATGGCTCAGGAGTTAATACTCTGTCTTATAAGCAAATGTCTTGAGTTCAGATCCCAGGTCCCAAGTAAAAACACCTGAAGGAAATAGCAGCAGCCTACACTTCCTGTCATGGTGGGAGGAGCCTGGGAAATCCCAAAGCAAATTAAGAAGGAGGTAGAAGAAATCCAGGATTGGTTCCCAAGTCACCCTTGGTCCTCCACAGGGACACGCAGTGCCCTCTGGTGTACACACACACACACACACACACACACACACACACACACACACACACGCGCGCACACACGCAATAAATAAAATATTTTAAAATATAAAATAAATAAAAATAGGTCATTTTTTAAAAGTTTCATTTTTTGATGCAAGGACATTATTATTATTATCAGCATTTCTAAAAATACTTTATTTATCATACATGTGTGATGTATGTATATGCTCATGTGTATGTGCACATATATATGTGTGGGTGCCCGTGCACTGGTGTGGACCTGCATGTGGAGACCAGAAATCAAAGTCAGGTGCCTTCCTCAGATTCTCTTTATTTCTTAGGATGCAAGGGTCTTTCACTAAATATGGAGTTCATCAACTGCCTGTTTCTGCCCTTTTCCTCTCCCCTCAGAGCTCAGATGCAGCCATGTGCTGTCGTGCTGACTTTTACACCAGTGCTGAGCATCTGAGCTCAGGTCATCATGCTTATGTGGCGCGAGCTTTAATGACTGGGGCATCCCCAGCCCCAAACTCCCCCCCCCCTCTGTCTCTATCTGTCTGTGGGGGAGGGAGGGGTATGTGATAAAGATTGAACCTAAGGCCTAGTGCATCCTGCTTAGGCAGTTTCAGAGCTCAGTGCTGGGAGGTCTTTGAAGGTCATCCCCCATAGTTGGGATTGCCCTGAAGGAGCACACCCCACTAATCTGGAGGAACTGACTCTAATCTTTCAGAGATAAGGTCAGCAACTTCACCCAACACTCAGTTCATGAAAAGATGTGGGGATGAGCTCCCCATCGCAGATAAGATATACAGTGAGATCCGTCACAAGATCAACTGGGTTGGGCCCCAGACCAATGAGATATAGAAGGCCAAAAGTTTCAGTCAGGTTTTCAGAAACTGGAGCTAACCAATGAAGAAAAGCCACTTTTCCCAGGCCTGCCTAAGACTATAAATAACCCTGACCAGCCATCTTTAGTTCACTTGCTCTCGTGGATTCTGCCTCTGAAATCCCTGAGTTCCTTTTCTGTCTCTCTCTTACCCCTCTTGGACTCCATGTCTGGAGTCTGTAAGTTCATTTCCTTGCACCTTATGAAGTCCGTGCCTGGAGTGTGAGTTCTTGGCGGCTCTCTTGCCCCTTGCGGATTCAAAGTTCATGAGTTCTGCTCTTTCTCTCCTCTAATAAACTGTGATTTAGTCCTCTAATCTGTTCTGGTTTCAGTCTCTTGAACACAAGAACCTGCACATAAAGACCCCAGAGAACCCACATCACTACTACTGAAACACAGACCCAACTCAACTTCAGTTAAGTCCTTGGGTTTGCTAGGGCTGGAATATTCGCATAATATAAATTTATTTTATTTCTAGTGGGCATAAAACTGTGTTTGTTTATATTTATTTCAACGGGTCTCCCTGTGATACCCATGCTGATCTTGCGTTCATCCTCCCCTCAGCCACTAAGGTAACATGTAGCTTGCCTTGACTGTAGCTGCTAAGGCAGCCGTAGATAATTAAGAAGACAGTGATATAGCATTAATCTCCTGGCTGCTCACCAAAATGTGGTGGGTTTTCTGGGATCTTTTATGTGTTTCCAGGTTCTTGTGTTCAGGAGTCAAAGACCGAAACAGAACATATGTAGAGGATCAAGGCAGAGTTTATTAGAGGAGAGAAAGAATGGAACTCACGGACTTTGAATTCTCAAGGGACAAGAGAGTTGCCAAGAACTCAGACTCCAGGCATGGAATCCATGAGGGGCATGGGAAATGAAAGGAACTCACAGATTCCATACATGGAATCCCATGAGGGGAAAGAGATGGACGCCAGGGTCAGGGTTATTTATAGTCTTAGGCAGGCCTGGGAACCATGGCTTTTCCTCAATAACTCCAGTTTCTGAAAACCTGATTGGAGCTTTTGGTTCTCTACATATTCATATTGGGGCCCAACCCAGTTGATCTTATGGCCCACCTCAGGGTAGAGCTTATCTACAGTGGAGAACTAATCTCCATATCCTTTCATAGACAGGATTGGGGGAAGTTGGTGACCTTAAATCTGTTCCTCCAGATTAGTAGGTGTATCCCTTCAAGGTAACCCCAGCAGTGAGAGGTGACCTTTGGAACCTTCAAAGACGTCCTAGCACAACTGCTCTTAAGAGTTGCCTAAATAAACAGCAGGGCCTCCAGTCTTACCTTGCTCCTTATGTAGTGGTAATGTTGGGGTCCCTCAGGAGTCTTTTATGTGTTTCCAGGTTCTTGTGTCCGGAAATTGAAGATTGAAACCAGAACCCGTGTAGAGGATTAAGGCAAAGTTTATCAGGGGAGAGAAAGAACAGAACTGATAGACATGAATCTGTGAAGGGCAAGAGAGCCACCAAGAACTCACAGACTCAAGGCATGGAATCCATGAGGACAAGGGAAAGCTGGAAAAGGAACTTTTGGATTCCAAATGTGGAGTACCATGAGGGGCAGGGGTGCCCAAGATGGCTGCCAGGATCAGGTATACTTAGACCCTTAGGCAAAAGGGTTGGGGGGGTGGCTTTTCCTCGCTGGTTAGCTCCAGTTTCTGCAAACCTGATTGGAGCTTTTGATCTATGTCTTATTGATCTGTCCACATTGGGGTTCAATCCAATTGATCTTGTACCAGACCTCATGGTAGGGCTTAGCTACAGTGGAGAGCTAATCTCCATATCCTTTCATGAACAGAGGGCTGATGGAAGTTAGTGAAGGGTAACCATAGCCCTGGGAATTACCTTCAAAGACCTTCAGAGACTGTCCCAGCATGACTGCTCTCAAACTGCCTAAGTGAGAACGTCCCCAAAACCTTGGAATTAAATACCATGTAAACTACCAATTTCAGATAAGCTGTTCTTTAAAAAAAAGGTATGTATTCTTTCACAATTTCATATATATATATATTACTTTGATCTATTCCTTCATATTGTCCCCTTCCCAATCCTGATGAATCCCTTTTTCTCCTTTTTTTAAGTCTTCTTTTGTTTGTGTGTGAGTCCCAATGCTGAATTTAATTAGGGTTGCTTGCATGAGCATGGGTGTGGGTTACTTGCTTAAGAAAAGGCAGCTTACCAATGGCTATACCACTGAGGAATATGACTTCTCTCCCCCAGCAACCGTTAATTGCTTATAGCTCTCCAGGGAGGGGAGTGACCTTATGAGCCCCTCCCTCATCAATAATAGAATGTTGATGACTAGTTTAGTGTGGGTAGCCATTGCTGTTGTGAGTTCATGAGTGCATCAGCCATGCCATGTCCAGAAGACAGCATTTTACAGCATTCTTTCCCTTCCTCTGGCTCTTACATTCTTTCTGCCTTTTTATCTGAGATGATCCCTGAGCCTTGGAGGAGCTGATATCGATGTCCCATTTCGGATAAGCACTTCTCAGCACTTTGAGCAGTTAAGAGTCTCTGCATTAGATGTGGTCAACTGCAAAACAATATCTCTGACCAAGGCTAAGAACAATACTAACCCATAGGTACAAACACAACATTTGACTCTATGTCCCTTTAGCAAAGCAACAGTAGTAGACCCCCACCAGGATCTATGAGCTGTTGTTGTTGCTCTTTCTGTTGCTATGAGAGACCACTCAGAAAAGGTGAGATTTATTTGACTTACAGTTCCAGAGGGGAGATATACTCCATTATGATTGAAAAGACATGGCAAACAATAGAAGCTAGAGGTGGGTGAGGTCACATTTATCATGAAGACAGAGTGGAGCAAATAGCAGACTGCAAGGGCAGATTAATAGCAGAAGCAGGGTGGAGTTACCCAATTCCAAGACCTGCCCCCTAAAATTCCATCAGAAGGCATTGACTGACCTTACAACACTTATGGTGCCATTGCTGCACCCATGAACACTTCAGATTCTTTTTTTTTTTAATTATTTTATTATTATTTATTATTTTAGTCAATTGTGTGTGTGTGCGTGTGTGGAGGAAATTCACACATGGTGCTGTAACTATGGTTAAAAGCCCATGACTGAAGAGCTTGATGTAGTTTGAATGTTTCCCCACTTCCGCCTGGCGTCTATACGTGGGGGTCTAGAATCCGAACTCAGGACCTTCTGCCTGCAAAGCAGAGGCTTAACCCCTGAGCCACCTCTCCACCCCCCAGATTCTTAATCAAAATAATATCTTTTAAATCCTAATTGATTAAAAAATACAAGAAATGGATACAGGATTTTATTGAATTTAATTTTGGAAGATTTTTCCGTGACTTAGCTAGTTATGATGCTGGTAGTAGCAACTATTTTTTGTTTTAAAAAACCAACAAATTCAAAGGACTATAGAAATGGCTCACTGGATAAAGTGCTTGACACACAAGCATGAGATGAGAGTTCTGATCCCTGAGCATGTATTTAAAAGGCGGGTAGGCATGGCAGCCTATCAGTAACCCTAGGACTCAGGAGAACAAGGGATACCCAGAACAGGCTGGTTAACTAGAGTGGTGGAGATGGTTATCTGGCTTCAGTGACAGACCGTGAAATAGAAAATAAAGTGGAAGGCAGGAGAGATGGCTCATTAAAGTCTCTGCCTTATAAGCAGAAGAACCTGAGTTCAGAGTCCAGATCCCACATAAAAACTCTGGGTGGAAGTGGTGGTGGCCTTGGAAGAAGGAGCCAGGAAACCCTAAAGCAAAGCAAAAAAGGAGGTAGAGCAATCCAGGATGATTCTCAAGTCACTCTTGGGTCTCCACAGGCACATACAGTGTCCTCTGAGACACACGGACACAGAAACACACATATGTCAATCGTGGGGCCTCTACATGCATACATACAAGTAGACACAAACCTCCAAAAATATGTGTGCAAACACACATATACACATTCAGGTATACTATACACACAAAGACCATGCACCAACAAACATCAACAAATTCAAATGCTGACTTAGAGTAGATTTTTTGAATGAATTTTTTTAAATTCTGAAGACAAAGGAGAATTATTACTCACTAAAAGACATTACAGATTAGTAGGGACAACATGCATGGAAATATATAAGAAGAAAAGAGGGAACTGTTAGTTGCAATGCTATTTAAAACCTTTACAGAAACTGTTTATCTCCAATAATTAAAGAGAATGTCAAGAGAAGTCACTAAACCTGCAGTTCGCAAAATAGAACTTCATTCTAGTGGATTAAAACCTTTTTATTATGACATAGTTTTGCTTTTTAGCCCAGGCCAACCTGAAACACTATATAACCCATCTTAAATTAACCTCAGCATTGGACTGGAGAGATGGCTCAGGGGCTAAGCCTCTGCTTTGCAGGCAGAAGGTCCTGAGTTCGGGTCCTAGGTAAAGACGCCAGGTGGAAGCAGTAGCAACCTGCACTTCCGGCCCTAGTGGACAGAGCCTCAGAAATCTCAGAACAAAGCAAGAAGGAGGTAGAAGCAATCCCAGATGATTCCTGAAGTCACCCTTGGACCTTCACAGGGACACGCAGTGCTCTCTCTCTCTCATACACACGACCCACGCACACACACACACGCTAAATAAATAAACAAAAATTTAAAATTTAGATGTTGATATACACACATACGGTGTGTACTTGCTAACTGCAAGCGAACACCAACCTATGATGATAAGTGATTTGTTCCGGAAAGCACTTTGCAAGCTCCTTCCTAGAGGTCACAGAAGCCTTGGGGCACACCCTCTGCCTTGCTCTGTGATGAGACCCCTTCCTATCTTTAAGCTGACAGATTCTAGTCCCAGGCTAGGATGTGGCTAGGATGTGGAAGGGAGATCAAACAGTGACAAAGACTTTATTAAACCTGTAGCATCCACAGGACGCTATTTTTGAGAGGTCATCAGTAACACACTCATCTTCTGGCCCCCTCCACCCACCCCAGACCCAAGTTTCAAGACGGCAACCACACTCCACAGGCCTTTTGCTCCCAAACACAAGGTCCCCAACATTTGTGGGACTACAATCTACTGTCTTTGGTGAATCAATTTGCTCTCTTCATTTCTTAAACAGGTGTTGGGATTAGGTAATTTCTTAAAAGAGGAATCTAACCACTATTCAGTCACTCTAATCCATATTTCATTGGGTCTTGTCTATATGTCACATTTTTTACAAGTTTTCCATGCTTTAACAATAGAGCTTTATGATGTCATAGTTCTGGTTATAGAATTCATCACTTAAAATTTTCCAGTGTATTAAAGGATACAGCTCAGTTATAGTCTATTAACCCAGCATGTGCAAGACCCTGTGTTTGATCCCTAGCACCATAAAATGAAAGTGAACTTAGTGGAAAATGTGTGGTGACCACTAATTGATGGTGACAGTGGTTGCACTCTGTAAGTAACTGAAAACCGTGGAGTTGTCTACCTTGATTGGACAAATTGTATGGCATATCTCAATAAAGTTGATATTAAAAGGAAAAATATAAATACTAATGACTTTAGTTAGGCAAGATGGTGCCAGCTGTAATCCTAGATACTATAGGCTAAAGGAAGAAGATTGAATGTTCAGATGTTATGGGATTGATCTGTCCCATTGTTGCATGTCCATGATTGAACCAGAACATATCTTGTCAGATTGTGAGGAGACCCAAAGCTTCTGCCTGGGCTTAGTGCTGGCTAAGCAATTTACAGCCTAGGCAACCATTACAGTGGTCTATTGTACATCTTCTGTATGCTAATAAGCATTTCAAGACAGAGGTGACAAGGCTTTTGTGATCACCATTGCAGAACACAGCTGGCCACCACCCACCACACAGTCCCACCATATCTTGTCAGGTTGTGAGGAGATCCAAGGATTCCGTCTGGGCTTCGTGCAGGCTCAGTGATTTACAACCTTAAAAAAGTCTTCATTTTTCTACCATATTTTTCCCCTGAAGAAATAAACCTCATCATAGAAATTTTAAAACTTTTATAAAAGAATATAGTTTGAAATCTGTGGAGTGTGCTTTTGTATATAAATAATTACATTTTTAGGAATACTGAAAAGCTATGTCTTTTGATAAATTGAATCATCTTAATTTGAGCATGCCTGACTATAAATGAATGGTTGTTTAATGAAGCACAGGCTAATTTTTTAAATGAGTATAAAAAGGCCTTGTCCTGTGAAGTTTTTTAGTTTGGGGAAAAAATACTGTATTTAAAGAGATGGGCACAGGTAGAAAAATTAATGCTGTGATGCTGCAAGAAGCAAAACGGGCCTGTGTGATATTCAGCAGGTAAAAGAGAGACAGCAGAGCTTCAAGCAGAGCTCATCAGTAGCCTTAATAGAGCTGACTTAACGTCCCCAAAGTTAAATGAAGCTCATGTAACCATTTACTTAAATACTGTGATGACAGTGAGCTTGGCTGGTAGCTAATGAGAGCAAATGAAGAGTTGCTTTTATTTGGTGAAATAGATGAGCAATTTTGGATGTCATATTAGAAGGGGGGGATAAAAGGCAGTGTGAGCAGTAAGTGGTTAGCATGATATCCAGATTTCACAACTTAGAATCAGAAACAAAGGTGTAATTGAGGTATTTTGTACTTGCTTAGAATTTTGAGAATATCAGCTTTCTGAAAAAACAGGAACTTTTAATATTTTCAGAAGGGCATAAACTTTTTTGGGTCTTTGAGTTATTAACGCTAAATCATGAGTAAATACCCCCTGGGTTGCCTAAAAGAGTTTGTACAATCCTAAAGAATACTAAGTAGTGTCTTGATACTTTAGGAGAGAGACTTGTAGTGTGTTGAGGTCGGGGCTTATCATTTCATTCCCACTGCTGGTGAAGCTCTGATTTAGCGTGAAGGGGTGAGAAATTTCATCAAGTGCTCTCGCTCACCCGTGCCCAAAACTATCTCCCAAAGGATTGTCCAGGACACCTTGCATTGAAAACTGTCATGGAAGACAGCACAGTCTTGTCACGTTGGTCGAAGGACAGCAAAGAAAAGAGGACTATGACTTCTCACGTGAACTCTACAGAATGTCTACCTACTGGGCTTTCCCTACTGGTATTACTGTCTCAGAAAGAAGTCTTGCTCCTGCTGGCTTTTTACTTGCGAAGCATCAGCAGCTCTAGCCTAGCTGTAGCTTTCTCCAGAGTCTGACATCAGCGACCCTGCAGTCCACCTCCAAGAATACTTCAACAAAAAATTTTGCACATGCATTATCTCCTGCTTTGGAACATGGCGGCTTCTTCAGTGGCTCTCACTCCAGCCTTGCGTCAAACCTGCTGCATTCTAGAGCAGTGGAAGACTTTGCTCCAGCGAGGACCAACCCCTGCAGCTCCGCCATGAGCACTGAAGAGGCCAGACTTCTAACTTAGAGTGTGGCCGCTGAGCTTCCTGGCCCCTTCAGAATTGGCACAAACTGGCTTTTATTATGTATGACCAGGGGACAGGGTAGCCTGCTTTGCCTGTGGCAGGAAACTCCATAACTGGGAGCCGCAGGACTACGCGGTGTCAGAACACCAGAGACATTTCTCCAGCTGTCTGTTTCTGGAAAATTCTCTAGAAACCCTAAGGTTTAGTATTTCAAATCTGAGCATGCAGACACTTGGCACGAAAGACAACCTTTCTGTACTGGCCACTCAGTGTTCTGGTTCATCCTGAGCAGGAGGCAAGCACTGGCTTTTATTATGTAGACCATAATGACACGTCAAATGCTTTTGCTGAGATAGTGGTTTGAGGTGTTGGGAATCTGAGAATGACCCCTGGGTAGAACATGCCAAGTGGTTTCCAAGGTGTGAGTTCTTGTTACGAATGAAAGGGCAGGAGTTTGCTGGTTAAGACTCAAGCTAGAAATCCTCATCCTCTTGAACAGCTGATGTCAAACTTAGACACCCCTGGAGAAGAAAATGTTGATTCTCTCACTGTGCTTTGGCCCTAAAGAGAGCTCTTCAGAAGACACAATTATGATCATGCCTATGGTTGAAGCTGCTTTATAAATGGGCTTCAGAAGAAGCCTGGTAAAACAGACAGTTCAGCACAGAATCCGCACCTCTGGCAAGAACTACCAAACAGTTAATGGTATTGTGTCAGCACTTCTTGATGTTCAAAATGAAAGAAGAGGAGAAGGAAAGACAGGCCGAAAAGATGGCATTGGATAACTTGTCACTACTTAGGAAGAACAGGATGGCTCTGTTTCAGCAGTTGACTTGTGTCCTTCCTGTCCTGGATCATCTTTTAAAGGCTTATGTAAACAACAAATAGTAGCACGGCATCATCAAGCAAAAAACACAGCATGACACTGATTGTTAAGGGAAATGCTACAGCCAGCATCTTCAAAAACTGTCTGGAGGACAGTGACTCTAGATGAAAATATATTTGTGGAAAAGAACATGAAGTATATTCCAACAGAAATATAGTGTAGAAAGAACAATTGAGGAGATTAAAGAAGAAAGAATAAGATTGGATTTATCCAGAGGGTAATGGGGGCTACTAACTGCTTATCAATCAAAAAGAGGCAAAACAGGGTTTTTTTCATTCTTTTTTTTTATTTAATGTTATAAACATGCATATAGTGACTTTATAATATTTTCAACCCTTCGTCCCAAATCCATCCCCTCTCTTTTCCCCTTACAACTCTTCATCTCCCCTACCAGACTCCTTCCTATTTTCAAATCTTTTCACTTGCACAGCCCCCTACATTTCATCTAGTCTGTGATGACTTATGCCTGACCCAATTCATGCTCCGGCAAACATCCTAGATTGCTGGATATATCGTTAAGGAAAGTATACTTCTTTACTTCCCCATCAACATTAGTTCTCTCAGCCTCTCAGAAAGATGCAGAGATTCTTGAGATCTTACTGATGTTATGGTGAGATGTTGATGAGATGGTCCTCATGCAATTCTTGTGTAAGTATACATATGTCATGAAATCTTGTATATCATGATTATGTCATGTCCAGGAGAAAATGCCTAGCCTACCACTTTCCCACTTCAGGTTCTTACAGTCTTGTTGCTCTTCTGCCTGAGCCTTGGGTTGGGGGGTGGGTGGGTGAGATTTATATGTCCTGTTTATGAACAAGAAGTCCACAGACACTTATTTTCTGCATTTTGACAAGTTGTGCTTTTCAGTAATAGACACGTTCTGTTGTGGAAGGGGACTTCTAGGTTGGGTGCTGAGTGCTCTTCCAATATATGGATATAATAGATATTTACAAAGCAGTTTAGTGTACTGTCTTCCTAGCTAAACGTTCATACTCCGCTCTTCCCTTATGACTTGTTTCCCTTCCTTTCATAGGTTCTTGTTGTAGTTTACATTAACAGGGATTCTGTTCTGAGAAGTCACTGGATGTCTCCTTGATATTTATGTTACTATTACACTGATGGTTGGTTGTTGCCATGGTGATTGCTATTGTAACTTGCTATCTTGCAGGTTGATGAGACCTCTGATTGTTTTTCTCCCCCAGTAACTTCTACAGTACTCTTTGGTACTGTGTAAGCTATCCAGCAAGGAGGAAGCTGCCAAACCAGTTCCAGCTGGTATTTTTTGTCCATGTCCTGTGATCCATGTATGTTGCATTTTTAGTAATAAGGTCTTGCTGTCAATTATTGGAGAGCAACCAAGGGCAAAAACCTACATGTTTGGTGGGTCTTTGTGTCCTCTCTGACCATCAACTTATCAGGAAGTGTCACATACCTGTTACTTCTAGCATAATTTTAGTTGTCACTGGACTAAGTGGAGCAAACCAAGGCATTTTTTTTGTTTTGTTTTGCCCTGTTTTTCTTCTGCATAGGTACTGTTCATTCTTATTTCTTTTTTAAACAGATTTTTTTTGACATATTAGTAACATTTGATTCCATCCCACAATCTTAGAATTTTTCTTTTGAAAGAAGAATCTTCTGACTATACTTAGAGAACAGATTGGAGAAAATAAAAAGGCAATTGAATATGTAGAATTGTTAGGATTAATGATTTTTGGAATCTATGGTGGTGCATGGGTTTGTGATCAGAGAGTGGAGAGACTAGTGGTGGAAGAGGAACAAGGTATATTTAGTTCTTGGTGCTGAGTGCTCCCAGGGCCCGGGATGCACACTGGCAGGGACGTCGGCTCTAAAACCCTGACTGTCATCTTACTGTGTCTTGGAAAAGCTGCCTCTTAGGATGACAGTAATAGCAGCTTTCCTCAGTGCCTTCATGGGAAGCACTCACAGTGTGTCTGGCATAACATAAAAACTGTTCACATCCCGGCTGGTGTTAGGCACGGAGAGGTGAAATCCAGGAAGCAGTTAAGTGCAACGGCTGGCCGGACAGATCCCAGTGATCTCAGCAAATGTCTGGCACTGAAGCCATGGGAACTGAAGGAGAGGATGGAAACTTGAGGTACTTTAATGCCAGAGAGACAGACGGGTCAAGGAGTCCCCAAAGGCTGAGCAAAGGCAGGAGGAAGAGTATGGGAGTTTATAGATGGGAGCTGAGCCCTCTAATATATGGGAACTTCTGGCTGTCCTCAAACAACGCTTAGGCATCATACTGTTAGAAAAGTCTCACATTGGTGAAGCTAATTAATCAAGTTTTACATCTATGCCTAGAAACATTTGTTTGAAGTGTTAGGCTATTTCTTATAACTTATTTCTTAGAATTGTGGAATACACATCATAAAAACAAAAATCCTTTAGGAGTCAGGATGCTCTCTGTGCATTCGAGAGGGCCGTGTATGTATGGGGCTCTGGGTACTGTGCCCTTCCTTCCTTCCGGTCCCATCTCCTTTGCACATCAGTGTTCTCCCACTGTTTTATATCAGTTTTGATTTCCCACATGTAATAGAATAGGCAACTCAGAGAAATCAGACTAGGAATGTCTGGTTCCATGGGAAAGTCAGCACCTTAGGAAGTTATAGAGCAGCTGGGATTACCCTGAAGGGTCACACCCTTCACTGACTCCCCCAACCTCTGCTTATGAAAGAATATGGAAATTAGACCTTGGCTGCCATCTCTGCACCTGCCTCTCATGGTACTCCATGTCTGGAGTTCATGAGTTCCATTCTTTCTCTCCTCTAATAAACTCTGTCTTAATCCTTTACACATGCTTTGATTTCAATCTTCAACTTCAACTCCTAAACACAAGAACCCAGGTGCATAAAGACCCCGGGAGAGTGATCCTGCAATAAAAGGAGATAAGTTCCTCATTTCTAGCAAAAGAGGCAGCTTAGGCACCAGGAAGCTGACCCCCAACACAAATGGACCAATCAGACATAACAGGACCATTTAAAGAAACTACAACTGACCAACAGAAAAAGCCACTTTTCAAGCCTGCCTAACCCTATAAGTACCCTACCCCTGCCCCCTTCCAATGACTTCCATGCCCCTCTTACTATCAGTAAATCTGGCTGTAAAACTTTTCCACTTGCTCTGGATTCAGTCTTCAGCTCAGGGACACAAGAACCCCAAGAGTGCTACAGGATTTCTGTCCATGTTCTTGCATCCCAGACTCAAAGATTGAATCTTGGACACCATTGAATGGCTTAAGTAAAATTTATTGAAAAGCAGGCAAGGGACACTAATTGCTCAGGAGAATGAGGGAAGCAAGTAGTAGTTAGTCTCTGTCATAGTTGGGCATAGGTGTCAAGTTGACAGTTGAGGGCTGAGCTCTGGACACATTTGTAGAGAATTAGTGGTTGAGTTGGGCCCAGAGCAGACCTGCAGGAGATTGTCTGGCTGATGGGGAAAGCCCAGCCCATGATGGGTGGGATTAGGCCCTGGAATAAAATATGGACAGCTGGTTGAGAGAGTTGATATCCTTTTGTACATTTGGCTAGACTGCTGGTCAGGAAAGTAAGAATTGTCCCTCTCTCAGCCATTACGTAGAGATGTTGTGGCCAGTTCCCTCAGCCTTGGTGTTGGTGCATGTTTTCCCGTCAAGCTGGACTGAGAACTATAACCAGAAAATCGTAAGGCAAAATAAACCCCTTGTTCCCTTAAGCTGTTTGATGGTCATTTATCAGCAACCTGCAGGCGAACTGCAACAGTCTCTGACTGTTGGAGAGCCAGAGAGGAGGGAAGACCCCCTCCAAATTTTGATCTGAAGGTTTGGACTCTAGGTGCCCCTTTTGTGAACTTTTGGGGGTTCAAAAATGGAAACTTTCTATTGGTTTCTTGTCTGACCTTTGATCGGTGGTCCTTGGTAGGGCCAGGTTTGAAAGTCCCCCTGAAAAGGTTTGTGGTGGACCCCTGGTGGCGCACCTCCATGCTGAATTCAGTGAGGCTTCAGATCAGCTTTCCCAGTGTACATGCTGCCGTTCGCATAGGCTTGTGGTCTTGTTTAATTTCCTCTGGTCTCCCTGTTCTCACTGCCTGGAGAAATCTACCTTTGTTAAGGGGGGGGGTTGGTTTTACATTGACCATATGCATCACCCGAGTCCCTTTCTTCCCCTGCCCTCATTCCCAGACCAACCTGACAACTTCTGTCTTCTAGCTGCTTCCAGAGAAACATACAAGGCCTCTGCTCTGGAGGGTTTAGTGGCTAGGCGCTTTACTATTTGGACAGTGCCGCTACCTCTCTTTTTCTTTTTAATCCAAAGGTCTATCTTCCACATAACAAACAGAAAGATTTTCTTTTTTAAGTCATGGACTGTTCAAAAGTCTCTAAGAGTTTCCAAATTTTCTCCAAGTAACAGTCAAAAACTCTGCTGCTTTCTACGTTGCTTTTCTGGCTCCTATGCCTTCAGAAACTCCACTCTACACACTCACCTGACTCTTCTTTGACCACGTCAAGTCTGTCTTTACCCCCAGGACCTTTGTGCTTGCTGTCCTTTGGCTTGAGACTTCCACAGGCAGTGAGAACAGAGAAAGAAACCGGAAGAAATTAAGCAAGACCACAAGCCTATGTGAACGATAGCACATACACTGGGAGAGCTGACAGGAAGCCTACACCACGTTCCGTGCATTAAGCACCCCACCCCGGGGCTACCACAAAGTCCTCCAGCAGTACCTTCAAACCTGGCCCACCAGGGATCCCCAGGTAAAAGGTCAGAAAGGAAACCAATAGAAAGTTTCCATTTTAGATCCCTCAAATGTTCATAAAAGGGGCATCTAGGATTCAGAATCTTCCAAAACTCAGAGCGGTCTTATCTCCCTGCTGCTTCCCCAAACAGCCAATTAGATAGATGTCCTTTTCCCTGCTTTTCAATAAATTTTACTTAAACTATTCAATCACATCTTGGCTTCGATCTTCAGAATCTGGACGCAAAAGCCTGGACAAATCCCATAACAAAGCCATTTCCCCATATTCGATTTCCTTTAAGGCAAAGGTCGGTGAGGTCCTGACTTCCCATACAAAATAGTTCCTACCCCCACTGGGCTCTCCTCATCTACCACTACTTTCTTTCCCCTCTAACATATGTTACTGTTTGACTCTGTGTATTTACTTATTGTTCATTCTAAAAGCCCTATGATGACATCACTTTGTCTGTTAGGTTCTGTGCTATGTTCCCAGGATAGAGTGTGTGTGAAAGTACTTAATATATACTGTGAATGGAGGAACACAGCAGCAAACCAACTGCAAGCTTCTAGGCCCCTGTCAAAGTCCCCATGGAAGTTAGCGAGGCTAAGACTGATAAGAGGCGTGGTCTTTGAGCCATCTCTCCAGTTCTGCTCCAACCACCTAGAAATTTATCATCATACCTGGTACATGGCCTGTGTCTCAATGCTGATGGAGAAACACCTGAATGCACCCAAGGACAACAACCAGGAAGTTCCTTGCGATGACTCCCAAGCTGAAAAATAACTTGATCTGCAAATCACCCAGCTCCAAACCAGCCCAAGGACGATTAGTCAGCACTCACCTTGCAGAAGAATCCCTCCGCCCCACTCCCGCTAGACATGCTTAAAAACGCTGCTTTTCCTTCCCCTGGTGCGGCAGCTTCTGGACTCCTGCCAGGCTTGCTGTCAGCCCTCACTAGCTTAATAAAAATCGGTTTGTTCCGCCAAGGCAATCTCTCTGTTCCTTTGTGCAGGCTTCTGTGACCTGAACGCTTACTTCACAATCCTGATAGGTACCAGAGTGGGATCAGCAGGATTTGAATCAAGTTGGGTCAAGAGGGATGTGGAAAAGCCAAAAACCAAATCACCTTTATTATGGAATCTAACCTCTTATATACCACGGAACAGCGGGGTGACATCTATACACTGTGTAGAGGGATGACGTCAATTGTGGCAGACAGAGGACACATGCAAGTTCAACAATAGGTGGGACCATTACTAACCACACAGCCCAGCCAATCCTTAGATATATTAATATCCCCTAATGGCCCCATTCATTGTGGAGAAAGAACAGGCTACTAATGTGTATGAAGGTCAGCCAGATGGTGATACAATTACAGGATAAAGCCCTATGCCCATCCTTTAGATGTGCTAATTAATATCTAGATGGCTTCCAAAGAACAGGAAGAAATCTGTAAAAAACACCTCTGCCCTTGACCCCATTTCGAGATAGGACAAGATTCACCACTGCCCCTTGAAGGAGAATCAGCAGGAATTAGCCTTCAACTATTGCTGGCATAAGGAGGCACACTGAGACTGTGACTACAAGGAATGTCCTTGGCACCCGTCTTCTAGAAATGGGGGTTTTGAGCTTGAGTATTCCCTACACGTTTGTCTCCATTTTTTCCCTACATCGGGTGCCCTGACTCAGAAATAGGTGTTTGGAGTGAGGGTCCTGCCCTCCTATTCTACAGGTTCAGCCACCCATTCTCAATAAAAAGCTATCAATCAAATTGGCAGAGTAGCAGAAAACGGTAATCAATTTAATGTGGCCATATTGGGAAGAGATAAGTCCCTCTTTGGGGAGTCCAAGCGGGAGGGTAAAGTTTAACTAGAAAGCAGGAACTATGCATAATTAAGCAGTTTTGCCCCAGGTGTGCCTCTGCTTACGATCCTGCAAGTGATCTGATGAGTTGTCAGAGCCGTGGGAAGTCTCTTTTGGGAGACAAATATTCCCTCTCTGACTAGCTCAGTACCTTTTCTCTGATCTCAGCGTGAGATTTCCTGGGGCAGTTTCAGTTCTCAGGGCCCATTCTCGGGACAGTCCTGATCACCAGAGTAGTGGGTGAGGGTGTGGTTTGGGTGGGATTGAGATTTATGTGTTTTCCCAGGTTCTCTGCTACCCTGCTTCCAGGACCAAGAATGTGACAGTGCTTGATAAATACTTGTAAAAGAATGCACGCAGGAGTGAACCAACTGCAAATTTTCAGACACCTACCAAAATCTCTGTGGGAGCTGACCCCTGTCACTGGTGACATGAGCCCAGTGGGCAAACTTTGTGCTGCCCCTTTCCCTGTTGGCCTGTTCTTCATAGGGGCTTCTATAAGTCCTTCAGTAAGAAGCATTGCCCATGCTCCGGAAGTCTCCAGAACTGGCATTGTGTGAGGCAATTCTACTGGGTAGACAACAGGATATTCAGTCATTCACAGTCACAAACAGACATGAATGTGGCTCATGATGAACTCCCAAGAGGGTCAGTTCTTGCTAGGGAAGAATAAGACTGACAAGATTCAGAGATGGTTCCAAGTACCACGAGCCTCAGGAGGGCAAGAGAGGTCCCTGCGAGCCAAGCTGTTTAGGAACATGCCTCTGGACCAGGTGGTCTAAGCAAGCATGTTCTTGTCTCTTCCTTGTTGCTTTTCTCTCTTAGAAGTATATTTTGGTTCCAACCAAGAGGAGGAAATAACCAGCCATTTATTCAGTCAGAACGTTTTATGCATTTTCACAAAAAGTACCTGGGTATACTCATAAATGAAAACCTAGAGCTTGTGAGGCTCTTGCCTGGCCCAGGTATGCCTTCCTGCTTTGAGCAGCTCTTTGTCCTCATCTGTGGAATACAATGGAAGCAGATTCCACTTGGTGTGGTGACAGCTACTTGGTACATTGCCATAGACAGCAAAGTCATTCTCTTTCCAGGAGGCCGGCTTGATGGAGTTGGAATATACAGCATCAGTGTGATAGGAATGGCCCTTTAGTGACAGACCCTGGTTTAAAGGCAGATACATCGGCAGTGAGGACTTTCAAAGACAGAACCAAGTCTTAGCTGCCCTTAGAGGCTTATTAATAGGACCCTAGTTTACTAAAGCCAAGCCTGAATCTTTCTCAGTTAGGTTTTTTGTTTGTTTGTTTTTTGAGACTGTATTTCAAGTATTCTAGACCAGTCTCATACTCACAGTGTAGCTAATGATGAACTTGAAACGCTAACCCTCTGCCTCCACCTCTTGAGCACTGAGATTATACCTCGGCATGCCTGATTTATGTGGTGCTGAGGACAGAGTAAAGGCTTTGTGCTTGTTAGGCAAGCTCTCCACTAACTGAGCTACAGCTAGCCCCTTGCTTAGTTTCAAAAAGCATTTTTTCCAGATCTGTTCCCAGGCTCAACCCAGAGAACAATACAGGAAGGATATCCCCTCTCCTGGTACTACTTCCTTACCAAGGATGAAGATGTTTGAAGAAATCTGCTCTGACGCCTCAGTTGCTTCTCAAACAGTCCTAGAAGAATCAATAAGCTCCAAGTTAGGGACTTAGGAAACCTCCCAAAAATGCTACGGGTGGCACCTACCTTGGCTTAGGGGTCTTGAAAATTCAAACGCCACACAAGGGGAATGAGTCCATTCTATAATTTTGTTATCATTTATACAAGATGACTTGGAATCAGCATTTCTTTTAGGGAATGTATAAAACCCAGAAGTACGTATGCTAATGGTTCATACATGGCCTTGGCCTGGAAAACTTGCACGATGAAGTACATCTCGTTGTTGTGTTCTAAGTTTCTAGTGACTCTAGAACAGACTGTAGAGCTCGCTAACTCCCTGTCCTCAAGTCTGCTCCATAGGAAAGACACCCCACCTCTGCCCCAGTTTCTCTACTTTCTTCTTTCCTCCTTCCAGGGCCCATCATTTACTCACTCTTGTGCCTCCATTTCTTCAAGGCCACGGACAAGAGGCCCACCAGAAGGAAGATGAGGGCCACACCGCCAAGGCATCCAGAAAAGGCTATAGCTGCTATGTCTATGCTGAGGGGAGCAACCAGCAGAAATCAGATGACTTATCCTGACCAGCTTGGCAAAAGTGCCCGAGACCTCCTGTCCCTGAGCAAAGTCTCCCACCTCTGCTCCTCTACATTCTCAACAGCCAACCACCTTCTGTTTCCATCAGTCTCTGTCCTCTGCCCCAGCTTCCGTGGATGCAATTCTTCCACCCATCCTCAGACCCTAAGTCCCACCCTCCTGCTGCAGTGGGCCCTGTCCTTCTCTCACCAACCTGTCAAGTTCTAAAGTCTCTGGCTTTAGGGTGACGGTGTTCTCTGTAGAAAGGAAAGAGGAAGAAGAAGAAACTACAGTTGCAAAAATAATTCTTATACACATTTACATGAAGTCTACAGAATCCTTAATGATAGTATTAGCTTCTATTTACTGAGACTTAATATATGTCGACACACATTACCTCATTTCTTCTCCAAAAATAGACATGAAATAGGAACGGTCATCGTTTCCATTTACAGAATTAAAGGAAAAATCTCCCAGAGATGCAATGTTCTTATGGTCATAGGCAGAGTGGGCACTTGAACTTGTGTCTGACTTTGAGTTGTGTGGCCGTTATGTGTAGGTGCCATCTAGTGGAAGACCATGTGTATTACACCATCTTGTGGCTGATGGGAGTTTTTACGTATAAGAAAGCGTCTATGGTGTTTGAGAAGGTTTTCATAAGAAGAAAAAATACAGTATTAGTTGGCATTGCTAGTGTTTGGAATTCCTCTGGTGATAGAACAAAAGTTTGAGACTGAGGAGATTTCAATAAAGTAAGACTGTTTATGCAAAAACTGTTCTCCCAATGGAGATGTGAATCTTGGTATGTGAACCCTGTAAGTAGGACTGAAAAGCCCCCCCACTTCCTTATCCCCTTCAGTCAATCAAAGGCCTCACATCCCAAATATTCCTTGATATGGTTTCTCAGTAGCTTCAGAGGCTGATGCATATAACCCCCTCTCCCCTGCTGAAAACCCTTTCCCTTTTGTATAAATAAATGCTGCGGAAATTCAGGGATGTTTGTTTTTGCCCACTGCGTCCCCACTGGAGCCTGTGACCCCCAACTGCGGCCACTATTTTTCTTATCTTTGCTTCTCTGTGTGTTTCTTTCATCCGTCTGACTTTTCCTCAGCTGAGACATCCCAGGGGAGGTTGTGAAGGAACTTGAGGAACAAGGACACGTGAGGTTGTGCCGGGACTGTGAGCAGGTGGGTAGGTGAATGGACCCATGCTTATGGAAGGGACACATTGTTCACAGTGTAAGACTTCTTATTCCTGCCTCACAGTGAGGAGACACCAAGTCCACCCCTTTGTATGGCAACACCAATGTCTGCCATCAACTGTCTCTAGATTCTCAGAATTAGAAAAAAATCTGGGGCTGGAGAGGTGGCTCAGGGGTTAAGCTTCTGCCTTGCAGGCGGAAGGTCCTGAGTTCAAATCCTAGACCTCACGTATAGACACTAGGCAGAAGCAGGGGTGGCCTGCGTTTCTGGTCCTGGTAGGGTGGAGCCTGTGAATCCTGGGGCAGAATAAACGAGGAGGTGGAGGCGGTCCATGGTGGTTCCCGAATTTGTTCGTGGTTCTACACACACACACATACATGTACACACGTGCACACATCATACATGCACAATTGAATAAATCTTACACCTTCGGATTGTATAGGACAGGAGCCTCAGAGTCAGGCCAGAGGAAAGTGCGGGAGCAGACTGCAGTCTGTATTTTTACTCTCATCCTAGAGCTTGCTTACTCTGCTCTTGAGACTCTCTTGCTATATAAAGTGGAGCTGCACAGTCACATTGACCAAGCAGGTAACACTTATCCAGCCATATATCCTGGTGCTATGGTGTGGCTCTAAAGTACTCCCAGCTCATATTGCGAAGACTTGGCCTAGCACTGGAGCGCTATTAAAAAGTGATGATCTTCACTTTATTAATGAGCTAATCCATTGATGAGTTCATATTTGAACGTCCTTTTAGGAGATGGGCCAAGTTAAAGGAAGTAGATCACTGGGGCTATGCCTTTGACAGGTGCATATCGTCCTAGCCCTTTCCTCTGACTTTCTCTCCATTCCTGGCCGCTCTGAGGTGAGCCTTTTCCTACACCATGCCCTTCCATTGTGATGTCTCTGCCTTGCCATGAACTGAAAGTAATGAAGCCAACTAACCACAGCCTGAAGCCTCTGAATCATGTTGTTTTTCCCAGCTGTTTTGTTACAGTGGGCAAAACAATAGACTAACAGCACGTGAGAAGCAGACTGCTCATTGTAATGCAGAGATGGCCAAGAGCAAAACCTATTGGATCAGTAGGTGCAAGCTTCCTGGAGCACCAAACCCAGACAGGTGCATGTTGAATCCTTGACATCTAACTTCCTCTGTACTTTATTCCCTATCCTTCCTCTGGGTTATGGCTGTCCCTATAATGCGTCACGTGGCAGCATCTTCCCATGTATTGGGTGAAAGGTAAAAAAGGAATTTGATAGTCAGATTTTTCTGGTGCCTGTTATGAATGTTGAATGGCCCAAGACAAGGTGAATCACAGCCTGATAGTGGGAGTGAGTACACACGACCCAGTATCATGAGGGCATACCTGTTTACCACACACAAAAAGACAGTATGACGCTGTCCATCCAGGATAGGAGAAGCGAATATTTATCTTGGGAAGGTTTTAGGGTGGGAAGAACAAGTGCAAGCAAGTCTGATCATTAATCCTGTCTCCTGGATCTCAAGTACTTCCTGTCTGTGTGACTTTAAGCAGCTACTTAACTATCTGTAACAATTACTTTTTCTGAATCTGGTTGACAACACTCAGACTCAAGTAACTTAAGGGAAGAAAGGGAGATTTATTTGGCTTATGGTTCCAGAGGGGAAATACGGTCCATTGTGGCAGAAAAGGCATGGAGGCAGAGACAGAAAGCAAGAGCACACTGCTAGAGGAAGCAGGACAGAGCAACCCACCTTAAGGTCCATCCCCTGAGACATGCCCTCCTCCAGCAAGGCTCCACCCCCAAACATTAACATCACTTAAGGAAGGATGAGGGACAATTCACATTCACATTTGAACCTGACACTGTCTGAGCCTCATTTTCTTCTGTGCAGTGGACATAATATAAATATCTCTCTTTCAGAGTTGGTTAAGAACGAAATGATCAGCCTATTACTGACAATAAATTATACCCTTTAACTGGATTTCAGCAGCATTAACCTAAATGGACCAATGGGATTATGTTATCCACAGAGATATTGCTGGCTGTCGACTGGAAAACAGAGTTGCAATTTGTCTCACCAGAGGAACCATTCATGGGATTTTGTTCCAGGTTCTGAGGTTCTAGGGAAAGGTTGTTCCTTTAGCTGGTAGCAGTTTCCCAGAGGTATTTAACAGCAGAGGGCAGACACCAGATCACAAAGAGCCGGCGTCTTTCCTTTTATTCTTCCACGGAAGCCTGTTGAGTGGGGAGAAAGTTAGAAGGCATCTTCAGATGAGCCTTTTACAAGCACATGGTCTAAAGCTAACTCCTCTGTTTTCCCTGTCATATCACTTAAAATCAGCATTTGAAGTTACCCCAATATTTATTTGTGCATTGTTACTTTCAATGTCTTATTCTAATGATATGAGCTCCACAGAATGAAAACCATATCTTTTGGGGCCCTCATGAGCTCCTCAATGCTATGTGAATGAACAGATTCAGCATTTTTATAGAATGAATGAATGCCAAAGATGACTAAGCAGAAGCTTAATCAAGGTCACCCAATCCCTGCTGGAATCTGGGGAGTCTCTACCCCCAGACTTATGTATCTCTCACCTGATGGTGAATACCAACCTTTTGAAGGAGAAGTCAATAGAACTAACTCAAAGTTGCTGAGAACCAACCACATCATGCAATACAGCAAGTGAGGACTGAGGCAATGGAAGTTCATTGGACAGTGACCATTTCAGAAAAAGAGGAAATGTGGATTTGTTACCAGACCACAAGAACCAGGTTTGTGCCTCTGGTTTGACCACCCACTCTCATCATATGAAAAAGACTTCAAATTGATGATAAGAAATAGCAGAAGGAAATTTATTCAATATGGTCATATTGGGAAGAGACTATCCAGTGTCCAAGTCCATCTTTCTCTGGTGGTTTTGCTGTGGGATCTGGATTTTATAGGAACAAGAGCTATGCAGTTCTTAAGGTGTGGTCCCACCCACACTCAGTCTTTTCCCTTGAAAATGGCAGAAATTCTTTGTTCTTGAAAGTTGAAGGAGCCTACACTGGAAGTTGTTCTCTGTTTTGTTCCTGGGAATCAGACACTTGTTTCTTTAGGCATTCTCTGTCTCTGTTAATGTACTTGTAAGTAAAGGAATGGTGTCTTGAAGTTTTGTAAGTGAACTTATTAGAACTTATTATAACTGAATTTATTAAAGTATTGTTTTCTTGTAGCTCCTTAAAATTAAAAAAATCCATATTCTCTCTCTCTCTCTCTCTCTCTCTCTCTCTCTGTTTCTTTCTATTTTTCTGTCTGTTACAAAATACCAAGAACAATGAGCTGGGACAGTACGGAGGAAGAAGCTTTGCCTGGCATGGGTGTCCAAAGGAAAGAAGGACAGGGAAATTCTGTCCCCCACACATGAGCCATTGACAGGCCATTTTGTAAAGCCCCTCCCTCTTGGTTTACCATAGCCCTTCCTGGAACTGAAGAAACTTGCCTTCCCAGATTTTTGTCCTCCCAACCCTACTGACTCCAAGTTGTGGTAAAGGCCCTTCCTGAACAAAGAAAAGACCTTATGACATAGTTACCTTATCAACAGCTAGCAGACAAGGTCAGCAGCTAGGCTACAAGATACAGTTAATACTCAAGTTACCTTATCACAACTTCTGGGATGTATAATCACCATATACGGAAAACAGAAACTGGACTACAAGAGAAAATAACAAAGACTATAAAAGGTTGTATTTTTCTTTGTTCCAGGCTCTGTCTTTTGGGTACGAACTCACAGAACCTTGTGTTGGAACAAATAACATTACTTTTTTGAAGATGACTTGATAACTTCTGTGTCCTGTCTTCTTGTTCAAGTACCCACTAAGCTAATCATGGTTTACCTTAAATGACTGTCACTTGTTGGACATTCTTTATTTTCCACATCCTATTTCCTAAACCCCTTAGCAATGTCTAGAAGTTATAAAAGCTGGAAACCTCTATTTCTGAGGGCTCTGCAGATTTCCCCTTCCATACCGAGTATGGTAGTTATCCCTCTTGCTCTCTCTGACTTTCATTTGTCCCTTCTGTTTTAATTCTGACCCGCCTTGAGGCCAAGCTATGGTCACCCTGATCAACAGGCCCTCAGCAATAATAAAATTTATATTTCTTTTAAAAATAATTTAAAAATTATTTAGTGTGTGTGTGTGAGAGAGAGAGAGGGAGAGAGAGAGAGAAGACACTGTGTGTCCCTGTAGAGGACCAAGGGTGACTTCGGAAGTCATCCTGGACTGCTTCTACCTCCTTTTTGCTTCCCTCTGGGATTTCCTAGGCTCCACACACCAGGGCCAAAAATGCAGGCCACAGCCATTTCCACCCGGTGTTTTTAAGTGGGACCTAGAATTCAAACTCAAGACCTTTCGCTTGTGAGTCTTATCTGCTGAGCCATCTCTCCAGCACAAAATCTGTATTTCTTAAAATCTCTCCCTTATGCTAGTTTTTTTTTTTTTTTTTTTCATCAACGGGTCTCTAAACAACCTTACAGCAGCCTCCATGGTAGGCATCTACTCTTCTAAACCCAGTCCCTGATTAACGCATGAGACAAGAAAGGTGTGTGTAAGATCTGTCAGCTGCTGCTGCCTTCCCACTCCTAAGACCTCCAGGACCAGTTGGTAAATCCCTTCTCTAACAAGGACTGGAACCAAGACCCCAAGGAAGCATGGATGATCACTTTACCTGTTCGGACTCAGTTTTCCTATTTGTGAAACTGTGATCACGCTAGCGGTGCAAAGGTATACTAAAGAGTAACTCTGTGACTCTCCTTTTGGCCGTTACATTACAGAAACAATGGTTGTCAAGGGATTAGAATCTTGCTGAGAATCTCCTGCTAGAAGAGGAAAAGGCGGAAGCCTGAGGCCAGAGATTTCACACCCTTCTGACGACCTGTCAGATCACCTTGTAGAGCAACCCCCCATGGGTCAGTGAGTGGAGGACCCACACCGTGGGAGGGATGCTTCATTTGTCACACTTCTTGACCTTGAATTAAACCTAAACTTCAGGTTGGGACCCTAAAGATGGGCTTGCAGAGTTCTTCTTTCCATTGTGGCCGCATTGAATAAATCTCCTTTCTCTGCTTTAATTAGACTTTTGAGGATGAGTGGCTTCATTTTTCAGAACTGCCAGAGCCTAAATTCTGACTCTAACAACAATGGTAATAACACAAGGTACAAATGAGGAGGGGCGCAACCCACAACAAAGAAAAGTGGAAGGGGGACAGAAGAGGGTAATAGAGGGGTAACAACTGACAAATGTTGCTATGTACATATATGAAAATATAACAAAGCCTATTGTAAATTTAATACATGCTAATAAAAACATTGAAGAAGCAAAGTCTAATAACACTTGGATAATAGTCAGAAACTCTTACAGATAAATTTTTACCCAGTTGATAAAACAACATTTCTGAAAAAACATATTATTCATAATAAATAAATACTAGGCTTCTTGATATTGATAACAACTTTTCCAAGATAGAAAGTAGTTGAAAAAAAAGCTTGTTTTAAATGAGAACCATATGATCAACCCTTCTACAATCCCAAAGTCATGATTATCAGATTTTTTTTCCTACATTGGTAGCAACAACATCCTTTTAAAAGAAAGCCTTCTGATACTCAAAGAATATTGCAGCCTTTTTTAGTATTCTATACTGCATGGGTAATTTGAAATTTTACGATGAATGGGAACTTCTTCAATCATGAAAAGAACATGATTGACATTGGCACAGTGAGAACTGTGATAATGAGACATTGTTGCAAAAAGAATAGAAGTCTGGGCCAGGAGGTGGCCGGGTGGGTGAAGTTTTTGCCGTTGAAACATGAGAACCCAAGTTCAGATCCTCAGTACCAAATAAAGATCGGACATGGAGGTCAGCACTGGGGTCAGTGGGGGCAGAGACGGGTAGATGCCAGGGTCTGGCTGGCTCCAGTGTAGCTGAAAGAGCGAACTCCAGGCTCAGTGAGTCTGCTTATCTCAAGTAAGGAATCAACGGAGAATCACATGGGTCATCGGCCAATGCTTTTCACATGTGCACACATGCTCTTTACCACATGGGCACACCCCCACCACCACCCAGGAATTAGAATCCTAAGTCATTTCCTGAAGTCTAGTTGGCTCCATGCAGTGCCCAGCTATCTGTAGAACACCATGCTGGAAACATATCAAAGAAGCTATCCTAACTCCCAGTATACATCCATCTGGGTAGAATCAACCAGCAGTGAGAAATGTATTTCTGACAACTGAAATTTATTTTTTTAAATATATCTACATATATGTTTTATTTATGTGTGTGTGTGTGTGTGTGTGTGTGTGTGTGTGTGTGTGTGTGTGTGGAGAGAGAGAGAGAGAGAGAGAGAGAGAGACATGTACCACGTGAGTTTCTGGGAATCGGACTCAGCTTGCTAGGTTTTACGAGCAGGCTTCTCACCTGCTAAGATATCTTCCTGGTCCCAGACATCTGAAATTTATAAAAGTTGCTTATCTGCAATGTCCCCAGAAAGATTATCAATGTCAGTGACTGCCTGTTTCTACGGAATAAAATACCGGAGTGAGCAAATATGAACACTACCATGGAAATTTTTATGAATGTTATATCCAGAGCTTTTGAGTTCCTGAATATTGAGTACACATTTTCTGTTATCTTATTCAGCCCTCTCATGCATATAATTTTCACGGAATCAACTAGAATGTATTGTGTTAATGTTGCATCAACACAAGGCAGACAACAGCAAACTGTGAACAGACTTCATTGAAATGAACATGCCAGGGCGGCTCTGCTGGGTACCTCTCCTTTCCTAGTCTTCAGCAGATCGTGGCAGCCTTTCCATGACCCCTCAGGAGAGACAAATACCAAAAATGAATAATCATCTTTGAGATTTTTGTGCGACTTTCATTTCTTCCTTACTACTTACCTATTTTTGTTTTATTTTGTTAAGGCAGGCTCTCACTAAACAGCTCAAACTCTGAATTCTCCTGCCTCGGCTTTCTGAGTACTAGGATTATGGCCACCACCACCATGTCCAGAATGTCTTTATTTTTTCTTTTACGTTTTCTACAATGATTATATCTAGTGTTAAAGGGGAGAAGAAAGAGAGAGAGAAAGAAAGGAGCAGGCTGCAGAGGACTTTTCTCCCCAAGGTTGTCGGGTACCTCAGATAGCAATGAAAGGGAATGGTCTGTAAAGAAAGGAAAGACAGAAAAGGAGGCCAGCAGGGCAAAGAGCAACAGCTCAGAAGAGCGAAGACTGTCCTTGACAGCCGAGTGCTACGTGAGCAGCACTACGGGCAGCCTGGGTATCAGGGAGCTTCCGGAGAACGCAGCTCCTGTAAATAAACTCTCCTGCCAACACAGTACTTCCCTTCTACTTGCAGAGCATTTCTCCGTTTTCATCTACCAAAGTTTGTTTGCCTGGCAGCTCTGACCTTTCTAGTAATGCCTGCTATCTTTAGTGTATCCCTCGAGTAGCTATGAGATGAATCTCTTCTAATATGTGACGAGAAAACTAGGCTCTCTGCTTCCCCAGGATTCTATTTTAAGACACATTTCTATGAACGTCACCTTAATCCAGGGTACCTGGCACCTGAGCCTCCAGAGTCGCTTTGTGTTTAGCTCCGTTTGAAATCCAAAGCCTTGTGTAAACGAGATGTTAAGTACATATGCACTGTAAAGAGGGAAAGCCAGGAGGCAGGCCAGCAAATCTTTGGTGGTTCAGGCGTGCTACCTGAGCAAATCCTAGTCCCAGATCCTCCAGTTCTGCTCTCCTAGACTGATCTACCTTTCCATCAACCAGCAGACATTCAATTCGCTCTCCAGAACTCACCAAAGCACCCAGAGAAGGAAGGAGGATCAGCAACTGGTCTCATTCTTGCGTACTTTCTGCAGCAGTGAGATCAAACCAAAAGCTGAGGGCCACTGTTCCATCACTGTACTTTAATTTTTAAACCTATTGACTCAGAAAGTATCCCTGACTTTTATTATTATTATTATTATTATTATTATTATTATTATTATTAGTGTGTGCACTGTGTGTCCCTATAGAGAACCAAGAGTGACTTCAGAAATCATCCTGGATTGTTTCTATTCCTTTTTTGCTTCACTTTGGGATTTTCCAGGCTCAGCCCACCAAGGTGGGAAGTGCAGGCCGCCACCGGTTCTGCCGGGCATTTTTATGTGAGACCTGGGATCTGACCTCAGGATCTTCTGCTTGCAAGGCAGAGCCTTAATCCCTGAGCCTTCTCTCCAGCCCAATACTTTAATTTTTTAATAAGTTATATGGTTGGTCATTAGAATGGTGGCCCCGGCCACCCACAGTAACACATATCTGTAATTCCAGCACTCAAGAGACTGAGGCAGGAAGATCTGGAGTTAAAGACTAACTTGAGCTACACAGCAAGACCCTGCTTGATTTTTGAAGAAGAAACCAGCCCCCAGATGTTCATATCTAATGCCAAGAATCTGTTACTATGCTACTTTACATGAAAGGCCCTTGGGATGGAGAGATTATCCGCAATTGTCTCATGGATGAAATCTAATTTAAGCATTTTTTAAAATAAATAAGCTTTCTCAGCCCTGCTCAGAGATGTAAACTGGGAAAGGAGGTCAGAGATGAGCAACACTGTTGACTTTGAAGGTCAAAGAGGAGTCCAGGAGCCAAGGAATGGAAGGGGAAGAGAAGGCACAGAGACGGGAAGCAGCCCATCTGTCTAGTTCATCCAGACTTATGCTCTAGCCCATGAAACTATCAGGTAAGAAAGCTGTGCTTCTTAAATCGCCATATTTGTAGTAATTTGTTGCAACAAGTAGTAGAGCAATAAAAATAAAGTCACGTGATTTAAAATTCAAACAGCACAAAATGGTGTGCAGCAAGTCCCTTTTCCTCTGCATTTCTTCCTGCTCAGTTCTCTCAAGAGTTTCTTGGCACATTCATTCAGCTAAGTGAATAGGTCGCTCTTTTTCTCACTCTCACTCTTTCTCTGTGTGTGTACTTTCGTCTTTTATTTTGTACAAATGGTACCATTCTGTACGCACTCCTCTACTTTTTCAACTGAGCAAGGTGTTCCAGAGATTTTCCTTTTCATTGTCTTACTCCAGCTTCACAACATTTCATCCTGAGATATTCTTGTTGATGGCCATCTCTTGTTGACAGCAATTTCCTAGGGTCCACAAACTTCCAAACATGAACCATGCTGCATTCACAAACAACCTGAACCTATGACCCTTTTGTAGAATTCTGAGACTATCGGTGCAATACTTAATCCTGGGTGTCAGCTTGACACACCTGACATTAACTAAGATCAGCTGAGAGCACCTGAAGAGATTATCCAGATCAATACATTTACAATACAAAGACCAGCCCTAGATCTCATTGGACTCTCCAATAGTGGACCAGATCAAAGTTATAGTCATAGTTAGGTACAGGTATCAACTTGACAGCTGAGGGTTTGAGCTCTGGGCACATTTGTAGAGAATTAGTGGTTAAGTCCAGAGTGAACCTGAAGGAGATTGTCTAGCTGATGGGGAAGGCCCAGCCTATTGGGGAGTGGGATTGGGCCCTGTAATAAATCATGGCGGCTGGTTGAGAGAGTAGACATCCTTGTGTACACTTGTCTAGACATGCTGTTCTGGCAAGTAAGGATCGTCCCTCTCTCAGCCATTATATAGAGATGGTTCTCTCGGCTCTGGTGTTGCTGCATGCTCTCCCATCAAGCTGGACTGAGAACTGTAACCAGACTGTCATAAGGAAATCTAACTGTAACTGGATTGTCCCTTAAGCCATTTGATGGTCATTTATCAGCAACCATGCAGGAGAACTGCAACAGGAACCATAGAACAGGAAACTGGGAAGAGGAGAGATTCTGAAGCTATGCTACAAAACACTCTTCCTTACTGCCGCCCCGTTTCTTTGTTCGACCCTCCTGCTCTCCAACCCTCCAAGCCTTCAAAGTGACTAAAGACTCTCTAGAAATCCTCCAGCCTTCAGCAGTCACCCACTGACCGATTGAACTGAACAGCTACTAGCAGCAATCATTGAACTACTTCAGCTATATCTTGTAAGCCAACTCAATAAATTCCCTTTTTATATATTCATTCTGTTGACTCTGTGACTCTAGAGAACCCTGACTAATACAATCAGTGAACGATCTGCAGGAGTGCTGCTTGATTCTTCCTTTCCTTCATTCCATCTAAATCCATTATCCTGTAACTTCTAGCTCCAAAACAAACCTCAGCAGGCCACTTCTGTCCTAGTCTGTCATGTGTGCTCTATTCCAAGCTGCCTCAATCTAATGCATCACAGTGGGCACGGCCGTGTTGAAGTTCGGTCCCTACCTTGTCCATTTGAAGGAGAACTCTTTTGGGGCTCAGTTTCCTAAGTCGATGAACTAAGACTTCATTGGTAGGGCTCATTTGGAGCTCTTTCACAAAGGAGGCTGTAGAATTTGATCAGACAAATATCTGGGGTCATGGAACAGACATAATCCTAATTGCTTCTTTCAGATATGTTTTCCCCTGTGAGTTTCCAGGGTACTTAGTGGACTGGGAACAGACAAGCATTATTAGAAGTAGATCCTGGGAATATTCCCAAAGGATGCTACATCATATTACAAAGATACTTGAACATTCATATTTATTGCAGCAAAGAAATGGAATCAGTCCTGATGTCCAACACTAGAAAAATGGATAGTCAAAATGTGATACATATACACAATGGAATACTATTAAACTATTAAGAAAAATGAAATTATGGAATTCACTGCTAAATGGATGGAACTGAAAGATATAATACTGAGTTGAGTATCCCAGACACAGAAAGACAGATGCTGCATGTTCTCCCTCATATGTGGATACTAGCTTTGAACCTTCAGAATGATACTCTCGAATAGAAATTTGATATCAAATATCTATAAATTATAAAGAAACTTAAGTTGAGGGGCTGGGGAAGGACCATAAAAGAGGGGAAATAATAGAACACAACTCTGGTACTGTAGATCAAATCAAATACCCATAGACAAGGAGACCAAGGCCCTTGAGAGGAAACAAACTTCTTAGCATTAACTATAAATACTTGATAGTAAGCTAACATCTAAACATCTGCCATTGTACCCAAGACCAAAAAAGCAGTTAACACTCAACCAAGAAGTCCCTGTGTAATGGAGAATGTGTGATGCAGAGAAGCACAGCTGGTCAAAAAGAACAAAGTAAAAGTAACTGTGGATGGTTCAGTTAGATATCCTAATCAGGATATCTAAATTATCTCCCATCTTGAGGTTCAGGGAACCTTGTGGATAAGGGGGTGGTAAGAATATAAGAGAGGATGGGGATAGGAAATGTCAGGCAGTAGTGTATGTTCACATCAGGGCTACCATACCCAAAACCCAATGTAATGCTGTCTACTTCCACTAGACCTCTACTAGCTAGCCTGGCACACTTTGCTGTGGAATAGGGATGATGCCTTGAGTACAACACTCTCCTGAGAGACTGTATGGGGTGGTGCTAGAAAAAGAGAGGCGGAGCCTCTATACTCTAGTTTACTCACCAGTAGACCATTGCACCCTGGCTGGTGTCAAGGCATTAACCAGTGCAGGCATCCTAGATGAGATCCAGTGGCTCTCATAGGTATGGGACAGTGAGGGAAATGGGCTGAAGGGAGGAGTGAGTGGGATGGGATAGACAGGATGTGGGGTAGAGGTAGGTAGTGGACGCTGAACACACATGAACTCATTGCTAATATAAATAGAGTTAAATATTTAAAAAAAGAATTGTTAGGGGTGGAGAAAAATTCACATTACAGAAGAGACCCTGAGAATGAAGTTCATCTTTAACTGAGTGAGCCAGGCCCAGTATTTCCTCAAGGACTCTTGAGGCAGCTTCGGGATGATTTGGCGAGCCCAGAGACCCTGAGAGAGGAATTAAAACATTAGTGGAAGGAGCGTTGCCCCAAAAGGACAGCGAAAAGCCATGGATGCCAACCATGGGAGGGAATCCAGACATATGCTCTTCTCCTGATAACAACATTCTACTAACTATTTGCAGAGTAGTTAATGTACACATACATTTGCATATTTTACAGATAAGGAACTACAGTAAGAGAATATTTTTATGTTCTAGCCTTTCAGTTTTGAGGCTCTATCACAGTAAGGACTGAGGACAGCCCAGGCATAGTGGCCCATGCCTATAATCTCCACTCTTGAAAGGCCCAGGCAGGTAGATCTTGAGTTTGAGGTCTGTCCAAGCTACAAAGTGAGATTCTGTCTCAAAAAAAAAAAAAAAAAAAAAAAAAGCAAATGACCTTCAGGATGTATTTTGGCTTTCTAATATCTTATAATAACATACATATAAGCTATCAATAAAAACTGAAAGCCATGTTTAATATCATAGTTTCTAATAGTATGTACTTGAGACTTGTTCCAGACTATGATCTGGCACAGATCCCTTTATTTCTCTGGGCCTATCACATTTAAAACACTCATGTGGCATTGCAGTAGGCACTCAGTGTCAGGTACTGCCTTGGTGTGTGAAGCTCAGCCAGCGTGCCCACACCAAGGGTTACTCACTGTGGATCACTGGGCTGGTGGCACATGAAAGTACTTGTCCTGGGATTCCCCACACTATTTCTGAAGGAAATAATTCTTCCTTCCTTCCTTCCTTCCTTCCTTCCTTCCTTCCTTCCTTCCTTCCTTCCTTCCTTCCTTCCTTCCTTCCTTCTTCCCTTCCTTTCTTCCTTCCTTCTTTACTTTCTTCCTTCCCTTCTTCCTTGTTTCTTTCCTTCCTTTCTTCTTTCCATACTTTGTGACAATGTCTCACTATGTAACCCTGGCTGGCCTCAAGCTTGCAAAGGGATCTTTCAGCTTCCGCTTCCCCCGTGCTGGGATTAGAGTGTGAGCCACCTCCTTGCTCATCCTTCTCTTCTATAGTAGAGGAATCAGAGCATCCATGGTGTCACGTAGCCATGCATGAAGTGGAACAATTAGAATTGAAACCCCGCAGACTGTGGGCTCAGTGGCAAGCACAGAAGCTGGTTTGGCCCCTGTGTAGGAGGCACAAACTGATGTTTTCACTAACAGCACACACACACACACACACACTGTTAAGTAGAGGCAGCATTCAAGTAGGAAATTTCCAGAGCCTGCACCCTCTGCTGATAATCCTGCAGTGATTTCTGATCTAAAAGTCACTTTCTCAGAATACATCCGAAAGTAATTATGGAAATAACTCAAATTAACTTGATTTCTTGACATCATGAGATTCTGGACAGTAGATGCTGCTGATTTTTTTTTCTTTTAAAAAATATTGTATTTTTTTTTTTTAATTTCAGAAAAGGACAGAAAGAGCTGGGAAGAGGGTGCCCACAAGCATGCCATGGGAGTGGGGGGAGGTTGGAGGACAATGTGCAGAAGTCATTTCTCACCTTCTGTCATGTGTCTTCTGGAGATTAAACCCAGGCCACCAGGTTTGCAGGTAGGCACCTTACCCACTGAACCATCTTGCCTGTCCATGGGCAGCAGATTCTTCCTTTTTCCAGTTGCAGGAAAGCAGGAAGCCTCAGTAAGCAGCGCACATCAAATTTCATGGAAGAACGTCTAGAAGTTCTTAGTGTTGATTCCTCTCTTTTCTCATTACGCAGTGTTTGATCACACAAAGCTTTAGTTCAGGCAGGGAACAGTGCACGGGAGGAGATTTTTGCACCCGTCAGTTCTGATCCTTCTCAAGAGGATACTTGAAAACAAATAAAAAATGATTTCTAAAAATATGCAATGAGTGCTGTGGAGATGGCTGAATGGTTAAAGCAAAAGGACCTAAGTGTGGGAGATCCTCAGATCCCATGTGAAAAATGCTAGGCAGATATAGTTCCAGTTCTGGAAGGCAGAGCCTGGGAAAACCTAGAGTCAAAACAATACGGTGAAGGAGTATCCAGGATAATTCTGCAAGTCACCCTTGGGCCTCCACAGGTATACACACCTAGGTGACCTCTTGTACACACACTTACACATATGTATGTACACGTACACACATAAACATGCATAATATATATACATGTATATTATATATATTTATATATATATACGTGTGTGTATATGTATTATGAGGATTCAGAGGTCATCATGAAAGCAAAAGGACCAGAGTTCAGATTCCACATAAAAGGGTCAGGTGAGTGTGATAGCTTACCTGTAATTTCAGTCTCAGAGACAGAGACTGGAAATTCCCAGAGCATACTAGCTAGTCAAAACCTCCCTTTTGGATACCTCTAAATTTGATTAGACACTGTCTTAGAAAAATAAGGTGGGAAAGCATTCAATAATTATTCCCAGAATCAATCTCAAGCCTGCAGCATATACAGACACACACATACACATACACACATGCAAAATACATGTGAACATGCATGTGTGTATATATATGCACACGTACAAAAAAGGAACAATAAAAATATTAAAAAATAAAATATGCAATGAAGGGGATAGAGACTGGGCCTAAGATACATAGATAGTGAGACTCAAAATAACCAAATAGATAAAATTTTACAAATATGCAATGAGAAAAGCTCTCACTTTGCAGCTCCATGTCCCACCCTGCAAAAGATTCTTACTCACAAACTGTAAATGGTCTGCCATACACAAAATCCCTTTCATTCCCTTTTGCAGAAAGAAATTCTGGAACATAAAACCCTACAAACCATCCAATACACTGCCATGTTAATGTAGAAAATTAAGTCTTTTCTATCAAACTGAAGCGCCTCCATTTTGGCTCCAGCCTCCATTTCACAAGGAAATTACTGAGAATTACTTACCCTTTCCGTTTATCAAAACTCAAACAAAGGAACCTTCCAACTCCCTTAACTCCTACTAGGCTGGGCATTGTTTCTTAGTTTCTCAGACTACACTGCTGCTCCTTAATTTTTTAGACAACCACTAATAGAATGTGACTCCAAATCTCAAACAAACTAGGTTAAAGGACAAAAAACACCTCTCCATACCCACCCTGCTTTAGGGATAAAAAAAATGGAACAGACTGCCTGACTGCAATGCTTGCTAATTCCACAGAGAGAGTGTCTGATTGGCATGCTTGTTAGCTCCACAGAGGAGCTGTACTCCCTCTGCAGAAGCAAAAGTTGCCTGTCAAGATATCCTTGTCTCTTGAGTGTCTTTTTTTTGACACTGGAATCTTCATTTCCAACTGTTAAGAACATAAACTTTAAAAGTCAGCAAATCCGATTTTGGATGCTGGTTACAGCACCTCATATGAGTTACTGAAACTCTCTGTATCTCAGTCTCCTTACATGTAAAATGGACTTAAAGTATTTCCAGGCAAGATTAGTATGAGCTCTGAAGTCCTTGAACACAGTATCTGACACAAAGCTGTACCCTAAATGTTATTATCTCAAACCCTACCTTTTCATTTTAAGGACGAGAAAACTAGATTCTGAGAGAAGTGATTAACTGGCATCAGATGGTGAATCAGTGGTGCCCTTAGGCCCCTCTCCAAGTGCTGAGAGACAGGACCACTGCCCCCACCGCACTGTTTCTCTCCAGTGCTTTGCCTTTCTCCTTTTCTTAAAGGTGGCTCCCCGCCTTCACACACGCGCGCAGGGGCTTTTCTTCCTCCAGAGAGGGCTTCCTGCCACTGTCCACAGCAGTTTTCCTTTTCAGCTTGGGAGAATCTAGTGATCTACATCCAGAGCCATTCCTGGTATTTGCAGAGAGATAAAACCTATTGGCTCTTACAAATGCTCCCCTCCCCCCCATTCCTCCGCTGACTGTGCGCTCTATGTGCTCCCAACATTTGCCCCACTTTCCCAAGTCCAGAAGACCCCGTGGCAGATAAGCAGACTGTGTATTCTCCTTTCAGGGACAGGAAGCCAGCAGCTCCCCGGGCCAATCAGTCTTGTTCAAATCTGGACTCAAACTCTACCCTTGGTAAACAGAGGCAAGGACAGGTGGGGACCGATGTGGAGATGGGGAAAGAGGGAGGGACCTAGTGTGTTCAACAACTCAGGGATAACAATTCAGAAAGATCCCTGGGTTAGGAGGTCTGAGACCTCACCTAACTCTGCCCTGAATGCACTGTGTGCTCTCGGGGGGCTCGCTTTGCCTTTCTGGGACTGCTTCCTCATCTGCTGTGTAAGTGCATTGCCTTGAGCACCTATAAGAAATCCTCCAAGTGATGATATTTTGTTTATGGCTTTTCAAGTACTTCTGCCTACTTATTTTGTGTATTTATTTCTTCTAAATCTCCATTGATTTGGTAGGGTACTTGGACAATGACAAACTAAGGTATCTGGTAGTTAGGTAATGACAGGATGTCACAGCAGAGCTTAGGGCTAAAGGAGAGTCCCTCCTGCAGCGTGCTGCCCTTCTGGGGATAGGCAGACCTCTGATCCAAGTGAATTGGGAATGAGTAAATGCTAAATAGATTTGGTTGCTTTGAAGTCAGGAGTTAGTGGGTTACTTCTCGTTTTTGGATGTCTATTCAACATTTTGGACCTAAGGAGGTTTAACTTAGTTCCAGTCTCTGAGTTTGCCTTCTTTGGGCTTCAGAGACAGTAGGCAGGACTCTGGCAGTCTGTCAGAACACAAGCTGATCAGGGCATAACTAAACCTGGACACAGGCTCCCTAATTCCCACCTGACAGCTAGTGCCCTCTGGAAGCACTGGCACATGTGACTCGAGTGGTGGCCTCTTCCGTCCTGGCTTAGAAGATCCAACTTGAGCCCAGCTAGGAACAGTTTCCCTCCCATTATCCCTCCACCGTCCTCAAGACGGGAAACCTGTAACAAGTGGGACACCCACTGAAGGGATTCATGGTGGGAAAATCTGAATTTCCAACCTCCAGGATCATGAGCTAATAAATGCTGTTATTTAAGCTACCAGTTTGTGGTGCAATGATGTGACAACCCCAGTACACAAGCAGTGCTGTCCAGATCTGTCCCTTCTCCCTTCCATGGCTGCCTCTACCTTTCCCTCTACACACCCTAACTCCAGACTCATCAAGTTCTTGGGATCAGGAAAGCTGGCCTCATAGATATCCATATCCATAGCCAAATCTTTCCATTTCAGGGGCTTTAGAAGAGTGCTGGGTTTGCTGCAAAGTGTAAGGACAAAACTGTCTTGGGAACATCCAAAAGAATAGAGTAAGAAATACAGCCATAATGTTTGGTTAATATATCTGCCACATTCAGTGTCTCAGATTCTACCCCTCTAGGGTCTTCAATTGAACCACTCGGAGCAGTTTAATAAGATGGATCCTGCATCCAGAGACCTGTTGCTCCCTCAGCCAATTAATGCAGAATTCTTTTTCTTTTGTTTAATATGGAGCACTTCACAAATTTGCACGTCATCCTTGTGTAGGGGCCATGCTAGTCTTCTCTGTATCGTTCCAATTTTAGTGCATGTGCTGCCAAAGCGAGCACAACACAGAATTTTTTTGACATCAATGTGGGATGGTCAGAGACCTTTGAGAGAAGCTGATCCTGAGGATACCCCTCACTTTCAGAGGGTGCGCATGCTTCTATCTCCCTCCTCCAACCTCCATGCCCTTTGCGGAGGAAAGGGACACAGGAGCAGAGAAGGGACTTCCTATTACGCATGCTGTTTACTCTGGGCATGGCTACTGACTCCAGGCCTTATCACTGGGTCCTCAGACTGGGCAGGGCAGGGTAGGTCTGAGCACCAAGGAGAGTTGGTTCTCCTGCCCTGTGCAAGAGAAAAAAGGAGGGGACAATACAGGCCACAGCAGAGCGAGAGAGAAGTTACTCTTGGACCACGATGAAAACGCTCCTTGTGCTACTGCTGGTGCTTCTGGACTTGGGACAGACCCAAGCCTGCCCTTCTCAGGTAAGGCTGTCCCTGTCACCATCACTGAGACCCCCAGCTCAGGACTACTCTGGAAGAGGAAAGCTGAGGAGGGAAAGAACAACTAAGGACTTATGGGGACCCACAGAGAATGTTCTAAGGGGACATTGAGAAAGGCACCAACCTCCAGGCCACACCACATCAATCCTCTGCCCTCACCTCCAATGGAAGTGCCCATCTTAGCCCCTAAGACCCCTCCACCCCCGACATTGTGATCCGTAGTTCAAAATCCACAAGAAATTCATTGCTGCCCCTAAGGGTTCTTGCACCCCTTTAAACCATGGGGGTCAGAAGCAACTACAGCCTGTACCAAGTCCCATTGCCTAAAAAATCTCCAAGTCCCAGTGGCCAAGAAGAAGAACCATTTCAACTCAGATTCTGAAAGCCCACAGGGCTGATTCTGGTAGTATCTGGTGTTCTGGGTCTTGCTGTAGTCAAGCTCTGAACTGGTACACTGGGAAGAAGGAAGGGATAGAGTGAGGCAGATCTGCTTCTCATCACATCCGACTTTATCTTCAGGGTGCCCCTCAAGAGACGTCAGTCCATTCGGAAGAAGCTGAGGGCCCGGGGTGAACTCTCAGACTTCTGGAAGGCCCAAAACTTGGACATGATCCAATTCACTGAGTCCTGCACAATAGGCCAGAGCACCAACGAGCCCCTTGTCAACTATATCGATGTGAGTGAGGCCTCTCAGGGTTTGGGGGCATTAGGTGTGAGGAGGAAGGTTGAGCCTCCGGCCTGCAGTGTTGGGTGCCTGCTGGATCGCTTTGCTTGGATGATTCCCATGCACTGATCCTTTCTTTTCTTTGAACTTTGTAAAGCAGCCTCCAATGAGCCCCAGTGCACTCTGCGGGAGGAAAAGGATGAAGATAGCGAGCATCCCAAAGGGAGGCCCTGCCTGTGCGCTCAGCTGGGCAGCTTGTTTAGCGACGCTTTTGGACAAAGTACTTGACTTTCCCTGACCTTGGTCTGTAAAATGGAGGTGTTTTGTCTTGGTTCCAATGACATAACAGGCACCAGGATAAAGGGAATAGAATGGCATGGATTTGACTTCCTCCCTCGTGGCCCTTGCTCTGCTTCTTCTGTCTGTAATCCTCAGACCTGCCACCTCTAAGCTCTATAGGTTGTAGACCGCCTTATAGTACTCCAGGCTCTGATCCAAACATCCCTTTCTGCCCATCCCCCCACACCCTCCCGCTTTCTCTCCCCTGCAGATGGAATACTTTGGCACTATCTCCATCGGCTCCCCACCACAGAACTTCACCGTCATCTTTGACACCGGCTCCTCCAACCTCTGGGTCCCCTCTGTGTACTGCACCAGCCCAGCGTGCAGTGAGTAGCCACCAGGAAACGGCAGGAGCCACTCCTTGCAAGACAGGGAATGGTACCCTGTGGGGTAGAGAGGCTTGGATCCTTACGCTAACCCTTTCTGACACATCAGCTTCCCTTCCTTATCACTAGCCAGACCAGGAACAGGGCTGAAATGTGCCCAGTAGGCCGAGATAATAGCTTTCGCAATTGTCTGAATTAAGAGAGAAAAAGAGAAATTAATTTAGTGACTCACTTCCTCTGAAACACCCAAAGGAAGGGGGGGCTGTTTCTGGGCAGGTAGATAGTTGGGTTGTAGGACTGACTACTTGCACCTGAGTCAAGGAAGCCTGGCAGCTGGATTCCCTTAGGGGTAGGGCTGCTGGGGCACAGTGGAATGGGTGTATCCATTTGGCTAGAGTTAACTCAGGGGTTCAATGAAGATTGGAAAAAAAGCTAAACAAAGACATCTTTGTTCTATGTGGTACATGTCCCAGGGACAGAGACTTTCTGGACACCCCAAAGCTAGCTATCTCCAAGGTAGAGTAAAGAGTTGGGAGTAACTTCCTAGAGTGATAATGACCCATGAGTTTCTCTTAAGGTCAGGAATTGACCCACACTGGTGGCTGAGACTGTTTCTGGCACCTGATAAATGGAGCTTATCTTGGCATGCCTCATGCAGTCATTGTGAACAATTAAGTTTGCCCAAGGACAACTATTTGGTCCCCAATTACGCCACACCTGTGGCCTTAGGAAATGCATTAGGCCACTAGGGGGGAGGGGGGCAAAGGTAGGCCTTTCCAGAGACATCCACTTAGTGATGGGGAGCTGAGGGAAAAGACTCTCACTGGGGCATGGATGGAGGCAGTGAGCAGCATTTCTTGCTTTTCAGAAACACACCCCGTATTCCACCCTTCCCAGTCCAGCACATACAGCGAGGTGGGAAGCCCTTTCTCCATTCAGTATGGGACCGGGAGCTTGACTGGGATCATTGGATCTGATCAAGTCTCTGTGAGTACAATTCTCTTGTCTTTTCTCTCTTTCTAGTAAACATGATGGTGTGGGATGGAATGTTGTTCAGGAGTTTTAGGGATAGATTTCAGATCTGCCTAAGGAAGAGGTGAAAAGAGGGGCAGGGAGGGCTATCTTCTAGAGAAAAGTATCTTAGTTTCACAGCAACACCCCACTCTTCGAGTATCAAATTGACTTAGTTTCATATACCCATTGTTGCAATGAATATATTACCCAGACAATTTAGGGAAACAGGGGATTTTATTCATGCTTATGGTTTTAGGTTATGGTCCATTGTGGAAGGAGAGTTGCCAGGGGCCACGGGAACTGGCCATATCATATCCACAGGAAGAACTGAGAGAGAACCAGGTTTATCTTCTAGCTTGTCAGTCTGCCAACTTACCAACTACTTCTCTCTCCATCTTATCCATTTGCCCAGGAAATTGTCCACTCACTATGGGCTGGGTCTCTTACAAGTTTGCTCAGAAGCTTGCCTTAACTTAGTAATTCTTCATAGGTATGCCTGAAGGTTCAATTCTCAACTGTCAGCACAGGAATGAAATGAAAATCACACAGCATAGAAGTATCTCTCTCGCCTGAGATGGGATAGCAGTCTGCTCTGCATGCTGAGTCTGAGAGGGGAAGCTTGGGACCCCCCCTTTAGAAAATAGGACCCAGGCCATAATGCCTGGTGTCAGGGCTGGATCGTGGGAGTATGGGCGCTGAGGAGGTGAGAGCAGGCTGCCATCTTGAATGAAAAAGAAGTTCAATCCCAAGGAGCATGTGAGAAATAAGAGGCAAGGTATGAAGTAGGAGTCCAAGCACTGAGTAGAACCCAGACACCAAAGCAAAGCCCCAAGGTCTATGAGTTCCTTCAAGTCCCTGACCAAAAATTCTGTAAGTACCAGACCAGATCTGTGATCATCAGACTGATGCAAAGACAGAAAACCAGGGAAGTCTTTGTCCTGATTAGCCGCATGACATAGGTGTAAGGGCAGCAATATGGCCCTAGGCCTTGGGAAACAGAGGTTAGTCTGCACCTTGTGAGCATTCCAGCTCTGGCATAATCCCAAGGCCATCAGGACTCTGCTTTCATTAACATCCCTCAAAACTACATGAGAATAATATATATTAAGTGGTAAAATGCCACTAGCAGAGGAAATACTCCCCCTCACCTCTGGAATAATCTGATCTTATGAATTATGTGACTTTTAGACGCTTTACTGAGCTGGTGGCATTAGATAATATAAAGCAAGTGAATATACGTCTAACTTTAATTATTTGTCTTTAGTATAGTAAATCTTCTTAAACCACATTTCAGTAACATATCAGAAAAATACTTTGCACATAAAATACTACACATGCAAGAGCAGCATTTTCTACTGGATATATACACATATATTATGTATAGATATAATTGTACAAATAACTACTTAAAAGGTTACATTCCAAACTTATTGGTGTAATAAGCTCTCAGACGCAGGGAAGGGACTAAAATTCTCACGAGGGAAAAATTCTAGCATGCACTTTATCACATCCCTGCTAGCTCACCTGGCTGGAGTGGGCAGCAGTCAATCCCACAGCATCTCCAGTTCCAGCTGCTCTTCCTTCCATGTCTCTGACTCCAGAACAGGTGCACATTATCTCTGCAACAGTGTCAGTTTCTGCTGCAGGGTACTCAATCACTGAACTTGAAGGTTTGAACAATGATAGAACAATGTGGGTTCCAAGTCACCCTCGCAGGTTCTAATTGGCATATCTTCCATTTGACATGCATCTTCCCTTTCTGCTGTAAAGTAGAAGACTTCGGGCTGCAACCCTAGAACAGAAACAGCATCCTAGTTACAATATTTAATTGATATCTACAATTACATGGATCCAAATACCCAAAATACATATAATACATATGTAATTATATATATGTATATACACATATATATATATATAGAAAGAGAAAGAGACAGAGAGAGGATGATTCTTGATACTAGTTATGGTCTTCTACACACACTCACACATTTGCACACATGTACTTTCACACACATATGTACCCACACATATGCAAACATGCATATAAACACCACACATACATATGCATAAAAATGGAAAAAAAAGAAAAATGAAAAAAAGATAGGAATGCAGTCCCCCTTACAGGGACGATTATAGCCTCAAAAACTCATGAGTGTAAAATAGCTTGCTGGACAAAAATATCAGCATATAAATCTGGTGACCTGAGTTCTATCCCCAAAACCCACTTTCAAAAGCTTTCACCTCCAAATACATCCTGTGATCTCTCTATCTCTCTTTCTATCTCCAGCAAATAAAATATTTTTAAAATTTTTTAAAGAAAAATCAGTAATCTAAGTTTGTGTTTCAAATAACAACATGAAAGCAAGAAAACCTCCATCAAACAAGAACTAAGCACAAACCATTTCGAAGATGAGGAAAGAAATAATAAAGAGATCAGGATGTCAATGAAGTAGGAAAGTCATACTATAAATGAAACCAGTGTTCCAAATTAACTCTTTGAAAATAATAATAAAATTGATAAAACTCTACCAAAAATGAGAGAAACCATAACAATATTAGAAATGAAAAAAGGGAACACCAATTAAAAAACAAAAGAATAACACTGTTATATTAGCATATAATAAGATTCTGTGTAAGAAATGCAAAAGTACTGTAGACAGCATTTCTGGAGATGAGGTCAACACACAAAATAATTTGAATTTTTATGTAGCAGGAAAGACAAATGGAAAATAGGTATTATACCACCAAAATCACTGACTATCTTAAAGCACGTTTAACAGAGATATGTGAAACCTCCATTCTAAAACTATAATACATCACTATATGAAATGAGAATATCTGCATCAATTTTAAAATAAACCATGCTGATAGATTAAAAGATTCTGTTTGATAAAGAAATCAAAAAAATTCAGACTGATCCAATCAAAACAGTAATAAATTTTGTTCAAAATTAATAAATTCATTCTAACATGTAGGTGAATGTAATATAATATACCAAATAACCTTGATGAAATGAAACACTGCCAAGCAATTGTAAGACTACAATAAATTAGATAGTCTCACAGTGAAAACTCAACATGGGTTGACGAAAAGACAAAGGAATCAGGATGTGAAGCTCAGTAATTTGCCTACTGAACATATTACTGCAGTACCGGGGGAAATGATGCTGGATTTGTTGAACCCATTTGGCTTTATAAGATATTTGGATATCCACACAGAAAAAAAAATCAATCTTGATATCCATGTCATATGTTGTCAGACTTTCCATAGATTATAGTCTAAATGTGAAAAGGTAAAGCATTTAAAAGAAAACAGAGGAAAATATCTTCATGACCACGGAGAAGGAAAAAAATTCTGAAACAACTACTACTAACAATGAAGGGAAAAGTAATGAATGTCACCACATTAAAATTCATATCCCATTCGGTAAAAAAGAGTAAAACACCTGCAGTCTGGAAGATTTTTATAATTGCCAACCATGGACTTGGCTCTAAAATATATCAAAAAAAAAAAAAAAACAGACATTCCTAAAAGAAGATATTCAAATAGCAAATTTCATTAATCATCAGGAAGTGGAATTAAAATCACATTTTAACTCTTTGCATAGCTACTAAAATATAATGTGGAAAAAGATCAGCAACACCTACTTTTACGAGGTCATGTAGCAATTGGAACGCTCAGAATACTGAAATGAAAACTTTGGTGTTATTGTTTTAGAAAGTTGGCATATTTACCCAGAGAGAATATTATATATCCTGTGGTCTAGCAATTTTGTTGCTAGGCATGCATCCAATAAAAACATGAACGTGTATTTGCCAAAAGAAATACCCACACAGCACCATTAGTAATAGGTAGGAAACAATCCAAATATCCATCAACAGAATGGATGGACTGCAGTCATACATGCTCACACCCTTGAACGCTAATGAGAACAAACAAATTACAGCAACATGTGACGCATTTGATGAGATTGCCAGGAGCCAGGTGTCAGTATCACCCTGGATGATTCCATTTACATGAAACTTCAGAAGACAATAACCAATGTTAGTTGAGAGACTAGTCACTCTTTTGGAGAGATACAATGGTTAGCAAAGTGTGTGGAGGGGCATCTAGGGCTTTGGAATACTGCTGTTTCTTCGTTTGGAAATCCAGTAGTTGTGGATGCGCCCAGTGTGCAAAGAGCTGTATTTTAAATTACATGAAAAAATTAAGTGGATGAGATTATGACCCAAAACTTTATACCTGTTAAGTCGAAGAAAGTTGACAAGGGAAGAACTAGCTTTAGGACAGGAAGGAGACCCCGAGCCTGACCCCTCTCCCAGGTGACTTCTGTGCAATTCTCCCCTTAGGTGGAAGGACTGACTGTGGTTGGCCAACAGTTTGGAGAAAGTGTCAAAGAACCTGGGCAGACCTTTGTGAACGCAGAATTTGACGGAATTCTTGGCCTGGGATATCCCTCACTGGCTGCTGGAGGTGTGACCCCGGTGTTTGACAACATGATGGCCCAGAACCTTGTGGATCTGCCCATGTTTTCTGTCTATATGAGCAGGTAAGGAGGCTTGGTCAGTGCCGACTTGCAGGTAGAAGTTATGATACGCTAGACTTCACAGCTAAAAGACCTTGCTTGATTCTCTTGCTTGGCCTTTTATCAGCTGTATGGTTTTGAGGGGGAAAAAACAATTTCTTTGATTTTGAGGAAATGGGGTTTGTCTCACAAAGCAGTTGTGACAAACACCTTTGTAAACTCTTCCACTATGAGATGACTTTAAGAATCCTGGGACTGGCTATTAATTTATGTGGTCAATAAATATTAAGCTCCAATTATATGCTAGGTGTGATGGTAAAAAACAAAACACAGTGAAACAAAGATAATCATCTATAGTTGGGAGAGACTTGGGGAGGGGAAAGTTAAGAAAGTTACCCAGGAAGCTAGTAAGACAATAACTGCACACTAATGGGTAAGCAAGCAAAATGTAATATGATCATACCAGGGAATATTACTTGGTATTTCGAAGAAGGGCTTTGCCTAGCATCCCCAAGGCCCAAAGTTCAACCTACTGGTACCTCGGGAAAGAAAAAGGAAAAATTTTAACACATGCTAGAACATGCTAGGTCATGAGAACATTATGATAAACGAAATAAGCAAATTACAAAAAGACAAATATTATTATCTATTTAAGTGAGACACTTGAAATCAAGCTCATAAAGATGGGAATTACCACAGGTAGGAGCAGTTCTTGTTTAATAAATTCTCAGGTTTTGCACAGTGAAATATGGAGACTGGCTCTACAGTAATGCAAAACCTGAACTGTGCTAGGCAATAAGTTATATGATATGTGCGTATTGCATTTAAAAATACCTCCTACCTTATGGTCGAGACCATCATGAAGCTCACTGCTAGGGTGCTGAGAAGGTCACCCTACCTTCCTTTCTACACAGAAAAGTTTCTTACCTTTCTGACTTCTTCCCACTTGGGTCTGGCTGAGCTCACCCTGCTTCAGTGTAAGTCCATTTCCCAGAATCCCTGACACACGGGGAGTCCCAGATTCTCCCTCACACTGTGCTTCCTGTCCAGCGTGGTTACAGACAGGACCAGGCCTGGACAAGACGTGCGTGAAGGGTGCTGTCAGGTCATCTCTGCTTCCCTTTGCAACGTCTCCTATTCCCTCCCAGCCTGGGCAGAAGTGCTGTGGCAAGCAGCAGCAAGGGCACCTGGGCCTTGGTTCCCTTAAATGAATACTAGGTTGACGTGAATGTTAATAAATTTAGGTAGATCAATTCCTAGAACTCAGGGCTCCACGCACACCAAGCATAAACACTGTAGCTCTAATTCCCCAACCCCCAAACTCCTACAGATAATTCAGCTTCCAACTCCACTGTCACCCTGCCCTGCAGGTTTCGTGTCTTTCTCTTTTTCCTCCTGAATATATCCATTTTATGTCCTGTTTCCTCAGAATCTTGCTAGATGACAGAATGTAATTTGAGAAATCAATACCAATGAAAATTACCCCAAACTCAAGTTCCAGTAAGCTGTAATGCATTCATACTAGTTTCTTTGTCTTAACACAAAGGAGGGGATGGTATGGAAACTCCAGATACCACAGCACCCATAGTAGGGAAGAAGCTTTGAGAACAGTGATGTGCTCCAGATGACCATGTTTGGACACCCAGGAGTTCTGATGACTTTGTCGATGGTCTCTGTTTCCCACCTTCCAACCTGTTTTCATCAAGAAGCAGAGGACATTCGTAGGTCACTGGACAGAGTAGTCTCTACCCTTAGTCTCCAAAGACCCAGACTAATGAATTTACATAGTGGGAGGTGATGGTGGCTAAGCCCAGTCTGCTGTTTCTGCTCACCCAGGTACCCGCAATGAACGTCCAGACACAATGCTAAGGAACCTCACCGATGCTCCCATTGGTGTTCCCAGAGGTCCTTCCTTGATAACTTGTTTCTCTCTCTACGTAGTGACCCAGAAGGCGGCTCAGGCAGTGAGTTGACTTTCGGAGGCTATGACCACTCCCATTTCTCTGGGAGCCTCAACTGGGTCCCGGTCACCAAGCAAGGCTATTGGCAAATAGCACTGGATGGGTGAGTATCCTCCACGAGGCAGTTGCAGTTGGATGGAAGAACTCATAATAACCACAACTCAATTTGGACTGAATGGTACCATCAGTCACTAGAGCAGATGCTAGAGTGGTACTTGCTGGAGGGTCAGGGGGCAGGACTAGAGGTGCGGAAAGATCCTGAGTGACCGAGTCATGGTAACAGCTGGCTTCTGTACATTTAGTATGTCTTAAATTCAGCATACCTCATTCACACAGTCTGCTACTCTGTGTTTATTCAGTATTAATTAACACATCAGGCAAGACATGGAAATGCAAGGGTGAAGGTGCCGCCATGGTGAAGCTCATGCAGAAGATATGGACTGAGGTTACTTCTACCTACCATGAATGTGGTCAGTGCTCCAAAAGCCACCAACACGGCCAGTAAACAAATTGAAACAGGGTCTATCTGAGGATCTCTTAAGGGTTTCAGGGAGGAGTGTACTGAAACTGAGTCCTGAGACAAAGTACGTGGAAATGGAGCAAGTGGGGAAGTGGAACTAGATACCTGCTGCACAGCTAATACTGTGCTAACAATGCAAGAGTCATGGAAGGTTCAGTCCCTAAGACCCTCTGGATAAAAAGTAAAAAGCCTCTGTACTCACTGTCTACTGAGACTCTTCACACTATAGAGATTTACCTACTTATGGTCAAGACGTCTTTTTAAGGAATACTGACCAACTTGATTGTTTTATTTTTTGAGACAGTAACCCCTACTATCCTTAAACTCTCATGATTCTCTTGCCTCACTCTCTTAAGTACTGGGGTTACAACTATTCATCACCATGTCCAGTTCCTAACCTAAAATTTTAAATGAAATGGAACAGAGTAGAAACTATAAGAATGCATTTCAGTCTGTGTCCATGTGTGTGCCCATGGTCAAGAAGTAAGAGTATTTCTTACTGGAAATTATAATCAAAAAAGCAAGATAAGAAGCCAAGTAGTACGGCTCTTGCCTATAATCCCCGCACTCATTACTGTGAGACCAGAGGACTGCTGTGAGTTTGAAGCCAGCTGGAGCTATAAAGTGAGTTCAAGTCCAATTTAGAAAACATGGGAAAATTCTATCTCAAAAAACAGAAGGGAGTGCAATGGGGGACAATGGGGGAAGAGAGGAGGAAGGGAGAAGAAGGGGGGTACCTATTGAGCTTGTATAATTAGGCAAAAATGTAATAAAAATATAATTAAAAAAACAGAAGTGGGAGGGAGGGAAAGAAGGAAGGAGGGAGAGAGGGAGGAAGGGAAGAAGGGAAGAAGGTAGGAAGGGAAAAAGGGAGGGAGGGAGGGAGGAAAGGAGGGAGGAAGGGAGGAAAAAAAGGAGGGAGGGAAGAAGGGAGGAAGAGCGGAAGAGGAAGGGAGGACGGAAGGAGGAAAGGAAGAAGGGGTGGCAGGAAGAAGGAAGGAAGGAAGGAAGGAAGGAAGGAAGGAAGGAAGGAAGGAAGGAAGGAAGGAAGGAGAAAGAAAAAAAGAAAAGACAAGGTAAACAACGAAGAGAGCTGAGGACTACAGTGGTGGAGAAGAAGAGAAAGGACATGATTCCTGTGTCTTGCTGTGTTCAAGAGTCCGGAGGTAGGAGGAACAGCCAGGGCACAGGCAGTAACCACAGGTTCCTTTGTTCTCAGAATCCAGGTGGGAGACGCCGTGTTGTTCTGCTCTGAGGGCTGCCAGGCCATCGTGGACACGGGGACCTCCCTTATCACCGGTCCCTCTCACAAGATTAAGCAGCTACAGGAGGCCATTGGGGCCACACCCACCGATGGAGAAGTGAGTATCTGCCTGGAAGGGGATCGGAGCAGGAGGGACTTCTCTCCTCGGGGGAAATGGCCTCTTCTGAGTGGATCCCTGGGTTCTGTTTTAGTATGCAGTGGAATGTGACAACCTCAACAACATGCCAAATGTCGCCTTCCTCATCAATGGGGTCTCATACACTCTCAGCCCAACTGCCTACACCCTGCCGGTAAGAGCTGTTTCCTTATTCTGTGAGTCACAGGAGCCTCGCCACGTGCCTACCACTTCCCTCTGCACGGGGCTTCATCTGCCCCGTCCCCTCCCACCAGTCCAGTTCTGACATGGCATGCTCTCTGAGAGGCACATCTGTGGTGGAAACCACTGGGCTTCTGGTTTCCAGTTCTGCTGTAAAGCATCAGCAGTTTGGAGAAGAGTCATTTAAGGAGTTTTTCTGACTAGCCACAAGGGACTAGTCATCTGACAAGTGCAAACCCCTCAACTACCGAGTACAACTGAAGATGCTATTGTTCTGTTGTATAGCTGAAGGAATTGAGATGAGAGAGCTGTTTGGGGGAGGGGACAGGATAAGGTCGCACTACTCTGGATGCTCAAATTAACTTTGCTCCTCAAGGAGGAACATGCTTTACTTTTTTTTTAAATTGCAATAATCCTCAAGTTTGGAAGGTGAGGTAGGAACAGAAATTCTGGGCATGTTGGAAACTAATCACTGAACACAACCCTTCCCTACAGTCTGGATTTTTAATATCATAATTCTTTGGCAATACACCTTTATATGGGGTGTGTGTGTGTGTGTGTGTGTGTGTGTGTGTGTGTGTGTGTATTATGTGTGTTGCAGAGGGCTCTTGTGGATGTCCAAGGGTGACTTTGGGAATCATCTGAATTGTTCTACCTCTTTATTGCTCGGCTCTGGGGCATCCAAAGGCATTTTGCCATGGGATCTGGGGATTTGATTTGATGCAAAGGCCCCAAGCCATCTCCCCGACTTAACATACTGATTTTTAACCAAGAATCACCCATGGCACCATAGCAGAGAGGGGTTAAGGTGTAGGCTTAACACCACTAACTCCTTCTCAAAGCTACCACATATAAACAGGCAGTCCCAGCTGATACAAACATTTGCTGTAAAGTACAGCTTCATGGTAGAAACACCCGAGGCTTCTACAACATAGGCACTCTGAAGGCGTCTCCAGAGCTGCTCAGAAGTGTCGTACTGACACTGCTCACCAGCCCACAGAACTGTCACCGTGCAGCACCTCTACTTCTCCCCTGCCTTCAGCCAACAAGAGGCCCAGCTTGTGCCCACCTCTTGCCTAGACCCAGTGTGGTCTCAGGGTCCTCTTCTGCCAGAATATCTGTCAGAATGAACGGACCATCCAACATCGAAAGCTTTGACCTTTAATGTCTTTTTCTATTTAAGCTCTTTTGCCAAATTGAAAAATAAGATTGGAAGACAGGAGTGGTTAGTATACCTATAACTCCAGCACTTGATAGATGAAGACAGATGGTGAGTGAGTAGGCTACACAGTGAAACCTTGTCTCAAAAAACAAACATCTACAAAAAACTAGACTGTTGTTCATAGAACAACAGGTGCCTGCTTGCCTTATGTCTAAAGGGCTCACTCAGTTCTCTCAAGAGCATCAAGAAGAAAATAACAGTGGTAACCCATTTCTAGAGCAGCTTTTCTTCTTTACAAAAATCAAGATGGGTAAAAATTGATACCAACATATCCTAATGCGAACAAAGTTGTGACAAGTTCTGTTTTTCTAGCTGTAAAATGATGGCAGATGTCCCTGTATAGCAGATGAGCAGTTCAATTGTAGACATGTGCATGAACTTATACAAGCATGCACTTTACTGAACGAACTGGAATATGGATGAATAAAATGGGAGGAGGACCCCCTCCACGAAGGTGGAGCCCGCAGCATCCAGGGCCGTTGAGGTCAGGCAGCACCATGGCTTAGGACAGCTTCCAGCAAGCCACTGCTTTGCTTACCTGTATGTTACTGCCATGCTTCCTTTTGACTCTAGGACTTCGTGGATGGAATGCAGTTCTGTGGCAGTGGCTTTCAAGGACTAGACATTCAGCCTCCATCTGGACCCCTTTGGATCCTGGGGGATGTCTTCATTCGACAGTTTTACTCAGTCTTTGACCGTGGAAACAATCAAGTGGGACTGGCCCCATCAGTTCCCTAAGTAGGGATGTATGTCATGTATAGCTACCCTGACACCCCTTGAACCTGTTAAGTTGGGACGTTCCCAAACCTGAATTAGGAACAGAGCTTGAGAATGCACATGTATACACACACACACACACACACACACACACACACACACACACACACACGGCCTTATATAATATATACATACACTTCATATACCCCACCTCTACCACCATCATGATAGAAGAATTATGTTGTGTCCATTGTCCTTCTTGTTGACCTTCTCTAAACACCCAAGCAGAAGTGAAGAACAGTAAGTCCCTGTACATCCCAACCCCTGTACACCCCATCCATATGACCAGGCCCACGTATCCGTTCTGCCATCTACTTCTCCACCAGCTCCGTACACCTGGATTCTGAAGCAAACTCTAAGCATCATTTTATCCAAAGTATATCTAACATCCCTAACATACATTCAGAAATTACATGTCTCCCATGCTCTTGTAAATGTGTACCTGTTTTATAGCTGATAAAGGATTATAAAGGATTATACCTGTAAGGATTCAAAACAGATCCACAACTGGAAAAAAAAAAAACATTAGTTGCATTAATTGGAAATGTCTCTTAAGTCTCTTTGCTTCTGTGGAATTGTCCATATTCAGAATTTTTCTGTTGGAGCCAGGCAAGATGGGATGTGCCTCTAAACCCCAGTTTGAGCAGAAGGATCACTGCAATTTCAAGGCCAGCCTGGGCTACACTTTGAGACACTTGGCTCCAAAAAGGCCAAGAAGGGCTGGAGAGATGGCTCAGAGGTAAAGACTTTATCTCAGAAGCAAAAGGCCCTGAGTTCAGATCCCAGGTCTCTCGTTAAAAAATGTCAGTTGGAAACAGCGGTGGCCTGCACTTCCTGCCCTGGTGGGCAGAGCCTGGGAAATCCCAGAGGGAAGCAAAAATGAGGTAGAAGCAATCCAGGACGATTCCTGAAGTCACCCTTGGTCCTCCCAGGGACATACAATGCCTCTGATACACACACACACACACACACACACACACACACACACACACACACTAAAATTTATTTATTTATTTATTTATTTGTGTGTGTGTGTGTGGGGAACTGTGTGTCCCTGTTGGAGGACTAAGGGTGGCTTTGGGAATTGTCCTGGATAGCTTCTACCTCCTTCTTGCTTCCCTCTGGGATTTCTCAGGTTCTACCCACCAGGGCCAAAAGTACAGGCTGTGACCATTTCCACCTGGCAATTTTACGTGGGACCTGGGATCTGAACTCAGGACCTTCTGCTTGTGAGACCTGAGCTGTTTCTCCAGCCAATAATAATTTTTTTTAAAATACCAAGAAAAAGAATTTGAAGAATTTGATTGCGAGAAACCAAAAGTGTTACTCGACACAGGTCTCTGTGCCTGTCTCTCCCATAAAGTTATAGTCAGATATAGAGGCCCAGTTCCCTGGCAGAATGTTCCCTGAATGGTACTGAGTGCTCCTTGTGTATCCTTATCTATCAGCAGGCACTCTCTTCTGGCCATGTTCAGACGGATAAATGAATTTGAGGCCATCAGCCTTCATCTCTGCCACGAGGCTTCCTCACTTGCAGTCCTCGACGGCCATTGCCAAGCTCCCCGCATGACTAGGGTTTTTCCCATTCTGTTTTCTCTCTCTCTCTCTCTCTCTTTGTCTTTTGTAATGCAATAACTTTCCTTATCATCAGCCTTTTACTCACTATGAAACATATCTCATGTAAGGAAGAAGAAAACCCAAGGTTTTCTCCCTTTTATCAGTGTTGCCAATTGCTGAAATAATGAACTGGTGCTCTAGCAGAAGCCAAATTTAAACTTACTTGGTATGTTTAATGTACTGCATTTTTATATGTGTATATGGAGTGTGTGTGTGTGTGTGTGTGTGTGTGTGTGCGCACGCGCGCGTGTGCGCACACATGCCCATGTGGAAGTCTGAGTGTTATGTCAGGAATAATCCCCAATCATTCTTCCACCCTATTGTCTTGAGACCGTTAGGGTTAGTCTAGTTTGCCAGCTTGCTCTGGGGATTCCCAGGCTCAGTCTTTCAGGGTTGGAACAAGCTCAGCATTTTTTTTTAACATGGGTTCTGGGGATCTGGTTCCAGTCCTTTTGCTTGTATGGCAAGCGTTGTAACTGTTGAATCATCTCCCCAGTCCTGCAGTTACTTTAACACTCAGCTCACTCCATCTTTAGCATGTAGGTGATTTTTCAAGCTACTTCCTATGAGCCTTTCTAATTCGTTTTATACACTTTTACCCATATGTGTTCTTGGCCATTGCCTAAGAAGTTCCTTCCAGCATGTTCATAAGCTTGCTATAAACTAAAATATATCACAGTATAAAGGACATGAAGCGTGGGGGGAGGGAATCCCCGTAGAAAACCTGATTAGGCCCATCTTCTGATAGTATCCGTTGCCATGAGAAATGACCAGTTTTTCACTTTCTCCCTTTTGCTTCTCTAAAACGGAAATGTCTTCAGTTTTGTTCCTATTACAAAACACTGCATTACCCTCAGGGTTTCTGTGTCATCTCAGAGCTGGCCGGGGACCATTCCCCTTCATATTATCTGCTTTATGGAATTTTAAACTAGAGCTCAAAGACTGGGCCTGGCCCTGCATGGTGACAGAAAAACAGTCACCTTTCAGAATGTGACGTCTTCAGAAATGGAGCCCTTGCAGGAAACCAGTTTGCAAAGCCAGGGACCTTGATGCCTTAGACACAAAACTTTCCTTCCTTCCTCCCTCCCTCCTTCTCTTCCCTCCTTCTTTTATTCATTTCTTTCTTCTCTCTCTCTCTGTCCCCCCCCCCCCGTAAGGGTAGAAATGGAACCTGGGTCCTCATACCTGCTACACACTCAAAGGACTTTTGAATAGAGAAATTTTAGACACAAAGTAAGGATAGTTTTTTCATGTGTATGTGGGGGGGGGGCACATGTTCCTTGAGTCTGGATCTCTCGTTCAAACCCAGAGCTGACTGTACAGCTAGCTCAGCTGCCAGCCAGCTTGCTTTAGGAGTTTCTCAAGCTCTGTCTTGAGAGGCTGGGATTACAGGCAGGTCACTAACCCTACCAATATTTTCTTGGGTTCTACTTGTGGCCAAGTGCTTCAAACACTAAGTCATCTCCCCTTGGGGTCATTTCTCATCCAGGACTATCTAGAGTGTGTTAACCTGGGGCTGTCTGTCTAGGAGTCTCAGAGGAAGATGTCTAGAAGGATAAGCCAGCATAAGCCACACCATCGACTGCTGAGTGACCAAACGGGGTGACTCTGCCTGCTGACTTTGTCACTAAGGCCTTCTGTGTTCTGATCTTTCGTCCATCCCTCTGGGGATTACTTTTCTCCAGTAATATTTAGAAAATGTCCAACCTCTTCAGTCACCACGCCAATGCCTGGCTGATCAGTAAGCCAGCTCAAAGCCACTTCCCCATAGCTCCCCCAAGCACCAAAAGACACTCAACCCTCAGAATTTTCAGGGTTGTCTAGGATATTTGTCCCCCTCCTCCATGCACAGCAGAGGTGCTTGGGCCCACTGAGCTCCTCTAGTTTCCTCACTTGTACCCTTTTCACCAACGAAGCAGACCATACCCCAGTGTGCCCTTGCTGATAACAGAAAAGATGTCAGCACAGTAAGGGATGAGAAGGAACCCAATATGATGATCCACGCCTGTCAAACCTGGGTGACGAGTGACACCCATGCGACCCCCATCTCAAAGCCACCACAAACAAGCAAGCAAATCCCTAGCTGGAACTCTCTAGCCCCAGCAGTGTATAGCAAAGGTGCCAGTGAGTTCTTGATGCCTTTCCTGTGCCAGCTGTCATCTGCCGCCCAGAGGTTTAGGACCTCCTCTGCCTATGTCCAGGTTGCCTCCCTTTATATTGAAGCTGCTGCCTTCTCCACTCCCTGCACACCTGTGCACACGTGCACATATCCTACACGCCCTAATTCCTTCTTCCCATAGTGTCCTCTTTGGAATCCCCTACTTTGAATTACTGTTTTTCTGGCCAACTTCCTTATGAAAGAATATGGAGATGAGCCCTCCATATTCAACTGGGATGGGCCCAATAGGAGTTAACCAATGAGAAAAAGCCAGTTTCCCCGGCTTGCCTAGGTGTACAAATATGCCTGACCCTGGCAGCCATCTTTGGCACCCTAGGCCCTCATGGCACTTTAGTGTCATGAGTCTGTTTCTCGTTCCTTGCTTCTCATGGATTCCATGCCTAAGGTCCACGAGTTCTCTGGGGCGCCCCAGCCCCTCATGGCACTCCACTCCTGAAGTCCATGAGTTCCAGCTTTTCTCTCCTATAATAAACTCTACCTTTGAGTGTCTCTAGGTGGGCTGGGTGGGTTTGTTACTAGGAGCCACCTATTAGGGAGTACATACAGCGCTTAATTTTCTGGGTCTGGGATACTTCACTTAATATAATTGTTTCTAATAACATCCATTTCCCAGCAAATTCCAGTAATTCATCGTTTTTGATGGCTGAGTAGTACTCCATTGTATAGATGTACCACAGTTTCCTTATTCACTCATCAACTGTTGGACATTTGGGTTGATTCCACGACTTTGCTATTGTAAACAGTGCTGCTATGAACATGGTTGTGCTTCTGCTATCGAGGTGAATTTTTGCTGTATGTGAGGTTATTCCCAAAAGTGGAATAGCAGGGTCAAATGGCATTTCAATCTTTAATTTCTTTAAGAATCTCCAGACGGCTCGCCAGAGTGGTTGTATGAGCCTGCATTCCCACCAGCAATGTAGGATGGGAGTAGCAATGATATGCAAGATACTCCACACAAGATAGGGCCGAAGCAATCATAATAGGTCTTTGCATGCCCTGCGCAATGTCCCACACACTATTGACCCCATAAAGTCTAGCATTTGCTAAAGGCACCAAGATCCTTGGAGGCAAGGAATTGACAGCCATAATAGTGTTCCTATGCTTAAGGGGAGCACAGGAACGGGTTCAAGGAAAAGCCACTGGGTCCTTGTATGTTATCAGAAAGGAGGGCCCAGAGGAGAGTCTGGCATGCACATTAAAGGATTCTCCAGGGATTGAGGGGGGAGGCACTGGGGGATGGGGAGGGAGGGGAGAGGGAAGGTGAGAGGAGGGGGAGCAGGGGGGTAGGGGGAGGAAGAGGGAGGGAGGGAACCGGTGTACACATTAAGTTTGTATGAGTGGAAATAATAATAAAAAATGAAAAAAATAAAAATAAAAAAATAAACTCTACCTTCATCCTTTAAAAAAATTGCTGTCTTCCTTCTTTGAGTCCCCTTGACCCTTTATTTAGTTCCTGTCTTATTTCTGCATTAACCCTTCTATTGTTAAGCAAGTGTCCAATTTTGTGTCACACAAAAAGTCTGGTCAACTCAGATTACAAAATGAATTCTGAAGCGTAGGCGGAGTGGATTCGGGGGCTGGCTCACAAACTTTCTCCAACACGACATGTCAGAGGAAGAGATGGGAAGCTGCCAGCTTCTGATCCACACAGAGAGAGAGGCTGGGGTTAGAGCTTGATAGCTAGTAACTTGGTTTCCAACGACGCTGGTAACAATTTCACAAGTATGTCCTGATGAACAAGTGTCAGTCCCCTGTTCAGAAGAAACTGCAGACAGGTCACACCCATATCTCAAAGTAACTCAAGGGTAGCAGATCCCATCACTCCATCTGGATATCTATGTGCAACTACGTCTTCATGGAATATGTCCATCGTTCCATCACACACATGCATAGGTATTCACTTAAAAAGAGAAGAAAGCACTTCTAAAGGATAACAGTTGTACTACACAAAAGTGTGGATAAAGTGCTTGCCATGCAAACTGATGACCTGAGTTCAAATCCCGTGATCCCACAGATGAAGTGTCTGTAACCCCTGTTGCTTAAAGAAATGAGGAGTGGAGGGGCTGGAGAGGTGGCTCAGGGGTTAAGCCTCCGCCTTGCAGGCGGAAGGTCCTGAGTTCGGATCCCAGATCCCACGTATAGACGCCAGGCGGAAGCGGGGGCGGCCTGCGCTTCTGGTCCTGGTAGGGCGGAGCCTGTGAATCCCTGGGCAGAAGGAGGTGGAGGCGTCCATGATGGTTCGCGAATTCGTCCGTGGTTCTACACATACACACACACACACACAGACACACACGCACGCGCGCGCGCACATACACACGCACATGCGCACAGTTGAATAAATAAAAAAAAAATTCTAAAAAAAAGAAATGAGGAGTGGAGACACAGAAGCTCCAGAAGCCTCCAGACCAGTCAGCCTGGCTTATTCAACAGTCTCAAACAAGGTAGAAGGACAAGGAACAGCACCCAAAGGGTGCCTCTATCTCCACACATGCACCGTGGCTGAAGCCCATCCGGGCATTTGGGTAAACAAGCTTTGGAATAAAAATTGATTGGGTCCCTTCTTCCAGGCACATTTGCTAGTTGATACAAGGAAATAGTCTTCAACATTTCCTACCCAAAACTCCTTAGCAAACCAGTACTGGCAGGAAAGTAACATCAAAAACTGCCATTGGGACCAGGAAGGAGTTTCCAATGGAATGGTTAGCAAACCAAGGAATGGGTATATAAGGGGTACAACTGTATACAAAAGGTATACAATTTGCCTGTGACAAATGTGGGATACGTTAAATACCCTTAAGATCCAGAGGCCTTCATGCAGGTGTGTCTAAACTCACTCCACCCCCCTTTCATCTGTCACTGTACTTACCAAAGATCTGTTCCCTGGCAGCGCAAAGAGGTGCCAAAATTAACTGCATGCTAACAGCATTTTAATTTGCTGTCTACTAGATGCTTCAGGTCAGATCACACAATCTAGCCTGAAAGGCCTAGGGAGATGTCTAGACATGCCTCATCTCTCATAAGCCTGATGTGATATGCTGTGGCAAAGTATATGATGTGTTATATGTGTGTAGGAGTGCTGTAAGTATATGTGGTGAAAGATAGGGTATGTTTAACATCTGTGTGAGGCATGTAGCATAGGATAGATATGTGTGTGTTATGTGTGTGCATGTGTATGTATGTGCCTTCAGTCCTGGGGTCAAAGCAAGCACAAGAACAGGCACTTCTTGCCACCTCATTGGTGGGAAGACCAAATCTGCTACCCGTGTGTATGGAAAGCTTCAACGAACAAAGGACTGCTTTGCTGGGTGGCTCCCAAGAGCAGAGACAAGTTCTTCAAAACAGCCAGAGGCTTTTCAGGGAGCTTGTAAACAGGGTATGTTATCATGAAGGCCTCTGGACTGAAAACTCCCAAGATCAAGCTTTTCTTATCCCTGGGGACCAGAGTCCCTGAGAAGTAAATTTTCCTGGAGTCCCAAATCCAGGCAATTCAGAAGCTTCACTTTCTACTCCACCTCCTCCACCCACACTGCTGAGGTCACCCAGGCCCAGCCTCTTTTGCAACTTTCCCAAGGCCGTGCACAGAAGGAAAGGAGGAAAACTCAGAGGGAAGTGGCCTCTCCCCAAACTCTTTTAAGTTTCCAGTGCAGGCCTGGCTGAGACTGTTGGTCCAAGAAGAGAAGCCCAGATCCAGAGAGAACTCCCAGCTGCTGTGAGGTAAGTGCTGCAGCTGTCTCGTCCTGAAGGCTTGTCTCTGTCCTTCCTTCTGTCCAGCAACACGTGGTGTTTGTATGTTTGCAGGAAGATTAGAGGCAGGAGTGTGAGCGGGAGGCCAAGAATCTGGCAGTTCAGGGTTCAGATGCAGCTCAAAGACCCCAACACTGCAGAAAATTCCTGGGTGTGGTAGCAAAAAAGGACTTCCCCCCACTGTCAGGGAACTGGGGCCTCGCTCAGGGGGATCTGCAAAGGCCGACAGTACCAGATAAGACAGGGAGGAAGCCCAGAACCCACAGAGCTTGCCAAAAACTGAAGTCATCCTGGAAGACTGGATATTCCGAGGGGACCCAGAGTTCCCCTTGCTGCATGAACAGGGTCCTGCAAAGAGCTGCGATGCTAGGTGAGCTAATGAACAAAGCATGCCGCTAACTAGATTTTGACTAAAGAATCCACGGGACTACAATGGCATTTTGTATACTGCACGCATGCTATAATTGCTGGCAATTACAGTAATCAACAAAAATAATTTCCTTACACTTACTGATCAATTTCCCATCACAAAGCTCCCATGGAGAGAGACCCTGTGTCTCCTCAGACTTGTACTGGCTTTGCTGTGTAGGGAGGGAAGGATGGATGGATGACACATGAATGGATTGATGGCTATTTATGGAAGCTTTTACATTGCCAGTATCAGCTTAGCTTTGGAGACAGGGGTACAGAGTGGTGAGGGGCACCATCACGGGCATAGGCAATCTTCTTGCAGAAGCAGGACAAGTCCTTCCCCCAGCCCCACAAGAACTTGCAAAACAAGAATGTGGAACCTTCTGAAACCAGGCTGTGGGTGCACTTTTGGAGGGAACAGGTCTAGGCCTGCTGGGATTTGGGTGGTTAAGATTCTTCAGTGATTCTGGCAAGCAAAAGCCTCACCCTCCCGCAATAGCCTCTTTGCATGGAAAAGCTTTAACCCAGGCTTGTGAGTCTCATTAGTTTTCAGAGAAGATACAGTTGTGACTTTCCATAGGATGGGGTGGGAAGGGAGGAGCCAGACAAGAAGCAAGGGAAGATTGTTGGGCTGGAAAAAATGGGCTTCCTGCAGAATTTCAACTATCCCTGCTTACTGGTCTCTTTGTCAGCCTACACAGCACTTCACCCAATACAAATAAGACAGGAGATTATGCCTGGGTCCAGGCTGGGGTGCAGAGAAAAGGACAATGGGAAAGCGAGGGCAGCTTCAGGAGTTCTTGTGGGACTAGTTCAAAGGGCCTGGCAGAGCTCAGTCTTGCTTCCTCTGTTGGGTCAGAATGATACAGCAACCTCTGCTTCAAAATATGGGAAGGGCCAGCTCTGGCTTGGAAGTTCCACAAGGCAGGAGAAGGAGAAGTGGTCCCATAGGGTTTTGCTCTGTATCGGCCCAGATTGACTGGATGTGCGTTTTGCGTTCCAAACCTGCTGCTCACAGTTACTTAAAGATGTTACTTAGAGTTAGAGTGAAGATGACTCAGCCTGGCTACCAGGAGGATTCCCTGATTCTCTATTTGGAGAGTCTGAGTCAGTCCAGTGGGCAGGAAGAAGTTTAAAAGGCCAGCACAGCCCAGGGTAGAGATTCAAACCACTGTCTGGAATCTGGGAGCTTTGCTGAGATAGCCCTGCTGCTGTTAACCGCCCCCCCACCTTTGCTGTCCCACTCAATTCTGCACGGCATCACCACCAACAACCCCTCCCTCCAACCCACTGCACCCACACACTGCACCCACACACTGCACCAGACCTAGCTACTGTCTTGTTGCTGATCATCCTGAACCCAAGATCAAGGCTATTTTTAACTAGCGGACTCATCAAATGTATGTCCTTGTGGGAGTAGGGTGGGGCAACTGCAGTGGCCTCATCGTCCAGGGCACAGAGAAACAGCTCCACGGAGAACCCCTCCATTATTGAGGGAAGAATTCCTGCAGCACAGGGCTGTCAGGAGTTTGACATTGCAGGGTGCTTAGGTTAAATGATCTTGAGATGATTGCAGTCCTGCACAGGCTCTGTGCTAATAGTTTGAAGTCAGTCACGTGGACATATTCACCCCACTGAAAACAGCACACGCTGAAAGCCAAATCTGAAGCCCCGAAGTTTCCTACCCCCACTGTGGATCTCTGCCATCTTTGGGAACCTGTTATGCTATAAACTATGATGCATGCCACCTGCAGAAGAAGCCACAGTCATGAGTGAGGTGCATTTTACTCAGAAGGAAACTGATTCTCCAAGATGAAGTAGCACTCGAGGTCACAGATGGTTGAAGCTGTGAAGAGTGTGAGCTCTGACTTTCAAACTCCTGATTGCTGTGTGTTGACAGGCACCCTGTCCTGCTGGCCTCAGTCAGCAAAGTGACTCAGTCTATTAGGACGTCACCCGCAGAGGACTTTGGGCTGCCATCAGTCAGTCACATGTTCTTTGTAAAGAATGGATAAATCTTTAGCTGCTATTTTTAAACTATAGACATTGTTTAAGATTGTGGAGCAAAATTTTACAACAAACATATATAAAATAAAAGGAAAGCTCTTAATTCCTAGATTTCCTTTCTCTATCTCTCATTGTATGATATATTTCACCCAGAATTTTCCATGTGCTTCCAGGACCAGCACATGTATAATAATAAACATACAATCACACTCAGTTTCTGCTGTTGTTATACATTTGGGATAATCATATCAAATGTTCAGAATTTTCTTCTTTTCTTAAATCATCGTGTTTATCTTTCCATTTAATCACTTCATCACTACCTAATATAGCATTTATGTAGGAAGTCTGTTTTTGATACAAATATGTATTCTGACAGGGGCACCAAGAAGTGTGAATTCTCATTCCTGTTAACTTCCTAGCTAAGAATATAGTCTTTGGTTGTGTACAGTAGTGCACTTCTGCAATCCCAGCTACTTGGGAGTCTAAGATGGACAGATTGAGACCATCTGAGCCTCAGTGTGGGACTCCATCTTGAAGAGGAATTAGGGTTGTGACTCTACAGTAGAGTACTTGCTAAGCAGGCTCTAGGTCTTTGGATCCATCCCCAGCATGTTAAAAAAAAAAAAAAGTGAACCTAGTTAGTGCATTAATTGCTTTTCTCATTGCTCTGACAGAAGAAAGGATTTATTCTGGCTCACAGTTTAAAGGTAGTTCATCACGACCAGCAAGGTATGGTGGCTGAAACATAAGGCAGCCAGGTATTGCATCTGCAGTCAGGAGACATAAAAAGATGAATGTTGCTGCTCAGCTCACGTTTTTATTTATTCAGTCCAGGACCCCAGCCCATTTAAGGTGGTCTCCCCACCTCAATTAACCCAGTCCAGAAATTCTGTCACAGATATGTTTCCAGAGATTTATCTCCTAAGTGATTCTAGACAGGTACAATCCATATTAACCTCCATGCCTATTCTCTGCAGCTTGGGCTGGATAAAGATCTCAGCTCCAACCCCGACAACTACAGATGGTCTGTTGTTAGGAAAAAAATCACTTAACTGTTGGAGCATAGAAAGGGTAACATTTAGATAAAAGTAATGCCAATCCCACAGATATGTTCAGTGTACAAAAAATAGCATTTCTTAATCCCTAATTTGTGCCAGTCAATGTTTCTTCACCATGTGTCAAGACAGGGGAGCTCTGTCTGCAGATAAAGTATTTGCAAGAAGAGATGAAGATGTTCAGATCTTTAGAACTCACATAAACTCCAGGCGGGTGGGGCAGTCCTCCTATAATCATCATGCTTGGAAGGTGAGTACAAGGGATCTTCAGAGCAATCTGACTAGACAGTAGCTACACTCAGAAAGCTCTGGGTTTGGTGCAAGACCCTGCTTCAATGGATAGATGGATAGTGACCGAATAAGACACCTGACACCACCTCCATATGTACATGCATACAGGTACACGTGCACCCACATATCCATGTGTACCACATGTTTGCAAACAACCATACATGTATACCACACACATAGACAGTGTGTCAAATGTATTATATATTACATTAACGCACTTAATTCATAGTGTCTAGCAAATGAATGTCAGTATAGAATGTGCGACATATAATGGCAATGTGCACGGTCAAATCCCATGTGAATGAAGGTAGTCTCTGCCTCAGTGTGATGTTCCTTGCACACAGCTCCTGTCCAGCAATCCCAGGTTCCTCACTTTCAGTGAACCTCCTTATCACTTTGACTGCCTTCTCCCAGCTCTCTTGGAGCTTTACTGAGCTCACCAAACCGGAGCTCAGTGCCCTGGATATCTGTGCATACAGAACATGAGGCTTCAAACTCAGGTAACCAAAAGACGCCAATGTACAGAAAAAGTGTTCTCTGGCCTTCCATTCAAACTCAATTACTCTATGTAGTGTTATGTGCATTACGAGTTTCTCTCTATCTTTCCCTTCCTTTCCTCCTCCTTTTGTCTTTCCTTGCGATGCTAAAGATGGACAAGAACTTGCTCATTTTAAGCAAGTGTTTTCTAATGCTGAACCACATCCACAGTGGAGTGACACTTCTCTGAGTCCTGGTTGCTCTCATCTCAGGCTATGGTGAGGATCATCTGCTCCCAAGCACTTAATAAACCCTACTGCAAGTACTCTATCAATGATGATGGATCTTTCCTGTCTTCTTTTTGAAACTCTGACTCTGTAAAACATTGAATTAGTCTATAAAGCTAAGCTAACATATGGTACCAAAGCCATTAGGAAACAGTACCCCATTGCTCCCAGTTTTCTTCCAAAATGATAACTGATGCTGAGAGATGCTTCTCTACCATTTTCCTTGGTTTCCTTGTGCTTAGTAACATCATTGTAATGTGCCAGCACAGACTAGTGTCTTGGGCTCCTTGCCTCTGTTTGCTAAGTGGATGGATGAAATAATGAATGAATGAAAAAATGAATGCATGAATGAAATAGATTATTTATAAACTATCTTAATCTTGCTTCCTTCCTATACTCCCTCATTCTTCATTTTCCTCTTTCATGCTCCACTTCCAAAGTGTGTTTATTTTATTCTCTCTTGGGAAATATCACCCACACATCATGTGCCTCATCCTTCAGGCCCACCATGTTTTCAACACTGTGCATCTTGGGAGCCACATGATCTCTGACATCACTCGGTCGTTCCTTCTTCCATGATGCCCTACAGTGAGCTCCTATTTCTTTTATTTCATGCTGCTGCCAATGTCCAGTGCAAGATCTTGCATGCATTCTCATTGCAAAAGAATAGTAGAGGAGTCCAGGTTCTGTAATGCATATGTTAATTCATTGAATCTAGCCATTTCAACCATGTATGCATTTTGTATTCTGAAACAAGCCGTTGAAAGATAAGGACGTGGCATAGAGATGGAGCTCTTGTCTACCATAAAGCCCTTGGCTTCAATCCCCAGCACCGAAAAATATATTTAATTAACACAATTTTAATATTCACTTATATTTAACTGATATAACATGCATAATTTGGCATCTTCTTTTCATTTAGATCATAGGGCATGGGTATTTTCCCACATTATAATACGTTATTTAAAAATGCCATCTTATTGACTGCTAAGTAATTCAATAGGTATCATATCTTAACCACTTCTTATTAACAGTTGGATATATTCAAACAATACTGTGAAGAACAACATTCTCAAGCAAGAGTCTTTGCCCGTGTTTCTGATGAGAAATTAGAGCACATTCCTAGAAGTGGAGGTCGGTAATATTTTTAAGAATACTCACTGCCAAGAAACTTTCTGGAAACATGTACCAGTTCTACCCCCTGCAGCTGCAGCAAAAAAGAGCTTTATGATTCTGCAAGTGCGGCCATACCTGGGAGAGGGGGAGGGATGCTCTTCTGTCCCAAGCCTCCAGGCTATCCCGACATAGACTCCTTGTCTTGCCACAACATCCCTTCTACCCACACTCCCCTCCATCCCTGGCTGTAGGCTACACTATCTCTAAGGACTCTGTTCGGTCTTGACCTGCTTCCTGACACCCTGGGACGCCTCCTGGAGAAGGGCTGTAGAGGTGAAGGGTAGTGAGCTGCCTGTCCTGTGGGGTAGAGGAAGTGAGGGAAGGGTGTGTCTCTTTAGGTGAACAGCCTGGGACAGAGATCCTGATGGCCCAGAGGATAAAGGAGAGGTCAGATGCGGAAGCCCTCTGGAGGTGTTAAATGTTTTTGCCAAGGTGAGGGAAAGTAAGTGCATAGGCAGGAGGGCTGCAGTGCAGACTAGGAGAGGATCTTGGTCAGCAGGATCCCTTGCTTTCCTACAGGCTCTGAAGTTCCTTGATGAGTCCCCAGAAGAAAGTGGATTTGAAACTCATCATTGTTGGAGCGCTCGGGTAAGCCAAACCCAAGAGGGTTGTGGTAGCCAGAAAGTAGTTTCCCTCAAGAACTTTGAGGCTTCAGGGATGTGTTTGTCCTCCAAAGACCCCTGTCTGAGTCAGGGCAACAGCAGAAGTGTAGCCCACCACAAAGAAACGAGCTTAGTTGGGAGAAAGAGGCTAGCAGTTCGTGGATAGCATTGGTGACTAACTGTGTAGTCAGTCATTCAACAACTCCGGGCCCTCCCACCACTTGCCACACCCAGGGAAAATCTGGGCCCTTCTGTGGGTATTCAGCCATCTCTAAAACTGCTCACTTCAATTGGTTTTTGTCTCTAGAAACTAGTTCTAGTCCCTTGTTCCTCAAAGGGTAGTCACCAGACACAGAAGTCAGAAACTCATAATCTGAGCAATTCTTTTGAGATTCTGAGGCCACTCTGGGATGTGTACTGCTCTCCTTCTCTTACAAGGCTCTTCCTGCTCTGAATATCCATGTCTAAATTTATATTGAAGCCTTTTCTTAATAAAATTCAGCTTTACTTTTTAAAAAGCAACAATAATTTTCTAAAAATGGGATAGATAGGTAGACAGACAGACAGACAGACAGACAGACAGACAGATAGGTAGGTAGGTACATGTGTAAGGTGTCTATGGTTGAGTGTTCAAACATGTCTGGGCTCTTTCCTCAGTGTGGGAAAGACCTCTCTCCTTCACCAATATGTACACAAGACATTCTATGAGGAATACCAGACCACGCTGGGGGCCAGCATCCTCTCCAAAGTCATCATTCTGGATAACACAACTTTGAAGCTCCAGGTAAGTAGTCCCCTCTACCTCTATAACATGCACCCCTCCGGGACACTCCACTGCAGGGCAGTCACTTATGTAGCAAAGCTCACAGGAGCTCCAATGCTCTGGAGAGAGATCAGCTAATTTCATCTCACAGCCTAATCTGGTCTCTTCACTGGGATACAGACTATTTACTTAATGTCTTTCACACTCTCACAAATGGCAGAGATAAGCAGTTGCAGCAGAGACAGATGACTTTGGAAGCCAGAAAAATTAACCACTGAGGGCCAGGTAAATAGTTTAGTTGATAAAGCGATGGTCTTACAAGCATGAAGACCTAAATTAATTTCCAGAATGAAAAAAAAAGCCGGGTGTGGTTATGTGTGCTTGTAATCTGAGTGTTGGAGAATCAGAGACAGGTGGATCCTTGACCTAACAGAAAGAGAGAGAGAGAGAGAGAGAATGAATCTGGTTCTTTGCCAAAGAAAATACTGATACTTGATCTAGAAGGAAAATTCTGAAGCTGGGTGACCTTATGCCTAGACTCCGGCTTCCTGGAAAACTAAACAGTGGTCATCACATCTAAGGCTCAAGAGTCCAACTCTGTCAGATGGGAGCAGCAGCTCCCAGCCTGAACGCCAGGAGGAACGAGAGCTCAGATATGAAGCCCTTCCTAAGAACTATTACAAAGGTGTGGTGCGGTGCAGGGATGGGAGGGCTGCAGTGCCTGGGTGTGGAGGACAGTTTCCCCACGCACAAATGGAGTCTGACCTTACTGGGCCTCCCTTCAGCCCCTCATCACAGCCCCCTGGGGCCATTGCTCCTTCCTACAGATATGGGACACAGGAGGTCAGGAGCGGTTCCGTTCCATGGTATCCACATTCTACAAAGGCTCGGATGGCTGTATCCTAGCTTTTGACGTCACTGACCCGGAGTCCTTTGAAGCCCTGGATATCTGGCGGGGTGACGTCTTGGCCAAGATCATCCCCACGGAGCAGTCTTACCCCATGGTGGTACTGGGGAACAAGATTGATCTAGAAGACAGAAAGGTATCGTTCGTTCATTCATTCATCCAAAAAACTATATTTAAGCAACAACTGTGCACCATGTTATGTGTTAGATCTCATACATGCAAAGCTGAGTCAAGCACAATCCTTTCTTCAAGAATTCCACAGTCCAGTAGTGGCAATCATGGTACAATGTGGTAAATGCAGTGATGATGATATACCCTGGAGATTTGGGGACCACCGCAAAGGACATGCTTCCTAGAATAGGTTGGTTCTGGGCTAAAGAAGCAGTGTGATGTAAATGATGAAGGCAGTTCTTCTAGTGACAGAAAATAGAGGAGTTTAGATGGAAGAAGTGATCGTAGTAAGGCCTCTGTGGAATTTGATCTAATCTTAGAGAAGCATTTCTGCCTAGAGTCAAGTAGGGATCTGCAGTTACCAATTCTTAGGTCCTCAAGTTTTCTGGGCCCTTAATACTTTTTTAAAGCATTTGGTTTATTTGAGAGAGCACATATGGAATTCAAAGGACAACTTTCAGAAGGCAGCTCCTGCTTCCACTCTGTGGGCTTCGGGGATTTGTATATAGACAGGTGCCTTTACTTGCTGAGCCATCTTGCCAACCCAATAAATAATTTACATTCGGACTAGAGAAATGGCTCAGGGGTAAGACTGCCTTGAAGGCAGGACTTAAGTTCCAATCCCAGATCTCACGGAAAAAAAAATGCCAGTTAGAAATGGTGGCAGCCTGCACTTCAGGTTCTGGAAAGCAGAGCTGGGAAATCCCAGAGCAAAAGAAAAAGGAGGTAAAAGCAATCCAGAATTATTCCCAAAGTCACCTTTGAACCTCCATAGGCACATACATGCCTTCTGACTCACACACACACACACACACACACACACACACACACACACACTAACAATAATAATATAATAATTTGCATTAGCTTCAGCATGTTCAAGATCATCATTGAGCCTCATGATAGCTGGTCTGTCTATGACTAGAATGTTCCATCTCTGTAAGATTGATCTTTGCCTAATAATGAAAAAGGAATAAGTCCTCATTTGTAGAAGATGTCCCATACCTAACGAAGCCTCAGTAGCACCCGAAAGAGCTGTTTGAGCCACACTTTCCCAGTGTCTCAAATGGAAACATGACAGGGAACTGAACCGTTGTGTCTGAGCCATTTTCACAACGTTCAAACAGAAAAACCACAGGAACTGAGCTGCAGCGTGGCACCATGTGGATGGATGGGAGGAGGGAGAGGAAGGAAGGACGGAGGGCAGCTTCCAACTGTGCCTATCTGCAGAGAGGAGAGGCTGCTGGTCAGAGGGGAAGGCGTGTTTGGATTGGATACCTGGAATCTGAGGAGCTTGAAGAGCAACTTCAAGCATCTGGAGAGGGCAGTCAGGGTTTGGAAAGCCTAAGAAAAAACCTCAAGGGAGAAGTCTGTGCTGGAAACGGCTAGAGGTCTTCAGCTTCATAGGAAGCTCTCCCATTGCAAGTGGCAAACTCAGCGTCAGCTCTCCCATTACAAGTATCCAGGCTCAGATAGTAATGGAAGTGACAGATCTTCCTCTCTGTCGGCCACCACTGGAATTTCACTGTCAGTTTTACAAGCCTATTTGCCTTACCTACTTAGCAGGGGGTGGCAGCCCTGCTATCTGATCCCATCTGGAGTGAAGCAGGAAGGAGATGTCTTTTTGAGTGCAAGATACTTCCTATCTGACGATCTTCCATAAGGTAGTTGGGGGGGGGTCCTCTGGGCCTGGCAGGTGTGGCAAAGTCTTTCTTCTATGCATCCCACTGGGTCCTTAACACTGGGTGACTTTTCACCCTGCCTTCTCTGACAAGTGTTTTGCCTTCTCCTCTGGCTCATCATCTTCATTCAGTCACTTAGCAGCTCTAGCTTTACTGTGGAAGCCACACCTCCTGCCCTAGGCATATTCGTGCATTCTGGCCATGCTGTACAGTCTGTTTTCTCTCCGTGGCCTCTGCCTCTTGCCTTGGAACCCCCAGGTATGTGTCAGGCCTCAGTCTGTCATGTCCACCACGTTCTAGGACAATGTGTTAATGCCTAACCTCAACATACTTGTCTCCTGAGAAATTCTGCCTGATCTTCCCTTCCCACCCATTTGCAGCCATTCTAGGTGCTTCAATATCACCTAAGAAATTTTTTATCATCACCTTTGGAAATGTGTGGTGTTTCCAAGGCAGAATCAGGCTCCATCCCACTTTACCTCCAGCATCTATTAGAGTGTAGGGCCAGCACCCAAATATCAACTCAATTCATGTGACTGTAGGTTGTGGGGTACGTTGAGGGAGCTCAATAATAAAAGCAAATACTTCCTCAATGAAATAAAAGAAGCCAACTTCCACTTAAGGAGGAAACAAAAAAGGAGGCTTAGGAATCATGCTGAAGTTTGGGAAGAATGGGAGGATGAACTGATCAAGGACGTGCCCAAGAATCGACAGTGACACTCAGGGCTCAGCGGAAGTAGGAACCCCTGAACCTGACGTAATGCTCATGTTCTTCCTTTCGAGGGGCAAATGCCATGCGCGGGCTTGGGACTGTATTTTTTCCAAGCAAAAGAACCAAAGGGCATAGCTCAGAGGGCTCTGGATAAGCCTGAAGAAAGGGGAGTGGGAGAGGTCAGGGGTGAGGGTATTGGAGGGTAGGAGACAGCGGGCATGAAGGTAGGTATACATGCTGAGCACAGGAGACTGTGCGCACACAAAGGAAGGCCAATTGTGTATTCGAGGTCCTAAATCTGACCCTATGAAGAAGGGAGGCAAGTGGGGGAGATTGAGGGAAAAGGATTCCGTGGCACCTGTGAATGGCGGCAGCTGTGTGTTGATGAGAAGAGGAAGCCACACCAGATGGCACGTGCCAATCATAGAGACGCCCTGCACATTGAAGAGTGTCATAGGCAGAAGGTCTTGTCCAAGTCTGGGGGAACTTAGCTTTCCAGAGAGTAAAGAGTTAAATATAGCTGTGAGGAGCCAGGCAAGCCTGCACCCTCTTCGGAATCTGTGAGAGGCAGATGTGGAATGACTTCACTGGAGAGGGCACGAGGGAGACAACGACCCCATGAAGAGACCGAGTCAGCAAAATGGGGTGGGAAGAAAGGATTTTGGGACAGGATGGAGAATGTGTCGGGAGAGAGGTGGCCTAGGAGGTAGAAGTAGTGAACAGTAACAACCCAAGGACAGGGAAGTGGAGAGGAGGAAGTGGGGACAGGGACCATAGATCAAAGATCTCAGGCTGGGAAGCTGAGAAAGAGACCGGCAGCTGCCAGCCTCAGAAATCTTTGCTTTGGTGCCAGCAAGGGATCTGCCAGCCTCTGGCTGGGTGAGAAAATAAGACTAGCTGAGAGGGGAGGCCAGCATTCTGACCACAGGGCTGAGGGGGTGGTGGCTGTCTATTTTAACCCCTCCAATTGAGCTGTGCCGCCACGATCCTGTGTGTTCTGGTCCCATTCCAGCCTCTTCCTCAGTGCCATGTAGACCAGAAGATGTAGGACCAATGCCCTGAGATTATCTGCATATTCAAGAAAGCGATATGATTGTTATCCTCCTTCTGGGTGTCTCCAAGGGGCAGATGGGAAAACACCATGCTTCCTACTTAATTAAAAATAATAAATATCTAAAAGTACATAGCATTGCCAGATTTGGGGAGATGAGAAAGTCTTGAATGGTGTTGATGATTATATAACAATAAGAATGTATTAAATGCCCTGAAATATATGTTTAAAGATGACTATCAAGTGTCAAGTTATATATTATGTATCTTTCAACAAACAGAAAAAGAGAAAGCACTTGTTGCAGTTTAACTCAGTGTTTACAGCAGCTCTTGAGCTCCAACCAGCTCTTAGTTCCAGTTAAATGCTCATCAGTTGGGGAGATAGGGAGCTAGAGGGGTGCCAGATATGAAGAGGTGTTAGTCCAGTCTTTGCTCTCAAACACTCTGAAAGATTCAAAGCCTTCTAGCACCTAGGATGCCGTCAAGGTGTAATATTTATTTCAAGATGCTGCCAAGGGGAGGTTTTGTTTTTAGTGGTAATCTATTTGTGTGGTACTAGTGAAGACATCTGGGTGTCCTCCCTGTCATCTAGGATTTACCCTGAGCCATGGGGTTCTTGGCTGCTTCCCACTCTCCTCAGTGCTGGAGTGTCTGCTTTAAGCTTAGCCATCAGAAGCCATGGCTGCATCCTGGACACTGTCGTATAGCTGACCCAGTCTTCACTCTAGAGTCTTAGATCGCAAGCCTAACAACAGCCAGAGCAATACTGGTGGACAACAGAGGCATTGCAAAAAGAAAGCAAAAGCCACAGGGCTTCCTCCCTGACAGCCACTCAAGACTTTCTCATCTCCTCAAATCTGGCAATGCTATGTACTTTTAGATATTTATTTTTTTAATTAAGTAGGAAGCATGGTGTTCTCCCATCTGCCCCCTGGAGACACCCAGAAGGAGGATAACAATCATATCGCCTGCTTGAATGAGGACAAGAGAGATAATGAATATCAGTGGCACTTTTTAATATCAAGAAGAGAGATGTTCCAGAACCTTCTGGAGCCATCCAGAAAATGGGATAAGAGACATATCCTGCCTATCATGTGTCTAAGAGAGAGTGGTCCTCTTTCAAGAAAAAGACCTTAGAGTTCCCTTAAATAAGTTGAAATAATAGTTTTTAAAAAGCACTAGGCACAACAGATGTTCAGTACATGGAATTGTTCCCTCTTCCAAATACCTAATTAGACAGTCAGACTCTGCGGTACCAGTCATCATGGGAAGCAATCCAGAGGGAACAATGTCCTCACTCAGCTGGCTCATCCACTACAGACCAAGAACTAAACTCAAGGGACCAAGATGTGATGGGAGTGACAAGGATCTTATGTGGAATCCGTGCAGGCAGGGAGGCTGAGCTGGGGCCGTTCCGTTGCATGATCCAGCAGTATGACTCTGAATCCCTCTGAGGCTCAGTGTTTCTGTCTATAAAGTGGAGCTGATGGCCTGTGCCCCATAGCGTTAGTGTTGGATGATCTGAACATGTGATAGAGTGTCTAGCACAGAGCCTGCACAGCACTATCAAGGACCGCTTCCACTCCTAGCAGAAACAGAAGAGCAAGGAGACGAGAGGCAAGCCCTGAGGGCGTGCCTCACTTTCTGACAGCCAGCTTTCAGGGAATCGATGCAGTCCCACAAGAGCTGGCCTCCTGGAGAAAGGTGCTAGTCCTTCTTACTGACCTGATCCTGTCCTTGAGACCCCCATTCCCTTTTCTGTCAGTGACAATCACACTGGGGACCAATTTCAACAAGTGCTTTGAAGGGGACCAATCACGCTGAAGCAGAGATGGCCGTTCAGAAAGGTGACCGACCCTCTCCCCCAGGTGCCCCAGGACGTGATCCACGGCTGGTGCAAAGAGAAGGATATGCCTTACTTTGAAGTCAGTGCCAAGAATGACATCAATGTGGTTCAAGCCTTTGAGGTGCTGGCCAGCCGGGCCCTGCTGAGGGTGAGTGGGGTGGTGACACATCAGGACTGACCTGGGCAGGGGGCTCTGGGACCTCCCAAAGAAGAAAATATGGGTACAGATAGGGACACGGAGGGGCCAGAACTGTTAGTTTATTTAGTGAATTAATGGCTGAACAGGCTTAATAATTTGGGGGCTACAGAGGCCAAAGGCATAAGGTACAAAAGAGTATACAGTCAAGTCAGTGCCCCACAATCAGGCTAGTTATCGTAATACTTCGTGAGGTACTAAAACCTTCTGTTCTGTTTCTAATGACTGGAAATTTATATTTAGCAAAGTTTTAGAATGAATGTCTAGACTGCTTGGTCCTAAACAGGACATCTAAGTCCCTAACCTCTACCTCAAGGCTCAGAGAACATTAAGGAAGGGATAGCAGTAAGATTATAAGAGTCTGAAGGGGGGCAGGCTGGTGTGGCAGACATGATTTTCTGAACCTAGTAAAGCTTTTGCATCCGTAAATTCACTGCAACTATGCAAATGTCCATAAGATCTGCATAGAAATTGTCCTACCAAAATTTCATCATGGAAGGGGAAAGATTTCAAGAGGCTTTACACCTCCCTGAGTCACTGATAAGGATTAAGGCTGATGGGGAGAATGGAAGATGCTTTCCTCAATGGTGTGATTACCCATTATCCAAGGATATGATTCACGCTCTTCCAAGTACTTAGGCACATGCCATCAAAAGCAAACCAGATGAAATTCAGTGGCTCACACATGAAAATAGGAGAGAGACTGGCAGAGAAGAAGAAAGGTTGTAATGAGAAACAGGAGGGGGAAAGATAAGATTGAGGATTAAGGTGTGAAAATATCATAAATTCACTATATGAAACTCTAAAACAATGAAAAATAAGAAAAAAAGAAATGGTGTACAAGCCAATCCTCATGATGGGACAGAAGCACTACAAGCACAAGAATGTCTAACCCACGGGAGCTGCTAGAGTAGATCGAAACACTCTCATGTTATGGCGCAACAAGTATGTGCTGAGTGTAGCGTGTGTGCTGGACACTGCAGGGGGACGGGACCACTAGTCTCAGGAGGGCTACAGGCACATGAGCAACACAGCCTTTGCATGGTGGTGCAGGACTTGGTGACAGAGCCGGGAAAGGTCACCATGACAACCCACATGATAGGATGGCCATTGAAGGCTGCCTAGACGCAACTGCCGGGTTTGGTTTCATGTTTGTGTCATGTTGCTTTTGAAACAGGGTCTCACTCTGTAACCCAAGCTAGTGTCAAATTCACAATCCTCCTGTCTCCACTTCTGTTAGGTATCACAGACGTGTGCCACCATGCCCAGCTGATGGCAGAGCTTGAATGTTGCTCTGATACGGAGTTTGAAATCTTAGCACACAGAGAGGTTCAGCTGGTTTCATTTTTCTACTACTTGAATCAAGGTAGACATTTTTTAAAAGTATGTTTATTTACGTATAAAACCATGGCACAGGCGGAGATCAGACGACAACTTTGAGAAGTCAACTCTCTCCTTCCGCCATGTGGGCTTCTGAGGATCAGACTCAGATGCTCTGCCCACTAAGCATGGAGTTCTTTTAAGACAGCAGAGGATCACCAGAGCCATGATTTTGAATTGAGGAATGAACCACATGGTTCCCCCGACTGAGACATCTGCCATCGGCCTGTCCTGTAGATGGCTGACTGATTTGCCTGACCCCTGCGGCTCACTTCCCTTAGGGAATGGCTAGAGACCCTGCTGGGGTTGTTCATGATAAAAAACAAGCAGCAATCGCCTCTAACAGCTCCACAAAAGCAAGGCATGAGCTCATCTTGTTCATGCACCCCAGTCTGGATCTCAGGTCTGCCTCGGGCTCAGCTTTCCCTGGGACGTCCCTGAGACAGAGCGGCAAGGGGCATCCGTCTCTTAGCATGTGGTCAGGAAGCCTGGCTGCTAACATGCAGGTGAGTCTGCTCATACCAGTGGCCAGCACCACTTACCGCAACATATCAGAGTGTGTGGTGGCTTCTTCTTTGCAAACATAATACTCTTATTGCCATTTGGGCATGAGGACGCTTCTCCCGAACTGTCAGTACACATGACATAATCTGTCCTTGCAGGGAACGTGTCCTTTCCTTGCTAGTGGGGCTGCAGTGTGGCCTTCCTGCTGTGTCACTTCTAGGATGCCGTACCATTAGAGATGGCATTGTATCTGCTTGTCCGTTGTAACAGCCTTTCTTGGAATCTCATGTGAGGACCCAATACTTGTGCAGGGGATTGAGCAGAAGTCTGGAGGTCATAGGTGTGGTATCTGCAGTTAGACTGTCCTCGCATTTGCAGATGGAAACGTGGGGAGCCATGTGACTGAGCTGCAGTTTTGTGTATACAATGAAATAATTCTGTCAGTATTTCCTGAGCTGTCATGGCATGGGAAGACTGGAGATTCAGGCCTTAGTGCACTCTAGCTCAGTAAAGCAAGACACTCATGAGGTTAGAGTACGGTGAGCGATGATGAAGACTGTGGGGAAGGTAGGGTGACTTGGGGGCCGCTGGTAGCAAGGTGCCTACTCAGAGCAGGGGGCAGTGTTTGGGAAATGTTTGTAGGTGGACATAGCAGGCCTTTGGGGTGTGACTAAAAAGGAAGAAGGCAGAGAATGGGCAAGACCAGAGGCCTGGCTTGAATCCATAAGGCCCATGGCAAGAAAGGAAATGCGGCTCTGAATAATATGGGTTAAGGGGGCATGTGGGTGATGAAGTCAGTGGCCCTCCTGAGCTATCACCAGGAAGCTGGGCTGTGTGCTGAAGCTCTGCTGGTGGTGCTGCCAAGCTGCACTGTGTTCAGAGGCCTGGCTGGGATTCTAAAGCCCAACAGGGCACATCTTCCTGCAAGGTTTATACGCTCAGTAAATTAGAAGAGAAATTTCACGTTCAGACAAACATCCTAGGGGACAGAATGTAATATTCACATGGATTTTTACATAGAAGTTTGAAAGCATATTTCAAGGTCAAAGGAGCTTTCAAAGACATTTCTTCTAAAGACACAGCCCTCCTTTGTAGGGAGCTCATGCGTTCCTTCCACACCAGCCCAGGGCACATAGAAGGAGGCAAGAGAGGTGCTGCTGTAAGAAGGAGCCCCAGTCCGTGAAGGAGCCAGGGCTCTGAAGTCAGACAGTATGCTTTAAATTCTGCCTCTGCCTCTTATTCACTATGTGATCTTGGGCAAGTTATGCAGCCTCCCTAAGGTATACTCCCCTATCTGACAAATACCAGTACTGTCTTTTATATGGGGTTGAGTAATGGTTAAGTTAAGATAACAAAGCATAAAAGGCACTAGGATCCTGGGAGGCAAGGGATTGACAGCCACAGTAGTGTTCTTATGCTTAACGGGAACACAAGAAAAGGTTCTAGGAAATGCCACTGGGTCCTTGCATCTCATCGGAGAGGAGGACCCAGAGGAGAGTTTGGCATGCACATTAACGGATGCTCCGGGGATGGGGGGGAGGCACCGGAGTATGGGGAGGGAAGGGGGAGGGGAGGGGGCACAGGGAGAGAGGGGGTTGGAGGGAGGGGAAGACCGGTGTACATGTTAAGTTTGTATGAGTGGAAATTTTAAAAATTAAATTAAATTTAAAATAAAAGATAACAAAGCATAAAGAAGGTATCAAATAACAATAGCTGTTTCTACCTGAGAGCCATATGTAATGGTTTTCAGCAGCAGAGTCGCTGGGCAGGCTCACTCGGCAGTAAGAGGTTTCTGCAACAGTCCAAGCAGAAGAGGATGAAGACAGCTAGGAGTGAGTGAATGGACTCGAGTCTGGAGGCAGGACCTTCAGGGACTGATGAGAGTCACATACAGACAGGATGGAGGCAGGAGCAGCTAAAGATCACAACCAGATCGCTAGCTTGGCCAGTGGAAGCAGTCGGGATTAGCGATGCCATGAGACAAGTCAAGAAGCAGAGGAGGAAGAGTCTTTATGAGGGAAAGAGGCAAGGAGCCCCATTAGGGCACATGGTGCTGGAGGTTCCTTGAGACAAGTGGAAGTGTCTGCGCTGTATTCCAATGCAGGAGGCATTTCTGGAGTGTCCATCTGACAAGGACTGGGGCAGGAGCTCAGCATTTGCTAAGGAAGAAGGCAGATGGCATACTTTCTTACCCCAGTCCAATTACATTCAAGAACTAGGCATTTACTTATCTGGAGATACCATTAAGATTACCTTCTGGGGCTGGAGAGATGGCTCAGAGGTTAAGACTCTGCCTCACAAGCAGAAGGTTCTGAGTTCGGATCCCAGGTCCCACGTAGAAATGCCAGGCAAAAGCAGCAGTGGATTGTACTTCCAGCCCTAGTGGACAGAGCCTGGGAAATCCCAGGGCTAAGCAAGAAGGAGGTAGAAGCAATCCAGGATGATTCCCGAAGTCACCCTTGGTCTTCTACAAGGACACACTGTGCCCTCTGATAAAGAAAGAAGGAAAGAAAGGAAGGAGGGAGGGAGGGAGGGAGGGAAATTTTTTTTAAAAAAAGTACTTTCATCATTAAACCAGAGATTCCACTTGGGTTTGGTCTCCAACTCTGAAAGAAAAGAAAACAAAAAGATTATGGGGGCTGAAGAGATGGTTCAGATAAAGTCTTTGCCTCGAGAGCAAAAGAACCTGAGTTCAGATTCCCATATCCCAGGTAAAAATGTTTGCCTACACTTCTGACCCTAGAAAAAGGGCCTGGGAAACCATAGAGCAAATAAATAAAGATGTAGAGCAAGCCAGGAGGGCGCCCAATGTCACCCTTGGGCCTCCATGGGCACGCACATCAAGTGCTGACTTCTATAAACAAATAAAAAAACAAACAAACAAATAAATAAATTAGATAAGTAAATGAATAAATATAAAAGATTGTAAACCATCCTGCTACAGTGGAAAAGACCTAGTTTAAAGGCATGAAATGAGGCACAAAACTCAGTTCCTTTGGTTAATTAGGAAAAGTTGCAGTCGCCTTAGCCAGGAGGGGAGGGGCAGGCTTAGAAAAAGGTAGCACATTTATAAGGTCCTCAGCGTGCAGGACCTAAAGGCAAGGCCATTGAGGTGACCAGGCGGGGGGATAAGGTCACACCTCCACTGAAGTACGTCATGCATCAGAATTCCCAGTATTACTCTACAGTTAGATGACTAAGTTGCCTAAGGTGCAGAGCCTGAAGAAAACTTTGTAGAAAATTCTGGGGGTACTGAGCTGCTTGGGGACTAAGCATCCACCAGAAATGAGAAGTGGTCTGTCAGCATCTCTGCTTCAACCTGGATGTTACCCTGGTTGTCCTCTCGGAGTTCAGGAAGCCTGGGGTCTTAGTCCTTCCACCAAACCTCTCTGGGCCGCAGAAAAAGGCAGGATGAAGAGGGTAAGAGGGAGGGTGGGAAGCAGCAGTTTTCCCCTCTGGGCTCAGTGTCCCAGTAGTATCACAGGGAGGAGAGAAAAGGCCTGGTCTTTGGGTCCGTTAAGAAGTAGGAACAACAGTGCTCTCAGGCCACACACTCTGTCTTCTCTTTTCTTCCCCAGTACCAAGGCACCCTAGAGAACCACCTTGCAGATTCCATCAAGCTCTCGCCAGGCCAGCCAAGGAGCAGATGCTGCTGACACCCAGACTCTGCCCTGGACTCCTAGAGACAGAAGGCCGAGGCACCAGAACCAGAGCCCTGGGCTCTTCCTGGACCCAGAACCCAAGTGAAGCCCAAGATGTCACAGGCAAATCCTGGCGCTGAAGAAGTCATGGGGCTTCCATGGTCCAAGCTCTCCCACCGCCCACCCTCCCTAACAGTTCTGCTCCAGAACACCGTCTCTGCAGACATTCTACTGTCTTGAGCCCCGGGGACCCATGAACCCAGCTCACGGATCGAGCTCAAGGACCTTTTCTGCCTTACACCCCCAAAGCCACAAGCTAGCTGTAGACCAAGCTGCAACTCCTCTTCCCTCTGCTGCCAGGCCAAGAAGCCGGCATTGCTCCCGGCAGAGAGAAGCTTGTGGGCCTGACCCTCCCCTCAGCTCCCTCCAGACAGCACTGAAGGGCACAAGAAAAGCTGCTGCCCCTGCCTGTCAGGTGCTCAGGCAGCTCCCATAAACCTTCAGGCCCCGATATGTTCCTTCTCAGATGAGGGTATCCCAGTTTGAGGACCAGAAGCTTCCTTCAAATCCAGCTTGCTGCTATTTTAAGTGCCAGTTACAAACAAAACGGACAAAGGCAGCAGACAATGCAGCCAAATGCAGAGGAAAGGAAACAGCAGGACAGACAGACTGGGATGAGGTGCTGTTGTAGACAAAGTGGTCCAGGGCCGCCAGCTGGACTGAGGACTAGCCAATGAGAAGGCGGCCCAAGAGTTGCAGGAAGAACATGTCAGGAGAGAGACAAGTCCCGAGGCAAGCGCCAGGATTTTTTATTTACCTGAAGACTCAAAGCTGCTGTCCCTGGGATAAGGCAAGTACACCGCACGCCCAGAGGCTCCATGATGCTCTGAGGACTGGCCACCAGGGGGCAGCCATGCTCCTGCCTCTGGACCAAGGTGGAATGTGGTTGCTGAGAGACCCTTGAGCTGCTGTTTGGTCCAGCAAATGTTTGAAGCTTGTTCCAGGACTCTGGCCATGTGGAACCCAGCTTTGTGTGGTAAGAATTCAAATGTCCTACGCCTAGAAAGAAATGGACAAAAACTTCAGCATACTTGATTCAGGCAAGCAGTCAGAATCAGAGACAAATATTAAAACGAGGTGCCTAAAAAACGCGGGGAATCTCTGTCCTGGCCGATTCCAAGGCTTTTTTTTCCCTGACTTCAGACAGCACAGACAGGGTTACCCAGGTTGAAGGCGGTGGGAAAGATGGGCTTTCAGGGTCTCCAATTACCAAGTTCTTGCCTCACACCCACCACAGACATTTTTGGGTCTTCACAGAAGCTTCCTTTCCCAAGTTCCAAGAGTTGGGGTGTTCATCTGTGACTGCAAAGATTCACCGAGAGGAAGAGGAGCAGGGGGGCACCAACAGGGGGGTTTAGAGAGCCCCTTCTCTCCCCATGTTCTGAAGTTTAATTGACTCACCCTGGGTGGCAATCGCAGATGATCCTACAGTGAGTACACCATTACCTGTCTCTCAGAGATGAGCACGCGTCCACATTTAGCACACACACTGCTGTCCTGGGCGTCAGTCAGTCTGTGGATGGATGTGTGGAGGTGGGGGGAGAGGTGTCAGCCTGGTCATCACTATAGATGTATGGAACATATCTAAATGTGCGCAACAACTGGTACGAGTTTCCTTTGTTTTTATGTGTTGCAAGACAGTAGTCCCCTTTAGCCCATGGTTTTCACTTTCTGCAGTTTTAGTTAACTACCATCAACTATGAACCAAAAATATTAGATAGAAAAATCCAAAAATAAACAACCTATAACTCTTAAATCATGTGCCTTTCTGAGTGATGAATCCCCTCCCTGCCATCCTACCTAAGATACGGACATCCCTTTGCTCGGTGTATCTATACTGTATGTGCTGACCACCCACTGGTCACTATGCAGTTATCTCAGTTATATTAACTCCCATGGTTTCAAGTGTCTGTTAAATAACCCTTACATTGTAGCCTAGCACTGGGTCAGGATGCCTCTGTCACTCAATTCACTTTATCTCATCACAGGGAGACTATCAACCCAAGAAGATAATATACAATGCAATTACAATGATAGTATTTTGAAATATACATTCATGTCATTTTTTACTATAGTACTTTACTGTAACCGTTCATTTTATTATTGGTTATTATACTTAATTTTTTACAGTGCCTAACCTAAGATTCAAATTGATCATAGGCACGGTGGGTAGGAGAAAACATCTTGAGGGAGTTGGTATATCTGTGGTGTCAGGCGTCCATTCAGGATCTTGGAATGATTCCTCTGGGGATAAGGAGGGACTGCCATATTTATTTTTTAATTAAAAAAAAACACTTGTGCCTAATACAAAATGCCAACAATACTAAAGGAAAGATAAATGGAGGAGTAGAGTGGACTATCTAGTTTTCAGGCCCAATATGAGGTGAAAATGATGGGTTCCTTGTTGAAAATTTATTAACATTTTCCAGACAGCAACAACAAAACTTTAAGTCAGGATTGAGCCCTCCTAGAGACAGGCCACTCGCCTGTGAAGAGGTCCTGGGAAAATGATTCACCTCCAATAACAGAGCTCTGGCCTGGTCAGTGGAAAACACTGTAACTCGAAGAGAAGGTTCTGCCACAGATGTACCGAGATATGACTCTAGAGCCACAGTACACATGCTGCGCCTTCTTCAGAGTCTGGGAGAGGGGACACGGGAGCTCATTCATCCACTGCAGGTGTTATGACAACTAGGGGCTATGGCAATCCAACTTCAGGGCAGATTGAACTGAGCAGACAAGCAGATCCGCAGAGGGGTTTCCCTGTGAGCATCTCAGTCGGAGACCGGCCATCAGGACCCGCTGCAGTCGGCACAGGCACTGACAGTCAGAGATCAACTTCAGCCCACCTCAGTGGCACCCTCTGGGATCCGGTGCGGCAGCATGTCTCAGAACTCCTTCATGCCGCCCATTCAAGAAGACTTGGTTCTAAGAACTTTGCTCAGAGCAGCGTCCCTAGGCTGCTGCAGAACAGGGAGAACTCCGGCCAAAACTCCGGTGGCGCATACCCTTGGGGCTTGATGGAAAACAAAGCCAAATCTTATCACCAAATAAACCTGGGTTGAAGGCTGGGTGCCAGGCTGCCCAAGGGGACCTGGGAATGCTGGCCGTCTGCAGAAACTCACTGACCCATGCAGCCTAGTGTTGGCCTGCCAGTCCCTCAGCCCCACGCAGCTGCCAGGCACCCAGAGTGTGGCCTTGTTTGCCATCTAGTGAAGGCCATAGGCTCCCTTAACAGGACTCGAGTATCAGCTCCACCGAGATGGAAGAGTCACATCTGTCGGGATTTTCACGGTTCTTCTTTAACGTCCGCTCCCCACATCCAGAGCAGTGCCTAAGGAGTGATTAGTGCTCTGCCAATGAGTCCGAGATGAGTAACACCCGCCAGTACCTCATCATAATTGCGGTGTCCTTGAAGGCAGGGCCTGGATTTGTTTTCGTTTGGGGGAATAGTGTTATTTTCTGTTTTGTTTTTTGTTACACAGTCAGGCTAGTCTTAAGCTTGAGGCTCTCCTGCCTCCAATTCCCAATTACTGGAAAGGACATGTTTTAATTCATCATTTCTCTCTCTTTTATTTTTATTTGGCATTTGTATGTTTGTGTAATGTGGGTGAGAATAGTATGAATGTGTATAGATGCATATTCACATGTGTGAGGACACATGTGCATGGAAGATGCATAGGAACATGTGTGTACGTGCCTATGATGGGCAGAAGTGATGCTGATAGTCTTCATCACTCTCCATCTTGTATATTGAGGCAGAGTCTGTCCCTTGAACCTAGAGATCATAGGTTCAGCTAGTCTAGTTACCCACCTTGCTCCAGGCACCCCCTATTTCTACCTCCCAATGATCCCAAGAAGGCTGCAGCATACATCCTGCATTAGGTAAGGGCTGGAAATCTGTACCCTGGTTTTCAGGTTTGTGTGGCAAGTCACTGAGCCATCTCCGCAGCCCCTTGATTTGTCATTTTAGTTCTAGTTAAATTAACTGGGAGACAGTATGAGATAAATGAATATTACAAGTCCATGGTACTTAATAAGCTATTAGGATACAAGACTATTATATAGTCTTTAAGTCCCTGGTGCACTGTTACTTGAAAACGCAATGAAAGAACCATTTGTATAATATGTTCTCTAGTCTGTGAAAGAAGACTCGCATAAGACTATATTAACTTTTGCTCATGTGTGGAGAGAACTCTAGAAACACAATATGAAATTAATAAAAGTGGTTAATGGGAGGGTCTGGACAAGAGGGAACAACTACACTTGGAATTTCTGACTCTTTGAATATATCACTCAAACATGAATAAAACAGAAGAAAGTAACTATTAGAAGGAAAAGAGGGAGAGAAAGAGGGAAAAGAAATAGGGAGAGGAGTGATCTAGCCAGGCCTTTGCCACAGCCTCTAGGCCTCTAGGCCCAGTCTGACTTTTGGATTCTGCTGCAAGAGAAGATCACAGCCATAAATCTACCCCGCATCTACATGCTGTGGCACAAACATCAAGCCTCCAATGCTGTGAGATCACACAGTTGTTCTTGGTCCTCCTTTATCATAGTGGAAGCCAAGTTTTTTCCCAGGAGGGGGCTGTCAATAAACATCACAGCACAGCACGTGTTTCCAACCTTGGCCGGGCTCTCAAGATAAACTATCAAAGTGTGCCCTGTTCTGTAAATTACCATGTCAGTGGTATGCTTAGATATTTCCCAAGGTTAATCTCGGGACTTTCTCATTAGCCAATACCTTGGAGCCCCCTTTCCTCACTCAAAGGTACCCCTTCAAAAGACCCTCCTCAGCCAGTACAACTGCTCCGGATGATGCAACTACCTTTCAGTTCACTAAAAGGCACCACAAACAGGCCCAACGATCTTATGATTCCACCTGCACATATGCAGTCCTGGTGAGAACATGAGAAGACAGGATCGAGAGTTTTCTTTATGGCTGGTAAGATGACTCAGCAAGTAAGACTCCTGCTCAGAAACCTGGAGACCTGAGTTCCATCATGGTAGTAAAGAACTGGCTGCCAGAAGTTGCCTTCTGACCTCTGTGTACCATGACAAGCCTATGCGCGCGCTCTCTCTCTCTCATTAGTATCACATATATTAAAGCCTCTGATTAGAGAGAATTGAATGGATTTCCAAGTCTTGAAAGTGGAAGATATTGCTAAATGTGCTCTGCTTCAGGTGGATCTATAGGAGGGACTTATCTACTCAGTCATTGGCAGAATAGTATAATTGAAGCTCTCTCTCTTTCCTTCTCTTTCTCTCTCTTTTTCTCTCTCTCCTTTTCTCTTTCTCCCTTTCTCTCATAAGTAAATAAATAAAATTTATGAGCCATGAGTAGAGGGCAAACAATGGCTGTGGACGTTGACAGCCATCCTTATCACACTGACTGTGTACTTAGAGTTTCATGATTCCCGTGGTTTTCACTTGTTGTAAAGTGTTCTGTTGCTACTGTGAGCTTGCCTTCTAGATAAAGTCAAGACAGCTTTGCTCTGTTCATCTGATGGGGAGGAGAAGAGGAGCTGTCAGCCTCTCCGTGGAAGTGCATGGACATTGCTTACGAAAACACATGATTATTGGGAAAAGAGGTCCACAGCCCTAGACCTTACAACCTTAGACGAGTTCTCTGGAGTCCACAGTTTTCCTAGACATCAAAAACCCTTGAAGCCCATGATTAGAGAGAATTGAATAGATTTCCAAGTTTTGAAAGTGGAAGAGGCTGCTAAATGTGCTATTTCAGAGTGGATTTGCAGGAGTGACTCGCCTACTCCGTCACTGGCAGAGAAGTATGCTTGAAACCACCTCATCTTATATGAGCGTGATCTTGTCCAAAATTCATTTGTAGCATCAGTTTTATGCTCTCAAAAATGAGGGTAGCTCTATTTCCTGCTTATCTACCATGACAGTATAAAGAAAAAAATCATAAGCACACTGGTGATTGAGAAATCATAAAGCAGTACATACTATGAAGTACAGAAAGAATACTAGATTTGGAATCAAGATTGTTATTTGGGAAGTGCGTGCGTTCGTGCGTGCGTGTATGTGTGTGTGTGTGTGAGAGAGAGAGAGAGAGAGAGAGGCATAGAGCACACCTGAGTTGTGCGTGCCTGTGGAGACCCAAAGGTGTCATCAGGAATCGTCCCTTTTTGCTCTTCCTTCTTTTGCTTTGCTCTGGGTTTTCCAGGGTCCACCTTCCAGGACCATAAATGGAGACTACCACCATTTCTGCCAGGCATTTTTATGTGGGATTTAGGTTCTCAGGTCCTATTGTTTTCAAGGAACAGGCTTTAATCCCTGAGCAATCTCTCCAGTACATAATTGGGAATTTTGTTATCCAACATGTACCAAAGTTAACTGCACACCAAGCACCATTCTGAGCACTCCGCGACTGCTCAGTCCTTACAGAAATCCCATGAACTAGTGTTGCATTATCACTCCCCTTGGGCAGATGGGGAAAATGGGACACAAAGAAACTAAGGAATCACCAGAGTTGCACAGATAGTATACAAGACAGCTGAGCTCCCCATCTAGCTAATCTGCCTCATGCCTGAGAAGTTTGAAGTCCAACTCTGCCATTCACTCTTTCTCTTCTACACTTCATTCATTCTTTTTCATATAACTGAGGATTTATTTAGCAGGGACTATAAGAGCTGGAGATGGGAGAGTGAACAAAGCCAACTGCCTAGAGCCACACTCTAGTAACCATACAGCCAAGTGCCAGGGAAGAGTTAAGCAAAGCAAGAGGTACAGAGTACCCTGGGTCGGTGGTGCCATCTCTTTGGTTCTGCTCTCCTATTTAAAACAGAGACACTGGGGCCTGTGCTGCCTACCCTCACAGTCTGGGAGCCAATGAAATGGTGCGATGGGCTAAAAAGTGCTATTTCAGTGCATGAATTCTAGCATCCAACTAGTCTTGCACTTTGTACCTGTAGCACTCGATTTATACCTCTGCTCAGCACATTCACCGGGATTTCCTTGTGGGTTATATGTGTCTGTGTCATTCAGGAAATTGAATTGGGTGGGGGGTACAGAAATTGATCTTGGTACAGTATAAGTATGAAGCAAAGATACAGACACAATTTGATGAGTTCCTACTAGTACTGGACACTAGAAGATGCAAACACAGTGCTGAATTTAATTTCAGTATGTAATTCATTACTATTCTTGTTCTCAAGGAAGGAACTGAAGCTGACAGACAGACGTGAATAGATTGCCCGTGACCATTTGTCAGTGGACTATAAAATCACCATTGATACTTACATATCTCTGACTCCAAAATCCATGATCTGTCACTGATACCAACTCATCCATACTTTTTCACTCATTCAACAATTATTTCCTAGATGGGTGTGTAGTACATGCCTATAATTCCATAACTGGGAGGCTGTGACAAGAGCATCACAATTTTAAGGCCAATTTGTGCTACATAACAAGACATTGTCTCAAAAAAATAAAATACATTTATTGGGCCAGCAAGGCAGCTTAGCAGGTAAAGGCACTTCCTATGCAAGCCTGACAAACTGAGTTTGATTCCCAGAATCCACAAGATGGAAGATTAGAAACGACTCTAGAAAGCTGTCCTCAGACCACCCATGTGCGCCATGACACTCATGTGCCCACACTTACATACATATATATGTACACGTGCACAGACACACATACACACAACAATTATTTTTTTAATTGTGTATTTTTAAGTACCTAATATATTGAAAGTGCTGTGCTGGGTGCCAGAAACACAAATGAACAAAGGGGGCATCTTTGTTCATATGCAAGACAGAATAGGTAAGTCACTGCATGAATAAGACAGGAGCCAACTGAATAACCTTAATGTTCTGCCTAGGAGGTGAGGTGAAGGAGCCTCTAAGAGAGGGGAATATGGGAGCAGAGTCCTGAGCAGGTGAGGAGACAGTGACCTTTAAAACTCCCTGGAAGAAAAACCATAGAAATTAAACACAATTCTCTCAGTACCAGATATACAGTACTTCTTAATAAGCTGTTAGTCAGAGAGGTCTGCAAAACAGTATAGTCTTGCCATTGCTATTGGTTTGCCCTCCAGAATCTGACAGTCAAACCCTATTGCTGAAGACACTTGACATCTGTTGATCACAGGACATGGAGAAAAAAAGGCAGAACTGATTTAGAAGCTTCATTCTTGCTGATCATAATATCCAGCCTATGGAGGAGAAAGAGGCAGCAACAATCTCACCCAGTTGGGACCTCTGAGAGCTACAATAACAAATAGTGTGGCAAGAGGTCTCCATTGGTGTAATAGTGATACATAAGTGCCACAACTCACTGAGAGACTATTGAAGGTTTATGTCGAATGAGGAAAGGGGAAAACACTCTCTTTAGTGGTACCCTCACTAATATGAGTTCTGTGCCCCAGCAAGGACACAGGAACACTTATGTGCAGACAACCCAGATGAAAAATCAATGGGTTATACATGCAAAAAGACAAAAACAAGAGCAAGTTTGATTGAGAAAGTTTTCACTGAAGAAGGAGGGGTTGGGATTGAGAAACATGGAGTGAAAAATGACTTAAATTCACTGTTTGCATGTGTGAAATTGTCATTAAAAATAGAAATAAAAGGGCTGGAGAGGTGGTTCAGGGATTAAGCCTCTGCCTTGCAGCCGGAAGGTCCTGAGTTCGAATCCTAGACCCCACATACAGATGCGGGCAGAAGCAGGGGCGGCCTGCGTTTCTGGTCCTGGTAGGGCGGAGCCTGTGAATCCCGGGGCAGAGTAAATAAGGAGGAGGTGGAGGCGTCCATGGTGGTTCCCGAATTCGTCTGTGGTTCTACACACACATACATGCGCACACATGCACAACTGAATACATACATACACATGCGTGCACACGCACAACTGAATAAATAAATAAAGATTTTTTAAAAAAAATAGAAATAAAAATCTCTCTAGAAAAATAAACGCACCAAAGGAACTGGAACTGAGGTGTAAAGTTGCTGGAAAGGAGGAGTTGAAAGGAGAGGAAGGAGGCAGCACTGGTGCCCTGGGGCAGGGGTGGGGTGGGGGGCGGGATCAGGGGGTGGGCTGATACACTGGGGAAGGAAGCTCAGGCCTTCAGAGGTTTCCAGGCAGTAGAACAGTGTAACTTGGGGTATGCTTTAGAAGGATATTGCTAGTAACAACATGAAAGTTAGGCAACAATCATTATAACAAGGTGGGGCTTAGCCCTAGCTTAGAAGACCACACTAAGGATGAAGAATGTGTTGGGATGCTCTCATGAAAGTGGGGAGAGAAGGTGCGAGTAAAGGGAGCTGCCCAACAAGCAAATGACTTTCATAGGTATTTGCCTTCTCAGAAATGAGCCTCACTTTTTACACAATAACAATTGACTGTAAATGGAATTAAATAGATCAACTTTCAGGCTTTTGCTGTGAGGAGCAATAGATATCCTCCCACTCACTCACTGCAAAGAAGAGGGGGCCTTTGGCTACCAGGGCCACAAAAGTGGTAGAAGGATTTGGGTGATTCTTCTTTTTTTTATTATTATTTATTCAATTGTGCATGTGTGTGTGTATGAATGTGTGTATGTGTATGTGTGTGTGTGTGTGTGTGTGTAGAACCACGGGAGAATTCGGGAACCACCATGGACGCCTCCACCTCCTCCTTGTTTACTCTGCCCCGGGATTCACAGGCTCTGCCGTACCAGGACCAGAAACGCAGGCCGCCCCCGCTTCCGCCTGGCGTCTGTATGTGGGGTCTAGGATCCGAACTCAGGACCTTCCGGCTGCAAGGCAGAAGCTTAACCCCTGAGCCACCTCTCCAGCCTCTAGGTGATGCTTCTTCAGACCAGCCACCTCTCCCTGGAACTGGGTTCTGGACTCTAGATATGGATCAGTCTCTGCCTTAACATGGCCCAGGAGCCAGCTGTTGAGGTTCTCAGTGTGTGACCTTGGCTACTGCTGGAGAAAGGAAGGTTTCGTGAGAGCCTACTCCTCCCCTGGGATGTTCTGGACTGCGAAGGCACTGCAAGGACCTGACTGGGACCCAGACAGCTAGATTCCCCTTCTCTGGCTCTTTTTCTTCCCCATTTTCTTCATCATGTTTCTACCCTCTTCATCCTGAGGAGGAAACACGCTGCATCTTGGGAAGCTAGCCAGAAGCAGAAGAACCACACAAGGTTGCTGCATGCTGCAAGTCTTGGAAGGCTGAGGCAGGAGGATTACGAGTTTGAGGACAGTCTGAACAATATAGCAAAGCCCTAGATAGATAGATAGATAGATGATAGATAGATGATAGATAGATAGATAGATAGATAGATAGATAGGCAGGCAGACAGACAGACAAACAAACAAACAAACAAACAAATAAATAAATAAATAAATAAATAAATGGCAAACAAAATTCTAAGAAAGAAACAATTTCTAGGGAGAAAACAATGAGCCTGAAAATACCTGGAAAATAGAATAATTCTATATGTGTAAATTATACAGTATCATGAAAATTTTACATAAATCATCCACAGTTCCTCTTTATTACCAACCCCAACATCTTGAACCCTGAGGGGGCCTGGAGGGACAGTGTCTCACACTCAGCCTGTCCTTGGAAGGGATGGAGGGAAACCCCTTCTTTACCAAACACCCAAGCTAAAACTTCATTCTGATGACTGAACGAGACATTTATGTGCCAGATTTAGAGAGGATTTGACAGATTTGAAGGAGGAGCTAAAAATAGATCCCTGTAACATAGTCTCTTTATGCTAATTATATGCAAATGCAGCTTTTCCCTCACTTTTGGCATCCTAGAGCCAAGAAAGACTTGTCTGTGTTCAGTGGAACAAAAAGAGCCAGGGAGAGAGAGAGACAGAGACAGAGACAGAGACAGAGAGAGAGAGAGAGGAGAGGATCAGAGTAGAGGAGAGGGGAGAGGAGGGGAGGGGAGGAGAAGGGAGGGGAAAGGAAGAAAGAGAGCTGGAGGGAAGGAGGAAGAGAGGACCAAGGGGCCTGCTATCATTCACATCTTCAGACACAAGTAACCCTGAATAAAAGACATCTGAAAAGACAATCTGGACTTCGTGGAAAAAGCTGCTGCCAGGATGGAGCCAGGATACATGGGAGTGCACGTGTCTCTAGGCTTTTAAGACAGGTGCCGTCTCTTTTTTGCTGCCCACAACCACCTTGCAGAGGGATTGTCTACCTGCACACCATTATCTCTTACAATTGCTCATCATGATAACATCCCAGCACCCTCCACACATCTGAATCCTCTCTGGCCAGGAGGATCAGTTTCTCTTTGGTCAGCCCACAATGGCCCTCCACATCCTTTGTGCCTTTGTTTGCAGCAAATATTGAAGCTCTTCCCTGAAACTCATTACAAGCCACCAAGACAAAAGCTTTCCATGGGTCTCCCAGGACAGAGCCCGTGCCAGGATGTTCCTCACAGTTCCACCTGCTGCCTCTTCTCCAGTTACCTCCCGAGGGAACAATCCACAGAGATGAAACACCTCTGCATCACAGTACCAAGGGAGTGGGCAGAGTCGCTGCAATGGTATCTATACCCAAGACCACCCACCAGAGGAGAAGTGGGGAGCTGGGTGCTCTGGTCAGGAGTCGTAAGTCAGGATGGGACTGGCATTGAGGATACAGCAGCAGAATACCAGCTTCCTTTAATCAGTTCGCTGCCTGCTTGGGACATTCTTGTCTCCTGTCCCAGCCTACACTACAGAAGCATGTTCATCCATGCTTCTGATCTCAGCCTAGGCTTTACCTCATCACCTCCTTCAAGAAGCCACCCCAGTCTCCCAGACTTAGGTGCCCCTCTTCAGTCCTTACATTTCCTATTGTAACTGCTACTCACTTCCTACTTCTTGCTCCAGGTCAATGCCCCAGCCTCGGGGCTTCCAAGTGCGTATCAGTACTGTGTCCACACGGCTGGGGCAGCGTTTTAACGTGGGCAAGCAAACATGGTTAAGTCCGAGGTGAGCGAGTGAGTGAGTTAATAAGTGAGTGAGTGAATCAATGAGTGACCAAATGAGCGACTGACAGAGTGCATGAACCATCCGGAATGGGATAGGAGATGACTAAGCAAGTGAGAGGATGAGGGACTGAGTGAGCAGATGACCCTCGAAGCCAAAGCCGCGTCCTCGGGTCCTCTGACTCAGTGGTGTTAGGTCCTGAAAGTCCCGAAGGCAAAGGACCTGGTGTTCCATGGACACCTCGATTGACAGAACATTGGTCAGAGAGTCCACCAATGTGGAACTCTGGGTAGGTCTCTGAAGCAACCCAAGCCTCCTTGCCCTCATGCAGCAAGCAGGAAGGAAGATCAACACTAGAAAGATGGTGTGGATGGATGTTCTGGAAGGGCCAAGGAGCCACTGTAGAGAGGCGGACCAGAGTGTTAGGCAGATGCGTCTGACTCATGGCAGGGAGCAGCATAACGAAAAGACGCAGAGGAGTTCTTCAGTCACCCCACTGCCACCCTGTCCCAGGCACTGTGTAGGAGACAGAACTGGCTTCTAGCACCGAGGACCAGACTCTGGCGGGCGTGTGTGCTACTGCCAAGCCGTGCTGCCCACCTATAGTGTTACTTTTCTGACCACTAAAAGGAAGGGCCTGATCAGGCTGGGGCTGAGTGCATCGCTGATGGAAGTTACTCGCTTCTCTTCACTCCGGCCGCCTCTTTTATAAAACAAAGATAATGACAATGCTGCTTCACTGGTTGCTATGAAGCTCCAAAGACCTAGACTACATTCGATTCCAGGCACGTCAGAGTTCAGTGAGCACCAGCCTCCAGTCTGCCCTTCTCTGCCCCATTCCAGGAAGCCAAAGATCATCTTCCCACTTTTCAGAGTAAGAACCTAAAGAGGTTCCAGAACTTACCAGAGGTTACCAGTGACTCAGAAACATTTGAACACAAAACTGGAGTCCCCGGATGTCTATTCCTATTTCTTTGTGGTCTGAAGTGCAAATCATTCACTCATTGCTTCATGTATACAATGCCAGGCCACTCTGCAAGGCAGTGGCAGACACCTCTCTTGTGCCTTTATCGTGAGCTGAGCAATTAATGCACTCAAAAGTAAGCGGTGGGTCAGCTGATGTGCTGAAAGATGGTCCTTCCAGGCTCCCTCAGGAACCTGAGCTAATTTTGAACGTAGGTATCTGGAGGCCAGGTGTCCTGTGGTAACCAAGGTGACTCTGGGAGCCACAGGGACAGGGAGGGTACCTTATAGACCCAGCCAACCAGGCTGAGGAACCTGTTCTGAGTCAGAGGTTTTCCCCAAAAAGGTCCATCCAAGGTACGGTGACAGCCTGGGTTGCTCAGCTTGGCTGTGTGACAGGAGTGGTAGTCATGTGGGACGCTCCTGGGGAAGGATGGCGACATACTGGAAAGCTGGCGGCCAGTCAGCTTTCTGGATGTGTCCCCACATGGGTCATGGAGGTGGCTGGCAGGAGAAGGGGCACGATACACACAGGGAACGATACCTCACAGCGTGGAGGAACACTCCAGATGGACATTCCAGCCTGCCAGGCACTGACACCCACACGTACCCAGATCCCCGGCTCATCTTCTCCTCCTCTCACAATTCCCCTTGGTTACCACAGCCATATCAGACTGAGCTTCTCCTGCACATGCTAGTCTGATACCTACCCCTGGACAAGAAGACTTTCCAGGCAGCAGGATCTGACCTTCTCGCTGGCCTTCGGCACATGAGAAGGGGCTCTGTTGTCCCTTGTTCATGGCGCTCACCCCATACTGACCAAGCGCCAGGCACGTAGTAGATACTGAAACGCATTGAGTAACAGCTGAATGAACTGCTCTCAAAACACTCCAAGGTGGAAGCGTTCAGAGACTTCCTTGACCTGGGTCAGTGCTTTGCAAGTCCCTTCCTCTCATGGAACCTTGGTCTTTGCAGTTGCACTTCAGTCTCCAAGTATTTATTTGGTCAAGAATCTAATAAATAAGCCTGTCCAAGTTCTCGGGTGGCAGTCAAGTGCCTCCTCAGCCTTTCTGGAATAAATAACCCTAAAAACATCTTTCTTACTTCCTCACTCTTCTCTTGGCCCTTCTCCAGGTCCTTCCTCTGGTTTCCTTTTTGGACATGGACTGTGCATTCCTGCTAAAGGGAGGGCGCACTTGTGAGGGAGGGGAGAAAGGCCAACCAGAGGTGGGAAAGCAGTTTTCCACTTCAAGGGTTTCCCAGAAGACCACTCCTTCCGTAGCAGGGAACAGCTCCAGTGATCTCATGCGGTGGGTGGCTGTAGGTGTGACTGTTCCTAAGAACTCTGAAGAGCTTCTTAGAATGCAGATTCCCCAATCCCTGTTCCCCCCAACATTGACTATACAGTAATCAATAGCATGGTTCATATAAACTGCTTGTCCGCAATTTAAAAAAATCTGGAAGTGTTACATCCAGCTGGGAAGACTAGTTCTTACCAAAAAATTGGTTATGGAGGGCTGGAGAGGTGGCTCAGGGGTTAAGCCTCCGCCTTGCAGGCGGAAGGTCCTGAGTTCGGATCCCAGAGCCCACGTATAGACGCCAGGCGGAAGCGGGGGTGGCCTGCGCTTCTGGTCCTGGTAGGGCAGAGCCTGTGAATCCTGGGGCAGAAGGAGGTGGAGGTGTCCATGGTGGTTCGCGAGTTCGTCCGTGGTTCTACACACACACAGACACACACACACACACACACACACACACACACACACACACACGCACATGCGCACAGTTGAATAAATAATAATAAAAAAATTTTTAAAAAATTGGTTATGGAGACTTCAAGAGGCTGGGGGGACAGGGGGCTTATCTGTTTATTTAGTAAATTACTGTCTTGCTTGAATTTTATAGTGAGCAAAACTGCTTTCTGAGCCAGAAAAATTATAATTGATAAAGAAAGTAATTGATAAAGTGTCTGTGTCTGATAGAACTTTGAGAAACATGATGTTTTGGAGTGTAAAGCGAGTAGAGGAGGGGCTCATGGGTCTTAACAATTAACATTGGCAATTAACGGTTGGTTCTGGAGAGAAGCAGACATCGTATCCAGTTGTGTCCACCAGTCTCCAATGATTAGTCCCAAACTTACAGTCACATGGACATAACTAGAAACTCAGTGGGACACACGCACACACACAAAAAAACTATAAATATGGAGAAGAGATTGATAAGGAAGAAAAGGTGCTAGAGTAGGAGAGAGAAAAGAAATAGTAGTGGAGAAAGTGACTAGAATGCATTTACCTATATGTATGAAGTTACCAAAAAACAAAATTTACAAATTAAAAATAGAAAGTAATTAGAGAGGAAGCTGCCGGAGCAGAGCAGAAAAGGCAGGGGCATGAGTGAGCCTCTGGTCTCATTCCAGCCTCTACCTGGACTGCTCCTTCCCCTACCTGGGAAGCTGCAAAGCAGTCCAGGAGAAAATGCCCTTTGGTTTGGCCTGATGCTCCCAGGGCTCTAGTGAGTAAGGCAAGAGCTGTAGTTTACTCCTATCCTTGGGTGGGAGCTATGACAGGGTGAGGCTAACAGGCGGATCCCACCAGCACCATCAAGGAGTTCCAGGCTCCTAATTGGGGGTGACGGGTCTTGGCCTCTGACATTTCTACCATCTCACACCCCCGCCTTGATTTGAGCAAGACTGGTGAGGGATGAAACACCTCAGCTCTCATACCAAGGTCACTGGCAAAAATAATAATAATAATAATATACAGATATAAAGTCTCTTTAACTTTGCCAGTGAGTTTTAGACAGACTCCAGTCACTTTCTACAGAAAATCCTTTATTTGTCCTTTGTCAGAGAAGAAGGAAGTAACCAGCAAACCATAACTCAGGCATGTCACTCAAACAAGCGCATGCTTAGTTTCTTTTCCATTTGGAGCGAACTATAAAAGGTGCCTGCAATTTGAGAAGCTAGCAATGTCCCCAACCCAGAATAACTTCTTCATTCTTTGCCAGTGCTTAGAATTTTATTTTGGTGTCAGATGCTGCTCAACTTCTTCCTGTAGCTGATGTGTTTGCTCGTTCTCTCTCTCTCTCTCTCTCTCTCTCTCTCTCTCTCTCTCTCTCTCTCTCTCTCTCTCTCTCTTTCTTTCTTTCTCCTGTGCAGATAACCTAGAAGAGTTAGGAGAGGTTATGTCTGAGCATTTATATGCAGGTTTGTTGGTAATGCCTATTTCCTCTATGGAGGACACAGAGCAAGATGGTATTACTAGCTTTGCTACTTTACATTGGCTTAGTAGAGGGACAGCACACTGTAGGTTAGGGATTAGGGTTCCTGTAACAGTATCAATACCTCCTTCTCACCTTGGGCACAGTATTTTCCAAAACAGAAAGAGGAAGAAGGAAGGAGGGAGTTTAACTGGAGCTGAGACTAAGGTCCTGCAAGGAACCAGTCCTTGTCTTGACCACTTTTAGAACCACTGTCAATGGGGGATGACTGGGGACACAAGGATGTTACTTACACATCGACACCACTAGTCAAGATAAGGATCTCAGTGACTAGGCAGAAGCAGCTGAGATAGCAGGTCTGAAACCAAGTTATTCATGCTGAAAAACCTAGAACTCACATGTAAAGGGCAAAGAAGGCAGTTAAGGGTTAGGCAGGCTTAGCTGCCTGGCTGTATCCTTGAGTCGTCTGTGGAGTTGGCGGAGGAATGACACAAATAACATAGAGTGAACTTGGGTTCCAAGGGACACGCCTGGAGATCAGTGCACTGGTTTTTATATCTTCCAGGTTGGTCTCAAGTGCAGTCAATCTGGACTAACCTAACTATTACAATAAGGACTGGGGCTGGGGTGAAGAGAATGGGGATGAAGGCAGCGGGGGATAGGAGTCAGCTCTTGAAAAGGAAGGGCTGAGAGCAGGCAGTAATATGCCCATTCTTGGTGGCCTTCTGATAGTGACCACTGTCCTAGAAGAACCCAAATTCCTTCACTCCAAGTAGTTTCAGAAGCAAGCTTCAGACAGCCTCATCATCTCCCCAGGGCCATGAGGTGGAAGAAGTGGGGGAGGGGGGAGTTGCAGGAGGGTACCATGAAAGAACTGTATCAGAAACAGATACATTTGTATCTTTCCACAAAGTGAGAATTTGCTGAATAACAATAAATTCACACACCCTATCAATTTTCTTGGCTTTATTTCACCTAGTTACTCCCAATTTCACTTGGCACTTCGTGGCTTGCAACCACAGGTTCTTTCATTCCAATCTTAATTGCTAATATTAGCTCTCAGGTCACACAATACAGTTCACACAATGACACATAGGTTACAGAATGGTTCAGGAAAGGCTAAAGCAGCGGCAGATTTCAAAAGGGCCTTACCAAAGACAAGAATGGAGCGCCCACACAGGGCGAAGGAGTCGCTGCAGGTGCTTAGACAGCAACATAATGAGTCCAGTCACAGGTTGCCCTGTACGGGGTTGCAAGATGTAGAGCGGGATCTGGGTATCCTGAGTCTGGACTAATAGCAGTTGATCCTTGTCAAGCAGGTGTCAACCAACAACCGTTTGAATCCCATGGCTTCTGTGACATATGTACCAGAGGGTCTGGAAGTACGTAAGTAGGCACACCCACACCCCAGTGTTAGGTGCCCCTGCTTTTATATGACTGGTGGGGGGGAGTCTGGACCATTCACTAGCCTATTGTATTTGGTGCACTTACGGACCTGATGCATCCGTGTGTGGAGGTGCTCCTGACATACTTTGATAAGTTGCTAGGTGGTAATATTTTCTTTGAGTAAATACACTGTTTATCAGTCTGGAACTCGTGACTTGAGCTTCATGATGATGCTTACTTGCATAAACAAATGCAGTCATTTTGCCTTGGTGTTTGCACTCAAATGGAACAAAGTACTGCCTTAGAATATGGATCCACACAGAGCAAGACAGAGGCTGAAAGTGTGACTTATGAGTGACTTAGAGCAGGACACAGCCTGGTGTCCACAGACACCCTAGCACCCTCTCACAATCCAAGTTCTCACGGGAGCAAGCTGAGCTTTCCCTAAAGGACCAGGAATGCACTAAGAAGGGCAGTTTTCTGTTCCCTGTACTGGTCCTCATTTTCCACCAGCACCTAAAAGGTCAGGGAAGCTGTGACTCTCAGACTAGGCAGGATGTGTTGACCAGAAAACTCGGGAGTCTAGACAAAAACGTACCCTAGAGCCACTGCACCCATGAACTCACCGCAGCTATGACCTGCAAAAGATTTGGCCTACCAAGATCTCACCATGGGATGGGACAGGACTCAAGAACATCTAAACCTCCCTCCATAAGAGACTGTCGAGGGGTAATGCTGGAGGCAGACGAAGGGAACTACATTCCTTAATGGAACATTGACAAAAACATCCGAGCCCCAGCAAGTACCTAGGCACGTGACACTAAGAGCAAGTCAGATGAAACTCAGTGGATCACACACATGGAAAGATATGAGATTAGGAGGGAGAGTCATAGGGAAGAAGATTTTCAGTGGGAAAGGAGGTGGGATTTGGGTAATAAGAGATGAAATGACATAAATTCACTATATTCATGTATGAAACTCTAAAAGGATATTTTAAAAGAATAACTAGATAGAAAAGAAAAAATACTCCCTAGAATATTTTTAATAAATGATGTTAGGAATACAAAAAGAAAATATACCCTACAGCCTGTCCAGAAGGGGAAGGAAGTCTAAGGGGAGGAGAGGGGAAGAGAATGGGGAGAAGGAAGGATAGGGAAAGAAGTGGAGGCAAGGGAGGGAGGAGAGGCAGGAGGTTGCTTTCACGTGGCAGATAAACCTGGTGGGTGTGGAGTGGGTATGGAGCAGATGTGTCTGCGTAGGCACGCTTGAGTAATACCCAATGATGCTGGGGACAAGACTGTAGACCAGCCCTGCCTTCCCACTCCCCTTTCATAGTTATTGCTGCTTCGGGGTCTTCTGATATTTTTACTTCTGTATTTACTTCTTTAGTTACTTGTTTATTAGTCCAATGATTGATTGATAGATTGATCTATTGACTGTCACCTCCCCACCAGGAAGAACTGTCTGCACGGCATCGTCTGACCCCTGTACTTTGTCAGGATGTCTGAGGATGAATTAAAATCTGGACCAAGGCCATATAGGAACCTGCACCCACTGAGAACCCTGAGCCTAGTGACCTGCGTGGACTGTTCACACTCCTTTTCTTTAGGGGGCCTCTGGAATCTGGGAGGCCTCAGGCCACAAAGCCTATCAGGTGCTGGAAGATAAAGGCAGAACAAGTCAATACTCTGCAGAGGCAACACCTCGGGGAAGTCTCAGTTACAGTGTAACCTGACTATCAGTTATCTAGTGTAAATGACCACTTATCAGATCCCCCTGCTTCTGTCAGGAGGTAAAGACAGCCCCTGGCCTAAGTGTGTGTAGGGAGAATACCACAAGGGAGTTTTTACTAGCAGAAAACCAGATCTGGTAACTGAACACTTTGCCCACCTCACAGGTATCTCTGAACACATCCTTTTGATCTTGAACAAAACGAGGACAAGCAAATGAGCACGGGGAACTGACCAGAGCCTTTAAGGGACCTAAGGAAAATTCTATCATTCGGTAGTTAAGAGAAATATCTGGAGGTGATGTAGCTCAGTAGAACAGTACTTGTGAGAGTACTCCCATCCTCACTCCCTCCCCCCCAAAAATAGTTGAATAAAGAAAGATGTCTGACTTTATATAAGGCAATTATTTTTCAAAACATATAGAAGTCCTTATGCTAAGTGAAAACCTTCACAAGAGCACATATTGTACAATTCCATTCATATGAATGAAGTCACAGAATGGACAAAACTCAATCTGTGGTTGAAAACCTTAGAATAACTGTCGTGTGGGGGAAGGGTAGGATGGGGATTTATAAGAAGAGGACCTCAGCATCTATTCAGAATCACCCTCACATTCTATGGGGAAAGGATTCCGTGTATGTGGTTTTGCATGTATATGTACTCCAGGGGATGTAAAACTGGCCCCAAAAGAAGTGATCACAGCGAGCTGGGGACTGACCACAGTGCTTCTGTTTAAAACATGGGCTGGTCAGTGGGGTTGGGATGAGAAGGTGTGTGTGATGATTTACTCGTGACAGATACATGGTGCTCACTCCGGAACCAGAGGTTTTTCTGCATGTTTGTCATTTTTTCTGACTAAAAAATGGAAAGGGAAACAAAAAAGAAGAGGAATGAAAGTGTCAGGAACTTATCTTACCTCCTATCTTACCTCCTAAGAGTCTCTCAGCCCCTTCCTAGGTGTGAAAAGCAGGAGTAAGCAGGGCTGGGCCCTACCCTTTGGCCCTCCTCACCTTAATTCCCCAGACAGCCAGGACAGCTCTGGCCCCCGTCCTGTCACTGAGTTGCTAAACATATAGGGAGAGCCTTACTACCTTTCCCTGGGGCGCCTTATCCAGACCCTTCTGGCTGCAGGGAGAGCCCGGAGCTCCTTCCCCTCTGGGTCAAGGTCTGCTCTGATCCCTGTCTGCATTGTTCTTTTGTTGCTCTCCTTCTACCTGGGCTTCAAGGGTTAAACAGCAGCAATTCATACTTTGTTCATCCACTTGGAAAGTCTCTTCCACCACCACCTACAGAACCATTCACATTTCTTTCCTATTTACAAAAATTATCTTCTGTCTTTCTAAAGATTCTGCAGTGCCCAGGCTAATGTGATATTCTAACCCTAAGAAGTACATTTGTGCCTAACCCAAATCCTGCATGCTGCTTTTCTGTAGAAGTTTGTGGAGCTAGGACCTATGGTTATTAATACATAGGTATACTTGTGTCTGTGCACAGGGTCATGTCTGAGCAATCGGTGGGGCCTCAAAATCAGGGGTACTGGGGTCAGACCAGCTTTTCTTCCCGAATGGCCCTTTCCCCCGCACTCCACCCAGTTGCCTGTGTAGACAGGCCATTATAGGTGAAAGAGTGAGTATCCAGTCACACAATCTGCCTGGGCTGAATACTCCTCTTAGATGATGTATCTCCAACCCAGAGGCCACCCCAAGCTTTAATCCAGATGGTTCCCTGATACAGAAGACACTGAGACCTCAGTGAACACAAGGACTTCTGAACCTAAGTCAAATGCCTCATGATTCTGACAGTCACAGAAACACATCACAAGACTAGAGCCCTGTGGACTAATCCAAGATAGAGTGCTTCCTAGGTGTGGCTGATAGACCTTCAGTTCCCACAAAGGAGTAGCCTATGTCCATGTCACGTGACCATAGATACAATCAGATGAGGTCACTCTGACAGAAGTGCTGTATGAACTCTAATAACTCTACAATTACAGGACATTTATTTACAAATCCAAGGCCATTACTAAAACATTGGACTTTTGTTGTGATGGGGTCTCATGGAGTCCAAGCTGGCCTCAAACTCATTATATAGCTAAGAAAGACCACGACCTCCTGATCTTCCTGCCTCAACCTCCCAAGTGCTGAGATTGGAGGCATGTATCACAACACCTGACTAAAAGCTATCTCTTAGCCTCAGTCAGTTCAACTTCAACTATCACCTGCTTGCTACTGCCAGGAAAACAATAAGCATGACCTAGAAGCCATCAACACATAGGGTTCTTTCCTTATCCCAATGCTAGTCCTAGAAACAGAGGCAAGATCAGCAAGGGGGCTGAAGCCCTCCTCCAGTCACACGCATCCCATACCAAGGAGCAGCATGACTAGAGTATTGCTAGAAGCAAAGCAGGGAACTAAGGTCCCAGCTCGCTTGAGCTAGAAACAGATCGGAGGTCTGGAGGAGAGAGCAAATGTTCCTATGGTCATTACACTCATGAACTTACAGCAGCAGTGGTTACTTGTACACCTGGGTCCCTTGACACTCCATCGTGGATGGGGGAGGTGCTCATAAGGTCCCAAAGAAACTACAGGCTTAATGGTTGCTGATCGGGAGGAGTCATATTTCTCAGTAGTGTAACCACTGCTAGGTATCCCCCACCCATGCCTATACTGGCAACCCCAGTTAAATATGTGAGGCCCGCAAAAAAATGAAAGTAGAAGGGGGTCTTGTTAGGAAGAAGGGGTTCAGAGCTAAGGGATCAAAGAGAATAACAGAGGGGATATGTTTAAAGTATATTATGCAAATGAGAGAGAATGAATTTTAGGAAGCTTAGTGACAGAAATAAATGCATTTATCTTAATATACATAATAAACTACATGAAGATACAACAGCATAAGAAGTTCAAGACATTTTATTGTTTAGAATGGAGCTAAGTGAAAATACAAACTGATTGTATTGAAAAATTTTGATTGATGTATTTGGTTGATATATTGAAATTTTTAAACAAATAATAGTTTTAATGGAAGAAGAAAAATTAGTCCCTGTGGACAAGTCCTTGGAACAGAGAAGAAGAGGGGACTCTGTGACTACTTTCCCCAGTTACAACTTAGAGTTTCATCCAGTCTCCCGAGAAAGAGTAATAGGAGCTTTTCAGCCAGGATCTTAGTAAGATTTACACTCTAATGTGTGTTAGAGAATGAACCCTTTTGTGAAGAGACCTTCATTACACTGGATTATATGTGGGAATTATGCCCCCGAGAGAGTAAATCCAGCATCCTTGGCTTCATGGGGTCATTCACAGGCCCAGGTTCCTTCCCATTTGCCAGGCACAATGGAAGCTGGTTCTGTCCAGAAATAAGAGGGAAGATCATGGAGGAAGAAGAGAACATAGAAAAAGCACACTCAATCTTAAACCCAGACCTAGTAGTAGTTTGTCTCCTTCTCTGTCCAATGGATGAAAATTCAAACCAATGGCCACATCTCACTGGAAGGGAAGTTGGGCAGTGGAGCCCAGTTTGGCTGCTATGATGCTACCTGTGATAGTAAAGACTGGTAATTTTGGGCTGGAGAGATGGCTCAGGAGTTAAGACTCTGCCTCGAAAGCAAAAGGTCCGGAGTTCCCATCCCAGGTCCCACGTAAAAATGCCAGGCAGAAATGGCGGCGTGCTGTTCTTCCAGCCGTGGTGGGTGGAGCTTCCCAGAGTGAAGCAAGAAGGAGGTAGAAGTAATCCAGAATGATCCCCAAAGTCAACCGTGGTCCACAGGGACACACAGTGCCTTCTCACTCACACACACACACACGCACACGCACTAAATAATATTTTTTAAAAAGACTGGTCATCTTCACAGTACTGCCAGCGTGACGGATTGGTAGGAAGACAGCACTCACATATCTTGGACACATAAAGTGGCTTCACACCTTAGTGTGCTTTCAGATGCTTGGCCCTCAAGGGCTGGAGCTCCAAGACATAGAGCCAGAGCAGAAAGGCAGGATTCTCACTGGACAGAGGGCTCTTTCTGTGATCAATGCTGAAGGACCAGAGAACAAATATGGAGGCACCGGAGTGCAGCTCAGTGCAGTCACTTCCCCGACATGCGCAGAACTTGGGTTCGACCCCAGCATCAAAACAAAACAACAAAATGAATTTGGAGGAAAAAATCTAGGGGAATCCCAAGCCTAACTCAGTGAACTGGAGCTCTAGTTCAGAAGGAGGGGCATCAGCCGACCAGGTGTGGTAACCCACGGGAAAGATGAGCTCCCGATGGGGTGAGTACATGTCCTTATTTAGAACTCCCGGCCCTTCAAAGAATGTAACTGAGACCAAAGTTCTGCATCTTCTCACTGCTCTGGGGAAGACACATCAAGCACAGTCTGTAGGTGCGAGTGATTGCACTTTAACCGTCCCTGTAAACTCATGTTGAAGTCTGAGTTCCCAGCTGTTGGGGGGAGGTGGCAACTATAAAGGTGGGGCCTACCTGGAAAAAATTATGTCACAGGGAGCATGACCTTTTTTTTTTCTCTCTCTCGGCTTCCTGCTGGCAGTGAGATAAGCAGCTCTCTTCTGCCATGCGGTACCGGCAGGAGGTTAAGCCTCACCACAGATCCAAAGGCAGCAGGGCCACCCAATTTGTCTGAAACCATGAGCCAAAAACAAACCTTTACTGCTTTAAGCCGATTCTCTCAGCATCTCATCGCAGCTATGGAAAATTGCCTGAATGTGCTTAACTTGCTGTTTCCAGAAGGAAAAGAAAGAATTAAAATGCCCAACCCTTGTTGGAGAATCCAGGCTCTAGCAAGGGATAAAGGTTCTTGTGACCATTAGAGCCAAATCCTTGGCAGCATGTCACTACCAGAGGTTAGAGCAGGCAGGTAGCCGTTCTTAGAGCTGTGATTGAGCAGGATTCGGAAAACAGGGAAGGGAGACCATTCCAAGGGGCTGGAGAGAAGGCCTCTAAGGAGTCAATGTTGGTGAGCAAGGTTCTTGGGGAGAAGTGACTGTTAGTACCCACATTTTGCGGATAAGGAACCAGCTCACAGAAATTCGGTAACTTTATTAATCACACAATTTAAACTGGGCGTGGTGGCTTACACAGATAATCCCAGCCCTGAGAGGTGGAGGCCTGTCAAGTTACATTGGGAGACCCTGTCACCAGCAAGACTCAGCCAGTCTTTGTCTACCCGCCAGGCCAGGAGACTCAGAAAGGAGCCTTCCTGTGCCCTCACTGGACCACTTTGCCATTTGCGTCTCATGACTCCTCACTCCCACAGCAGGAAGAGTAAGGCTATCCAGGGTCAACAGGTCAGGGAACCCTAAGTGTGTTCCTTGGGGACAAGCTCAGAACACATGTGTTGCCGCACGCATTTCCTCCTCCCCAGCATGAAGTGGAGGCTAGAGCAGCCGCAAGACTATTCTCACAAAGGCACCGTGGATAAGGAACCACACACACACATTCGCACACTCACACTCTGTCATATTATTAGATAATCTAAATCAGATAATTAACAAGTGCAACTTCCCTACCCTCCTGGGTATAACAGTTCATGCTCCTTGATCAAACTCTCGATTATAACATATTTGGGCCTTGTATGTGGACACTGTCTTATTAACCTTCTTGTCAATCTTGTCTCTCCTAGGTTAAAACCCATCAAGCTCTGAATTCTTGACATTCTTCTTCACCATGGGCACCAGGACAGGACTCTGTTGCTCCAGCGGGTAACCCTTTCCATGCTGTTCAGCAGGAAGTAGAAAAGAATGAATATGTTGCCCCTTATCCTCCAACCCCCACATTCAGAGCAAAAGTCCTGCTGGCTAGTCACCGCCCATCCCGATGCCCGACAAAGCCCGCACTCAAGTCACCACCTCACTGGGACAGGGACCGATGACTTACTCCCCTCTATCCCTCACTTTGCCCACAAACCTAGCGATAAAACTCCGCTAGTCCTTCAGACCCTCCTTCTTCTCCCTTTCAAAAATTAGCCAGTGGCACCATGTAATCAACAAACTTTTTTCATCCCTGGTCCTTGGCATGGAGTGTTTCGAGCCTCTTCATCTTATAGACAGAGGGACCAGGGATCCAGAACAAGAGCCTAGGTAATTCTCTGGTGATTTTGCTTTGCTGGGACATCTCAGGAAAAGAAACTGCCCAGTGTTTTGAGACTTTGTTGTATCTCTGGGAGACTGCGGGATGCTCTTGGCTCCCTGTGCAGGATAAAAAAGACTGTCACCTGGCTAGAGTGTTGCCGCAGGGCTGACAGCGAGCGGTGAGAGATAGGCAAGTAGCCAGGCAGTATGTGGTCACCTCGGATCAGCTGCTTGAGCCCAAAGAAAGGGATTTGCTTTGCCACAGCACCTCCTTCTGCCACGACAAACTGAGTGTCCGCATAACATCGCACCTGTGTCCTGATGCCTCTCAACCCACCCCTGGCCTCGGGGAGCAGATTTCATATCAAATACCAAACCAAACACCTAGGTTTGGCAGAGGTTTGTGTTCAGGGTAGCTGGGACCTCGGCCAGATGGTGGGTAATAAGAACCGTCTACGTTTACGGCCTTTTTGTGAGAGAAACAGACTAGAAAGGGAAAGTCAAAAATGAACCATCTTCCCCCGAATGCCAAATCTAAAACTAAAATCTAAAACACTGTGTTCTAATCCAATAACTACTCTACCCAAGCCAGACTAAAGACAGGATGTGGGCCTAGGAACAAAGACAAAGGTCTTTGTTTTTCCAGCCCTTCCCCAAACAGTCTTCCTGAATTAGAGGCTTAGGCCCCTTACACCTCTCTCTTTGAAGCAGCTCCTATATCTAATTACTGCTTTGTTGGTCTAAGGCTCCAGAATCAGAATTGTAGCTAGAAGGTTTATCTGTCTATCACCATTGACAGCCTGCACTTGCCCCCTCCCTCCCTCAGGCTTGATCTCATCATCACTCCAGGCCAGCATCAACTGCCTTGAACACCCTCAGCCAGGCTACCAATTTCTGGTTCCGAGCAGAATCCTCCTCTCTCTCGAAGCTGCGAAACCAGCCCCCTTAGAACCTTGGCCTCTGGACTCCCAAGCCAAGCAGACTTGCTCCCCTCCAACAGAATCAGCCACAGCAGCACCACCACCACGGCAGAGCAAAAAGGACCTAATAGTGCTGAGCACAACGAGTGGAAGGAAATCCCCAGGTGAGCAGGTGTCTTGTGAAGAAAGAGCCTGTGCTGACAGGCTGAGGTCATGGGAACACCACTCAAGTGTCTCTGCAGCTCACCCGCGCCTGTCTTGGTGACCTTGGGCAGGTTGCTGGTCTCCTCTGGGATCTTGAGTTTCTATCTGTAAAATGAAGAAACTGGCTCAGAGAAATCCCAAGGCCTCTAGGACAGTTTCTTTCCTCGGGTCTCATACATGTATGGACTGTGGCCTATTTTGACCTGACTCTCTACACAGGTCCTGGATGGATCTTTCCCTCATCAAAGACCACTCTGAGCTTCTTTCTAACCACTCCCTCCACCAACTAGCCATTGAATATCTTCTAGAAACCGCTCCTGTTTGCACCTGTAAAGTTCTTGACCTCCCAGGACCGGTTCTCACTTGATATTGTACCTTCTGTGCCTATCATAATACCAGGCACCTGTCAGACACTCAAGTTCCCTCCGTGGGAAGACTGAACCTTAGTCGGCAACACCCTGCTCATCTTCCTCCTCACAAAGTTTGATCAGACTGAAGACCCAGCTGAGGTGCCAAGTCCCCAGGATTGACTCCCTGGAGAGAGAGGTGAGGATTTGGATCACTGTGAGTAGCACCGCGCCTCACCAGTCCCCATGTGTTTGTGAAGGTGGCAGTCTTGGGGTCTAAATCATTGCAGGGCAGGAGTGAAGACTTTGCAGTCTTCAGCCTGAGGTATTTGCGTAAGTCACTGTGCTGCTCTGCCCAAAACACATCCTTGGCACAGGCCCCCACACAGGGCACTCATGTGAGAAGCCATAGTGCAGACAAGGCCAGAGGCCCCAGGATGGACCATGGAGTCAGAGCTGGGATCTGCCAAAGGGTCTCGCTTCAGTTTATTGTCTGTAAAACTGCTGTTCTTACCAAGAATGACATGAAGATGAGCTGTGTCAACAGGGGGCTTTGTGAACACTGTGGCTTTATCTGAATAATTCGGGAAATTCCCAAAACCCACTTGATGTAAGTGCATGTGCACACGTGTGTGTATAGTATGCTGTGTTGAAGAATATGGTTAGAGAAGTTAAGTAACCTCTGGGCTAGCCGGGAACCCAGGGGTGGGCTTACACCTTAGATTTAGAACCAACAATCTAGAGAAAGTGCCTCCAGAAACAGGATCTGTCCTACTTCCTCCTAGGAGTAGCCCCCCTGGAGATGGTAGCTCAGCTTTCTAGGTTTTATTTGTGGTAGACCCTCTATGCTTGTTCCTCTTCTCTGACCTCCTCCCTTCTCAAGAATGAGCTCAGCACCTCTCCCCTGCTTCCATAGCACCCTATGCTTCTATCAGTCTTTTTTTCTTTGTCTTTCATTTTTGGAAACAAAGCCCAGACAGGCTTCCGACCTCTTGACCACCTGCTTCGCCTCCAGAGCGCTGGGCATGACAACGCACCCAGCTTACCTCTCAGTCTTGCACAGCGCATTGGATCTTTTCAGGACAGGAATTCTGTCTGGATCATCCTGGTATTGCAGAGACGGGCTGTAGTACTAGATCAGGGGCTTTGAATGAGCGAATATGCAAGTCTACTGATACAACCTCCTACCCTAGGGAGAGGGTAAAGCGGGTGCACCCAGAAAAGAGTCTCCACTGCTCCAGAGAGAGGCATGGGGCTGAACCCTGTTTTGTCATGAAAACAGACAGTGCTTTAACAAGACCAATGACAGAGAAGCTTTGGAGATGAATGCTGTTCTTTGTTCCTTTCCCTCTGTTTAGACTTTTTGTCTCTGTCTCTTCTTCTCTGCTTCTAGTTGTACTTCTGTCCATTTCTCCATATTTTTGTGCTCCCATCATGGCCCTAACACTGTTCCACAGTTTATCCCATCCAAGATGAAACAACCCCTAAGAGGTTCTTTCAGTCATCGGGGCTGCTCATCCTCTGTTTGCCTTCTCAGTTTCTGGGTTTTCTCTTTCTGGGTTCCCCACCTGACCAATGCACGTACTCAGAGGCCTCCGTATCTCCCATAGTAACATCAAAAGAATCTTGGGCACACCCTTCCTATCCTATTAGGAAAGTCTCCCTGTCCAGAGGTTTTCTGAAACAGCAGAACTGAGAAGACCTAAGTTCCCAGGCTAAGCACGTGCTAGAAGCCTCAATCTGCACCGACCTCCGTGGCTTGTTCAAAAAGCAGACGGATTGCATCAAAGAGGAGGATATGGCTTGAGGGGCCTCATCCTTGCTTTTGTGGGTTTGAAGACAGAGGATACACAGAGGATCTGAAGTCGCACTTTCTAAGTTGGAGTCCCATCTCTTCCATGTAAATAGTCATGATCTTGGGCAAGTTATTTCACTTCAATCAACCTCCGTTTCACTTAACCAAAAGTGAGAGCAACATGCCTACATCAACAAGAAATGAGCCACTGGTATGAAAGTTGAGAAGTACTACAAAAAGCCTATCAGGCATGGAGAAGGCATAAACAAAGCACTAGATCAGTTAGAAGCCCAGGATGTCTGTGGTCATTTAAAAGGGTAGAGGCCTCTGCAGATAGCCCCAGTTTTCTAGTTGTCTGGGCAATGTAGTCTCTGCTCAAAAGAACACATAGTCGTAAGAATCCCTGATGGACATGGTGTCTCAGCAAAGAGATGTGTTGTTTGATCTTCACACCTCTGTCACTTGGTTATAGTAGAAGCCTGATGACTCATCTGCTTTCTAGGAATTTCCTGGCCAAAATGTAGAGCAGGTCAGGCCGCCCACAGCACCGGACAATGCCGGAGCCTTTGGACGGATGCTTGCTCTCATGTTTTGTTCTGTTCAAAGACTCTATCACACAATCATTCACCCATTCCAAAAATCCAGAATCAGGTCATAATGAGTGTCAGCATTGAGTTAGGTAGTCAAGATGCAAAAGCAAGCAAGTCAGGCACTACCTACCAACCTCCTGTGAAGTACAGGGCCTCAGAGAAAGATAGACTATGGGGCCTTGGAGAAAGATACTATTCCACAGAGAAAGACTGACTGTATTACCTACATTCACTCTCCCATGTTACAATAATAAGGCAGGAGAAGCTACAGGAAGGACGAGCGCAACTCGTCCATCTTTGCAGTAGCCTAGGAAAGGGCTCCTAGAGGAGGAAGAGATTCTAGAAGGGGAAGGGATCCGTCCTAGAGGGGAAGGGATCCTGGAGACAATGTCCCCACACACATCCTTCCTCACACAGTTGGCAGACATGCTTGGTGTCTTGCATTCTGGCTTCAACCAGTTGTCTGACCACACCCTGACAACTCTGAGTGACCTTGGGTGTTTCCCTAGGTCCCCACAAGCTATGCATCTACAAACTATCCCTTGGGTTGGGCTTTCAGGCAATTCATTCTTTCATTCATTCAACAAATATTTGTTGAGTCCCCATTATGTACCAAAGTTAGCTCATTTCGCCTTGCCAGGGGACTTTGGTTACAACTTCCAGCAGTATCTTACTGAAGCACCCCCGTACGGACTCCACCACACTTCAGAACCCCTGTTAAGTCTTGGAGAGATGAAAGCACAACTCAGGAGTAGGACCAGTCTTGGGGGGAAAGAAACAAGTGCCTGGCATCAGGAAAGGACTTTTGGTCGATGTCAAAAACCCTGGAAACAAACTGCTTTCGGAGTCCCACTGCATCTCCTGGGCACGCTACTAAGGGCAGCCAGCAGCCTAGCAGCACCATTGGCCACCACAGACACTGGTCCCTGGAAGGTCTCAGAGTCCTGTGGCCTGGAGATTTGCTAGCCTCCAGGTCACCTCTCCTAGGGTTGCTAGGGGCTCTGCTTCTTGGGCTTCCTTACTATGCCGCCTTTTCTGCATGGTTCCTGGGTTACACTGGCCCCATTGCACTGAAGGACAGACCATAAACAGATCACAGTGATTTTCAGTCAGGGACAGACCTGGGAACTAAGTCTCCACTGCAGCCTCAAGCTCCTCCAGGGATTCAGAGTCTCCAGACACCATTCATTCCCTTCCCCAAAGTGCTTAGAGGTCCACTGTCCTCCAACCCCAGATCTCAAATCTTCAAAGCAAGAACCCTACAGCCCCACCCCTCAGATGGCTTCAATGGTGCCCATTGTCCAAAAAACTGTGTGGCTTGACCCCCAGCCCCATAAGCAACAGGACAGCAGCTCAGAGAGGAATCTGCCTGGTGCCCCTCCTCTGCTGGCCGCCTTGGGGGAACCTGTGCAGCGGGCGCCCTGCTGAATGTGATCTATTGTCTTCAGGGTGGATTTAGGAAGTGCCAAGCTCCCATCAAACAGCTCTGCTCCCCAGGTAAAACAAAAAAAGGGCTGTTCATTTGGGACCTTTTCCCCCCTTATCTCTTTTTCCTATCTCCTTAGGCTAAGCTCTGGTGTAGTGTTTAAAACCACTTCCCCTCCGAGCCAATCAGAAGCCGGGGCTCACCCCATGGCCCTGAGGTGAAGTTATTTATAAACGCCTCCCTGGATTATTTGAGCAGAGCCCTTTCACACACCTCAGGAACACCTCTCTGCAGCCCGGACACACCTGCAGTCTAGCCAGCCAACGCTGCTCACCCAGCGGTAAGTTCCACCCAGCCCACCCCTAGAGCTTGGGGTCATCCCTGGAGAAGGGCAGGCTTCGGGGATACCTCCATAAGAGGGATGACAGGAACCTGCTGGTCACCACCTAGGGACTTGTCAACCTGAGTGCAAGTGAGTAGGACACCCCAGTCCCGGAGCCCGAGTACAGCCCCCCCCCAGCCGCTCCCCTCTGAAAATCCCCTGGATCTTCGCTTTCCTACAAGGACTTTTGCTGCTAAGCTGACCTTGACTGGGGGATGCACAGGACAGAGGCTGTGCCAGTGAAGGTCCAGACAGAATGGGATAAAACAGCCACCTCTTCACCAGGTCTTCCATGGAAAGCAAAGTGGTGGGCCCGACCCTTCTTGGGGCGCCGGCCTTTGAAGCAGCTGCCTGTGCCTCTCCCTTTCCTTTCAAGTATAAGCAGAGAGCTCTCAAGGCCTGACTTACCTTGCCTGCTCTATCCCTCTGTCCTCCTCCCCCATCCACCTCCCTTCACTCATTCACCTCTCGGGACTGGAGGCACTTGTATAATTGAATGGTCTCCTGTTGACATCTATTGCTCCTGAAAAGCTGGAAGAGATGAAGGGACAGGAAGCCAAGGAGGAGGAAAGAGTGATCGAGGAGCCAGCTCTATTGGGCGGTAGCAAGGCCTGGAGACCTGCTTCCCAGATGTAAGCGTGGCACAAGGTCCAAGTCAGTGCAGCAGTGAGAAGCTGCTCCAAGTTTCTGAACTTCTCATCCCACAGTTCTAACGGGTTCCAAAGCAACCTTGAGCAGCGTCTCCATTCCTGGAAACCAGCCCAAAGAGTCCCCAGCCTAGGCCAAGCAAATATTTCATTATTTCAACACCAACTGCTCAGCAGAACTTGGTCGAATTAGATCTGAGCACCAGGAAAAGGCCCTTGCTTCAAAGTGTCCCTGATCTCCTTAAGAGATTTCTAGGAGTCTAACTCCAATGTCGTTTCAGGAGCCTGTGACCATGGGCAGATCTCACGGTTAGAAAGTACTATTCAGAATCTCACTGGAATTTATTTCCTTTGCCCAAGACAGAGAACAGAGGGACAGAATGGGCTTGAGGCTTAAGAGTAGAGACTTCAGGGTCACACCAGTGAGTCCCTCCTGCACACGATGCAGTCCCAGAATAGCCAGAAAGCAAAAACACATTATGAGAAGGACATTAGCCTGCGTTAAGAATAAGACAGCAGATTTGTACAACAAACATGAAGATGATAGGGAAAAAGGAGTATTTCTAAATGTCTTGGGGTGCATGGGCTTCTATAGCCTCCCTACTTCTCTCCCATGGACATGATCTCTGGCTGGACCCCAACCACCTGTCCTATCACCATGGGCTCATATGCCCACCCTAACCAGACAGAGGTTGTCCTTTTCTGGGGCACTCGCCCTGGATGAGGCAGGGAAAGGGTCACCCCCTAAAGCAAAGAGGACTTCAAAGTGACCTTTCCTCTCCCCATAGAGCAGTCATCCAGGTAGGGACTTGCGATAAGGATGCCAGAGCCTGGCTAAGCCAGGACTGCTCCAGGGTTGGCACAGATATGTGAAAAAACAATTCCCCCGCACCTCCCCCCAGCCAGGACTGAGAGAGGCTCTCAGTCTGCGCCACAGTGACAGAATCACCTCCAGACCTGACAGAAACCCATGGTCTAGTTCTGCCTCTCTGCTCCTGGAATCCCCCTTCCTGATACTGAAAAGACTTGCTGCTTCTAGAAACATCTGAAAGGGCAAGGGCCTGGAGTTAGGGTATAAGGGCAGGTAGGAAAAAGAAAGCCGAGAGAGACCAGATGAACGACCGGAGGTGGCAGAACTAGAAAGGAAGTTCTTGGGAGTGACAGTAGCAACACTAACACCCACAGTCAGATTTTATTGTATGCCTTCTGCGGGTCAGGAAACCCCCCAGCCCATTCCTGCCCTCCCTTGGGAGAGTATGGAATTGGTCTCTAAACACAGCATTCTGAGAGTATCTACAGACCTAAGCAGACTTACCATTGGGAGGAAGTCCCGATGGGCCTTCTTTTATGTGAGTTCATTGGAGGGGATCCCCACAGAGTCCACGTGTTCCTTGTTCCCTTCCCCCCAGCTCCTCAGCTCTGTAAGACCCCTAGGCTCTTCCCCAGTCTCAAGCTGACCCTATCTGGGCTTAGGATTTGTTTGTAATCACATCTCCTACTTTCTGCTCTTCTCTTCTCTCCTCTATCCTACCCCTCAGTAAGAATAACCCTTAACAACCCACTGTCTTGCTCTTTGAGAACCTAGACATGCTTGGAAACACTTCCCTCCCTGTCTCGCTCCCTCTTTTCCTGCCTAGTGAGGGAAGGGCAGGGTCACCTTTTTGTTCCTCAGTATTGTCACATGGCACAACACCTGCTATCCAGGGCTCCTCCACCAGTGAAGGGGCTCATGCTGTGTGGTTGGGAGAGGGGGTTGGCTTCAGACCTGCCCATGGCAACAGAATACTTGACTTTTATTTCAATGATGCTGACGTCACTCGCCAGGGCTATGTGTCTAACTAGGGATCAAATTGTGTTTCCTAGCCCTCCCACCCTCTCTCACCCTCTCACCTCAACTTAATGTCATGAGGCACCCTCGGCTCTTTGAGACCCCCAAAGCCCATCTATAAGTGGTGTTGCCCCCACACACACACCATGCCAGCTCACACCCTTCCTGCCTCTCCCATCCTCCTTTCCTCCACCACTTTACAGCCTGAAGGATTGGCTGGGGAGGAGTAGACCTTCCCCACTACAGCCGCCTCACCTCAGACCCTTCCTGGAAATCACAAGTGCTGTGAGGGTGTATCTTCACCAGGGGCTAGGGAGCTCCTGAGCCTAACCTTGTTACTGTGTCTGTCATTGCCCTGGGCAAGATGAAGCCAAGGGGGTGAGCCAGAGGAGGATGGAACCAGAAGTCCTGTCTCATCAACTCGCTGGCTGAGAACAGACACCAGTATTATTCTTAGGGGTCTGGAGCCCTTTCTACCAGGAGTAGTTGAGTGGTTGTCAAGACCTTCAGACTCCAAGATTCTGTTTTCTCACACATGAAATGTGGGCCAACACAATCCTCAAGTTCCCTTCTAGACAAAAATTCTCAACTGCAACCATTGGACTCTCCTTTTTGTAATCAGAGAGGTTATGAAAATTTCAAAGCCCGGTCCCCTACAACGCCCTGTTCTTGGAATGGGAAGAGCATGGAAAAGGGGCAGACATGGGGTTTTAGTAAAGCAAGGGACTTTTTCCTTCTATTAATTAGCCTATGTCACAGGCAACAGGGAAGCTTTGCCCAGAAAGGCAGAGATAATCCTGAGTCATCTGCCTGTTGCTCTCTGAAGGATCTCCACGACTCCCGCCCCTTCTGTCCTCCCTTTCCTGGATGGACAGCCCGGAATGGCCAGAGCCAACCACAGTGCACAGTCCAGACTAGCTTGTGAAGGAGAACCAAGGGAAAGACTAGTCCCTCTTGGCCAGAGTGGTCGGGAAAGGTTTCACGATGAGAGGGAGGAGGAGAAAGAGGACCGGAGGGAGGAGTTGGAACTCAAGCAAGTTTCAAAGGCAGGCAGGTCTAGAAAGGCAGGAATGAGTCAGCATGCTGGGGTTGAGGAAGAAAGTCTGAGGGGGACCCAAGCCTGTTTATGGTGAACAAGGAGGAGTTTGACTTAGTCCTCCTGGAAAGAGGAGGACTGCAGTTGCTGAACAGGGTATATGGGTTGAATGGAGGGGCAGGGTATAATGACCAGGAAAGTTAGAAGGCTAGCGAATGGCCCAGGATCAAGATCAGACCTGGGGGATGGGGCAGGATGGAGGCACAGAGTCGTGAACAGAAGAAAAGGAAAGAAGGAGGAAATAGAAATAGATTTGATGAATAACTGAATGTAGAGGCTGAGAGAGGAAAAGGATGGATACAAGTGACAGGGAGGGACCTGGTGACAGGGAGAAAGATACCACTGAGGAATGTGAAAAATAGTCAGGGATCTGGAGTAGTAACAGGGGGTGCTCCTAGCACCCTACTCCACAAATACAGTAATAGAACATCTCCTTTGAAAACCCCTCCTTCAGGAGGCGTCTGCTGACCGGCACAAAAACAACATCTCTCATCACTTCCTCTTCCAAATGACTCTCCTCCTTTTAAGAAACAGCATGTCTTGAAGTTTTTGGCTTGCTCTTCACATTTGGTCTATCCGATGACTGAAGCCAGATTCTGGAGTTCTGAATTCCTCTGAAGTCAGGCTGCCCACTCACTAGAAAAGCTAGAAAAGCAGACCCTGGCAGGGAGGAAGGAAGGAAAAATGGAGCCACTGTGCCCCATGAAGGGTAGAGGCTGGAAGCCTGTGAATGGGTCTCTCCCACGGGGAAGAAAGGACCCTCCCATCTTAATAATAGTAATCACGGCCGTTAGCACTCACTCGGAGGAAAGGCCAGGTGCTTCACACACATGAGTTCATTTAATCCTCCAGCAACTGCCTGGTACTGTTATTATCCCCACTTACAGGTGAAGAAACTGCATCTTTGAACCCAGGTCACATTGCCTCTAAAACGAGCTGTTTTCCTGATGCTATTTTTCATTTCTCCTACTGACATGATTCACATACCATGATCCTTATTCACTTCTACCCATATCGCCTCCAAAACTCTGTGGAGTTGATTCATTCAACAAGCATTTGCGGGGTACTTACTAAGTACCAGGCAAGGGGCTGGACATGGACCCAGGGGGCAACTTCATCTACCCTGTTTACCTTCCGATCATTCATCGTTTGTTTTCATAGCACTCCAGCCCTTACCTGCCATTCCTGAAGTCCTCAGTCTCCAAACCAAAGGAATGGGATATTCCAACCCATAGCCTTCATCAACTTAAGCACCACCTCTTACATCCCAGGGACCCCCCCCCATACACTGCCATCCTTCCTTACCCCTCACCCAATCCCTGCTTAGTCATCACAACCATCCTGTTTTGCTGAGGGATTCGAGATTCAGAGAGGCAATACCATACACTCTGCCTCTCCATTATGTTAAGCCTTGACACAAGATTCTGGATTTTCAGCTCCTTCCAGCTCTCCCCAGTGATCTCTTTCACAAAAAGCATGAGCCAGTCTACCTTCCCTGAGGCCCCTCTTAGGAAGTAGGGTGCATCCCCAATCCCCTCAAGATTATACATCTTCAACTCTAACCTTCAGTCAGATTGATCACAGCCCCCCTCCCCAGACTCCCCATCTCTCAGATGTAAGTCCTCCCTCAAGGCCAATTCATCTTTCTTCTCCACCTCCATTCTCCCCTAAGGACCTCTGCACAGCTTTTCCCATTTTGGGGAGAGGAGCAGGAAAAATGTCCACAGTTGGAAGAGAGAGGGGGAAAGGTTCCCCTAGGGAACTCCTCTGGCCTCAAGGGCTGTGGCACGAAGCTCTGCCCAGTTCGACTCCTGGAACATCAGCGAGGTTGCGCAAAGAGCGAGGAGGAGAGACACCAGTACACAAGGGTGGGGGAAAGGCTAGGCACAGGAAGCTGTGGGAGAGAGCCATGCCCAGCCGACCATCCTGGTTTCCCCAAGCATATCTCCTGGAGAAACCTGTTGGTAAAGTCCTAGGCGGGAATCTTATCCAAGAAAGGTCCTCTTAAGGTCACCTTGACCATGCCCCCTGGCTCCATGCAGACTGTTTTCTCTCTGTGTTCCAAATCAACTGGCAGCATGCTGTGACCTTTCAGTCAGGGAAACAGATCCGGGGAGGGAAAGCGCTCGAGGGGCTAGCCTGGGTCTGAGGGATTAGGATCAACCTGGAATCCAGCTGTGACTTTTGCCCTTGACTCCCACCTCCTCTTTGCCTGGCGTTCAGCGGGAGTGACAGTGATGTCACAGGTGTGGAGTGCCAGCCACGTGCTGAGTGCCAAGCAAAACAGCCAGGGCGAGTGTGTGTATCATCAGTGCCTGAGAAGGAAGGCCACCAAAAGAAGCGAGTCTGGCGGAAAGACTTGACTGAGGAAGGGAGGCACCTTGCTGGCTGGGGGCGGGAAGACTGAAATAAATCTCTGCTCCAGTGAGAACCAGAGAGAGAAGGCCCCAGCTGGCACTGAGAAGGGATGCCCCTCATGCTTCCTTCCTCTGCTTCTCCCAAAGATTGTAAATGCACCAGACATGAGCCAACCCAGGCCCCGCTACGTGGTAGACAGAGCTGCGTATTCTCTCACCCTCTTCGATGATGAGTTTGAGAAGAAGGACCGGACGTACCCAGTGGGAGAGAAACTTCGCAACACCTTCAGGTAATGTGGCCCGGAGCCCAGACTCTTCTTTCCTCTGCTCCTCATCAAAATCCATCCTGTTCCAGTCAGGGTTCCTGTGCTAGCACCATAAGGCATTGGAGAGAAGAGGTTCTGAACCCTGAATTTAAGAGCCTACAAGGTCATATCCCTTAAGACCCCCACAGGAAGATGGGAAGGAGGAACAAGAACCATTGATAGTTTCAGAAGGGTTGTAGGGTATCCCTGACCCCCTAAATGGGGTCTTCTGCAGTCTTAGTCATCTCAAACCTCTCTTGAGTCTTCGAAGATGTGCCAGAACGTGGAGAAGTGGGGAGTCTCCACTCCAGACTCCATTTTATGTACATCAAAACGCCTCCCCACTTCCCTCTCTCCCTGGATATTCCTTCCTCCATCTGCTCCAGAGGAGGCGCTAAACTCCTAGGCGTTCCTGAACCGAACCTGCCAGCGTAGGGTCCCGCCAGCCTCCAGCTTCCTTCCGCTCTCAGGCCCCTGGACTGTGGTGGTAGTTTGTACAACACTGCCTTAATGAAAGGGGCTGCGCGAAGCAACCCACACTCACGCCCCAAGAGCCTGAGGCCACAATCTTCCCCCTCCCCCTCCTCAGACTTCTGGCAGTGACTCCCTCACTCCCCTGGGGAAACAGCTGATTCAGTTACCTGGATTGAGGTCACTGGCTGAAGTGGAGCTGCAGGTGGAACTGGTTCAGGCTGGGGGAATCACCCACTTGAGTCTTTACTAAAAGCCCCAGCCCAACCCTGCTTTTCCTGGGAGGCTCCATCTCTACCAGCTACCCAGGACCTTATGTATCCAGGGTATGGGCGCTGTTCCTGCAGCCGGACTTCTCAAACAGATGAGCTCCGTCAGTCTGTGCGTCCAAGGAGTTGATATTTTGGGTTGCTTCTGAGCTGAAGGGATGAAGGGAAATCTGGTGTTATTATAAAAAGTAAGGGTGATTAAAACTATTAGTGAGGGTAGAGAACTAACAATTCTTAGAATGTTGACACTAGAGCCTTAAACAGTGCCTAACACAGAGAAAACACTCCCCAATAATATTTGGTCGAAGGAAAGAACATCTGGGAAGCTAATACCCCCACATAGGTAGGTGTTTGGAAAGTGTCCAGTGCTTCTTTCAGACTTCAGATCATCTTGCCTGACATACGGCAGAGGTGCAAGAAGGCTGGCTAAGTTCCAGCATTTGAGTGAGTTGTATTCCTTCCCCATCCAGCTGTCTACTCACAAGTCCAGTTTTCTCTGCCACAAACAAGCCTGACAGAAATCCTACACATCGATTGTCACCTAGCACAAGGCTTTAAGCCATTCACCACATCCCAGGCGCGTGAGAGGCACCACCAGTCCCAGAAGAGGCTGGGCTGACAGGTGGATAGCAATGCGGCTCTGCAGAGCCTTTAAGTAATGATGAAAAATCTGCCTAGACTTTCCAGGATACAAAGCATTGTCTGTACTGGTTTCAGTCTTGGGTGACATCCAGGGGCCCAGTGTCAGGGAAACTATTGTTAAGCAATAGCAAAAGCAAGGACTAGTGCCGGGCAGGAAAGGAAGCCTAATCAGACCAGGCCCATGAGTCACCAGATGGGCCCCCGAGTACTTGAGCTCCCTGACCTGGGAGAAGAAAAGCAATCCCGGTGCTCCCACCCCAGGCATCAATCCACTGCCATCACCCTTGGGTTTAGAGGCCCTTGTTCCTGCCGCTCCTGCATTTCCATGAAAGGACCTCAAGGTGCTCAGCAAACAGGGAAGGGATGGACTCTCCCTACCCTACTGGCCAAGGAACAGCTGTCCCATCTTCCTTCTACTCTGAGGCTTTGTCAGGAACGAACATCAATATTAGAGTCATTGCATATAGAAGGCAGCAGGACAGCAAGGCACACCTCCCAGGACAACACTAGGGAAGGTTCAAAAAGAAAGAACAGCAGGCAACCCCTGATTCTGCTGATTTTCAATACTGCCCCATTTGATCACTTATTCATCCTGTTTCGCAACAGATACTTACTTAGCATTTGTGCCTTATAATACTCAAGGTATGCAAAGATGAAGGAGTCTAACTTTTCCCCATAGTGGGATTTGCCATTTAGAGACAAGGAAGAGGGCACAGGGTGGGGGAGGTGGGCAAGTAATTAGAGCACAGGATGCTTCCAGAGCTGCAAGAGCACACTGAGCGTCCCCCGGCTTGTACTTCTCCGGTCAGACCAGAGCTCAGAGAAGTCTTTCCTAGAGAAAGGCCATCTATGCCAGGGTGAACCTGACAGCTCAGAACTCTGAGCCACCATAAAATCTGCATCTTAAAACCAAGCCTTGTAGAGCCCCAGTTGGACAACCAGTAGGGAAGCCAAGGACGTGTTGCCAAGCTCTCCAGAGAAAAGTGTTTCCTTTTATTCTCCATGTCCCTGGGATGCAGTATGGGAATTCAGTAGTCTACTGGGACCTGAGTGCACTGAGGAGGAGCAAAGGAAGTGAGCAGGATGCTAGCATCCATCTGAAGTGAGCAGGATGCTAGCATGTATCCGAAACGAGCAGGATGCTAGCATCCATTTGAAATGAGCAGGATGCTAGCATCCATCTGAAGTGAGCAGGATGCTAGCATCCATCTGAAGTGAGCAGGATGCTAGCATCCATCTGAAGTGAGCAGGATGCTAGCATCCATCTGAAGTGAGCAGGATGCTAGCATCTATCTGGAACCGACCGTGTCTCATTGCAGGTGCTCCTCTGACAAAGTCAAAGCTGTGGTGTTGGGGCTACTGCCTGTGCTCTCCTGGCTCCCCAAGTACAAGATCAAAGATTATATCATCCCTGATTTGCTGGGCGGTCTCAGCGGGGGATGCATTCAGGTGCCACAAGGTAAGGTGTGCCCTTGGTCCCACCTGGCCAGTTGTTTCCTCCTGCTCTTTTCCTTATCTCCGCCGCATCTCTCTGTAGCCCCCTTATAAAGCAGCTGTGCGGGGCTGGAGAGGTGGCTCAGGGGTTAAGCCTCCGCCTTGCAGGCAGAAGGTCCTGAGTTCGGATCCCAGATCCCACGTATAGACGCCAGGCGGAAGCGGGGGCGGCCTGTGCTTCTGGCCCTGGTAGGGCGGAGCCTGTGAATCCCGGGGCAGAAGGAGGTGGAGACGCCCATGGTGGTTCACGAATTCGTCCGTGGTTCTACACATACACAGACATACACACGCACATGCACACAGTTGAATAAATAATAATAATAAAAATTAAATAAATAAATAATAAAGCAGCTGTGCTCCTGGGCTGAACCTACACTTTCTTTGTCCCCTGCAGGCATGGCATTTGCTCTTCTGGCCAACCTCCCTGCAGTCAACGGCCTCTATTCATCCTTCTTCCCTCTCTTGACCTACTTCTTCCTGGGGGGTGTACACCAGATGGTACCAGGTAAGGCTTCTCTTCGTATGGCAGGCACAACAGCCTCAAGGATAATGGGAAGTTATGATGAAGGGACTCCATGTTCCACCTTCATTTGCCTGAAATTGATATTGGTTAGTCCTGAAGGGTCACTATGTCAGTCTCAGGTCCTTCTGACCTTGGGGAAATCACTGCACTCCTATGAGCTCAGTCAGCACGACCTGTTCCAGCTCCTTCCCCAGCAGGACATGAAGACTTCACAGAACAAGCTATACTATATGCTATGTAGGCTAAGCAGATGCGAGCAATCCCTGCCTAATGCCTAGGTGGTCTCAACAGGTATAGGGACCTCTGGAGTTTCCTGGTGCCATGTGACATGGAGGGAAAGGGCCTGGACATACATGGGATTGGTTTCTAGTGCGGGCTCTGCTCGCATGTCTGACTTGTTGTCCAATGAAACGAGGCTGACAGGGAAGTGCACGACCTTGGCAACTAGATGTGGGTGCTTGTAGTTGTACTGGTGGAGTTGTGGGACTGCACTCCCCTGGGGTTGGAATGTATTTCTGGGCCTCTTGGTCATCCTCATGGGCATGCTCCACACCTCTGATTTTTGCTGGATGGGTGGGGCACCACAGGTACCTTTGCCGTTATCAGCATCCTGGTGGGTAACATCTGTCTGCAGCTGGCCCCAGAGTCAAAATTCCGGGTCTTCAACACCACCACCAATGAGAGCTATGTGGACACAGCAGCCATGGATGCAGACAGGCTACATGTGTCAGCGACACTTGCTTGCCTGACCGCCATCATCCAGGTGAGAGGCAAAGCCCCTGCCCCTACCAGAGCCCCGTCTCAAAGGTAGCAGACCACCCTGGTCTTGCCTCAAAGCTCTCCGCCCAAGGTGATGTCAAAGCTGATTTAGAGTTCGACCCTCTCCCTCTTCCCCATCCCAGTGCCACAGGACCTTCAGAGCTCAAAGCAGCTCCTCCCATGTCCAGCAGTGGCACTAACGGAACTGTCCTGGATATAATGTCTGTCTAAAAGACTCACGGCCCCACTCATATACCCTATAGAGAAACTGCCCTCAGCCAGCATCCTTCATGCCTCTTCAGCCTCCTCCACTCCAAGATAGAGCCATGAGTGCATGATACAAACTGAATTTCTAGCCAGGAGTGCGAATGATTCCACTAGTGTTAGGAAGAGAAACACAGCACGGCAAGTTGCAAAAGCAGCAGGCATCTCAGAGAGCACCTGTCGTTTATTCGTCATTCAGTTAATGTTTTCTGGTTGCTTGAGTCTGCCAGGAACTGGGCTAGGCCACAAGGACACAAAGATAAGTAAGAAAAAGGCCCAGTTCACAAGTGGCTCCAAACAGGACATAGGAAACGGTCATGTCAACAGATAGACTTGTGTGCCCTGGTGAGATAAGCAGCACAGTAGAGCTGTGAACAAGTGGCCATAGGAGCCCAAAAGAGAGTCAGGGAAGTCCTCAAGGAGGTGACATGTGGGCTCGGACTGCAAGGACAGGCAGAAGCCAGCCACTGATTTAGTGAACAGGTATAAAGGCTGGTCTAGCAGACAGAACAGCACCCAAGCCTCAGACAGTGCAATCTCATGAAGGGGAGACAAAAGAGAGTTTGGTGTAGTTGCAAGACCAAGGACCAGAGAAATTAAAGTAGGCAGAGGCCAGTCGATAAATATTCTATAGTATGTCCCTTTGGCAGCAACTCAGGCATTACCTGCAGTTTATGAAGATTGTTGGCGTTACAGAGAGATGGCGGGCTGGTGGATTAGAACCAAGGCAGGGACTTGTAGGAAGACATCCGAGGTCCTGGCAGGAGGGTGAGGATGGTGGCCATGCAGAGGGAGATGGGGGTGAGGGGAAAGAGCACTTGCCAAGAACACTGACAGCACTTGGTGATGAACTGCAAGTGGGAGGTAGAGAAGGGAAACTCCCAAGTTTTTGGTTGGGCAACAGGTAGCAGCGGAGGAGCACAAAGTTTGTTTTAAGATAAGAACACTGAAGTCAGAGTAATGAGGTGACAAAGAGGCCTGTGCTGAAAAAGAATGAAAGGTCTGGTGGTGGTGGGCGTCCAGGACACAGTAAGTGCGGGACAAGACAATAAGACATGTTTGCTGTCCTAGAGCTATGCGAGGCTCCAGGCTTGGATATGTGCCAGGTAGGAGCGAGAGCAGCTGACTTCTGGCAGTCGCCTTCCCACCCCTTCTTTCTTCCAGATGGGCCTGGGCTTCATGCAGTTTGGCTTTGTTGCCATCTACCTCTCCGAGTCCTTCATCCGGGGCTTCATGACTGCTGCTGGCCTGCAGATCCTGATCTCAGTGCTCAAGTACATTTTCGGCCTGACCATCCCCTCTTACACCGGTCCCGGCTCCATTGTCTTTGTAAGTCCAGAAGCACCCTGTGGGATGGTACATCTGGAATGTACACAGAAGCAGAGTTTACTCACTGTCTTGGGAAGTAGCCAGCTGATCATACTGAGAACTTGCTGGGCTATTGGGTGGGTTCCATAAAGGTAGCCCCCAGGGGAAAAGAGTTCAATACTGACCTCAAGAGCTCACCTAAGCCTTCTGTAGAGATATGTATTCTATCAGTGCCCCATTGCAGTAGCTTGACCCACTTTCCTGAGAAGCCCTTCTTCCTTTAAGTTTTCTTGACAAGATAAAGAAAGCATGACATCCTAGCATGTGCTTCTGGCATGCACTTTGGGAAGAGAGATATACATGTATACCTGTATATTTGACTGAGGCAGTTTTCTGCCTTCGTGTGTCTACAGTGTGTTGCCAGCTCTTCCCTGGGCCAGGTGCTCAGGAGCGGGGCAGTATGGGAGAAAGGGTGGGAGTCTGTGATGCTCTCTCCCCCAGACCTTCATTGATATTTGCAAAAACCTCCCCCACACCAATATCGCCTCACTGGTCTTCGCCCTGGTCAGCGGTGTCTTTCTGATAGTGGTGAAGGAACTCAACGCTCGCTACATGCGCAAGATTCGCTTCCCCATCCCTACAGAGATGATTGTGGTAAGGACCCTGCCTGCAGCTGGGGCTCTGGGGGCCAAGATAAAGGGGTCACGAGAAGAGGAACCATTGCTTAGCCCCATGTGTCCTCCACTGGCAACCAGGGTGACAAGAAGTCACATGTGAATCCAATCACATCTTTATATGTGGTTTCTCACATACACACACACTGCTCTACGGAGGCAAGAAAGTGGAGTTTGCGAGTCCTTGGAGAAAATAAATGGGAGAGATCCTTCCTTGACCTTAAATAGAAGCCAATCCCTGTTCTCCACTTTGGGTTGTGCAGGTGGTAGTAGCAACAGCTATCTCTGGAAGCTACAAGATGCCTAAAAAATACCACATGCAGATCGTGGGAGAGATCCAACATGGGTAAGTCCAAGTCAACCCGAGGCCGCTGGTGGAAATGAGAGGCTTGAGGCAAAAGTATGACCCTGACCCAGAGGAGCCGTACAACTAGCCCATGCTGGATTGTTTCTGCAGAGTCTTAAGTGCTACGCCCCTGGGCCCTGAAGTTTCATGCAAGGGATACTGTCAAATGAATGTCTCTTTGATCAGTCCCTTTCTGGTTCTTAGCTTTGCTCTGATTCATTGATTCTTTTTAATCTATGCAAAAAAGAAAGCACTAGAACTGAACAAATTCCATAATCATTGCTCTGTGCCAGGAGAACAGGGGCAAAGCATGCCCCTCAGAATTGGAACAGGAGAGAGGACAAGCCCCACTGGAGGTCTGTCGATCTGTGAATTAGTGTTTGAAGAATCAGGAACTGAGCACACACAATTGAAGCCCTCCCACTTATCTGCTGGGTGACACGGACAAGTTTGCTCTCTAAGCCTCAGGTTCTTCCTTTGAACACTAGAAGTGACGGCCTCTGATTGTGGTGGGTGGGATCAGATGGAACAAGTCATGCAAAGACCCTGGTACACAATGGAGGACTCCGCTGCCCTCCTCACTCCCCCTGGGTTTTGCCTCCTTTAACTCCTTGGCAGGTTCCCCACTCCAGTGTCACCCGTGGTTTCACAGTGGAAGGACATGGTGGGCACAGCCTTCTCCCTCGCCATCGTGGGCTATGTCATCAACCTGGCTATGGGCCGGACCCTGGCCAGCAAGCATGGCTATGACGTGGATTCTAACCAGGTAACTCTGGCTGCTCTCAAAGCGGCTGGGAGGGATCAGCTCACCTAGCGACAGTTTAGGGGACTGTAGGTATGGCTCAGCGGCCGGGTATTTGGTTAGCATTTGAGAAGCCCTGGATTCATTCTAGCTCCACAAATAAAAAGGAGGCAGGAAAGGTGTATTAGGGCTCTTCATGCTGAAGTGAGGCAGTAGGGAGTAAGAGGAGAGGACTCTGTTCCAAAGAGAGGCTGACCGTCTTTCTTGTTTTCTGTTCTCTTTTTAATCTTTCTTTTCTTTATCTTCTCTCTCTCTCTCTCTCTCTCTCATTGGTGTATGTATGCATACGTGTGTGTGTGTGTGTGTGTGTGTGTGTGTGTGTGTGTGTGTGTGTGTCTTCTTCAATTGCCTCTCCACATTGTTTTGTTTTAAGACAAGGTTTCTTAGTGAACATGGAGCTCACCAATTGGTTAAATTGGCTACCCAGTAAGCTCCTGAGATCCGTCTGTCTGTCTGTCTGTCTGCTGCAGAGCTGGGGTTACAGATCATTCTACCACAACTGACTTTTTTTTTTTCAATGTGTGGGCTAAAAATCCAACCTCGGGTTCTTATGCTCGTACGACAAGCACTATACCCACGAGGCATCTCCCCAGCCCCTAGATGGACCTCTTAAGTGCTGGCATGAAACTACGCAGCATGGGGACATTCTCAAGTCACAGATGTTATTACATGGCTGACTAACTGTGCTCCCTGCTCTCTCCCCACAGGAGATGATCGCCCTTGGTTGCAGCAACTTCTTTGGCTCCTTCTTTAAAATCCATGTCATTTGCTGTGCTCTCTCGGTCACGCTGGCTGTGGATGGGGCTGGAGGAAAGTCCCAGGTGAGTTCTATCCCAGGAACCCGCGATGAGGGTGGAAATAGAGCAGTTGTCTCGGAGATGACGATCTCTTCCCTCGTCAGCTCCGTTCGTTACTTTCTCTCTCCAGGTGGCAAGCCTGTGTGTGTCTCTAGTGGTGATGATCACCATGCTGGTCCTTGGCTCCTATCTGTACCCTCTCCCCAAGGTAAAAACCCCAGCTTCCGGCAAAGAAGATCCCTGCTGAAGGGGAGGTACAACTTGACAGGTTGCAAAGCACCATCAGCATACTTGGTTGTCAATCATACACTGTAAAACAGTCAATGTGAGTCCTATTCCTCCATTTTACAGGTGGGGTAGACTGAGGCTGAGGGTCTGTCCTGTCTGTGAGCTAGCTCGTGGTACAGGACTGACCTGAGCCTCTGGCCTTCTGGAAATCTGATCCCTAAGAAGAGGGCAAGGTACCCATGAATGTCAAGTGCCTGCATCGCCCTGCTAGGAGGGCGCAGGGGAGAGACAAGTACTGTACTTCCCAATCTTAAAACTGAGCATTTCCACTAGGGAAACTTCTGGAACTCCAGCTTTATCCTGCTGGGCTCCAAGGTCAGGTTCATATAGAAAGGGCAGAAGGAAGGGGTCCTATCCCCATAAGTGACATGAACCACTGTTCTCATTCTCCAGGCTGTACTAGGAGCTCTGATAGCTGTAAACCTCAAGAACTCCCTCAAGCAACTCGCTGACCCCTACTACCTTTGGAGGAAGAGCAAGCTGGACTGTGTAAGTGTGAGGCAGCCTCCAGGCACCCACCCATGCCCAGCCCTCCTCTAACCCTACAGCCTTGACCTGCTGGGAGCCTCCTGTCTGCTTCTCCTTAGTTAGCACAGCGCCTTGGAGAGAGCCATTCTGTGTTCAAACCATGACTCTGTAACAAATAGCAAGTTTCTTAGGCTCTCTGAACCCCAACTCCCCCTTCTGTGAAGTGGCATTTTATACTCTCTTGCTCCTGGGGTCACTTATAAAGAAGAAATGGCATCATAGGAGTGAAATACGTGCCATCTGAAATGTATTTGTACCAACAAAACTTAGCTACTCTTATTCTTATGATTTATGTTACCAAAAATCATTCTAAAGAAAAACTGTAGTTTTTCCCAGTAGTGGGACCTTGAGCAAGGTTTTAGATTTCTATAGGTTTCCATGTCCTCATCTGTGAGTGGGCAAAGCTGGATTCTGCCTCACACACTGATTCTGGGGACTAGAAGAGATTACAGTGGGGAAATCCCATGGGACGGTGATATCCTGTGAGACCAACTTTATTGTTGCAGTTAGTCACACACTGCAGGTGTGTCCAGTGAAAATAAATGTTGTCATATCTGCATTTAGGCCACTATAACCCACTTTTAAAGATGACAAAATGGAGGCCCCAAATAATGAAATTTTTTTAAAAAAATCGTCAGATAGCATAGAGTAAAAAATGACAAGTTTGGATGGAGCTGAACCCCAGCTTTTCTGGGAAGCTTTCTGTTTCTGGGAAGCTTGCTCACATGGGATGGGGTCAGGAAGTGAGTTCTCCCAGTGAGTGAGTGATGGCGATAGGAAGAAGCTGGTGCCCCAGTTCTCAGCCCAAGGATCTCCATGCCGCTCACCTCTCTACTATGACCAGAGTCCTTTGCAGTCATACGGTGCCACGTATCTTCTTCTGATCTTCACCGCACTTCTCTATTAGAGCCATTTGGAAGCTTCCATGGGTCCTGGGGAACCTTCCCAAGCCGACTCCAGCACCATGTAGTCTGTTCAGGTGCTTAGTACCTATCAAAGCATGTGCGTCTCACTCACAGTGGGAGTTCGTGTTTACTTGAAAGCACCCTGTAAGATCAGTGCTTCCCTGACTCTTCTATACTCTCGTGGAGCAGGTCTTGTCTTCCCCTTTTGTGGACTAGGAAGCCATGGGTCACACAAACATGAAAGCCAAACTTTGCACTCAGGTACATCTGACCTGAGGTCTCACTATGCCCATGTGGCTCCTCTATGCATGATCCTATTTTCTATTAAGATAGAAATAATTCCTATCTTAAAAGTAGGCCAAGGACCAGGGATGGAAACTCAATGGTAAAGCACTGGTCTAGCAGGTGTGAGGTCCTGAGTTCAATCCCCAGCACCATGACTTAAAAAAAAAAAAAGGGTGAATCAGGAATTAAACTCAGATACAGGCAGATAAAGCAAAGCACTAGCATTTGGATTATTGCAAGAATGCAGTGAAAAAGAAAGGAGAGCACTGAGACTGTGCTGGCAGAGTGCAGCCATGGCTAAGGTCAGGTGAGCTCCTGGAAGAAGCTCTCCAAGTCTGCCGGCATCTCTCTCAACAGTGTGTCTGGGTGGTGAGCTTCCTCTCCTCCTTCTTCCTGAGCCTGCCATACGGTGTCGCCGTGGGTGTCGCCTTCTCCGTCCTGGTTGTGGTCTTCCAGACCCAGTTGTAAGTGATAACCTCATCCCTCTCGGGCACAGTATGGGGACCAGCCAGCCAGCTCATGTCAAAGCCTGTCCATACACTGCACTTTCTGCCTTTTTGTCTGGCACTCGATGTACTGCTAGGATTGAGAAGAATATGATCCAGCCAGCACCGTGAGCACAGGCTGGAGTATCTAAAACCCCAGAGCAAGCCAGCACGGTCCCAGATGGCGGGGGATGGAGGTGAAGTTGGCCAAGAGGAAGTGGGCGAGACCCAGCAGACTTCCAGAAGCATGACCGGAACCGTAAACAAATATGGTCTCACCCCGAGAACACCAGGGCAGGGCAGTTTTGTGGACTTGCTGGGTACCACACTCCTTCTATGAAAGAATTCACCTGTCCAAGCCAAGGACACCAGGGAGAAGTCGGGTGCTGAGTACTGGAGAAATGTGACTTTTGTTGAGGACTCAGAACAGGAAGTGCTGACTTTGGGGTCACTTAAGATTGTCACCTTACATACCCTCACCTCTTCTTTCTCCTGAGTGCCAAATCATGAGCCCGTCACCCTCTTAGTCATTAGGCATGGGAACCAGAGTAGGAAAACTAACACGAATGCACCTGCAAGAGAGCAGGATCTGGTCCCATTCTCTCTCCACTTGGCCCACCCATCATTCCAGGCCCACTAATATTCTTACCCCCCCCCTTCTCCATCCAGTCGAAATGGCTCCACTCTGGCCCAGGTCATGGATACTGACATCTATGTGAACCCCAAGACCTACAATAAGGTAGGTTATCTAAGCTTGGTACTTTCCTCCTTTCCCCTGTCCCCCCAAGACCTTTCTGCCACCTGAGCTGGGTCTCCCCGTCACAGGTCCAGGAAATCGAGGGGGTTAAAATTGTCACTTACTGCTCCCCTCTCTACTTTGCCAACTCAGAGATCTTCAGGCAAAAAGTCATTGCCAAGGTAAGATCACATCCTTGGTGACCCAGAATGGCTGAAGAGAGAGTGTCAGAAGCTGAAAGCGGAAAGGGAGAGGCTGGGAGCCAAGGGCAGGCCCCGCCCACCAAAGGGCGAAAGGCCGAGACTGCTGATGACCCTCTCCTCACAGACAGGTATGGACCCCCAGAAAGTATTACTGGCCAAGCAGAAGTATCTCCGGAAGCAGGAGAAGCAGGAGAAGAGGACGGCGATGCCTCTCCAGCAGAGGAAATCCCTCTTCATGAAAACCAAGGTGACCTAAGGCCAGGTTCAGCCCGGTGCCCATTCTGATCTTGTCTCTGGCACCCTGCCTCCAACACCTTGAGAGGCAGACAGGAAGTCTCTGAGGGCACTGCCAGACACTCTTCTTGGGTGAGGGCTGCCAGCTTCCAGGGTATGATTGCATCTTACTTTCTGCCTAAAATAGGGCATTGCCCATGGACCTGTGAACTCCAGATGGAAACAAGTAGGGGGTTTCCTGGGTACCCAGCCTGAGGTGAGGGCGGAAGTCTGGGAAGAGCAGGAAGATACAGGCAAATGTCCAGGGAACTGGGCGGTCCCTAAAGAGGCTTCCTTCTGCCAAGCAGAGCAGCCAAGACTTCAGGCATTTTTGGAGGGGTGTTCTCACTTTGGATTGGGGAAAACAGAGATTGTAGGAAGGGGTCTTAGAGAGTCCTGTATTTACCACCAAGCCAAGCCCAACCTCTGGTCCCTGACTGACCCCTCCTGCCCACAGACAGTCTCCCTGCAGGAACTCCAGCAGGACTTTGAAAGTGCCCCTGCTACTGATCCCAACAACAATCAGGCGCCTACCATCGGTTCCAGCGTATCCTACATCACCTTCAGCCCAGACACCAGCACAGCTGCTTCATGTGAGCCGCCTGCTGCTTCTCAGCCCCCCAGTGAGCCTAGCGACGCTCTGGCCAGTGTCCCACCTTTTGTCACCTTCCACACCCTCATCCTCGACATGAGTGGGGTCAGCTTTGTGGACTTGATGGGCATCAAAGCCTTGGCCAAGGTGAGGTGGTGCCCCAGTCAACCTCTGGGTGCTCGGTGTGGGCTAAGGGTGTCGGGGCCCTCGGAAGGGCTATTCTTGGCCCACGTTTCAACGGTCTGAGGGATCGGACTCCACAGGAATCCTCTTCTTCCCCAAATTGACCAGGATGGGCATGCTCTGCGGGGTGGGCCCAAGATGCTGAAGTACTTAGGAAAACTCTCTGGAGAGCTCCCTAACTTCCGGCCCACCCACCACCACAGTCATCCCGAGTTCTCGCTAATTACCTAGAAGAGAACAAAACATAATACCAGTGTCCCCACATTTAGGCCAAACCAGCAACCTGAGGAAGCTGTCACTAAGACTCTTTTGGTCATTTTTCAGCATCCCTGTCGATGTTAGAGTGTCAGCAGGCCTCGGGGTGGCTGGCTCATGTGGTGGCAACTCAAGGAAGCACAGAAGGTCACAGGCTGATGCCACCCCAGCCTGGGACAGAAAGGCCTCACCCTAATCTTGGGCCTCAGTGGACTTCCTTGGCTGGATCTAGAGTCCAAGCCTTGGCTGAAAACTTGCCTCCCTGAGCTTCGGGTCTTTTGGGGCTTCTTCCTGAAGCCACAAAGCTAGGCCCACACCCAAAGCAGAGATCTGGCCCTAGAAAGGGGCCAAGGTGACTTTTAAGTAGCGAAGCCCCATTTCCGCCCCTCTTTCCAAAGAGGCCTTAGGCCAACACTTCAGAGAGAAGTGGGGTGCTCTCTACTTCTCTTGCCTGTGGCTGCCAGGACCCTCAGAAGTGCTTGTTTGTTTGGTTTTCCCTCTGAAGGGTATTTTGTGAGTTACTTTGAAACCCACTCAGAACTCTGTCTTCCTCTCTTCCTCTCTCTCCCTAACCCTTCCAGCTGAGCTCAACCTATGAGAAGATTGGAGTCCAGATCTTCCTGGTGAACATCCATGGTAAGAAAAAGGGAGAAACCTGGTGAGAAGCTGGTAGGAACAGGTTGGTGGGATACAGAATGAGAGCACCTTAATATTTTCCCCAAATTCCTCCCTGACCATTACAGCATCAGATATAAGTCCAAAGAGACTAGTCAGATTGTATAAACACCACAAAGGGATCTTAAAAACAGAATAAAGGGGGCATGTTTTGAGATCTGCTCATCTCTAATTTGTATATATCCTCAATAAAGTTGCTTTATCTGTGTAGAAATCTGTTCCCACCTATGTAAATTGAAGGACTGACTAGATGAACTTAGGGAGCCTCTCCAAATGAGAAGATTCACGAATCTTTACAAGCATAGAACATCCATAATCCCTAACCCCCCATGCAAATACAGTTTTAAATGCACGCAAAAAGTCTCCACGACATTTCACTGGGCAGCAGACATTCATTTCAACACAAATGCAAATTCAGAGCATATACACAGTCCCAGAGAGAATAAGGTGGGGACAGGCGCAAACACATCCAGCTTCCTGCAGTCGGATCCCACCTAGCAAGACTGCTTGCCCCGGGTTCTGCACTCCCAGAGAATCTGCAATAGCAGATGCTTGATGTGTCCAGAATCGATCAGCACGTCTCTCACCTTCAATGAACATTCCCCTCAGGAAACCATCTCCAGAATTAGGTAGGAATATCTCTGTCACCCAAGGCACAATTCAGGAAGAATCTAGGTAAACAAGAGGAAGAATGAGCCTTAGGGGATGGAATTAGCCACAATTAGCTCTTGTGTGTGTTAGCCTTTCCTGTCTAGCACTACTCACTGAATCCAAATCCTTCTGTCCTCAGTTGAGAGTGCAGCATCTTCAGGCTTACGTCGCCCTCTGCTGTCCAGAATTGATATTGCTATGCCAAAGCCATCAGGTCCTTCCCTTCCCCCAAGGCTTCAATCCCCCAGTTCCAAAGCTTTTTCTCAAGATGAGACTTTGCTTCCTTCCAGCCCAGGTGTACAATGACATCAGTCATGGAGGCGTCTTTGAGGATGGATGTGTACAGCGTGACCATGTGTTCCCCAGCATCCATGATGCAGTCCTCTTTGCCCAAGCAAACCCCAAAGAAGCTATCCCAGCATGCAGCTTCCAAGGGGTAAGGGAATCCTTGACAACAGGACTCAAACACCAGGAGCAAGAGGCATTAGAAAGAACCAGGAAGAGGTTTGAGTTCCAAGCCACCTTGCTCTTTGAATCTGTTTTCTTGTCTGCAGCTACTATTAGCTGCCACACAGCTTTTCTTTTGCTTTAGTATTAAATGACAACTATATCTTTTATACAAAGATATAATTTTATTGAATGTTATCTGTATATAGTTTTTAAAAATTCTTTATTTTAGAATTGTTCTTTGGGAGTGCCTGCTTATCTTCATTTAGCAGAGCTTAGAGATTTCGAACTGGGACGGATGAAGAGGCTGAGTCCAAATTTGTCTCAACCTCTTGACATTTAATTTACTAACTCAGTAAATACTATGCAAATGAGATGCAGATAACATTGTCTAGGCCTCTAAAAGGCTTAGAAGTCAGCCCCAGTCTCCTTCAATATTCCTTATCCCCTCAGGTCCCCTCCCATCTTAGCCCTCCTTTGGCCCACAAGATTATGTTTGTGCTCATGAGCTGGGAGGGAGGAGGGAGAGACATTCCAGCTCTAGAGCCTGATGAAGGTGTAGTCACGAGTTCCAAGTGGTAAAACATTGTCCTGGCTCCCACCCTTACTTCCAGAGAGACAAGAAAAGCAATGGGCTTTATAAACCTGGTCCACAGAAAAGTGAGACTCTCTGACTGAATCCCCATCATTACTACACCAATAATGGGTCACAGTTTTTATACCCTATATATAATGATTTGTTTCTATGTTTATAATGGTATGTATGTTCTATTTACCCATTATTCGTACCCATTACGAATTATACATTCATGTGCACACATTCCTTTCCAACAGAATAGTGAGGGATAAAGCCAGCAAAACTAAGTTCAATTATCCTGCCATTACAGAATCCCTGAGAGAGGAAAGGAATTCCCCTAAGGTCAGGCAGCTGGTGCATCTCTGGTGAGATGGCCTAAAGGGAGGGTAGGGCATCTGCCTGAGACTGTGCTGTATCATGAGGCAGGTGGAAAAGGCAAAGGCCAGAGGCTAAGGACATGGGGAACATGGCATCCCCCGGAAGCATGCACACTTCCCATCACAGTGCATCCATTGCTCTTCTGTGCTTGAGTCACTCTCTTCCCTCCCTTCAGGCTCCAGAGGAAGCTGAGTTCTCCTTGGGTGATTCGGAAGAGGACAGTCCCAGCTATTGGGACTTAGAGCAGGTGAGTAGAGGAGCAGAGGATGAGGGAGGGGAAGGAAGGAGATACTCTCCTCTAATGCAAGGTGTTTGTTGATTGTCACCTCCAGTGAAGTCATCTTCGAGGTGAACTTAGAGAACTGCTGTCAATTCTTAACTCCCCAGTTAAGCACTATGATCATAGGCAAACCATATGGCAACTCTGGGCCACAGTTATTATTATCTGTAAAATACGGGGCATATAAGTAATATTTATTCCATAGGACCTTTCATTAATTCATTAAGGGTTTATATACCCTTGATTGCAGACTAGTAAACAAGGACCCCTGGAGAATCAGGTGGAATCTAGGGGTACAAATGAATTATTGCAATTGTATAGACATTAAAAACCCTAACTGAAAGTTAAGAATATGAGGGGTTACTATCGCCCCAGAACCTATGACAATTATCACCATTCCAGTACCCTAACTTAAACCAGGAAACGGTTTAGAGAAATCTGGCTCTGGAGCAGCTAAGAATCGTGTTCTCAGTGCTAGGAAACAACCCAGTGGAAAAGACAACTTGCTATGCAAGCATGAGAACGTGAATTCTGCTTCCCGGCACCTACAGCACAGCTGAGCACGGCTGCATGTGCTGGGGGTGAAAACTGGCCGGTCCTGGAAGCTCTCTGACCAGTCAGTCTAGCCAAAAGGGTGACTTTCAGGTTCAGTAAGACCCTGTCTAAAGGGAAAAAAGCAGAAAATGGAAGAGCATGACACCCAATGGCCTCGACCAGGCACCTACACACACACACACACACACACACACACACACACACACACACGCACGCACACACGCGCACACACACACACACACACCACGCACACACGCACACACGCACACACGCACACATGCATGCACACACGCACACACGCATACACACACAAGCATGGCTTGTGGCTCATGGCTCTTGGTCACCCCTTGGTTGCAGTTACTCTGACCCCACAGGTCTAATGCTTTCCCTCCCTCACACTGTTTCTTCTGGTGGCCCTTGCAGGAGATGTTCGGCAGCATGTTTCACACAGAGACTTTGACTGCCCTCTGAGGGCGCAGCCAGATCTCATGATGCCTTCAGAACACCTGGCCCCTGGGACTTCCATGGAGGACAAGCTCAGGAGCACAGGGAGCGACAGAGAAGACTACGCTCACAGGACTCTAGATGCTCTCTCCACTCTTCCTCTCTCCTGCCCTTCTCCCCCTCCCTGCTTCCCCAGAAGAGAGTCATCTCAGCTCAGGAGCAGAGGAATCTGCTCCTACAGAAATGAGAGTCCGGTGAACCCGCTCCTTTACCCCTCTCCTGCCCTTCAGGCCTGGGTCAGCAATGAACTCGCTCTTTGCCATCTACCCATGCCCTGCCTGTGGCAGCTGGTGGGCACCTTGACTTCCAGACTTTAAGAGTGAGCCAAGAACAGGATGATAACAGCTGTGCTGACCTGGGTTACAAGCTTCAGAAAGTGACCTCCAGCCTGCATGAGTGGCTCTCAGAGAATAACAAGCCGTCATGGGACACAGGGATGAATCTGGTTGCAAACGAAGCTTGTCCTTCCAACTTCCCAACAACTGGTAGTTCCACGGCCCAGGAATCTCTGTTTTGATGACCATGTCCCTCCTTCATCCCAAGGCTGTCGAATCCTCCGCTGCTGTCCTACACTTCAGACTCTAGCCTGGGCAGTGGTTAGACCCTCGAGACTAACAGAGGTGTCTCCCCAGCAACAACACATCAAAGGGCTACCTCTGCCTTCTGCTTCCTATCTAGCCCAGAGGCTGCTCCCTTCTGAGAAACAGATAGTTGGCAGAATCCTTTGACAATAGAGTAACAGATACCAACTATTTTGCATAAAATTTTTGGAGAATCCCTGTTTGTATTAGAGGCTTGGAAGGAGAGTGGGTTGCTAAGGCCAACTCAGGACAAACTGATAGGATCCAGCCCCTGATGGTCTACCTAACTTCAGAAATAATTAGGGAAATGTCTAATCTGCCATGTCCATCTTTATTTAGCGAAAAGCATGTCGTTTAGGCTCTCTTATCAGCATGTAGCCTAGAGCAGGATAACGGTCCTTTTGCCAAGAGAGGAGGAGATTCTCTGGGACCAGCTTCATCCTTCAACTGGGATTTAGATATGAAAAGGGCTGTTCCAGACTGAATCTCCCTCCACGGTAAACCCTAAGCCCTAGGAAACATGAAAGTAAGATTAAGCTGCCCATGTATACAGGAAAATATCTACAAGTATCCCACTGCTAACTTGAAAATAAATAGGTTCACAGGTATATGTGCTTTGTAGAAATTCCATGCGAGTGCACAGAAAATTATTTGGCCTCTCCTTAGTATTTCTCCCAAATTCCTTCCATTTAATGACCTCTGTCCCAGCAGGTTGGGCTGGCCAAACCTGGAAAACCTTCCCAATTTCTAACTTCGACCTGACCTTCATTATGTTTCCATGTGTTAAGTGAGCTGGTAAGCCAGCAAGTCTCTGTAGAGTTAAAGGACAGGGTGCTGACAAAGAGCCAACACATTCTTGGCCTGCAAGCGTTGCTTCTCTGTGAATTCATTATGCCATCTGGCTGCCAATGGAGCTCAAAACTTGGAAGGCGGACGACAATGTTATCTGGGATTCACCGTGCCCAGCACTTGAAGTGCCAAATTCCAAGAGGACAAGAACCTTAGCCAATGACAACTCACCCTCCTCTACTCCACCTCCTCTAAAGTCCAGCTCAGGACCGGGAGAAGAAGGTCACAGAGCCTCAGGACAACACAAATCCCCTTTGAGCCAGGTGTCCAGGTCCCATGGAGACTTGACAAAGTGACCATTAACTGCGGACAAGCCCCAGAACTGAAAGGAATTGCTGACTCACAGTGGCCTGGGTTGGGCTCCACAGGGACATCTGCAACATTGTGATGCTATATATTTTCATAGAGCTTATGGTATGACTAGAAACACATGGGGCAAGGGAAGATACTGCAGAAAACTCCACTGTTGGGACATTTTGGAAAGAATGCAAATGTCACACAGACCACTGAGGTAGGAAGAGAGGGTACAAGAGAATACAATAATCCAGAGTTTCAATAATTGTGAATGTTCTTATTGGTAACTGACCTGTGATATATGATTGCCTGGGAAAGCTGCAAACCTTACCTCTTAAGATATTTGTGTAATTTATTTAAATACCATTCTGTTTTGTTTGTTTTGGTAATAAAGTGCTCTTGAAATGTGAACACACACACACACACACACACACACACACACACACACACATGATGAAATGATTTTAAAGAGGCAAGTCACCTCTGAGGACAATTGGCTTTTGCTTTGCACTACACCAAGCAGAAGCCACAAGTATCAGGGTTTCTCTTGAGTCTCCTAATTCACCTCCAGGTTCTGTTTGTTCATTCCTTGGAAAGATTAAATTTTCATGACACAGCCAAAGAGCAGGTTGGAGAGAGAAGACTGGACTAAGGGGTTTAGATATTCAGTACCAGATCTCAAAACCAGCTCTGCGCATCTGTTTTTATGAAGGAAGTTGAAGAACTCAGTATGGTGGTATGATCTCAGCACTTGAGAATTGGAGGCAGGAGGATCAAGAGTTCAAGTTTATCCTTAGCTACAAAGCAAGTGTCCTCCATGGATACACAGTGCCCACTTCTACACACACACACACACACTTACACATACCTATGCATCAAGACCTATACATGTGCAAAAAAAAAAACCTAGCCTAGATCACACAGCAAGACACCATCTCAAAAAAAAAAGTAACAGAAAGTATGGTAACAATTTGCATTAAAGAGAGGATGTCGATAAAGAAAAGAAACTATATTAAGCAATATACATATATATGTATATACACATAGAGAGAGAGAGAATGTGTTCCAAGTATAACTGAAACTTTAAAAAATTATTAGCAAAGTTCAACAACAGATTTTTTACTCATAAAAGAAAGAGTTAGAAAATTTCAATATTGGTAGAGAGATTGGTAGAGATTATTCAAGTCAAAGAACAGAGGGAAAAAACACATAAAAGGTTTAGCTTAGTGGTAGAACACTTGCCCAGCATATGCAAAGCTCTAGGTTCAACCCTCCAGCAACACACACACACACAACACACACACACACACACACACACACACACACACACACACAAATAAATTAAAGGAGAAAAGATGAACAGTTTCTTAGAGGAAATGTAAGACATCATTATGCATACCCATGCCTGCATAAGAGAAATATAAGAAGGACAGAGAGAAAAGGAAGAGAAGGAATATAAGAAAATCTAAAAGGAGGAGGATAATAATAGCTGAAGAATCCTCAAATTTATTGAAAAGCAATGGTCTGCACATCCAGGAAAGTCAATGAACTCCAAGTCAGATAAATTCAAAGGTATCCACAAATAGGCACATAACAAAAATGCCTGAACATTAAAGACAGGGAGAGCTAGAAGGCAGAAGCAAAATGACTCATCATGAAGGAACACCAATAAAACAGCAGAAACAATGGGAAGCAGTGGGAATATATACAAAGTGTTCAAAGAAACAGCTGTCAATCCAGAATATCATGTTCCTGGCCAGCAAGATGACTCAATAAGTAAAAGGTCCCCACGCACAAACTTGATGACTTGAGTTTGATCCCCAGAGCACAAATAGTTGAATGAGAGAACCAGTTTTGGAAAAGTTGCTATCTGACCTCCATATGCACATTGTGACATGCATGTTCTTTCTCTCTTTCTCTCTCTCTCCTCTCTCTTTCATAAATATTTTTAAAATATTATTGGCAAAGTTTATTTTTACAAATAAAGGTGAAATAAGATGATCTCCACATGAGCAGAAATTCTATTTCTAGCAGACCTGTCTTACAAGAAACATGAAGTTTTTCAGGCTGATGCAAAGGAACACAGAAAACATGAAAAAAAGAGGCCAATTTAAGAGTCTAAAGTTGGGGAGATCCATGGATGGCCAAGTCATTCCACTCAAGATAGGAATGCTGCATTTACCACAGTGAGACTTATCCTCACCAGACCTGCACTATGACATATCAACATTCCCCCATAGACTAGTGATGAACTCAGGAGAAATAATTACTTCAGGTGGAACCTCAGGGGCTAAAGCTAGACAAGTGAAGGAGAGTACCCCTATCAGTGGGTCTAACCAAGGCAGCTCCACTTAATCTGCCACAGAGACCTGAGTCCATACCAATACAGACAACTCAAAAGGAATCCTACGGTTCACACAATCAGACAGACAGGAGAGAGGGTGGGAGAGAGATGGACTGGCGAAGGGAAGAAAGAGTGGGAAAGGAAGGGGGAGGGGAGAAAGGATCAGGGACAACCACCCATTATGCTTGCAATTAAAAAGACTATTAATAAAATTAAAATTAGAAAAAGAAAAGAGAAACCTACAAGTGTAGTTCTATAATTATAAAACAGCATAAATGCTCACATTTTCTCTTACATTCTCTTAATGAATTCAAGAAGCAATTGAATAATTGTTTGATGCCACAAAATAAATACTAACCAAAAACATGAGCTAGCTATATTAATACTGACAGATCAGCTTTAAGAATTATTAGCTGGGTGAGGTGGTCCATACATGTAATCCCAGCATTCTGTAGGCTGAGACAAGAGGGTCTTGAATTCAAAGTTAGCCTAGGCGCATAGTGAGAACCTATCTTGGAAGAAAGACAAGTGGGGAGGAGCTAGTAAGCATAAGGGCCACCACAGGTGGCTCAATGGGCTAAGGCACCTGCTGCAAACCTGTCCACCTAACTTCAGTCCCTGGGGCCCACTTGGTGGAAGGAGAGATCCAACTTCCCAAAGTGGTCATCTGATTTTCACATGTTCCATATGCAAGCCTGCTCCCTCTTGTGCCAGTAAATAAATGAAATATTTTTAAAGGTCACTGCATCATATTTATTTCAAAAGGAGATAGGGGAGAGGAGGAGGGAGGGGAAAAAACAAAAGCAAAGTATAAATAAAAAAATGCCATAATGAAACGTGTCATTTGAATGCTAATTAAAACAAACAAATAAACAACAACAAAAAAACAGGGCTGGGAGAGATGGCTCAGGGGTTAAGACTCTGTCTCACAAGCAGAAGGTTCTGAGTTCAAATCCCAGGTCCCACATGAAAAACACCAGGCAGAAATACACCTCTGACCCTGGTGGGGAGAACCTGGGAAATCCCAGAGTGAAGCAAAAAGGAGGTAAAAGCAATCCAGGATGATTCCTGAAATCACACTTAGTCCCTCGCAGGGACTCACAATGCCCTCTGATACACACACACACACACACACACACACACACACACACTCAATAAATAAATTTTTAAAAAATAAAAAATAAAACAAATAAAATTCATTTCATTATGATTATATGAAAAGTCTGAACTTGTACTGAATGAAATAATTTCAAAATATATAAAGCAAAACTATCTTTATAAGTTGAAAAAGATCAACAAATCCAACACCTCTTTCATTGCTGATAAGTCATACAGACAAAAAAGTTGTTAAATATAGAAGAAAATTGATTTAGTGGACATGAAGAGATGTATATGCCAAATCAAAATTATACTCTTTCTTAAGCACACATTAAATTAATATTTTTTAAAATTGACTGTAGGGCTAAGAGATGGCTCAGAGGTTAAGTCTTTACTTTGTGTCACAGTTACTCCATATTGTTGCCAATAATTCATGACCAAATTGCTTAAGGGAACAAATTCATTCTGCTTTACAATTGTCTAGTTACAGCTTAACAAGAGAGTGTACAGCAAAACCAAGGGCTGAGGGAACTGGCCACAGGACTGCTGAGAGGGGCAAGCCTCACTTGCCAGATCTGCATGTCTGACCAAGTATACCAAAAGATTCCAGCTTCCTCAACCATTTCCCTCACCTGCCCATGGGCTGCGTCTTCCCCCATCAATTAGGCAATCTCTTGCAGACTTGTTTTAGGCTTAAATCAACTATTAATTATTCACAACTGTCCCCAGAGCTAAAAGCCTTCAGTTGCCAAGTTGACACCAGTATCTAACTATGACATCTTGCAAGCAAAAGGACCTGAGTTTAGAACCCCAGAGTCCACATAAAAACACCAGGCAGAAACAGCAGTGGCCTGTTCTTTCAGCCCTGGAAGGCAGAGCCTGGGAAACTCCAGAATAAAGCAATATGAAAGTAGAGCAATTCAGGATGATTCCTGAAGTTACCCTTAGGCCTCCACAGGCATATATAGTACCCTGATCTACATATACCCCCATGCACCTACACATAACCCACACATGTATGCACCTATACCTTCACATTTAATTAAAAAATCCGACTATATACTAGGTCCTAAAAACAATCTCAACAATTTTAAAGATACATATTTTTAACATATTTCTAAAACACTTCTAAATAGCTCAACCAAAAGAAAATTCTAGAATTTTGGTCCAACTTATACTCTTAGAAATGAAACACACACACACACACACACACAAAACACAATTGGGGGCCAGAGGATGTAATTCTTTTTTTTTTTTTAATTTTCTATTATTTATTAAATTGTGTGTGTATGCGTGGGTGTGTAGAACCACGGACGAATTTGGGAACCACCATGGACACCTCCGCCTCCTTGTTTACTCTGCTCCGGGATTCACAGGCTCCGCCCTACCAGGACCAGAAACGCAGGCCGCCTCGGCTTCCGCCCGGCGTCTATACGTGGGGTCTAGGATCCGAAGTCAGGACCTTCCGCCTGCAAGGCAGAGGCTTAAACCCTGAGCCACCTCTCCAGCCCCCCAGAGGATGTAATTCTAAGATAGATCACTTGCCTAGTATGTGCAAGGCCTCTGAGTTAAACTGAATAAAGCAAAACAAAATTGTGAAAGTAAAACGGGAGGAAGATCACTCTTGCGGTGGCTTAAATTGGACAGAAACTTATCTCCTTGTGTGCTAAAGTAGTCCTGGGGTGGACAGTGCAAAGCTGGCACCATTCCTTCAGGCTTCCCACTACACCTGGCCGCCCCGTGGACCCCAGTATCACCCGCTAGAGTACACCTCTCACTGCCAAAAGATTTAAGAAGACTGTAGCCTGAGTCACAGCAACACTAGGCTGATCTCTCATTCTCCACAGACAGCTACGCAGCCAGCCCCAGCCCCAGTACCCGGGAAATGAAGATATCACTGTGCCCAGCTAAAACTCAGGGTTCTTCCTACTTAGGGAGGAGGAAAAATGGGTATTGAGGGTAGCCAGAAATCGCTACTGCATTTCCTAAGTAAATTTCTCAGGCTATACACTCAATACTAAATCCAAACTGGATAGAATAAAAATTGCAGGTCAATCAAGCTTATGAGCAGAGCTATAAAAATCCTAAAGGGAGATCCAGCAGTGAAGTTATGCAATTATGTCTTATTCCCAGAATATAAGGGTAGTTCACATTTTTAAAATGTATTGAAATATATTAACGAAGCAAAGAAAAAACATGATTGACAAGCTAGTATAACATGTTTTAAAGCTACAGAGATTAAAACAGTCATGTTGGCATAGAAATTAACATAATAGTCAGTGAAGAAATTACAGAGCTTGATTGTGAACCATCTGTATAGAGAAGTATAGTAATGGCATTATCACTGTACATCATTAGAAAGGATAGGCTATGTAATGACTGGTACTGAGAATATTGGTTACCTGATTGAAAAAAAAAATAGATCTGACCTTATTTCCACATGCCCAAAATCAACTCCATGTAATGTAGTGTAATGTAAACGTCAAAAGCTTACCACTTATAAAAAATAGTATATTTATGACTTTGGAATAGACACTGGTTTATGAAACAAGAAAATAAAAAACTATCTGTAAAAGAAATCATACTAAATTCAGTTACATTAGAGTTAAGACATTAGTTCACCAAACGCCTATTTTAAATGTGAAAATACAAGTTACAAGAGAAAATAAGTATTTGCAACAGTCTTAGTAGCTATGAAAAATGCTTGAAAGAAGCTATTTAAAAGGAGGCTTCATTTGGGTTCCTGATTTCAGAAGTACCATCCATGGTTGACTGGACATACTGTTGTGGGCAGAGCATCATGGTAGAAGGACACAGTAAGACAGACCTGCTTCCTTCATAGTAGCCAGGAAAAGGGTTGGGGGATAAAGCCCCCAAAGATGTGACTCCAGCTACTTACATCCTCCAATTCGGTGCCACCTTGCAAGATTCCGTAACCTCCCAATCATGCCACTGACATGGTTGGAAATGTGAATTGCCCCCCACAGACTCAAGTGCTTCAATCTTTATTTGGGAAAACCACAGCACCTTTAGGGGGACCCTTGCTGGAGGAAGGCAGTCACAAGGGCTGAGCCTTGAGGTTGGCTAGCCCCACCCTGCTTGAATTAGTGAGTCTGCTCTTACAATTTGCAGTGGGCAGGTTTTGAAGCTCTCAGCTTCGGTGATGGATGTGACCTGGGCCTCCTGCAGCTTCTGCCCCCAGCCATGCCTTTTCTGCTATAGAGGACCGTATTCTCTCTAGAACGGTAAGCTGAATAAATCTCCCTTTCTTCCTTAAGTTACTTGATTTTTTAAATGTTTTTATTATTTATTCAATTGTGCGTGGATGCATGTGTGTGCATGTATGTGTGTATATGTATGTGTGTGCATGTATGTGTAGAACCATGGACGAATTCGGGAACCACCATGGATGCCTCCACCTTCTCCTTGTTTACTCTGCCCCTGGGATTCACCGGCTCCACCCTACCAGGTCCAGAAACGCAGGCTGCCCCCGCTTCTGCCTGGAGTCTATACATGGGGTCTAGGATCCGAACTCGGGACCTTCCGCCTGCAAGGCAGAGGCTTAACCCCTGAGCCACCTCTCCAGCCCCAAGTTTCTTGATTTTGAGCGGTGTCTTACAGCAATAAAGAAAAGTAACTTTCATACACTAACTAGATCAGAGCCTCGTGACTAATTACCCCTCAGTAGATCTACTAAATAAGGAACAAACTTTCAAGCCATAAGCCTTTTGTGTGGAGGGGGCACTTCACATCCCTTAGATTTTTTTTCCTTGGGGTAACTGTCTTCCAGTCATTATCCCTTCTAAAAACTAAGTGTACCATGTTTAACATGGTTACCCATGAAGCTGTCCTGGGGCCGAGAAATATGAAAGGCAGAAAAATGAACACATACAGAAATATAGAGAAAAGTTGGGCTGAAACAGGTTGGGAAAAATCCACCATTCTCCCAGAGGGAGAATAGTAAAAATCCATCATTCAGACCTGCTAGACTTTATTTATAAACAGGGAGCCAGGAAACTGTGGGACTTCTGACTTGGAAGGAGAGATAGGGGAGAGCTCTCCTATGTTCCAATATATGTTTATATGGCCAGTGTGAGAGCCAGAGAATCAACATTCCTGATATTTACCATGGGACAAAGAGAGTATATGTGAGACATTTCCAGTATATGTAGAAATCTCATGCAATGGCCTTATTCCTTGAGGAGCTCTGGAAAGCACCAGGGGTTATACTTCATTGGGTTTCTGTACTTACATTGTTTTCATGGAAAGTTCACAATGTCAATATCCCTCAACTTTCCATACCTTTTATAATAAGAAAGACTTCCTTTTCATCAGAAAGAGTTCAATACCACTTTCTGCTTGGTGGTTGTCTACAATATCCAAATCATAACAACATCAATATTAGTATCCACGATATATTGAAATTTCTAGAACTCCATAAAAACAAAGTCCAAAACCCAAAAATAATCAGTTATTTTGCTGTAGGACAAATAAACATGTGAAAACATGGTTAAAGGCTTCAGAAAACCAGAAGCATAAAATAATACTACAATGAGGTATCATTTGCTAGTCCCACAATGGTCAAATAAGAATGTCAGAGATGTTAAAGGCTGATGAAAAGGGAATTTTTACAATAACACTAATTGGCGATGAGGTATAAACTGTTTCAGTTTGTTTGGAAAATAATTCAATGTTCCTTATGAAGTTGAACAGAAAGTAATATAGCTCAGAAGTAGAACACTTGCTAATAGGCTCAAGATGCTAGATTCAATTCCCAGCACTGTCAAAAAAATTATTTTGAGGGCTGGAGAGGGGCTCAGGGGTTAAGCCTCTGCCTTGCAGGTGGAAGGTCCTGAGTTCGGATCCTTGACCCCGCGTATAGATGCTAGGCGGAAGCAGGGGCAGCCTGCGTTTCTGGTCCTGGTAGGACGGAGCCTGTGAATCCCAGGGCAGAGTAAACAAGGAGGAAGTGGAGGTGATCCATGGTGGTTCCCAAATTTGCCCGTGTTTCTACACACACACACATACACACACACACACACACACACACACACACACACACAATGGAATTTAAAAAAATACAAATTAAAAAAAATTTTTTTGAATTAGACTTGCAGATTGTCATGGTTTAAAAGGTGAGTTGTCCCCCACAGACTCATGTGTTTAAATCTTTAGGTTTTTTTGAGAAGTTCATGGCACCTTTAAGAGGTGGAGCCTTGCTGGAGGAAGGCATGTCACAGAGGGTGGGCCTTGAGGTTGGCTAGCCCCTCCCTACTTCAGGGAGAGGTCTGCTGTGGCACTGGTAGTTCACAGATCTCAGTCTCCTTGTTAGATGTGACTTAGGCCATCTCCAGCTTCTGCCAGCCAGCCACGCCTTTTCCACCATAATGAACTGTGTCTCCCCTCTGGAACCTTAAGCTAAATAAATCTTCCTTTTTCCCTTAAGTTGCTTGAGTTTGAGTGGTGTCTCACAGCAACAGAGAAGAGTAATCTCATACACAGATTATGTCTTATTAATATTTTTTTGGCTGCACAGATGTCTCAGTTTGTAAAATGCTTGTTTTGCAAGAGTGAGGACTTAAGTTTGGATTCCTAAAGGGTTCAGGGAAATGCCACTGGGTCCTTGTACATCATCAGAGAGGAGGACCCAGAGAAGAGTCTGGCATGCACATTAAAGGATTCTCCGGGGAATGGGGGAGGAGGCACTGGGGGATGGGGAGGGAGGGGTGAGGGGAGGGGGAGCAAGGGGGTAGGGAGGAGGAGGAGGGAGGGAAGGAACCGGTGTACCTATTAAGTTTGTATGAGCGGAAATAATAATAAAAAATGTTATTAAAAAAAAGTTTGGATTCCTAGAACCCATGTAAAAATCTTGGCATACTGGCACATGCCTAGAATCCCAGTGAGACAAGCTGGGAGGTGGAGATAGACAGATCCTTGGAACTTGCTGGGCAGCTAATTTAGCTTTCTTACTGAAGTTCCAAGCCAATGAGAGAAAGGTTCCTAAGAAACAACATCCAAGGTTGTCCTCTGACTTCCATAAGGATGTGTACACTTGTGCAAGGGCATATATATGTGAACCTACACTTGAACATGCCACACACAAATGCCTTTGTACATACAAAGGGATGAAAGCATTTCCTTTAAGTAAAAATATGACCATTATTGACTAAGGAGGGAAAGACCTGTGTGCTGAAGTTGCTAAGGTCTGAACAAGAAGTATGTTTCTATCTTTGGAGCTGTGATGAGGGCACATAAGTTCATGCAGATTTTGCTGTCAGGGCTGAATGTGAAATTTGAAGTGTCATAAACACTCAAAGACCAAAATTTGAGAAGAAAACCATGATGCCAGAAGTGGAAAATTTCATACTGGACTCACATAGCAGGCTGTAGTCATGACATGGATGCAACTACTTCTCAGCCTTTTGGTTAAAATCAAATGTAAAATGTAGATGCACCAGAAATATTCATAAAATTAACTTCAAAGCTTAGAATGATGGCAGATGGCAGAATCCCAGCCTGTGCAACTTAGCAGATCTCACTTAGAGAGGGGAAGAAAGAGAGAGAGAGAGAGAGAGAGAGAGAGAGAGAGAGAGAGAGAGAGAGAGGATGCACAAAGCTTAAGAAATGTTTCATTTGTATTTAGGAATAGAAATTGTGGGCGGTAAAGGAATCTATGACGACAAAAGCCAGTTCTATTCTAAACCAGAGGGTTCTAGAAGGAATTTTATCTATTTTGCATGTGACGGGTGGGTGGGTGGGTGGATATCAGAGGGCACTAGGTGTCCCTGTGGAGGACTAAGGGTGAAAGTCCTGAAAAGAGTAGGAATGGAGGAAACATATTTCAGTACAATAAGATTATGAACAACAAACTTATAGGCCTCATAATAAATGGAGAAAATTGAAAGCATTTCCATTAATGTCAGAAACAAAACAAGGATGCTCACTCTCTTCGCTACTATTCAGTTTGAAATCTTGGAGCAGTAAGAGAAGAAAATAAAAGCAACACAAATAAGAAAAAGAAGTATCCTTATTTGTATGATTCTATATAAGAGACACATGGAGTCAATCATTCGATACCCAAACCTTTCTTCGTACATAATTTGAGTAGATAGCTTAGTAGTTTGGCTAAGTGCCCACTGTATATAATCAACAATTAAATACAATTCTTACTAATAAAATATAATATAATGGTAAGAATTTACTGCAAACACTGGCTGAAGTAGACAGGAAGCTTGGTTGGAAAGGGGAATTACATATTCATGTTCTCTGACACACGGACCAAATTCTTTCAAATGGGCTTTTTTTTTTCCCCAAACAGTGTGGAGTCTTTGAGATGGTGCTAGTATATGCAGCAAAATATCCCATTCTTATTGAGACATCTTACTGTATGAATATTTCCAACATAGGGTGGACTTTTTGTATTTTTTTCTCCTTACATACCTAGTAGGAAATGCACTAGCTGTCAACATAGAGGTGGATTCTGTAGGGTGAAAACTGAATGAAGGGATAAACAAATGTATACGTGGAGAAGGATTTCCACCTGGCTGTGAAATTGATTCAGCTTCCAAGCTTGAAGGCCCTGGTAAGTACCCTGAGATTTGTACATAGCAGTTTAAGTTTCTGAAACATCCAAAACTCCGTGGCTATCCACATCTTGTGGATCCTTTATAGGAGACTGTATTTCCAGACTAGTTTTTTGTTTGTTTTTAAGGGAAAAAAGGAAGATTTATTCAGCTTATGGTTCCAAAGTCTTTGTTTATTTTTGAGGGCTTCTTTGTTATGGTAGCTTTTCTTCTTGTTCTTCTGTTTTAGGGTGAATGGGTTGGTTGGTTGGTTTTAGAGACAGGGTGTCATGCAGTCCACTCTGACTTTAAACTCACTATGTAGCTGAACTCTATTCCTACTGAGATTACAATACATGCCTGTTTTAAGGTGCTAGGGCTCAAAGCCAGCGCCTTCATGCATACTTGGCAGGCATTCTACCAACTGAGCTCTATCCCCAGCTCTTTTATTTTTGCTCTCACTTTGTAGCACAGACTAGCCTTGAATTCATGACAGTCTTCTTGCCTCAGCTTCTCCAGTGCTGGAATTACTACACCTAGTTCCAGGCCAATCTTATAGAAATTTATTTTGGCTTTTTTTTTCCTCTTTTCATAGGGATCTTACACATGCCAAAGATATAACTATATCACTGAACTGCGTTCTCAACTTACCAGACCAGTTTCTAGTTGTTATCATGGTTAGTCTAGCTTAGTTTTAAAACTCTATGGCATGGGATTTGAATGAAACATATTGACAAATCCAAATTTTTCTTTGCATCCTCCTCCCAAGAGTTTTACACAGAACAAGATTATCTTCTAATGAGCAAAGCTGTATCTTGTCTGCTTAGTTCTGAGCTCTGAAAAAGACAGGTTTGAGATAAGTGCATGTGCAAGCGTATTTCTATTCATACCTTTGTGATCTTAAGTGAATGGAGTATTTCTGGAGAGAATGGTAATGTATTGAGAAGGAAATAAAATCATTAGTGTACCTCTAAAAAATAAATATCACCATGCCTGATTTCAAGTCATATTACAGAGTCATCATAACAAAAAGAGCGTCGTTCTGACACAAAAACAAAATGCAGATCAATGAAACAGAATAGAACATTCAAATAAGCAAAGAAAAATACAGCTGCAACTGCCTGATTTTTTACAAAAATGGCAAAAATACAGATAGGTAAATTTGGATAGCCACATATAGAAGAATGAAACTAGATCTTTATCCTGTACAAAATCAACCACAAATAGACCAAAGACCTTGCTGTGCAAGCAAAACGACTAGAGTTTGAATCCCTAGTTCCCACATGAAATGCCTGCTGGTCATGTGGGCTTGCTTGTAGTTCCAGACCCAGAAGAGGGAGCCCCGAGATTCCAAGAGCAAACATGGCCAATCAGACTAGCTTTAGATAAGCTCTGGGTTTAATTAGAGACCCAACTTCAAAACAATAAGGAAGAAGATCAATAGAGGATGATTTCTGATATTACTCTTGAGTCTCCACATGTACACATACACACACATATACACACACATTCATGCACAAACATGTATACACACATACATGTACCCTATGTAAACATACTCATGAAAAATGGGAGGAACAGAAACCATTAGAGAAAAAAGTAGGGAAAACGTTTCAAGATAATGACAAAGTTGGGGATTTTCCAAATAGGACTTCATCACTCAGGATAAGGCAAACAATAGGTGATAGATCTCTTGAAATTAAAAAGCTTCTATATGGCAAAGGAAACAGTTAATCAAGTGAAAAGACAGCCTACACAATGGTAGAAGCTATTTGCCAGTACATCTGATAAAGGATTAATGTCTAAAATGTATAAAGAACTCAAAAAAAAAAAAAACTGAGCAACACGAGCCTGGGGAGATGGCTCAGTGGGTAAGGTATTTGTCACACAAGCTTGAGAACCAGAGTGGGGTTCTCCAGAACCCAATGTAAATTCCTAACTGATGTGGTGGCCTGTGTGTAATCCCAGTGCTTGGGAAAAAGCCAGAACAGAATTGGCAAGCTCTGGATGCAAGTGAGAGATCTGGTCCCAATACATAGAGTGGAGAACAATTGAGGAAAGCATCCATTGTCAATCTCTGGACCTGCACACACACATGTGTACATGTACCCCCTACACATATGTATATACACACATGTGAACACTAATACACAAACACATATGTATATATGCAAAAGCAATGAGCATCAAGAAAACAAACCACTCAACAAATGGGCTAATGAAATGAATAGAGAGCTCACAAAAGAGGAAATTTCGAATGGCCAATAAACAAAAATGTTCAACCTCACTAATCATCAGATACACACAAAATACATATCAAAAATGCAGTAAGTTTCCATCCATCTTACCCCTGTCAGAATGGCAAGTATTAAGAAAACAAACAACAGATGCTATAGCCAAAAGTGGACCCTTATACACTGATACACTGTTGGTTGGAATGTAAACAAATTCAATCTCAGTAGAAATCAATATGGAAGTTTCTCAAAAAAAATAAAAATAGATCTACCATATGGCCCAACTATAGTGCTCCTGGGTATTTACCTGAAGGACACATATCACAAAGACATTTACACACCAATGTTCATTGCAGCAGTATTAGAATATCAAGTTATGGGCCAGATTAGGTCCAACAACAGAGGAATCAATAAGAAAAATCTGGTGTATCTACAAGATGGAACTTTCTTTTAGCTATAAAGAGCAAAATTACATCATTTGTGTGGAAATTAATGCAACCGAAGACAACCATATCAACCAGTCTCAGAAAAGCAAGTATCATAGGTTTCCTCTTATTGTGGTTCCTCGATTTTATATAGTCACATATGTATAAATTAAATGAAATATCAATAGATAAATGATTAAATAAAGTGGCACTGTCTATGGAGAAAAGGAGATAAAAATATTGATGGGTAGAGAAAATGGAAGAGAGGAACAAGAGGGATAGGGTAATATGTTCAGCATACTATGTACCTGTAATAAATTTTAAGTGAATGTAAGAGTTGAAAAAGGAATATTGTATTGTGAAACACTGTCTTTCAGTCATTACATGGCCATTGAATTATTGAATCTCTCAGCAATTGAGATTTCCGGCATAAGATTGTTCCCCTTGGGGATGAGATGACTGACTATAAGAGGTTCACTTTCTGATTTATGGACAGTTATTGGTTGCTGTGGAAAGAAGAGAGATTTCGGGGCTGGAGAGGTGGCTCAGGGGTTAAGCCTCCGCCTTGTAGGTGGAAGGTCCCGAGTTCGGATCCCAGATCCCACGTATAGACGCCAGACGGAAGCGGGGGCGGCCTGTGCTTCTGGTCCTGGTAGGGCGGAGCCTGTGAATCCCAGGGCAGAAGGAGGTGGAGGCGTCCATGGTGGTTCGCGAATTCGTCCGTGGTTCTACACACACACAGACACACACACACACACACACACACGCGCGCGCGCGTGCACATACACACAGTTGAATAAATAATAATAATAATAATAATAAAATTAAAAAAAAGAGAGATTTCTTCAATGGTGTAGTCATGGATAAGTAAGTAGCCCTGTAAGTAATCCTAATTAAAATCATTGAATCACAAAAACAAAACAACAACAAAACACTAAAAAAAAAATTAAAGTAGAAGGGAGACTAGTTGGGAAAAACAAGATGACCAGCTGGAGTGGGAGGGAAACAAAGGAGGTGAACATCATCAAAATACATTACATGGTACATGAAAGGTTATTATGAAACCCATTATTACATAGTTAAGATATGCTAGTAAAAAAGCTTTGAAAACACACAAACACATATAGTTTTAATGAAATTCCTACACAAGAGCAAACTCTCCTGTGCTGGATCTCTCTCTCTCTCTTTCTCCTCTCTCTCTCTCTCTCTCTCTCTCTCTTTATCTTTCTCTCTTCTTTCTTTCTTTCTTCTTTTCTATTTTTTAATAGTCATGGAGAGGTGCTGACAATACATGAGAAGGTCAGACGATAACTTAGAGGAGTGGGTTCTCTCCTTCCACAATATTCACTCTGGGGATCAAACTCCAGTTGTCAGACTTGGCAGCAAGTTCTTTTACCCACTCAGCCATATCACCAGCCCTGAGCTGTTATTTCAAAGCTGTCTCTATAAACAGAACAATAAAATCAAGTCTGAAACCCGTGGAACCCCTCCACAGAATCTAGGAATCAAAGTAGAACCTAGGAATAAACCTAGAACTAGGAATCAAAATTTAAATTTCACGGTAAGTCAGAAACAGATTGGAATGTGGTAAGCTTTGTTCTCACAGCAAATGATTTTCTAGTATCTCAAAGCAGAACAAGTGCCAACCAGAACACAGGCCCATCCGCCTCCGCTCTCACCTACAAGAAACTACAACCCCCAGCAGGCCTTGCGGGGCAGGGCCGGAGTCCTTCCCGTTGATTGGTTATCCGCAGCCCAGGTCAGAAAATGATTGGTCGGATCTGTTAGGGGCTCGGTGACGCAGAGTCGAGCAGCCTAGCAATTTAAGTCCAAACTCCAGCGGGTGCTGGCGCCGTGCTGGCGCCGTCGCTGGGTGGAAGCATGGCTCGCCCGTGCGCGTGTGCGCGGGCCCCCGCAGCCGTGCTGCTGCTGGCTTTCGCTGCTGTCGCCACATCCTCGGACCCCAGGGGCAGGGAGCTTCAGCGAACGTCGCGGATTCCTCTTCGGTTCAGTGAAGGGGAGCGCATCTCTATGAAAGAGGCACTGAAAGGTGAACCCGGGTCCCATGGTCCTAGTTAATCCGAGATTGCCACCCTTCCCAGAGGGACCATGGCTTGAGCTGAAGCTCAGCCACACTCACGAGGGTCCCAGCTAGCGTCCTGGCACTTCGTGAACCCACCCTACCCCCTGGTGCTCCCTGCCTGGTCTGGAAGCTCCAGCTTACACACACACACACACACACACACACACACACACACACACACACACGCGCGCGCGCGCGCGCGCGCGCCTACCTTACCACAGCTTTTGTTTGTACAGTACTTTCAACCTCTGAAAGGCTTCACATTTAATCTTAAGTATCTTTAGATAAGACTAACTGATCATCTCCAGAAGAAGGAAACAGATTTAGCTTAACCGATCCCAGTCCTCCCCTCTGCACTCCCCGCCAAAGAAGTGGGCACTGGGGTACATTTTAGAGTATGTAAGAGTAACTGGGTTCCACATGGCTGGGAGAAGCGGTGTGTAGGATGTTCCTAGTTTGGAAGAGCTAACGAGGCTACCAAATTAATTCACTTGAATCTGTGCCTTCCAGGAGGTAAGAGGAGTATGTGTTGAGTGCTAGATCCCGTGAGATCATAAGATGTTTCCTGATCATTGGGGTTTCCCCTTTCATTAAATAAGTGGACTAAGAGAAACTGCCTACGTGTGCCGACATGCAGATACAGGAAACAAATGTTAACCCCTGTGGTTGGAGATGAGTTGTGCATATCAGATATTGACTGGAGTGATTGGGCTGGACTTGGCTTTTCCAAAGTGCAGTGCAAATCATCCTCCGAAAACTGATAAGTAGCTTATCAAAGTCCCTTTGCATCAGAAGACAGCAAAGGTTTAAGAACAAATGGCTTAGAACTCTAAAGGAAGTAAAATGCACCCAAGTTCAGAGCTTGGATCTGTTCTCCAGTAGGCAGTTTAATAATCTTTTTGGACTTTAAATTCTCCATTTATATGGAGTACTGGACTGTTAATGAGTTGGTCCTTAGGAAAATTGGACACAGAGGTCATTTTGCCTTTCAGGGACTCTTTCTGGATATCAAACTGTTCCAGGTGAATTCTTCTTAGATGTAATCTAGTGTAGTCATGATTCACGGTGTGTGTAAAATGTGATGTTTACATATGATGATGTAAGTCTGTTGACCTGTAAATCCTTCAAGATGATATGCCTAGTGACAAGTCAGGGATGATACTAGAGTAAGGAGGCTGATTGTTTAAGAACAGTATTTGCTTAGGAATTTGTGTGGGAGTATTTTATCTATCTTTCCCAGGCATTATTGCCAGAAGGCTGGCAGGTAGTCTGTCAGGAAAGATCAGCGAGACTCTGAACAAGTCAGTCCATGAGAAATAAGCCTACTCCCCACATACAAGCACACGATCCACATTGATACAGGAATCCAAGACAGTAGGTACTTGAAATTGATGAAATAGTGATTTCAGAGACAAAGTGAGGCCTCAGGAAGGAATGTATTATAACTCACCATTGGGGTCCAAGACTGTTCCTCCCAATCTGAGACTTCATTTTCCTTTAAAAACTGTACATTTTAAAGATGACCTGGGTTTACATCCCAGCTCTGCTACGTGTTGCTATGCCATCTTGGGCAGCTCAGCTAACCTCTTTTAGCCTGCTTCCTTGTCTTCAGAATTGGGAAAGAAGTAATGACCTCGCAGGATTGGTTTCTTTTGCAATAAGAGAACTTTTGCTATATACTATGGAAAAGCAGTGGCTGGCCATTGCAGGCTGAATATTCCTAATACAAAAGGGGCCCAAAAAATTGAATTTATGCATCTTTCAAGATTTCAGCTATTTATCTTTAGTTTATATTACAGTATCCTCATGGAGAGACATCCTTAATCTGAAAATCCAAAATCTAAAGTGCTTCAAAATCCTTTCAGTGTCAATGTTAACCCCCACAAAGTTTTAGATTTCAATTTTTCCTTTTGGTTTTTGTTTGCGTGAGACTACAACTCAAACGTGCAATCTTACTGAGTTTCCAAGTGCTAGTATTACAGATGTGCACCACATTCAGCTAGGATTTCAGATTTTATTAGAAATGATCCTTCTTTGTCTTCCATCTCTGACTGTTGAATTCTAACAGGTGCCATACAGATTCCAACAATATCTTTTAGCCATGAAGAATCCAACCTCACAGCCCTGGCTGAATTTGGAGAATACATTCAAAAAGGTCAGCTACAAACTGAGGGCAAGGGGTGGCAGAAATGTGCCAAAGACACAGGTCTCTAACAAGTTCCATACGGAAGTATATACTTTGTCACCAATCAGAGAACAATCTCATTTTAAAGGTTTCTTTTGATTTTGTACATAGTGGGTAGGTAGACAAAGGAGAACCCCAAAGTTACACAGTAAGGACTATAACTATAGAGTTGCCCTTTGAAGAACTGAGCCACATGACTACAGGGTTAGGGCTTGGCTCTCTGCCCTAAATACATACATATATGCATATATCTGATATACATATATATGTATACAGTACAGATGCAAGTTTATCTTTTGTTCTATCTTGATTTTTTGCAATGAAACATTAAAACAGCCAGATGTATGGCTCACACTTGTAACTATAACACTCAGAAGGCCGAGGCAGGAGGATCATGGGTCTCTAAACTACACAGAAAGACCATCTCAAAAATAAATAAATGTAACAAAAGGATAACTGTGTATTTGTAGTGTTTATTCTTTTTTGTTTCTTATGTTTTATTCTGAGACAGGGTCTTGCTGTGTGGTCCAAGCTAGCCTCCAACTCAGATCCTCTTGCCTCAGCCACTAAGTGCTGGAATTATAGCATGTTCCACTATGCCCGACCTGTTTTCTTAAAAGAAAGTATCTCTCAATTTCTTACATAGTGGTCATGTGTGCTCTGAGCAGTTTGAATACTGGGAATGACTACACTCAGAATTCAATACATCCCTCATCTACAAAGGTGTCTACCTGTGATAGCATGCTATAGATCAGAATGAGCCAGATCTGAAGATATTCATCTTAATGGTAGAGTTTTCAGAAGTACTTTTTTTTTGGGGGGGTGGGGGTGGAGAGATGACTCAGAGGTTAAGACTCTGCCTCACAAGCAGATGGACCTGAGTTCAGATCCCAAGTAAAAATGCCAGGCAGAAATGGTGGCAGCCTGCACTTCTGGCTCTGGAAGGCAGAGTCTGAGAAACACCAGAGCAAAGCAAATAGGAGGTAGAAGCAATCCAAGATGATTCCTGAACTCACCCTTGAGTCTCCACGGGTACATACAGTGCCTTCTGATACACACACACACACACACACACACACACACACACACACACAGGAAATAAAGAAAAAAGGAGAAACATAGAAGTAGGGTTTTTTCATATTTTATTGATTCATTTATTAGAGAGAAAGAAGAGAGACAGGGAAGGAAGATGGGAGAAAGGGAGGGGAGGGAAGGAGAGAGAGCACGTGTCATGGTGCATGTGTAGAGATGCACCATGTTTGGAAGTTATCTTCCAATTAGTGGAGTTTTCAAAAAGATCCCCTAATCTGTTCAAGAGTTTTGATCCTATATAGGTGAAATTTCAGAGACTGAACAGATAGATCAGAATGTATGCTATCTTTGTCCCATATGGAGTATGCTTGTTCCAAGGAAAAATAGTTAGAAAATAGGAAATGGTGGGAAATGGAAGGAAATTGCTAAACCCGCCTTTCTGCCCTGCTTCTCATCCCTTTGTTTCTAGTCTTTCCTACAGTGTTCAGCACCAGCTTTATCCAGCATGAAGTCGTGGGAAAGTACAGCCACCTGTTCACTGTCCAAGGCTCAGACCCTAGTTTGCAGCCCTACATGCTGATGGCTCACTTTGATGTGGTCCCTGCCCCTGAAGAAGGCTGGGAGGTGCCCCCGTTCTCAGGCCTGGAGCGTGATGGCTTCATCTTTGGCCGGGGCACTCTGGACAACAAGAACTCCGTGATGGTCTGAAACGCTGGGTTTAATCTGATTTAGGGCCCCAAAATTAGGCCATGATGGAAGTATTTGGCTAGTTTCAGAAAGAAAGGAGGTTATGGCAAAAGAACTGGGTCCACTTAACCTGAGTTCTAGTTCTTCCTTTTTCTGGACCTTGATTTCTCAACTGTATAGGAATTGGTGTCGATATTTCCCATGAGGAACCTTTCAGGTGACTTTGATAAATGTGTGCTTTTCTCCAGGTGCCGCGGGTTTTCTGCAGCTCTCTTGACCCTGGGTTACTTGAACTTGTTCAGACTATCAGATCCTAGTTCCACCAGTCTTAATGAATGTCCCTGAAATACGACCTAGACGATGAGATTTCTCCCTCTTCTGCATCTTAGGCAATCCTCCAGGCCTTGGAGCTACTGCTGATCAGGAACTACAGACCCCGAAGATCTTTCTTCATCGCTTTGGGCCATGATGAGGAGGTAGAGTTCTTTACCTATCTCTGGAGCCTCTTTTAGAGATGAAGTGCTTCACCCTAGTGTGTGTCCCAGCTGCCAGGTCGCCATGATATACAGTACAGTTGTTTGCAAGCTTCTCTGTGTGTCTTTGTGCCTGAATTATCTAAGGACAGTCACCAAAATTCAAAGTCCTGAGTCTAGTGGCATAATTGTGAATATTTAATAAATCTCCTAATATTTAAGGCAGTCAGGTAATCTATCCACTACACTCCCCAGAAACCTTAGTATAATGGAAAAAGAGGTGAACAGGGAGATTAATGTGTGTGTCTCATTTCCAGTAACACTGCTTACTTTGAATCTGAGCAAGTCACTTCATTTTCTGGGGCCCCGCTATCATCATTTGTGAAATAGGAAGGAGCAATCCAGCTATGACATTGGCAAAGTTTATGAGACAGAATTATCTCAGGTCCTGCCTGAAAGACTAGGAAGGAAGGTTCTAGAGCCCCTGGACACACTGAGTGAGTCTCTATTAGCTAACTCTAGAAATCTGCTTTTAGTTTAGAAGGTGTGTGGCACTTGAATCATTGTCTGCAGGTATCTGGGACAAAAGGGGCTCAGAAGATCGCAGCCCTGCTACAGGACAGGGGTATCCAGCTGGCCTTCCTTGTAGACGAAGGGAGCTTTATCTTGGATGGTTTCATTCCAAGCCTCAAGAAGCCTATTGCCATGTGAGTGAATTACCCCACCTTCTACCTTGGAAGGGTTCTCATCCCATGAGATGGTACTAGCCTGGCATCTGAAGCCAAAATACTCTATTTCAACCCTGAGGCCCTTACTTGCCCTGATTAATCTTTAACATATCCTGGGCCTCTCCATTCCTCCTTTTTCTACTGTAGATTTTTTTAAGCAACTCGAAGCTGACCTCCCAACCCCCAGACCACCTTGCAGATGAGCCTGTGAACTTATAGGATAACTTAACAGGGAATTCAGAAGATCTATCTCTGATCTCCCCCACAGGATTTCAGTCTCAGAGAAGGGTGCACTTGATCTCATGCTGCAAGTAAACATGACTCCGAGCCACTCTTCAGCTCCCCCCAAAGAGACAAGCATTGGTATCCTCTCAGCCGCTGTCAGCCGGTAAGCAGCTCCTGGCTCTGCTCTCATGTCTGCCTCCAATGGAAGACCTGGTACTTTCCCACTCTGAAACTGTTCTGTGAAGCTAAGATACAGATCACAGGAAGTGACAGTCACCAGGCTGGGCTCAGAGGATCTGTCGGTATATCTATAGAGCATGCCAGGGCCAGCAGACAAAAACCAGCACAGGGAACTGGATAGTCCAGAGTCCAGCTAAGCAGTTAGAAATCACAAGTTGGGCCTGGAGCGATGGCTCAGGAGTTAAAGCTGCATCACAAACAGAAGGTCCCGAGTTCAGATCCCAAATCCCATGTAAAAAAAATACCAGGCAGAAACGGCAGTGCACTTCGGATCTTGGTGGGCAGAGCCTGGGAAATCCCAGAATGGGGCAAAAAAGGGGTAGAAGTAATCCAGGATGATTCCCAAAGTTACTTTTGGTCCTCCACATGGACATACAGTGTCACACACACACACACACACACACACACACACACACACACACACACACACAGGGTTAATTACTTAAAGTAAAAAAAAAAACAAACTTTGCAGTAACTGGCAAAGCTATCTAAATTCTCCCACTGCCCTGACAGGAGGACAGAGATAAATAAGGGCTTCTGGCTGTGGGTCAGGAGAACAGGGTTTGCAAGAACAACACTCCTCTGTGACTTTGTTCTCTTAGTGAAGAGAACTACACTCAGCAGCTATTGGAATAAGAGCCACTACTGCTAAGGCTTCGTGCTAAGGGATATACATACAGTGAAGAAAAAAATGACCTTTGCCCTAAGGAAACCCTAATCGATGTGGTAGACTAGCAGTCTTGCCACTATGTGATAGGCAGTAAGAGAGGGCACAAGTGGCAGAGGAGCACGATATATCCCTGACTTGTATTTGTGGCCAGGCGAGGCTCCTGCTAGTGATCGTAAGCTTTAGTACTGTCGGGTGGCAAGCAAGTGAATGACAGAGCTTCTGAGCAGGCGGGCTAAGACTTGTACCCATCTCCCTTATTCTCTTTGAACTACTGATCTTAGCCTGATGTTGGCTGTGTCTTGGGAACTCCATTTCTCTTCCAGACTGGAGCAGACACCGATGCCAAACATGTTCGGAAGTAGCCCATTGAAGAAGACATTGCAGCTGTTAGCAAATGAGGTATGGGAGGAAGATGGCATCCAGCTGTGGAAGAGGAGCAGAAGCGGGGCACAGAAGGACTGTCATGAAAAAGTTCTGCCCACTGCCCACAAGCAGCAGCTTGTTGCCTGAGGCTGATGAAGCTTCTCTGAGACTTCACAAGCTAGCATGCCCACGTCCCCTTGGAAGCTGGTTCCCACTCATCCTTGAGGCTACTGAGCAGTGGTTCAGACCAATCAAATATGCCCATCCAGGTGGAAACTGCCTCGGCCCAGCAGGAATTGAGACAGCTGACCTCAGTTAGAGTCCAGAACACTGTTAGTCCTGAGACCCAGGCCTCAGCAATGTCAGCCCTGTTGCACTAATCCAACTAACCTTATTCTTTCCCTTTCAGTTTCCCTTCCCTACCAATATAATCTTGAGCAACCTGTGGCTGTTTCAACCCCTAGTAAGCAGGTAATACACTGTCTTCATCTAAACCCCCCACCCAAGTCCTGACTATTCCCCAAACCCCTTCCTTTGGCTTACTTGGACATGACTAATCATCCTGTGGCCACAGACATTTCATGTCATTCGTGTATGTGGTAATGTCTCTGTGTCTAAAGATGACTGCCTATCTTCTCAGTGGTTCCTCCTGAGGTCTATGTGCCTTTTGCTTCAGGCTAATGGAGAGGAATCACATAACCAATGCACTGATCAGGACCACCACAGCCCTCACCATGTTCAATGCAGGAATCAAGGTAACATCATTCTGGCTCCCCCAATGTTCACTTGCCTTTCTATACGTTGAATTTGCCTGCGGATGTTTTTCTTCCTGCTTTGGCTACAATTTGAGTGATAGGAAGGGTCTGTGCTGTCCAGGGTCACAATCCCCCATCATCAGCCCCAAGAGCAAAGGCTCTGGGAAAGGTTATATCCTGATGAGACTGCTGGTTATATGTGTGTGTTTCAGTGGCGGGTGTCTGCAACTCTCTGAGTTCCTTAAGTCTGTCCTTCCTCCAAACATCACTAGTGTGGAGGGGTTTGGGAAGAGTTGGGGCTTAAAACCCATAATTCAAGTTTAATGCCACATGTTTCATATTTTTCTAGCACTTTGGTCGTGTAAACTGAACTTAATTTCATCAACATTCTTCATTTATTTATTCATTCATTTATTTGTTGTAGTTCTGGGAAAGTCTTCTACTACTGAGCCACATCCCCAGTCATATGGAATCTTTTTTTTCAATCTTTCTCATACTTTGAACGATTTATTCACCTTAGTAATTTAGTAAATAATTATATTACTCTTATATTGAGAAACTCAACTGCTATTTACAAAATATATGTGTGATACCTACAACCTTAAAACTTTTTATTTTTTTAAATCCTTTTAGTGTTTCATACATGAATTTAGTGAATTTATGATATTCCACCCTTTAATCCCCAATCCCATCTCCCCCTTCTCTTCCCATTATACCCCTTCTCCTTCCTGCAAGTCTCCTCCTGTTTTCTTATCTTTTTGCATGAGTGGTCCACTGAGTTCCATCTTGGTTGCCTGTGATGGCATGACAACACTTAAAACTTTATTCTTTCCCAAAGGATTATTTCTAAATGAGGCTTACTTCTAGAAATAAGTGTTAGACAAGTCAGTAGTTTCATAAACTTTTATTCCATGTGTTTCTTTTCAGCAGATTGGCTCAATTGGGCTAGCTATTAAGAAACATTTCTCTCTACAGAGCTTAGCCTGGCCACACAAAAGCATAAGCCTTTGTGAAATCTTGAACTCACTTAGAGAACACCCATAGCAGTCAGTGCCATCTGCACAACTACAGACACCATTTGCACAAAGTACAATGTAACCTTGAAGAGCTCTGGCAATCGAGGACCAAAGTGTGATATAAGTGAATGGTGCTTCAGAATTCATATCTGGCACAACTAACTGATGCACTCAGTGTGTAACGTGACCCAAACTCTCTTCCCCAGCTGATCTAGTACTTGCTCACCTACTCGGTAGTACTGTGTCCTTGTACTTAAACTATGCTTTCACTCCAGAGTTGTTTTCAAGTTTGCTGCTCCATTTGATTCTTCTAAAAGGTATATAAGTAGCATTGCTCCAACTTGCAGTTGAGAAAGGAGAGGTGAAAAAAGGTTGCATTTATTCAAAATCATACTGCCACTACGTAGCAGCCACTTCCATCCCTGTATCCAGTACTTTTTGGTACCTTATCAGCTCAAATAAAGAAACATAGTTGGGAAATCTCTCCCAGCCTCCGGGGGGGGGGGGGGGAATCCCTCTGTGGCCCATCTTCTCCAGTAAGTACAGAGGAAAATTTTGCAACTAAACATGTAAAACCACCACCACCACCATTTCCTCGGGGACTGTGAGAGCCTGGGTGTTCTATCCTGAGCAAATACTAATAACAGATGCCCAAGGTGCCCTGAGAAAGGGCACACAAAAGGCTTCCAACAGCCTAGCACAGAGATGTTGGGCAGTCACGGAGAAAGCCATCCTGCTCTGAGCAGCTCTGTGACCTGCTCTTAGACCAAGAAGTACAAACATCTAGCCTAAGTCAGAGACCCCTCCAAGTATAGCAGCTTATCGACAGATCCGAGAAGACAAGAGCAGACTCAAAAATTAAACCCTGGTGCCTTAAATCTTCCTGGTGTAGTTGTATTTCCTGGACAGGGACCAGATCTGAAAGATATGAGGTAGGCTCAGACCAGGTTTGTGGTTCTCTCCCTAGGTGAACGTCATCCCCCCACTGGCCCGGGCCACAATCAACTTCCGAATTCACCCTTCACAGACAGTACATGAGGTATGTTAACATATGTGCTAGATAATAGATCCAGCCAGCATCCAGGGGTGAGGGCTTCAAAAGTTGTGTTTATGTATAACCCTAGGATTGGATTAGTTTTGCCCTTGTTCAATCTCCAATTCTCAAAGGCCTCTATGCATCAGTATATATATATTGGACTCGCTGTGTGATTGACAGCAAGCACACACTTGTGCATTCCATCCTCACACCTGTCAGTAAGGTGGAAACTGCATCGTCCTCAATTCAGCTGGGAAACTGAGGTGCAAAGTGACACAGCAGTTAAGAAACATACTCAGGAAACACATCCATCTAGTTCCAGAGTCTACTTCTATTTACAGTTTTACACTACTGCTACAATATTGGAGGTGAACAAATTACCACAGGACTACTGCAAGGAAGAGGACTGTTGCTATCTCAGAGGGTCAAAAAGTCTTTAAGCTTGATGTTGAAGGCTCATTAAGAACTTCCTAAAATATGACATTGATAACTAAAAAGTAGAATAAATTAGAATGAATGGGAAGTTAAAAATAATGGGCAATAGAGTTGTGTCTTGTGGGTAGAGGTTTGCATGTCCTGCTGAGGACTTTGACAGAAGGGAGTTTCGAAGATCTTCAAAGAATACCATGATACTCAGATTTACTGTTGGGGAGATAGTTGATTGCAATGCCAAGGAACAGACTGTTAGAAAGCTCCATCATGAGCTGAGGCCAGAGTCACAGGGTGAAGGTCACCAACCTGCAGGAGAAAAGGATTCAGGGGGATGGGTGTACACATGAATGAATGGACACTGAGAAGACAGAGTGGCCCAAGGTTTTTAGCCCAGTCAGGTGTTCACATATTGAAATAAATTTAGACATTTGGGAAGAAGTACAAATTCAAAAAGAAATATAATGGTTTAGAAATTTAAAAAGGCTTGGTGGTAGGGACTGGTAGTCTCAACTACTTGGGAAAAGAGGATCGCTTGAGCTCATAAGCTAAGATTAGTCTGGCAAAACAGAGAGACCCAAGTTCAAAAGGATGTTTCTTGGGCCGCAGATGTAGCTCAACAGTACAGTGCTTGCCTAGTGTGCACAAAGACCTATATTTGAGAAGCTACATTAATATGTAACTACAAATATCTCAGGTCTGGAGAGAAGCATGGACTAGAAGTGCAAATTGGAGTGTTTTAACATAACCTTCAGCATCAGCAATGGTGCTGCATAGAAAAGAAATCTGGTGCTACTAGTGATTATAAGGAATCAGGCTTCTGGGTGTCAGGCAGGTCTTTCTAAGGTAGTTAGTAACTTTGAACTAAAAACTAAAGGGTAAACAGAATTACACAGAACGTATGACATCTATCAGAAATACCAGCTTATTCTAACATCTGGTTGAGCTAAAAATATTTCAGATGAGATGGTATAAAGATTAAAGATTAAAAAGATTTCAAAAGGTAAACCTGGGACTGGAGATGTGGTTCAGTGTTAGAGTTAGCATGCAGGAGAGGCTGGAATCAGCAGTCCTCAGTACCACAAAGAGAAGGATGGGGTGAAGGGGTAGAATCTGATCCTTCAAAAATTAAACAAGGGTTGGTGATATAGCTCAGTTGGTAGAGTGTTTGCCTAGCATGCACGAGGCTTTGTGTTCAATCCCCAATACCACATAAAATAGGGATGGTGGTACATGTCTATAATCTCAGCACTCAGGCAGTATAGGCAAAAGGATCAGAAATAAAAGTCATCCTCAACTACAAAGGGAATTTTAGAATGGCCTAGTGGGCAAAGTACTTGCCATGGAAGCGTGAGGACCTGAGTCTGGATCCTTAGCACTCATGTAAAATCCAGGAATAACAGGAACATCTCTCTCTTGCTCTCTTCCCCCCCCATGAATGAATTAATAAAATAAATAACTAACAGTAGAAGAGGACACCCAATATCAACCTCTGGCTAGTTGCGCACAAGCACACGCACATGTGCGCGCGCGCACACACACACAGGAACACATGTATCACATGTGTAGATATACATATATATAGAGAGAGTGAGAGACAGAGAGAGAACATATCACCATTAACAGCAAAATGAAAAAACAACTAAAACTAAAAGAACAACTCAACAACTGAGAGATGGATAATACATTCCAGAACACAACAGGGTCTGTGGCCCAGGTTGTCGAGGGTCAGGCACACTTAGATTTCCATGATCCTCTCTCAAAGGATTTTTCCCATGGAGGATTTTATCTGTTCCCATGCAGGGAGGGCGGCACACTTCTCACCATAGATCAGAGAGCGAGTCAAGAGCCAGCCCAGAATTGGAAAAGGGAGCTGGGCCCAGTGTGAGCCTGGGCTCTGCTGCTTTTCATCAGGTGCCAACCTTTATCCTCTCCCTGGGACTCATGGGACCAGAAAACCACTGAATTCCCTTCACCCAGCAGCTTCTTTCCAACAGTGTTTTTTCCAGCTCATTCCAACTCCACCACTTTCCAGGGCTGTTTTCCACCCAGCTGGGACTGTCACCTCCCCGGCCCTGGCACTCACGCTTCCCCTTCCCAGTCATCTGATGATACCTCAGGGATCCCTGCGCTCATCCTCCCCACCTGTCCCAGCGAGCAATGGAAAGTCTGTAATACAGAAGCTGGCAGAGCCATTGGTCCTGGCCGCTGTTCTCTCTCACCTGAGAGTCACATGCTCAGAGCCTCATGCTGGGTCCAGTGGGATCATGAATAGCCCCTACAATACTCTTCTATCTGGACCTTGTCATCCTCATGGTCTAGATGTTGCTGGACTGGGCTCTAGCACCTGACTGTAATGAACAAGACGACCATGTTGAAAGGAAGGTTTGATCTTAATGGGCCTCAAGCCACTGAGAAAAGATTGAGGGACCCTTCACCTCAGGGACAATTTTGGAATAGGCTTCCATCTTGGACAGTAATAAGATCTTCATCATCAAAGGGCTCAGGTGAGAAGAGAATAGTTCTCTGTTTATTATTTACAAAGTTTCTGTCAAGGGACTCCTTACTATCAATTAAACATCCTTTCTTTCTTTCCCCCGGTACTAGTGATTGAACCTGGGGCCAGTGCTCCACCACACACATACACACACACTCACTTTTTTTTCTAACTTTGTTATTTTGAGACAGGGCCTCACTAAGTTGCTCAGGCTGACCTTGAATTTGTAATCTTCTGCCACAACCTCTGGAGTAGCTGAGAACACAAGCCCTTTATCTCTAGACTTGACTAGACATTCTTCTAAGAACATAGGATCATGATACACAAGATTGCCATTCTAAAATCACTTAGTGTGCCAATGAGAAGGAAAACAGCAAGCAAGTAATAAATGAACAAGGTAACTCTTCAGATGACATAAAGAAGCATAAAAGAGATAATCGGATACTGTGTTGGAATGATTGTGGGGTAGCACTGGGTAATTGGGCAGAGTTAAATGTACAGGGTTTAATGATCATCCCTGAGGAGGAATTCCTGTTGAGGCCAGAGTAGTCAATGAGAAAGCAGGGGCTCCAGAAAGACCAGATTAGCATGTGGGTGACAGTAGCACCCACCCAAAGTAGGCAATTGTGACCGTTACAGGTTATATGATGTTGCAATTCGCCTGCATGGTTGCTGATAAATCACCATCAAATGGCTTAAGGGAGCAAGGGGTTTATTCCCTCTTATGATTTTCCAGTTACAGTTCTCAGTCTAGCTTGATGGGAGAACACTTACTAACACCCGGGCCAAGAGAACTGGCCACACCGTCACCACATAACAGCTAAGAAACAGACAATCCTTACTTGCCAGACCAGCATGTCTGGCCAAGTGTACAGAAGGATGCCAGCTTCCTCAACCGACTCTTTAAACAATACCATGCTTATTCAAACATCTGGTTGAGCTAAAAATATTTCAGTTGAGATGGGCACATTCATCTGTTCAGGGCCTAGTCCCACCCATCATAGGCTGGGCCTTCCCCATCAGCTAAACAATCTCCTGCAGGTTTGCTCTGGGCTTAACTCAACCATTAACTCTTTACAAATGTGCCCAGAGTGCAAATCCCCAACAGTCAAGTTGACACTTATGCCCAACTATGACATATGAGTAAGTGGTTAGGAAGCCATTATGTAGCATACAGTAAGCTTTCAATAAATGGAAGCTGTTCGCTGGGAAGAGTACAAGAGGGTAAGCTTGAAGCTGCATATTGTTATTGCTATTGTGTTGCCTTCCCTAGGCAATAATTAGAGGTGCTGCAATAAAATTAGAAGGAGGAATTCATCCATAGTGAAGGGACCAGGCCACCAAGATTACTATAGAGCATGTTGACCTTTCAGTTCTCTAAGATTCTTCTAGCATATTCTCACAAACTATAGTATACTCTAATTTTTATGTATAGAGAAATTTTCTTCTCACATAGGTAGTGTATTTAATGAAAGCAAAAATAATAGATATTTAAATTTTGGTCAAAGTGTTATAGCTAGCAAGTCCAGCTTCCATTCAACTGTATGTCTGTTTACTAGAAGACCAATGATAGTCTGTCTCTTACTATATATCATCCCATTTTAGCAACTTGGTTATGAATCAAGTCACACGATTGTGAGTGATTGTCTTCACACAAAATTTTTTTTTCATGTTTCAATTTTTATGCATTTCCATCCTGCTACAAATATCTTTTTGTCTCTTTCATATTCTTCCTTCAACTCAGGTTCAAATTCCTACCACCAAGACATCTGTTTCAAATGCATACATTTCTGATCCTCCACCAGTGTATACTTGAGAAACAGTAATACACCATACTTAGATAATCATATGGATATTCAAACCAGCACTGTATAACCCTGGGAAAATTACATAGTGAGACAACACCTAATTTTATTTTTATTGATTGTTATCTTTTAGAGCTCCAAGCATCCAACATTATAGTATGTTTTTCACGTACTTGATACTATAGATACAGTAATGAGATAGACATAGTCTCTAGCTTTGAGTCAGGTCCTGGTCTCTTACTGTGAAGAACCAGACTGCATATGTTCTTCAGTTTCTAGAGGCAAAAACTTCTAAGTGGTCGGAGGCAGGAGCAGCAGGCACAGACTTCAGGAGCCTTTCAGTAGGCCAAAACTGTACAAAGACAGTAGTTTTGTTTTGTCTTTTCTTCTAGGCACTAGTACTCAAATGGAGGGCCAAGCACATGCTAGACAAGCACTCTACCTCTAAGCCATATCACCAGTGAATTGATTATAAATTAGAATAGTTGGATTACCAGTGAAATTGAGCTCTGTGAGGATGAATTCTCACAGCCCTCACTTACTCCCCACAGGGAGCTTGCTTTGATTCAGATGGTTTCTGAGTCAGTAAGTGGGAGCCCCTGTTGCCCTCTAGATGAAGCTCCCTACATTCTAAGGGACACTGGCTTTAAAGGAGTATTCGGGAAGGTCATTCATGTGGTCATCAGCTATCACTCTTTCCAAAGCACAAGCAGTTTCAAAGTAACTGTGGGTTGAGACTGATGTTGGGCTTTCTGTGAGTGTCTGATCTGGCTGGGAAACCACCATAAGTCTCCTGGCCCATTGCCTTTGGTGATCTAATCCTGAGGGTCTGGTCTGCATCCTTCCTGGGATCAGAGATTTTGTTGAATTCTCTCTAATTACCTCTGGCTGCATTTTCTAAGAGTTTCTCCAGTATCTTTCTCAAGGTAAAGAGACAGAAGAAGAAAACTTCAACATCAGCGGCACACTCCTGACTTTGTGTGTGTGTTAAGTTCATTTTTCTAGCATTTGCTTACAAACAGGAAGCAGAAATACTCTGAGAGGGAAAGGAAAAGTATATGACCCTCTTGGCATCTAAGACTCCCAGGTTGCTGCAGGGTCATCCCCTTGTCTAGAGACAATTGAGATTCCCACTCTACTATCTCTTTTACACTTTACCTAGCCCATAGCTCACAACCAAAGGGAAAAGACACATTATTCAATTCCATGTCTGATTCATAACTGTAAGACAATCTTCTCAAAAGCAGACAGACAGTTGATACAAACAGCATAGAAGAAACTAGGCAAGAAGAATCAAGGGATCTAGGTCAGAGCCGGTAAGATGGTTCAATAGGTAGAGGAGTTTGTGCTGCCAAGCCTGGTGATCTCAGGTCAACCCTCAGAACCCACATGGTGGAAAGCAAGAAGAAACTCCTGAAAGTTGTCCTCTGACTTCCACATGTTTACTGCGGGAGGCCCCAGTGCCCTGTGCTGTTGCAATCACTCTCTTTTGTTGCTGCTGTGAAACAACACTCTGATACAACTTAAGACAGAAAGGGAGATTTACTTGGTTTATGGTTCCAGAAAGGAAATATAATCCATTGTAGCAGGAATCTCATAGCAGAAGACATGGTTTAGAGGAAAGAGCAGGAGGCTAGTTCAGGTTACTGTAGACAGACATCATGGAGATGGAGAGAGTAAAAGCAGACTGCAAGAGAAAGTAGGGATGGGCTACCAAACCTTCCCCTGCGGCCTTCCTTCCATCAAGACTCCACTTCCTAAAAGTGTTACAACCTTCCCAAATATTAACATCAGCAAAGGATTCAAACTCATGAGCCTGTGGGGGGCAATTCACACCTGAACCATGATACACACAGGTAAATATGTGAAAAAAATTAAAAAATAAGTGACGGTTGAGGATTTAGTCCTCAGCATGTCACTTACACTATCCCCTTAAGGCTTAGGCACTCTCACAGGAAGAAGGGACAGAAAGAATGTAAGAGGCAAAAGATAAAGAAAAGAGTCAAGAAATGTTATCTCCCAAACATGACACAGTCATGCAATCATGACACAGTCATGCAATCATGACACAGTAGTCATGCAATCATGAACTTGCAACTGCTGTGATTACTGACACTAGGTTTACACAAGACAGGACCAACAAATGGCCAGCTACAGATGTGGGAGGAACATAAAGGACCCTATCGGGGGCTGGAGAGGTGGCTCAAAGGTTAAGCCTCCGCCTTGCAGGCAGAAGGTCCTGAGTTCAGATCCTAGACCCCACGTATAGATGTATAGACGCCGGGCGGAAGTGGGGGTGGCCTGCATTTCTGATCCTGGTAGGGAGGAGCCTGTGAATCCTGGGGCAGAGTAAATAAGGAGGATGTGGAGATGGTCCATGGTGATTCCTGAATTCACCGTGGTTCTACACACACCCACACACACACATACATACACACGTGCACACACGCACACATGCACAATTGAACAGATAAAATTTTAAAAAGGACCCTATCGATTGCCAACCAACAGATTTGGGAAGCAGGAGCAAGGTATCTGGTTCCGTATCCACTGGTGAGCCCGCTAGGCTCCAATGACCAATCGCATGCCCATGATCACACAGAGGGTCTTGGTTAAATCCAATGGGACACAACAAAACAAAAAGAAAGTGGGAGGAAGGAAGAAGTGGGGCTGGGTTGGGGGGGTAAGAGGAAGATAAAAGAATGGGGGAGAGTAATTAGAATGTATTTCCACATATGAAACTATCCGGGAACAAAATTAGCAATAACAAAGAGAAAAAAGAAGGCATCCTAGGATAGCCTGGCCTATATAGCAAGTCCCAAGTCATCCTGAGTTACAAAGTAAAATCCTGCTTTTAAAAAAAAAAAAAAATCTTTTCTGTAACTACAGAGTTCTGCCTTGCTGGGAAAAAAAAGGGGGGGGGGCAATAAGGGGGTGATCCAAATTGTTTATATGATGCTTAGTACCATATCAATGAGAAGTCTAACCCCTTCGTTTCTATCTGGAGGTCCTAGAACTTGTCAAGAATATTGTGGCTGATGACCGGGTCCAGCTGCATGTGCTGAGAGCCTTTGACCCCCTGCCCGTCAGCCCCTCCGACGACCAAGCCTTGGGCTACCAGCTGCTCCAACAGACTATTCAGTCTGTCTTCCCGGAAGTCCATATTGTTGTCCCTGGTAATGATTTCATCAACTGTGCCTGGAGGGAGGGGACTGACACTGTTTCCTATCTGATGTCCTCTGCCCTACCCCCATCCTAGCTGTTCATCCTGGAAACAGCTGGCCGTTTCTGTTCCTTACTGACCTGAAACGATATTTTTCCCTGGGAGCGGAAGTGAGAAAATAAATAGGAAAGGAGGAAAAACAATAAATTAGGTCAGTTGGGCTTAGGTCTTTGCTTAACCCAGGCCAGCAAAGGCCCGTGCCCCTCTGACACTGAGGAAGATTGGTTGAGAGTCCATCCCTCTGGAGGAGCCACCTTGCTGCCAGCCCAGGATAACAATTCAGCAGGCTGCGAATGTCAGCCCATAAATGCCTCCAAGTCCATGACATTCGTGTTGACCGCATTCTCTTCTAGGCTAGTTGAATATCTGCAGGGTCTTCGTGTCTTTTCCCCAGCCTTCTAGCATACTGTCCAAATTGACCTGAAAGTAGTTCTCCAACATCAGAGTGACAGAAAATCATCCAGACAACTTCAGAAAATGTGGACACTCTGGGCCCACTCATACATTCCAGAGCTAGCTAAATCTGCATGGACCCTGGAATCTGTCTGTTGACATGTACCCCAAAGGAATACTGACAGTGACAGTTGAGGAGGCTCAGAATCTCTGGTCTCTTGAGATGTACTCCACAAGTCTGCATCCAGCTGGTAGGTTTCTCTGAATACCTAGAAAGCCTGACCCTCGTAGTTCCATGTCCTCTCCTCTCCATTTCAAAGGCTTCCTTCTCCCTCTTCACCACAGACCATAACCCATCAGTGGACTCAGGCTGTAACTGGGGAGGGGAGAAGCAACTGGAAGAAAAGCATCAATTTAAGAAAGCTCTGGATACCTCTTTGAACCAATAGAGGAAACCAATAGAGGAAAGATTAAACAAAACACAAGTTACTATCTTGAACCCACCGTGCTTGAAATGTTTGAAATGTCTTTTCCCAAAGAACATGCCTACCCCGTGCAAATCCTGGCCCCAAACAGATGCTCTATCTGCTCTGCCAAGTGATAAAGAAAAATCTATATCTAGATGGACAATTTCTAAAACAGCTTATGACCTTGTCTACTGGAGATATACCGAAGATAGAGCCCTCTCTGCTCATCATGGAAAGAAGACACTTAGCTCTGATGTTCCTCGCTGAAGTTATTGCTTTTGTAAGGTTTCAAAAAAGGGCAGCTTTGATAACAAAAAATAATTCTATGTGTAGGCTCTCGAGAGGCCCCACACGTTGCTCTTCATGACCCGGGGTCCTAATCTCCCAGTCACTCTTCCCTCACTTCATCACATGGCTACTCACATTACTTCCCTTTCCTCTTGCTCTTCCCTTTCTAGGTATTTGCATAGCCAACACAGACAGCCGACACTACGTCAACCTCACCACGGGTATCTATCTATTCAACCCTGTTTACCTGCATATTCAGGACTTCAGTAGGTGAGTGGAACAGATGTGAGCAGCAGAGGAAAAAGGAGATACATATAACCTGGTCCTTCCCACTTGATGACTCACAGACTAGGGGAAAGCCAGAGTTTGATAAACTAAACTGGAAAGATTATGAAGTGAGGACAATGGATACATTCCTATACAATACAGTAGAGTCACCCCATCTTCTCTACCAAGGTCCATTCAATAATTCTCAGAGAGAACTATTTTCCCAATGGTTTTTCTTAGGACAGAGTCCCCGCCTAGAATTGTCTCTAAGCTTCAGCTTACTAAGTATAAGGGAGGGTAGAAAGGCAACTGCCCCAGGCACATACGCAGTCTATCAGGAACCCAGCTATCAGATTTCCAGCTAGCTTACTCAGCAGTGACAATCAAACTAGACTTACAACCTCAAAGATAAGAAACAGTAGTTACCCCTCCCCGTTTTCACAGGTAAAATCATGAAAACTGTTCTCAAGATTATCTTCAAATATTTCCAGAGTATTGCCACTCCCCAGAACTTGTGGTGTCCCACTCCTCTCCTTTTAAAGGATGGAGAGAATCAGGTGGTTATGAGAACTCAGTGGAAATACGACCTTTGGATAATGCTGTGTGTGGTAGCATTTGCCTATAATCCCAGCACTTGAGAAGCTAAGGTAGGAAGATCACCTAGTTCAAATTTAGCCTGGGCTTGACTCTGTCAGACAAAAAAAGAAAGAGAAAGGAATGGAGAAGAGAGTTTGTATGTGTTCTTCTTCCATTTGGAAGAGTGCTCACCCTTGGACTTTTCTCTACCTATACAAGAGAAGGACACTCCAGCATTTTGAAATGAGCTCAAAGATGGGCATATGGCTACCTTCAAAGAGGAAATGATATGGAAAGCCAAGATATGGGCAACAATTTATCTGTCACATATGACTTACTTGTGTGGACTTGTCAACAAATTTCGAATTCTGAGGTGTAAAAAAATCATTTCCATTTAGTTCTCTGCAACATATCACATGCAGAGCTGATTTCCCACCACACCACAAGTCGCTTTAAACAGAACAAAAATATTTGAAGATAATCTTGAGAACAGTTGTCATGATTTTACCTGTGAAAACGGGGAGGGGTAACTACTGTTTCTTATCTTTGAAGTTGTAAGTCTAGTTTGATTGTCACTGATGAGTAAGCTAGCTGGAAATCTGATAGCTGGGTTCCTGATAGACTGCGTATGTGCCTCGGGCAGTTGCCTTTCTACCCTCCCTTATACCTAGTAAGCTGAAGAAGCTTAGAGACAATTCTAGGCGGGGACTCTGTCCTAAAAAAAACCATTGGGAAAATAGTTCTCTCTGGGAATTATTGAATGGACCTTGGTAGAGAAGATGGGTTGACTCTACTGTATTGTATAGGAATGTATCCATTGTCCTCATTGTTCTTTGACATAAGCATGGGTCCCTGAGAAATTAACATTGTGTTATATGGAACCTTACAAATTTCTCTCACTTTGCCCGCTTGGAAAATCAAAGACTAGTAGTTTCAAAGGGTTGGGGGAGGCTGGGAAAGTGTTCTGCAATTGTACTAGCGTTATAGCATTTGGCCCCCTCTTCTCTTCCAAATGCTTCTTCCCTCAGTATCCATGGAATCAATGAGAAAATTTCAGTCCAAGACTACCAGAACCAGGTGAAGTTCATCTTTGAGTTGATGCAGAATGCTGACAGCAACAAGAAGCCATTTCCTCACCTGCATGAACTGTGAGGCAAGGAGGCACCCGAATTAGGGCTGGTCAACCTGCCGGGAACAAACCCATGACGAAAAATTCGCTCAGGATTGAATTGTGATGCATTGCTCGCCTGCCTGGCTCCCTCCTCCACGTACCATTGAGTAAGACCAAGAGGGAAGGAACATGAACAGAGTCTGGCCTTTCTTCCCAACATGTATATCCTTCCACAATTACTGCTTCAGGTCTCTCCTGTCTTAAATCCTCTCCTGTCTCATGCTAGTTATTTCCCTGCCTGGCTTAACAAATGCAGATTTGGGAAGTCTCAACTAGGTTTTTTTTACCTGATAGCCTATTGATTGGGACACCCTGGCTGGATTTTCTTCTCAAGGGTTTCTAGAACTTTATTCTCCCATTACCCCTCTCTTCTTGGACCTGAAGCTGCCTCTTGGTCTCGTCTTTCCTGTCTCTGCCTCCCTCCTCCATTCTCCAGCTTATTCTGTACTAGAGAAGGTTTCAAATGCTCCCTGTTGATGCCCCACGGTTGGTCAGATAAAGGCATCTTTAAAGCACCAGTTGATCGCTGACAAATGAGCCCGAGGCAGGGGCTTTGCAGGAACTCCAGACCTCCTAGTTCTGGAGCTGAGGCCTGGAAAAGAAAGCTGTCGTGCTTGGTTCCTGGGGCTTAGTCCCCCTCTCCTGCCACCTGCTACTGCTGTCCTGTCCCACCCCCAAGTACTAATCTGTGAAAATGTTTCCCTGGTACATCTTGCATGGATTAAGAGTCCAAGAGAGGAACACTCATGACCTAGTCTCTCAGAGAAGCAGTGGCTCCCTGGCCCTGGCATCATATCCTGGTTCAGACTGAGCAAGGGGAAGTAGAGGGCATGGGAGGGGGCAGCTACAGGGGTTCTGCCCTGGGCTACAGTGCAGCGGGGAGGTGCAAGCTAGCCATTGGAGGACAGCAGAGCTCCTGTCTTTTCTCTCTGGACTCCAACCCTGAGCATATTTGAATCTGCTCAGTGGCTGCCAGGTAGGGGGCATTGGAAAGCAGCATTTCTTGGCTCAAGGCCAGGATCTGTGCTTTGTGGATCACAAGGGAGTCGGGTCACACAGGGAGACACAGAAATGGAACTTGAGAGACTCCCTCTTTTTTTTTCCTCACCAGGCTAGCACCTTCCGTGCTTCCTGGGGTTTGATAATAATAGAGTTCCTAGCCCTCTCCTTAGAACTCTCCAACTTCCTCTTTTCCCCCAATTCCTTACCTCCCTCCTGTGGATAGAAACTGTTCATTGGCGTTCTGGCTTAATTGTCAGTGTTAGAAACAGTGTGGAAATTATTCAAGCTTTTTTGCTACTCCTCCTAAGATTCACATTCTTTTCCTCGCTCTCCCTTTTTGGCCAATTCAATACTTATTCAGCCTTTGTTAGAGGGCAAGCTTAAGAACAAAGATAATCTTTTATGCAGAGCCTTAGAAAATGATTTCATACACCTTATCTCAGTAGAGCTCCAGAGAGTCCCATGAAGATGGTATTGTTACCTTCCTACAAGGATGGAATTGATCCGGGAAGTTACACATTTAGCTGTGAACAGTTGCTCAAACCCATGTTACTTGGCCTACAAAGTCACTATTATTCTTGATCCTAAATCAGCTACTTCTTATTGATTAATTTATTTAACTCATGGTTTGAGTGTATCCCCCAGAATTCACATGTTGGAAACTTAATCTTCAAAGTCCTATAAGAATTGTACTGGGGAGGGAGAGGGGGAAACTACCAGCTATAGTTTGTAGAAGTGGAACCTTTTAAGGGTGATCAGAATTAGACAAAGCCATTAGGGTGGAGCCCCAGTCTTCACTTACTGGTGGCTTCCTAAGAACTCTGTAACCCATGTAAAATTCTGGCTGTGGTAGCACACATCTGTAATCCCAGAACTGTTACAGCAAGATGGGAGGCAAAGTTAGAATAGTCAGGAGCTTGTGAGTCAGTTAGTCTTGAGTTCACAATGAAGCAGAAACAATAGAAGAGACCCTACCTCCAAAAGGTGGAGAGAACTAATTTCCAAAAGAACAAAAATTTTTACAAGGAAATGTTCCACTTCTGGACTTGCCTAACAAGAAAACTCTCCCAGATGGCTAGTCAATGCCCTCTGCTTGCCCTCCTCCCTGCCACCCCATCTTGAAGCGCCAGACCTGTGAGAATAAACCTCCTTTATTTCTAACTCATCCTATTCTGTGGTATTGTGTGTTCTTGGAAACAGAAAACAGCAATAAAGTGGTTCCAAAAATGAAGCAGCTGAGACTCCAGGGTTAAATAACTCCAAGGTTGTCCAAAGTCATGCTGGTATTAGGACAGGGTCTATCTGAATCCAAAGCTGTGCTGAGAATTCTGAAAAGAACAAATTCTCAAGAGCCCAAGATGATATGGTTCTTAAGTGGCAGTTCCAGGATTAAAAAGCAGGTCAAAGACCCCATGTTCAGCCACCTGATCCAGGGCCATGGTAGATGTAGTTCCTAACACTGTTTTCCTGGCTGACCTCTCCCAGTCAACACCTCTTCCTTTGTCTTCCAGCATTTCTTACTGTTCCACCCCCACTTCTAGGTTCAGTTCTTTTCCCTTCTCTGAGAAAAGCCAGGTCTGATCCACAGAATAACCGGGAAAAGAATGAACAGAAGGGTCTGTCCCCACCCAGCTTCTAGCTTTAGAATGGATAGTCTTCCCTAAATCCCAATGAGAACAAAAGCCCCTGAGAGAGAACTGCTCTAAAATCCTTGCAAATTCCAGCCAGTATCCCTGCCAGTTTCCTGAGGGCTTCTGGAGGGAGTGGCTGAAAATACTGGCATGGCCAGAAAAGTAACCCCAAGACTTTGGACAGGATGAGAAAATAAATCTGAGACACTCCTCTATTCCAACCCCCACCCATCTACCACTTCCTGAATCTACCTTGAAAGAGCTCCAAACAGTGCTCACAAACACCCCCTAACTCTGCCAAAGACACAGCTCAAGCTTCCTACTCACACCGCACCTCCCTGAGGTGGGAAGGAGGACAAACAAGCAGAGAGAATGGGGAAGAAAAGAAGGTGAAGTGGGACAGAATTCTTTTTTCTCTTTAATTTTTATTTTATTTTTGTGTGTGCACACATGTGCCACAACATACATGTGGAGGCCAGAGGACAACTTTCAGAAGTCAGTTCTTTCCCCTTGTGAGCTCTGGGGATCACACTCGCATCACTGGGCTTGAATGGCAAGCATCTTTACTCTCTCAGCCATCTTGCAGCCCTGGGCTGGAAATCTTGATTTTGAATCTTGGTTGCTAAAAAACATTCTCTTCCAAGAGAGACAAATAGGAGATGAAGTTCCTTTGTAAAAGCTGAACATTTCATTGATGTTTTTGAAAATTTAAATCAGATTTTTCTTATTAAAATGAAGCAACTTTGCAATTCTAATACGACTCCCAATAATGACGATGACTTCAAATGTACATTACATTGAGAGCTATAGATATAAAATTACATTACATTTTGAGCTACAAATATTAAAATTTCAGAATTGTGTAAGTTTTTAATTATAAAATGTTCTGTAAGTACTACATCATTAATTCGTGAGTAACCCCCAGAACCAGGGATCGCAACTCAGAGAAGCAAGAAAATACACACTCAGCACTACTGGGAAATAACGTCACACAAGAGTCTATTGCACTCATGCTATCTGAGAGAAAAGGATTTGACAAGCAACTTTTCTTTCATCTTACCCAAGCAGTTTAACTGCCCAATTCCTCTCTGTATTTCAAAGTCAGGTTTATCTCCAAAGTTCACAGTGACACAAGCCTCCAGGGCCATCACACCCAGTTAACTTTTTCTGATGATGTAATGTCTGCTTGCTTCAGCAGCACATACACTAAAAAATGAATGGCACAGAGAGAGATCAGCATGGCCCTGTGCAAGAAATGGCATGAGTAACAATTATCTTAAAAAATGCTCCACTTCCTTCGCCATCAGGGAAATGCAAATCAAAACTTCCCTGAGATATCATCTCACCCCGGTCAGGATGGCAAAAATCCACAATACAAACAACGACAAATGCTGGAGAGGATGTGGAGAGAGGGGAACTCTCCTACATTGTTGGTGGGAATGCAGGCTCATACAGCCACTCTGGCGAGCCGTCTGGAGATTCTTAAAGAAATTAAAGATTGAAATGCCATATGACCCTGCTATCCCACTTTTGGGAATAACCCCCCATGCAGCAGAGGTTCGCCTCGATAGCACAAGCTCGACCATGTTCATAGCAGCACTGTTTACAATAGCAAAGTCATGGAATCAACCTAAATGTCCAACAGTTGACGAGTGGATAAGGAAACTGTGGTACATCTATACAATGGAGTACTACTCAGCCATCAAAAATGATGAATTACTGGAATTTGCTGGGAAATGGATGTCATTAGAAAGAATTATATTAAGTGAAGTATCCCAAACCCAGAAAATTAAGCGCCGTATGTACTCCCTAATAGGTGGCTCCTAGTACCAAACTCACCCAGCCCACATTGAGACACTCAAAAGTAAACCTATGAAACACAGTAATTGCAAGGATTATGAACAAGAGAGATGGGTTAGGAGGGCCACACCAGAAACAAGGAGAGAGGAGACCATGTTACAGCAGAGAAAATAGGCCTCCATCAAGGTCTGCAAGTAAGTAATGAGAAACCTGGTTAAGTTCACAGACGTTCTTTCCTGATCTCACCAGAAGGGGAGGGCATATAGTCTAGCATATAAAAAGTAATCATTTTGCAAATGGGTGATGGACCCCTCCCTCAGTGAGGTTTCCTACTCTTATTACATCTACCCTTGAATGTGCTATTACAACAAGACTCCAGTTTAACAGCTTTTTGTCTCTGGCCAGGGGGTGACATACAGTGCCCAGCAGAATGGAGTGAAGGGAATTGCAGGAGCAGCAAAACTGCAAAAGAAAATCAACAAACCACAATCCAGAACTTCAGAGACTATATCAATCACATAGAACTAGGACAGCCTAATCTCTCCCCATCCTGGAGCTCAGGGACATTTGCGGAAGAGGGGGTGGTAAGATTGTAAGAGCAAAAGGATGGGAGGAGCAACGATTTGCAAGATTCTCAACAATAGTTGGGGCCAAAGCAATCGTAATGGGACTTTGCATGCCCTGCGCAATGTCCAGCGCACTGTTGCCCTCATAAAGTCTAGCATCTGTTAAGGGCACCGAGACCCCTGGAGGCAAGGGATTGACAGCCATAGTAGTGATCTTATGCTTAAGGGGAACAAGAGAAAGGGCTTATGGAAATGCCACTGGGTCCTTATATGTCATCGGAGAGGAGGACCCAATGGAGAGTTAGGCGTATACAATAAAGGACTCTCTGGGAATTGGGGGGGAGGCACTGGGGGAAGGGGAGGGGGAGGAGGGGGGAGGGAGGGAACTGGTAAAAAATTTTAAAATGTATAATTAAATTTTTAATAAAAAAAAAAAAGAAATGGCATGAGAATACATGAGGCATTCTGTATTTTAATGTATATCTGTATATATATATCTGTGTATATATATATAATATGTGTGTGTTTCAAAACATCATATTATTTTCCAAAATATACACAATTTTATCACAGTATTAATCAATATAATAAAGACATAGGGCAAAACAGAAAAGAAGTGTTTCCCTAGAACTTAAACAGTATTAGTATCAGGATTGTATATTCAGAGTCACTATCAGTACAGAGTGCTAAATCCCAAGTAACAGAGAGTAAATGTATCACAGCAATAATATATGGTTCATTCTAAACAAGAAACCCAGGGTAGGTGACTATTGCCCAAGTCTAAAAAAAAACCCTCTGTACACATCATGATGCCTGATATGAAAAGTCAGGGAGCCCAAGGCAAAGAGGTTACCATTCAAGCTGAAACATGAATGAAGTTTCACCCATGAAGTAAGCTCTTGCAATATAACAAGAATATTAGAAAATATTCTGTGGAAAATAAAGATAGTAAGAGAAAAACTAGGTAAATTTAAAAGTTATTTAAGTTAGTCATTGGGGAAATGCAAATTAAAACCACAGTGGGATGCTACTTTACTCCTTCAATAATCAAAAAAGTAGAAAATAATAACTGCTGGCAAGGATATAAAGAAGATGGAGCAGTGTACATTTGCTAATGGGAATGCAAAAAAAAAAAAAAAAAAAAAAAAAAAAAAACCCAGCTGTGGAAAAAAGTTTGGTGTTTCTTCAAAATCTTAAAGAATTGTCATATCACTCAGTGATTCCACTTTGAAGTATATGGTCAAAAGAAATGAAAACAACGGTACTCACACAAAAGTCTATTTGTGAGTACTGACTAAAAATGACATCGTGTAAAAATTTTAAATATAAAGCAATACTGTGTTGTTGTAGTAGTAGTAGTAGTAATAGTAGTAGTAGTAGTAGTAGTGTGCATGTGCGTGATAGGGATGTGTCTTGATACATTTGTGGAGGTCAGACAACAACTCTGTGGAGTTGGTTCTCTCCTTCCACTTTCACAGGAGTTCCAGGGATCAAATGTAGTCTGTCAGGTTGCCCAGAATTCAGCTTGTCAGGTTGTGTGACAAGTACTTTGCCTACTGAGCTGCCTCATGAGCCCATAAAGCAGTCTTTTTAAATGTATATAAATTAAAACACAAATGTCCATGTTTAATGACATTGTAATATAGATTGGAAAGCAAAATTAATATATAAAAAGGAGTTAATGGAGGTGGAGGTAGAGCTTAATGATAGAATGCTTGCCTAGCATGCCTGAAGCCTTGGGCTCTACTCCCAGGATTGAAAAAGGAAAAAAGAAAAAAGTTTATACAGGAGAAATCTTGAGTTGTGTAGGTGGTCATATCAAAGCCCACAATTTCATCTTTTATCTCATACCTCTCTGTGCATCCAGTCACACACTGATTGGCCTGCTGTTCCCTTAGAATGCCACGTTCTCCTTTGCCTGCCATTTCACTCTGCCCTCTAACCAGAAAGATTAGAAGTGAAATTGCTTAGCAATATGAAAAATCTCTGTTCTATTTTTCTTAGTAAACACCAAGTTTGCTGCGGTGGCCGATACTGTTACCATCCCACCTGCAAACATACACTGACAGGTGTTATTTCCTGAGTATTGGATGCAAAATGGCTTCTCACTATGGTTTTTGATTTGCATTTCGCTGATAACTTATTAAAATAACTTTTTAATCTACCTATCTTGCTTTCAATATACTGACTCCATTTTCCACTTGCTATATTGCAACAAGCCTCTTCACAGGCAATTACTAGGAACAAGGAAGTTTTCATAAACCCACACTGTCAGATTCAGGCAGAGCAACAACCATGCGGCTGAAGACTTACTTCCTGAGCCTTGCCAGGCAAAGGCCATGTCTCTTGACACGATACAGATGTGATTTTATTAAAGCTCCCTAGGAGATTCTGACAGGAGGCCAAGATTTAGAGCCACCAGGCAGGGGCACTCTTCCTCAAACTAGTTAAATCAAGAGTTACCTGGGAGTCCTGCTGAAAGATTTCAGGCCCACTTCCAAACTTTCAGAAACAGAATTTCCAGACAGCTGGAAATCTGTATTTTAAAACAAATGCCCACAGATGATTCCTACCACCAGGCCAGTTTAGGAAACTCTGAATAGGGAATGACCAGAGAGGAGTAAACATAGAGGGTAGTTTGGAACTAGATAATGTGATTTGCAAAATATAGTCTTCTTATATCCTCACTCTTACATGGTAAAGTTTCCCGTCTCTGACTTGGTGATCCATTGTAGGAATGCTGTCCCATTAGCCCCCCATCAGCATTTGTGTGCAAAGACGGCCCATTCTTAACTCTTTTTATTTTGGAAGCCTAAAATTCAATGCAAGGTCCAGAGAGCGTGGCATGAGCTGACCCATGCAGATGCCTCAGGCCTGGTTGTGGCTCTCTTCCTCTTTGGTGAAATCAGAATAGTCCTACTATGTGAGGGAATTCTATGTAACCACTAGTCATCCATCTCTGAGAAAGGAACTTGTGTCCCACCATATACCTGTGGCTTGGAAACTTAAGAAAGATCTTACCCACGGTCACATACCTAACATATGGCTGAGCATGAATTCAACCCATGTGATTACACAGCTGGGGCACATTCCACTCGATAGCACTGTCTCCCATTACAGCCTGCTGGACTGTTTTTGCCTGCTGCTATTTTCCCGGCCATGTTAAGTAATTGTAGCACTGTGGCTGTAAAACACCTGAAACCACCTGCCTGAAGGAATCCCAGAGTGGGTGTTCAGGAGCGCAGTTGTGAAGCTCAGCTATGAAGGAGGGTGACAGAAACTAACTCTGAAAACAGATGGCCACACTTCCCCATACCACCCACACCCCTACATCCTCCTAGAGTGGAATAAAGCTAGAAGGGGAAATCACCTCAGTTCCAGGCAACAGGAAAGAAGTCGACCTCTGGGATGATGGCAGCAGGGAGAGGTTACAACAAGGGGGAAAAATGGGAGGGGGCACCCTAGCTCAGAAAAAACAAAAGGCAGGAAAGTTTCCAGCCATGCTGAGCTAGTCACGTGACTGTGCCATGCTGGCGAGGGCCTCTAGGACCTAGGGCACTGGAATTTTATGATGCTTCAAGATGAGTAAGTAGGTCACGGAGACAGCTATATCTAAAGGAAGGCCATGGGCATAGCCCACCACAGGACAAAGATTAACTGAACCATTTATTAGGACAAGTGGCAAGCAAAACAAGAGGACTATCTCTCACCCCCAAGACTCTCTTCTCATGGGCTCCTCTCAGGCCCCTAATAATAACCCACAATTCTTTTTTCTCCACAGACCCTTACATTCTAAGTGAAAATTGCACTTCCTACATAACTGAGGAGCCATTGACTTTTCATCTAGTGCATCACCCTAGGCTCATCCAGTTTAGACATTTGTATTGCCACTATTAGCCTCTAGGTCGGTGTCTGCAGGACCTGAGCAAAGAACATTGTGAATTTCTTAGAACGTTGCAAGGGAACATTCTCTCTTTCCTGTAATGATGGGAAACCAAGTGGTTCAACATTTCTGTTGCAGGAGGAGAGGAGGGAAGAGAGGACACTGGAGAAAAAGGAAGCAAGAAAACAGTTCTACAAAGTAAGACGGGCCTGCAGAAAGACTTCACAGAAGATATCGGCTTTCCATGTTTAGATGGACATTATTGGTCATGGAGAAGTTAAAGACAGATCTTAAAAAAAAAGTCCTCAGCGAGAGGTACTAATAAGACCCCACTATAAAAGGGTCAGGGGACCTGTTTTGGAGATGGAAATGTTTTGGTAAATATAGAAGAGCTCTCAGCTAATACTCCTTAAGAATAGCCACATCCTAAGACCAGAGGAAGGACATTCGAACTTTGGAAGTTCTTGTCTTACAAAGACCTGCACTATCCTCTTGACATCCCCAACTGAGTTACTTCAGAAGTTGACCATTAAACACTTCCTCACTCCTGAAAGACCCTGACGGGCTTGCTACCTGTTGCTAGTTCCTGTCTTTTCATCTGTGACCTCTGCTCCCTACATCTGTGCTTCTCACTTCAATAGACTGTAGCTATTTCTGTTCCTTCAGTAGAGAATCACTAGGATGTCTTCTTCCTTCCAAGGTTACAGCTGGCTCTGCTGGAGGAAATGTGCTTTCCTCTGCTCCTCTTGGTGTTTGACTCTGGGAATAAGCACAGCATAGGACACACTATGTGAATGAGTCTCTGCTGTCCCATCCATCAGTCATTCAACTTACTATGTGCCAGGAGCCAAAGATATACAAGTGATCAAAATAGAAGAGATACAATCTTGTTCCAGTAGCCCTGGCATTTCAGGAGGCTCAACAATACAATCTGTACTTACATACTCACAGAAGTGTTGCAGTACCTAAAAACCAACAAAGGATTCATATCGGAAATATATGAAGAATTCCTACAGAGCAATAAGACAAAATCCAAATACAAGGTGGACAAAATGCTTGAATGAGTGTCTAGATGTCAGGGTAATGTGGGGAAAGGTGCTCAACCTGATTGGTTAGCAGGGCAATGCAAATTTAAAACATAGTTAAGCCCCACTACACATTCCAGAATAGTTAAAATTTTTCATCTCTTTAGGTTGATAGCACCAAACAACTGAAGCAAATGAAACTGTAGACACTGGCAGCAAGAATATGGAAACTGTTTAGTAACATTATTTTTTTTTACTTTTTTTTTGCTTCTGTGTGTGTGTGTGTGTGTGTGAGAGAGAGAGAGAGAGAGAGAGAGAGAGAGAGAGAGAGAGAGAGAAAGTATCAGAGGGCACTGTGTCCCTATGGAGGACCAAAGGTAACTTTGGGATTGCTTGCACCTCCTTTTTGCTTTGCCCTGGGATTTCCCAGGCTCTGCCCACGAGGGAGGGAAGTACATAGGACCTGAGATCCAAACTCAGGACCTTCTGCTTTCGAGGCAGAAACCTGACCTCTGAGCCACCTCTCCAGCCCCTTAGTAACATTATTAAAGCTAAAAACTTACTTATGACCCAGTAATTCTATTTTCAAGTATATTTCCAATGGCTGTATGAATGCAAGCATACCAAAAGGCATAAACAAAAGCAACATAGCAGTTTTGTATAATAACCACACCTGAGAACAACCCAAATGTCCATTAACAGAATACAAACTGTGGTATATTCACTTAATGGCATATTGCACTTCAATAAAATTGAAAATACTAGCACTATCACATGTATAGATGAGTATGAGAAACCAAACACAGAATAATACATCCTGAGTGTTTCCATTTTATATAAATTTCAAAAGCAGAAATGTTGTATAGAGGTTACCTTAGGAAAGGCATCTAAGTAGTGACCTTCAGGAGTGTTAGAGTGGTCTAATTCTTGACATAAGTGGTAACTATATGGGTCTACTTCCTGAGTAAGTTTAATAGTCTGTACTATAGGTTTTATGCCATACTTTTCCTTATAGCTGGTTTACTTGTGTTGTAGAAGGTAACTGTTTTTGATATGTCTGGTTTATTTCTACCAAAGACTACAGATGTTTTCAAGTAGGAAATAAATGGAAAGTAGGAAGGAATAATAGAAGCAAGATCAAAATTTTATATTTGGGTAACTGAGAATGAAGGAGGAGAGGGCTGGGAAGATGGCTCAGGGGTTTAAATTCTGCCTCAAAAGCAAAAGGAGCTGAGTTCAGATCCCTGATCCCCATAAAAAAGCTAGGTGGAAATGGATTGGTCTGTACTCTGCCCTGAAAGGCAGAGCCTGGGAAACCCCAGAGCAAAATAAAAGGAGGCAGAACATCCAGGATGATTCTTGAATTCACACTTGGGCCTCCACAGGCACACATGATGCCTTCTTCTATATGCCCCCACAAACACACTAACATGCAGACAAACTAAAGTAAAATAAACTGAAATACTTCCTTCTCCCTGTCTTCTCCTGCTCTCCAGCACTTGGGTCTCTCCTCTCCTCCCCTTCTCTCTTCCTCCTCCAATAATGCTGTCATGGGAGCTCTCTCTCATTCTTCTGACCTTAAACTATCTCTTCTACACCCCTGTTCACAGAGCAGATATTTCTGGAGGTGTACTGTCACCCAGTCTAGTAGCAACTACCATGTCCATGCAGAGAATGGGTCTTTGAAGCTAAAACTGAGATTTGCTTTGCTAGGTCTTTTAACAATAGAAGCCCAAAGAGCAGAAAGTAAGTGACTGTATACTCCTCAGCTCTAAAGAGGACATCTAAGTAACCTTCCACCCCAAGGTTCAGGGAATAAAGAAAGAGGAAAGAGCAAGAATGTGAGAGTCTAAGAGTATGGAAAGGTGCGTCCAGACAGTATCTTCTGGTCATGACAGACATAGCTACATCCATGAACTCAGTGAAGCTCTAGCTACTTCCACAAGACCTGCACAAAATTTGGCCTATCAACATTTCACCATAGAAAGGACAAGATTTCAAGAGGCACTGCACTTCCCTGAGAGACTACTGAGGGTTAATGATGGATGGGAGGGGAGAAGCAGCTGCTCTCCTCAATGGTATACTGATACATCATCCATGTGTCAATTAGTATTCAGCCAAAAAGACATGAAAGTAATAAAGAGACTAGTTGAGAAAAAGGTTTACAGTGGGAAAAGGGGGTCGGGATCAGGTGATAAGAGGTGAAATGACATAAATTCTTTGTATTTATGTTTGAAACTCTGAAAGTGTAAAAAGAAAAAAAAAAAAAAATATGTAGGCCCATGCTGCCCCAACAGCTGAGCTTACACTAGAGGATAGGAAGAAGCTTATGTGAATTCTTGCATTACTCTTCAAAGGAATGGCCTGCTCACGTGCTGGCGTACATATGGACACGCACCCATTCGGAGGCCTGGAGGCGTGTTCTCTTGATCCCCTGGAGCGACTTTCCAGGAGGAAGGGAGCAGGAAAGAACCCTGATCACATGTTCCACTGACAAGAGGGGAAAAACTGGCAAGAGCCGTTTCTTCCTGGGGGCGGTCACATCCCCCCCACAAAAACATCCCAGAAAGAACTCGTACAGAGTTTGTGTTGACAGGGTTGGTGACACCCCTGGGAGGAAGTGGTAAAAGATGAACGTGGAAACACGGTCCTTTTTGATCCCACAAGGTGCGTCAGGGAAAATTGGATTTCATTTCGCTCCGGATGGGCACATCTCTTCCCCAGGGGGCCACGAGGCTCCAAGGGGTCAAAGGAAACCCGGCTCCCCTCTGCCCTTACCTCGAGTGGAGTGGGTGGAGTCCCAGCTGGCAGTCTAACCACAACCGGAATCTATTTTTGATGGAGGGGGTGCTCCCAGGTCTGCCCCTGCGGGAAGGCTGGGGCCTTATTAAAGCAGGTCGGTCATGCTCAGCCAGTCGTCGAGGGGAACTTAGGACCTGGCCGACGCACGAGTAACAATCAGGAAAAGGAACTGTGTCCAGAACAAGGTAGGGGCTGAGCGCAAGGACAGCGGGTGGCTGTTGGTGCCCGCGCCATCCACTGGTTGGCCGGCTCACAGGGGTGTTTTCGGGTCTTCTGGAGGGCCAGAGGCTTAGAGGAAACCTTGGGGATGCAGAGGTACGTGCGCAGCGCGACAGGAACCAGGCAGGGCGGAGCCGGCGCGAGAACAGCGGCAGTATTCAGGGAGACGCGGGAGGCGAGCATCGGGGCCACCGGCCGCCGGGCGCCGGGACCGCGAGCTCGTGCCACCCGCCGGCTGCCAGTTCCCGTCACTCGTCGCACCGCGTTTCCCCCCACACCCCGCCCCCAGCGCGCGAAGTGAAGGAAAGGGGCCGGGCCGAGGCTGGGCCCGCCTTCCCCAGCGCCTGATTGGCTGCGGCAGTTGTCCATCCGGAATCTATTTTTGATGGAGGGGGTGCCACCGGGTCTGCCCCAGATCACGTTTGCCACCCGCAGCCAACCACTCTTGCCCAAGTCCACTGGCCAGAAGCAATTGTGGGTGAGCGAACTCGGCGCCCCGGTCCCCTTCCAGGTCCCCCGCATCGCTCCAGTCGGTATATCCTGCCCTCCCCGGCCACCTCCCCATCGTGGAAGTGGGGTGGCGGCCTCGTCGTAACGCAGAAGCGAAATGTAGCAAGCCGGGTGTAGGAGTTGGACGCTGGCCTTGGCTGGGGGTGTAGTGGGGCGCGCACGGGGGTCGAGAGGGACTGAGGAGGAGGAGTGATGAGAAGAGGGGCTACTCAGCACCCACCGAGACCGCGGGCCCTTGCTGCCACTCTCCAGGCGCCCCATTCCTCCCAAGCGAAGGGCAGGTCAGTGCTGTTGGTTTTGGCGGGGTGGGTGGCGAGGGCGGGTACCCTGGCGAGCGATGCATTTGCTGGGTCCTGAGTTGTAGAGGAACGGCGTAGGCCACCCAGTTGCTTCTTCCACGTTCTGGTGTTGACGATACGAGTGGTTTTTGTCCCAGCCTGAAAAGAGATACTGCGTCCCGAGGCCTCGAGGTGGGTCTGGTCTTCCTGGGAACGTGTGCGAAGGACCGGCCTGCCCCCTTGTGAGCCCTCTCCCAGGTTAAGTAGCCTGCCAGGAAGAAGGGAAGAATAGGGGCGTAGAATTTTAGCGGACTCAGAAACTTCCCTGGCTTAGGGGCCGTGGGCCAAGAGGTTTCCTGTCCGTTGGCCGACTAGTGAAGACCTTTGAAAACAACAGCACTGTGTTTAAGGAGATTGGAAAAGGGGGCTTGTCTGGTTACAGAATTGACAGAAGACCAAGCTTTTCCTCCCAATGATGACTAATTGTGAATGTTCAGAACACATAACAGGTTTTTAGTCCTACCTGTGGAAACCCTTGGAAATTTAGTTTTTGCTTGTGAGAGCCATTCTGGATATAGAATAAGTTGGAATAAAGGCTGGAGATTCCCTTAGTTAAAGAAAAGTGGAGCCAGGACAGCCAGAGACATGAGTTGGGAGCAGAGATGTGCTGGGAGCAGAGACGTGTTGGGAACACTGAATATTAGCTTGAAGCACTTGGATTTGCCTTGCTTTGTTTTTCTTCCTCCTCCTCTTGTCTAAGAATTCCATTATGTCCAACTGTTGGTAACCCTAGGGAACAGTCGCCTTAGGCTGTTGAAGAAGGTAATAACTAATAGTTTCACTGTGTCTCTTCAAACGGAAATAATTGCCTTGTCCTATCAAACCAAGTGTTGCGGAGAGAAATAGAGACCGGCCTGGACCAGAGTCAGCTCTGAGCTTTTTGTAACATTGTTGACTCTCAAGGGCAGGAGTGGGTAGGCCTCTGGCTCCTGGCCTTGGCCTGGCAGGCTTGCCCCACTGCTTGGGGAGTCCTCTTAGCATTTTTTTCCCCAGAGGCTAGGGCAAATGAAGGAGGGGAGGTCTTCTTTCAGTGATTAGCAAGTATTCCTGTTTACTTGCCATCTCATTATTGCTGTGCTAACAGTCGTCTTCTGCAATGGAGAGGCTGTGTAAGGAATTGGCTGCTGAATTTGTAGGTTGCCCCACTAAGGGACCACGCTTAAGTAATATTGTGTTCTCAGTGGAATTCAAAACATCCCTGTCCACCCCAGATTGCTGGAAGGCAATGTCAGTGCCTCCTACACAGCATCTTCTTGTAGAGTGGTGGGTTGCTGGCTGGAAAGATGATAGGAATAGACTCCTTTATGCCTCCAGGTGAGGGCTAGATTGAGTAATTTAGTGGAAACGGGGCAGCAAATAGCCAACTCTATAACAAAATGCTGCATACCCTGGAGGATTATCTCAGTAGGAACTTTGTCATGACAATGTAATAACATGTAATAACAATCTTTCTCTCTCTCTCTCTCCCCCCCCCCCTCCCCACATAAGGTATTACACACAGATTCCTGTTACTTTAAGAACAAGGCAGCTGGGAAAATACAAGAATTTCCCAAGAAGGGAGAAAATCCCTTGAAGAGAGGGTAAAGGTGGCAGATACTGGCCTGGGACCAACCAAGTCTGAGTTGCTGTGGAGAGCCGAAGGCGCTCAGCAGGATTAAAGGGAAGAAGCGTCAGCCCCAGTGCAAAACTCGCTCAGCTCTTCCCAGGGAAGGGCTGCTGCAGCAGGCACTCCAGACTCAGGTTGGGCCCTTGTCTTTCGAATGCCCCGGTTCTGTGGAGCAGATCACTGAGAACCAAAGATTCTTCCTGGACGGGGCGGCTGGAGGCGCCTGCACCCCTAGTGGCAGCTGTTGCGCCTGGTGAGGAGTTTCTTGTTTCCCTCCAGCTCTCTGCTGCAGTGCTTGATGGGGCTGCCTGTTGGTCAATCAGTGTTTGCAGTGCCTGGTAGGAACCGAGAGCCGCGGGAAGAGGTCCTGCGGCACCCAAGCCTGGGCTTACCCCAAGACTAAGTTCTTTCCTGAATTAGAGACAGAGAAAGAAAGCACAAAAGGAAGTTGTCTCCTCTTCTCCTCCCTGCCTGTCATGTCCTCTAAGCCAGAGCCAAAGGACGTCCACCAGCTGAACGGCACTGGCCCCACTCCCTCTCCCTGCTCTTCAGATGGCCCTGGGCGAGAGCCCTTGGCGGCGACCACAGAGTTCCTAGGGCCTGATGGGGCCGCGGTGGAGGTGGTAGTGATTGAGTCTCGAGCCAACGCCAAGGGGGTTCGGGAGGAGGACGCCCTGCTGGAGAATGGGAGCCAGAGCAACGAAAGTGACGACGTCAGCACAGACCACGGGCCTGCACCACCTTCCCCGCTCAAGGAGACCTCCTTTTCCATTGGACTGCAAGTACTGTTCCCCTTCCTCCTGGCAGGCTTCGGGACGGTGGCGGCTGGCATGGTGCTGGACATTGTGCAGGTAGGACCTATGGAGGGCGCGGAAGCTGGTGAGCACCGACTGCCTTTGCCTCTTGGAAAACTGTGTCTCTTGGAACTTCCTCTCCGCTCCTCTGTCAGAAGCAACTGCTGCTTCTTAGACTAATACTTCCCTACGGATGATCTCTATGATTTCTTTGTGATTTCTTTGATAGCCTTGATTTCTCTGTTATTTTCTGCAGAAGCCAAGTAGTCCTGGAGAGGTGGTCAGGGCTGTGTTGCTTAAGTAGCAGAGATGGTTCCAGAACTCAGACTGAAAGGAGGGAGAGAGGCAGGCCCGTTGCTATGCCTCTTGTGGAGCTCAGCTCCGTAGGAGGCCTTTTGGATAGGTCTCCTCCTTATGTCTTCTTTCTTCCTCCTTTTCTTGAGGTTTTAAGGATACCCGTGCTCGAAAGCTCTGCTTCCCTCTATTCCCCTGCTGGGCAGGAATTTGCTTAGCTGCCAAGAGGGTCTCAGATGAAGTGAGAAAGTTCTTTCAAGGCATTTTGTGTTACTTATCTTCCTGCATCTTTGGCACTGTCCCTTTGGGGAATGAGGCTGGGCACATGCTAACAACCGATATGTGATTTAGAAGATTGGTGTAAGAAAATTTAAAACAGATATAGGTGCTCTGCATGGGAACCAAAATGCATCCAGGTCTAGGCAGAACCATTGGTTTTTCTCTTGTCATTCAGCTGGGCAAACAGGTCTCTTCATGAGGATACAGAGTAGAAAGAATAGTAAGAGTTGGTAGGACTTGGGAGCTAAAAGCCAGTGATGTGCTGTGTTTAGTGTACTGAGTCAGGACTTTACCAGGACCTCCAGGTTAAAGAGACAAAGTTTTATTTCTAGGTAAAGGTTTCTGAATCTCAGTAAATCATGCAGAATGCTCTAAAGGTCCTGAGTTAATAGTTAACATGTATCAAGTTCCTGACAAATGTTGACTGTATCCTAGGTACTCCAAGAAATACAGAAGCAGAAGGAGATTTGACCTGTGCACTCGAGGACCCTCACTCCCTGAGTTCCCTGGGATCCCTCCCAGAAGACCGTGAAGCTCAGTCAGATCTCCCCCAGCTAACACTGCAGACCAAGCACATAGATGCAATGACTGCCCAAGGGCTCCCAGGCTGTGGTCCCAGGGGACTGAAGGTGGCGGGTCTTAGGTGCTTTCAGTAGTGTCTTGTAGACTCTGAGTCCTCCAGGAGAACCTTGCGCCTTTGTTAACTGATTAGAAAGGTGCTTGTTCTCGCCAAAGTGTCTGGTTCTACCTCTCCTTTCCCCAAACCTGTTGTGAGGATTTTTCCTATTTGGAGGTTAGAAAGCCAGCCGAGAGCTTTAGACTTCCCCCTGGTGGGTGCTGCACCTCTGGGACAGTGAGCAGGGGCCGGAGGGCAGAAAGTATGAAACTGGAGTTGCATCTCTCCAGTTCTTCCATCCCTTTTCTGTGGCCCTGGTTCTCACTCATAACAGTTTTGGGGGTCTAGAAGGATACCTCCAGGGCTGGAGATGTAGTTCAGTGTTTACCTAGCACGGACAAAACTGTAGTTTTCTCTACACTACAAAAAAAGGGGAGCGTTATACAACCAGTGTCCAGTGGTTTATAGTTTCTGGATAGCAGAGCATTTAGGAACTTTTTTGTAACTTAAGAAGTAGAACATACTCATCTCCGCTTTGCAGATAAGGAAACTGTAGCATAAAGATGCCCTTGGTCATCTGTCCTCTGAGCCTGCACTACTAACCTCTGTGACCTCCATCATGGCCAGAGTTTGCCAGTTGGTTTAAGACTGTAAGAAGCCTGCTGCGTTTGTCTTGTTCAGAAGAACAGACAGACTGGAATTTGGTACAACTGGACTTAGCTTTTGAAGTAAATAAGAACAAAGGTTCTTGGTGAGAGAGAGAAGATTCCAGTCCCCATCCTTCTACACATCAGAGTTCTGGAGTGGAAGCAGCCTTCTGATGTTTTGCCTAAGAACTCAAAACATCCAGAGGCCTCGGTAGTAGGGGACTAGGAGCTGCCACCCTACACCCACACACAGTAGCACCTCAACTCTCCCCAGACCTAGGACCCAGCTGGTGTGAATGACAATAGCCGGCTTGTTCCTGTGCCCCTCCCCCAGGCTTCCCAACACAGCTGAACTGAAGCAGGGCCTGCAGATGGCCGGAGCAAGATCGCAGGAGAATTCTCAGTCCAATTCAGAAAAGTGATGGGAGTGACAGTGCTCCTGGATACAGGCTTCACACCAGTATTCTCCTCTCAAAAACTAAAATAGCCTACAGTGAGGCAGTCTGAAGTGCCTAAAGGGACTACCCTGTCTGAAGAAAAGATCCCATGGCTTAGAGCAACAAGAACTCTATGTGGGCCTTGGTGTAGATTCCTCTCCTCCACTGTTGAAGATGAGGCTTTTCCTGAAAGATCCACCCCTGTCTCCTCTCTGTTTTTTGCTCCACTCCCCCCATGTAGTAGCTGCTGCAGTGAAATAAGGAACTTGCCAGCGTACCAAGGACAGACTGGATTGCTGTTTGCGCTGACTTGCCTACCATGGCCAAAAGTTCTTGCAGCTTTTTGGGAGAAAAGCAGGTGTGGGCTCATGGTTGGCTTCAGAAAAAGACTGGGTAGGAGCCCCACAGTGCTTAGGTTTCTCCCCTCCCTCCTTCCCGCTTCTGTCCTGGACTTTTGAAGACGTCATGTCCCCTTTTTTCTATTAGTCTTTGTGATCAATAGGGGTGTCAGGTAGTATCTTGTGACTATTGGAAATCCCCTCTAGGTTAGTCCCAAATCGGTATTTTCACTTACTCCCTAATGGTTAAGGATTCAAGGGAAATAGACCCCTCCCCCACAAAGATAAAAATAGATGGCAGCCTGGCCTTGGGGGAGTGGGGTGGAAGTGGTGGTGTGGAAGGCAACAGACCTCTTTGAGTTGGTCTGTCCTGGAGGCCACTGGCCCTCCCAGGCAACCCACTCAGATTCCGTCGCCCTCAGTCACCCTTCTGCTCTTGCCATCTCTGCTTTCTGCATGCTGCATCCTTTCCTCAGGCCACATGGGAAGGCACAGGCCTCTGTTCCCACCGCTTGAACACCCCTGGTAGCCTCTGAGGTGGTGAGCCTCAGGGAGCTGGAGGCTAGGGTTGCTGTGATCCAGCACGATGGGTCGTTGAGGAGCCTGCTGCCCAGAACCTGCATGGGGGGTTAGCATAATTCTCATCTCTTCCGGGCCCTTTTCCTTCTTGCCACTCTCCTCCTGGAGCAGAACGCTGAGCAGAATGTTTCAAGGCAGGTGGGCATCAGCGTGTGAGGCCAGAAGTGGAAGAGCAGGTGGGATGGCCAAGGAAAAAGTCACAGAGCAGGATCTCTGAACTTGGAGGCTTAGGAGGATTGTGCCAGGTCTGGGTTTTGAGTGTGGGGGCAGCCATTCCATCCCTTGCTTCAGAGTATCAGGAACTGGGGAGAGAGGACAAAAGCAATAAAGGGCTAGGCTTATTGAAGCTTTAAAAATCCACAGATACTGAGCTGGAGAGATGGCTCAGGGGTGAAGACTCTGCCTCCCAGGCAGAAGGACCTGAGTTTGAAGAACAGATCCCACGTTAAAAAAAAAAAAAAAAATAGAAGTGGCAGTAACCTATACTTCCGACTCTGGAAGGCAGAGCCTGGGAAATCACAGGCGAAGTGAAAAGGAAGTAGAAGCAATCCAGGGTGATGGTGAAGTCACCCATGGTCCTCCAGGGACACAGGGTAGCCTCTGATACACATATATACACATACATATAAATAAACAAACAAACAAAAAATCCACAGGGAGTCCTCCCACCCCACCCTACCAGCCACAATATCACCCACCAGCGAGGCAGTTTCCTGGACCTTTATCTGTCTGTAGCAGGATAGCACAGGTGGTAGCTTACTTAGCTGATGGCTGCGACGACTGGTTTGACTTCAGGAAGGGACACTCCCCACCAGGGTGAACTAGATGGGCCTGAACTGGGCCACAGGAGAAAAAAGAGCCACCCAATCCTTCCAACTCCTAACCTCAGAACCACTCTACTTCCTGGCTGTTTTCCCTTCCCAGAGTGCCATGTATACGTGCAGATCAAAGCCTCTCCTTCCTGAGCTGTACGTTTGAGAAAGTTTTGTGGGCAGGGAAAATATTACATGCAAGAATTGACTCCTGACTCAGATGCCAGCTTGGCCTTTGCTGTGCCAAGGGTCAGGCAGTTTGAATTACCAGCTGTATTCAGTCAGGGCTGGGAAGACTTTTGTGTGGGTCCATTACTCTCATTTCGTTGCCTGTATGTCTCATCCCATTCCTCCTAAGACCCCAAACTTTCAGATCCTCCAGTAATTAAAAAAAAAGATGTATATGTGCTGGGAGAAGAGATTTTGGGGGTGCTTATTAGTTATGGTAGCCTGAGATTTCACTGTGCTTGGTACATTATTTTATCTTTTTTTCTGAGACACGGTTTTATTGCAATCCTACCTCAGTCTCCTGAATGCTAGAGTTACAGGCATATACCACTATTCCTGGCTGCATTTTAGTTATAATGATACGTAATAGTTCTTGAAAATTTAGAAGTTACTCATCTTACGCACTTTGAGTGCTTCCTTCTGACTCTTTGCCCTTTGCTGGCATGTTCCCACTACCTTTACCTGCATGAAGAGCTTAGCTTTCAGGATACTGGCAACTTGAGAATACATGGGCAGGTGTTTGGGAGCAAGGATGGGAAGCTGTGCCCAGGACTGATGAGGTGGCTCATGCGGGCTACCTCAAAAGAAGAAAAGATTCACCTTTCCCAGTGTTTGGAAAGGACTAGTTGTTCCTATGTCTGCCTGAATGGTTAGGAACTACCCAAGTCTAGACCCTTTAAAAGGCCCCAAAAGATTCGTAGGGCAAAGAGCTCAAAACCAAGAGTTTGGATGACATGTCCTTCTCTAGTTCCTGTTCACTATCTTACATACCCCCCCAAATACACAGCAAGGTTCTTGCTTTATGAGACCATCCAGTCCCCAGCCACCTTTGGTCCCTGTCCCCTCTGATAGCCTTGCTCCTCTTTTTATTACTGTCACTTAATTTTTTGAAAGGGTATCTATGTAACCCAGGCCATCTTCAACCTGACAATCCTCCCGTCTCACCTTCTGAGTACTGAGATTACAAACATACACGATCTGATGGTGTGGCGGGCAGAGGCTGTTGACGGAGCAAAAGTCACATAGCATGACACTTGTCATCTTCACCATTTTTAGGCGTGCTAAGTATATTCACAGTAATGTGCAGGTCTGCAGAACCTTTCATTTTCTCTAGCTGAATCTGCATCTCTCAAACACTGATTTCTTTCTCCCAGCTCCTAGCAACTACAATTCTGCCTTTGTTTCTATGAATGCTTTGGCTACTTTAGAATAACTCATTTAAGTGGAATTCATATAGTATTTATCTTTTTGTGACTGACTTGGCTTTGTTGATATGTCTTTAAGATTCATCCTTGTTCTTGCATGTGCATTAGTTCCTTTTTAAGGCTGAATGATATGGTTTGGATATTTCAAATTTTGTTAGTCCATTCATCTATTGATGGACACTTGAGATACCTCTACCTTTTGACTATCATGAATAAATATAACTAAGAATGTGGGTATACAGCTATTTCTTCAACATCCTGCTTTTACGGACTAGAAAGATGGCTCAGGGGTTAAGATTCTGTCTCACAAGCAGAAGGTCCTGAGTTTAGATCTTGGGTCCCACATAAAAACGCCAGGCAGAAATGGTAGTGGCTTGTACTTCTGGCCATGGTGGGCAGAGCATGGGAAATCCCAGAACAAGCAGTCCAGGATGATTCCTGAAGTCACTTTTGATCCTCCACAGGGACACACAGTGCGCACACGCACACACACATGCACACACACACACAAAAGATCCTGCTTTCAATTATTTTTTTGGCTGAGTACTCAATACTCAGTAGTAAATACTAAGGATAAGTACTAGGATTGCTAGATCATACAGATATTCTATATATTTATTTACTTATTTATTTTATGTGCGTATGTTTGTAGTATATACATACTTTATAAATGTTCAAGTTGATTTGTGCACGGGTGCACGTGCACAGGGAGGCTACAGGCTGACATTAAGTGTCTTCCCGGTTACTTTAAATAGGCAGGGTCTCTCACTGAATCTGGAGCTTATTAATTGGCTAGACAAGGTGCTCAAGCAAGCTCTGGGGATCCATCTGTCTGCACGTTCCCACCATTGGCGTTCCAGATGTGCCATTGTGTCTGGCTTTTAGGTGGATCTTAGTGATCCAAACTTAGGTCTTCCTGCTTTTGCACGGCAGGCACTTTACTAAATGAGCCATTTTCCCAGCTTATTTGTTTATATTTGAGACATGTCAAATCTTTCCATCTTGACTTGACTAGCATTCACTGTGTAAACTAGACCAGCCTTGATCTTTTAGCAGTGCCTGTGTCTCTCAGGTTCTGGGTGTATAGCCCGTCCCACCTCAGGCAGCCTATTTTTAATTTGTGAAACTACCAAACTGTTTTTCATAGGAGCTGAAACATTTACAATACCATCAGAAGTGCATAACAATTCAATTTCTACATCTTTGCCAGTATTTAGTATTTTGTTTGCTTGCTTAACCATTTTAACAGGTGAATCTGTAGCTCTGATTTGCAGTTTTGCTTATCTTTAATAGTGCCTCAATATTGCAAGTGCCTTTTAGAGACCATCCTATCTGGCCTCTGAGTTGAACATTTTAGGCAGGAACTTGAGGCACTTGTACTTTGTTTGAATCCACAGCTAGTCAATGTGAGGACATATGTTGGGGAGATAACATGACCCATCCCTCACCCTCTCCCTCTCCCACCCTTCCACCCCCCACCCTGTGTCTTGTAGACAGACTCAAGAATGTCCTCACAGTGCCCTTGTCCATTATAACTCTTTGCCTCCCAACTAACCTACACATGTCTACCTGCCCCTCCTCTCTCCCCACACCTGAAAGCTTCCCATTCTTAAAGGAAACTCCGTTCTCCCTTAGGGCAAGGAGACATAATTACAGCCTTGTTTTTGCTGGACTTCAGTTTCAATAACAGCTAAAGGGTTTTTAGCCAATCTTGGCTCTTACATTTTCCTTCTTAGCACTAATTAGTGTAACACTTTCTGAACCAGAATTTCCTCTTGTGCAAAATGGAAACAATAACCTCTCATGTGTTTGTCGAGACACTTGAAGTGCATTAATATATATCAGCCAAAGAAGTTGGTGGGAGTATCAGGACTAATTGATTTAGGACTAGAAAGCATGTCTCCTGACTCTAATCGGGCCTCTTCTTTCAGGGGTGCACCTGCTTCAGCTAGCTGAACAACTGAGGGAAGCAAGTGAGCTGAGGGAGTGAGGAGAAATAAAAGCTCCTTGCAGACCAGCGCGGGGTGAGGGGGGGTGTGTGGACTAGGTTCAGAGCCTGTGTGAGAGTCCCTGCAGCTGAGGCCCAAAGCCCTTGGAGATAAAAACCAAACAAATGCTCTAATCACCCCAGTCCCAGCCCTGTGGAGCCCAGCTCTCCACAGCTGAGACAACACTACCCAAGGCGGAGGCCACAGAGAAACTGGATGAAAGGCAAAGGGGCTGTGAAGTACTGTTTGAGAGGGGATCACAAAGGATTCTAAGATGTAAAACAGCTTGGGGTAGCTCCTCTGTGGTCTCCCCAACTCCCTTTTCTGTCTTTAGGAAAACAGACAGAAGAGATGAATCCATGCTAGGGGTCTTCCTGTTCTGGGATGGGAAGCGGGGGGAGCTGTAGTTTTTGAAATCCATGCCCCTACTCTCCTTCCAAGATTCTTGGGGGTAAAGTGGTTCACGTGTTCATTTCTGCTGGTTTCCTGTCCTCACACTTATCCATACTCTGTTTAGGGTGCCATCCCCTTTGAGGCACTGAAATCTTGAACTCCTGTCTTCACCTTGCAGCACTGGGAGGTCTTCCAGAAGGTTACGGAGGTCTTTATCCTGGTGCCCGCGTTGCTGGGCCTGAAGGGGAACCTGGAAATGACCCTGGCATCAAGGCTATCCACTGCGGTGAGTGTCCTAGCCGTGGAGAGCCGGGGAAAGAGGCAAGGAAGATGTGGGCATAGAACCAGAGACTAGAAGGTGGCTACGTAGCTGCCCAAGCCTGGGGAAGAAAAGGAAGGCCCAGCTGGGCAGGTGGGAGGGAGACCCCAGACTGGGAGTCGTGCTCCTGGGAAGCAGCCCCCACTCAGAGAGGGCTCCCAGCCGTGGATTAGGACGTCCCAGCCATCTCTGGACACTCGCCCCATCCCCTGCTTCGCAACCTGCCTCGTGACTGTTTAGACAGCTTTGACAGGCAGGCATCATGCTGGTTCCCCCCAGCCACACAGGTGGGGGCCTCCTCTGATCTCCAGCCCTACTCTGCAGCTGGACAGGAGCAGAGCCAGGCCTTCCACACGCCCCTCCCAGTCATTCCCTTTCCCCATGGCAGCTTGTTCTTCAAGCTTATTCACGATACCTCTACTTCCCACCGCCAAATAATCAACCACAACAATTCTGGGACTAAGCCAGATGCAGGGCCACAGAGGGCAAGGCAGGAAATGATAAAATTCAGGAAGCGAGGGCTGTCCCTGTCATGGTCAGGAGCCTGGAGAAGATGGTAGAGAAGGCAGCCAACCTAACCCATCCCGACTTGCTCTTCCTTTTTCCTGGCCGGTGCTAACCACTCCTTCCTGGCAGGTTGGGCCGGCCCCAGGCCAGTCAGTGACCTTGCCTTCCCTAGGAGAGTAAGATGCTTCATAGCCCGGGAGGACCATGCTAATCCCTATGTCAGTGAGCTGCCTGAGTGCTCGTGGGGTCTGCCTCAGCTTCACTTACGTCCTGAGATGCAGTTGCCCTGGAGCCCACTCCCAATACTCGTCCAGCTGCAGAATCTAAGTCTTTAGTTCTTTCCTCATACCCAGAACTCTTGACCCTAACTCGCTTTCCTAGGATTTCCATGTTCTGGTTTTGGAGTCCTAGGACACGTGCACTTCTTTTTGTGCATGTGTGTAGTCCAGAACTCCAGCCTCTCATACTTTCTCTCCCAGGCCAACATTGGACAAATGGACACACCTAAGGAGCTCTGGCGGATGATCACAGGGAATATGGCCCTCATACAGGTAAGCAAGCAGGGACCAGAGAGGGGAGGTTAAACATTTCCACAGTCAGGTTATCACTGAAAGACTCTGGCAGCCCACCTGACTCCTTAACATCCTACCAAACAGCTCTAGAGGGAGCTTTTCCAGGAGAAAGACCAAGACAAGGAGAGTCCAGTAGCTCCCATGTCACATGCAACATGTCACCTGGCAGGTGGTACAGGGGCCTTTGAGTCCACTCGCATTCTAGCAGTAGAATCAAACTCAGTCTTCCCAAGAGGCTACTCGGATTCCAGACTGAGCATTCCCCCCTTAGGTCCCAAATCTTGACTGTGGACTGTTGATCTTCACCCCATGCCCAGCGGAATGCCAAGTCAGTCAGTAACATACCTTGGGTTCCTGCGGGGTACACTGCCCTATATTAGTGCCAGAGATGGAACTAAATAAAGACATCCTTTCAGTCCTCAAGGCTGCCCAGTCCAGCCTGCCCACTAGGGCTGTCAAAGGCCAGGCAGAGGTCCCCTGAGTAGTCAGTGACCTCTGTCCCAGGCTCTCCACATCACCACACCTCTCTCCAGGTTCAGGCCACGGTGGTGGGTTTCCTGGCATCCATTGCAGCCGTCGTCTTTGGCTGGATCCCCGATGGCCACTTTAGTATCCCGCATGCCTTCCTGCTGTGTGCCAGCAGTGTGGCCACAGCCTTCATTGCCTCCCTGGTGCTGGGTAAGGAAGGGAAAGAGGCACAGGGGTGGGGAGGCCGCCCCCGAGGTATTGCCTGTGCCTGACTTCTCCAGGCTCTGTTTGTTGATGACCCTTTTCTCTCCTCGCCGTTCCTGCTTGCCTCCCGTTCTTCGCCAGGTATGATCATGATTGGAGTCATCATTGGCTCTCGAAAGATTGGGATCAACCCAGACAATGTGGCCACACCCATCGCTGCCAGCCTGGGCGACCTCATCACCTTGGCACTGCTCTCGGGCATCAGTTGGGGACTCTATCTGGAACTGAGTGAGGCTGAAGCCACTGAGAATGGCTCGGATGGACTCCAGGGTGGGATTGGGAGAGGTGGGAGCCATTTTGCAACTCTGTGAGGATTTCTCTCTCCTATGTTCTTAACTATTGAACGATTTGTCACAATTCCTTATCTTAAAGTGAGGCTAAGCACTGATCTCATGCCACGCAGGGCAACAGGCCAGAAGGAAGAATATCAGAAATACATTCCTCCTTGGTCCTGTGGATTTTGCCTCCTTTAGAGGGGTGAGATGTGGAAAGGGGAGAAGAAAGAAACTGAAGGCTAGGATGTGCCTGCAAACTAAAGAAGGGGATAGGAGGTAGTGATTTCTAGCATCAAATCAAGAAACCAAGCATCTCGTCCTTGCCTCGATAATAAGCTTATGAGCCGGGCATGACGGTATATACTGTGGCCCCAGCTACTCGGGTGGCTGAAACACGAGGCTGATGAGTATTAGGTCATACTGGGCTACATAGCAAGACCTTGTCTCAAAGCAAAAACAACTAGTGCCTGAGTAGCTCTCTGCCTTGGTTTCGTTTTCTACAAAATGGACAGAGGCGACCAACCTCCTGGGTATGAGAGACGATCAGAGGAGGTGGTATGTTTCTAGACCTTTAAGATAGGATTGCTGTTGATTTCTTGGGACATTTGTGGGTGGAGGTGGGGGACGCTGGGTGCTGGAGGCATAGTGCTCATTTCCCTCTGGTCTCTGCCCCCTCAGAGCACTGGCAATACATCTACCCTTTGGTGTGTGCCTTCTTTGTGGCCCTGTTACCTGTCTGGGTGGTACTGGCCCACCGGAGCCCAGCCACAAGAGAGGTGTTGTACTCGGGCTGGGAGCCTGTCATCATAGCCATGGCCATAAGCAGGTAGGCTGGGACCCTGAATACACACCCTCACCCCACTGCCATTGCCATAGACTCCATGTGAAATCCTGGAGTGGAGAGTATTGGGCAGAGCTTGGAGAGACATTCAGTAGTGTCAGTCACATGTTCTCCAGCAAGTGCCAGGAACCATCTGAACTGGGTTTCATTCCAAAGCAGAATATATGAACCTTCGGAACTCAAAAGGTGCAGCTGATTCAGGGACACATGTGATGGCATCAGGACCCGGGACTCTCCGTCTCTTAGCTCTGCTTTTCTCTGCAGTGGCCAGCAGCCTAACTTTTTACTCTTCTGCCTTCTCCCAGTTACAGCAGGAGGAGAAATTTCTTTCCCTGAATGGTTTCACAAAGCCCCAGCAGTCACAAGAATACCACTGATTCCTTCTCATTGGGTCTTTTCTAATCACGTCTGCCCCTAAGCCAATCAGAGCTGGTTACCTCCGAGAGGAGCCTAGCGTTGTTCCCAGAAAGGGCAGTACAGCGAGCTGACATCAGGGGCCTTCACAGACAGATGACTTTGATGATGTTCTCTTAGTCAGCGCAGAGGGTGGCTGTAGACTACTTGACCTAGTACCACTGCCTCAGACCAAGTCTCTGCATGGAGTCAGGGGAGGGAAGAGACCACATTGCAGCAACTGGTTGAGGCAGGGGAAGGCAGGACTGAAAGAGATGCCTGGGAGGCACCTTGACACCCTTTGTCCCTAGAGAAAGGTGGGCCTGTGCCTCTCATCTTGGGGACTAAAGCAGAACCTTCCGTGGTCTTTGTGTCATTTTGTCTTTGTGTCTCTCTAGCGTGGGAGGCCTTATCCTGGACAAGACTGTGTCAGACCCCAACTTTGCAGGGATGGCTGTCTTCACTCCCGTGATTAATGGTGAGGCATTAGCATCAGATGCTGTGGAAAAGAGGAAAGGCATGGGAGGAGAAGGAGCAGGGTATAGAGGGTTGAGTTAAATTTTGTGCCACTCAGGGTTCTAGCAGGCTAGAGAGTCCAGCTCAGAGATATCGAGCCTTTCTGAAAGGACTAGATAATGTTCACATAAACCCCTAATGAGACGTAAGTCAAGTCCCCTATGCATAAATGACAAAGAACAAGAAGATGGCTCCCTCTCACTCTTTCCTGTCTGTGAGTCTGATTCCCATGTGTCTCTGCAGGTGTTGGGGGCAATCTGGTAGCTGTGCAGGCAAGTCGCATTTCTACCTTTCTCCACATGAATGGCATGCCAGGGGAGAACTCTGAGCCAGCTCCTCGTCGCTGCCCCAGTCCGTGTACCACCTTCTTCAGCCCTGGTAACCAGTCCCAACCTCTCAGGTCCATTCCCACCCTGGAGGGAGGGGGATCTACAGACGTGAACTATGAGGAGCAGCTAGGACTGGGTTATGACGCTACTCTGAAGAACAGAGCCCGGGTAGCCCATTAGAGCGAAAGTTGTCTGCTGCCCTAAGGTATGGCGTGGATCCCCCTCCTTACAAAGCTCTCTCCTCTGAACGCAGATGTGAATTCTCGCTCAGCCCGAGTCCTCTTCCTCCTTGTGGTCCCAGGACACCTGGTGTTCCTCTACACCATCAGCTGTATGCAGGGTGGGCACACCACCCTCACTCTCATCTTCATCATCTTCTACATGACAGCTGCACTGCTCCAGGTATGGTCCAGTGGAAAGGGGACCCTGATGGCATCAGACACCCTGCCACTTATTTCTCGAGGCATAAACGGCCAGTCATCAGTAGATAGAGCTCAGGAGAACACGCTGTGACTCTAGTGGAGTCACTAACATGCTTTGTGACTTTAGCGCAGCTGTTTCCCTTCTCTGCATCAGCGATATATCGACAAAGTGAAAAGAATAGTCCCAGTGAGCATTAACCGCTCATCCTCTGTCCCTTTGGCCTTATTCCAGAGTTCCACATGAGTCTGTTTTCCATCCAAACCATTGCACAAGATTAATCCATCTTTAGGACCCCATCCAGCCTTGCCTTTCTATAAGTCTGTGATACCTTCTCCCTGTAGTATTACTGCATTCTGCTCAGCCATTTCTGTATCGATAAACACTTTTTCCTCTAACTTCCCAACCCAGCCTTTAGGAATCTTGGCAAGGACTGGGCTGAGAACCAACTATATGCTGTTTCACAGTTGCCACACTTCCTTGCAAGGGTGGGCATGGGCCTCCCTGATGAGAAAACGGGAGAAAATGGGCATGCTAAGGGTTCATGCCTCGGCATAGGTTGGAAGGTTAAACCTTAGTTCCATTATCCCTTCTGAATACGCTGAGCTTTTGTCTTGACTTTTGCCTTGACTGTATCTATGGAGAAGCAAAGTGTGACAGACACTTGAGCTTCTATAAAGTTCTTCCATATCCCTCTGCCATCTCCTCCCTGCATATGTCCCAGGGGTGATTGGGAGGCTAGATGTGAAGACAGCTGCTACCATCCCCATCCTGGGGCATGTCCTAAAGCTTCCCTGGCCACACTCTGTGTATGTGTGTGTGTGTGTGTGTGTGTGTGTGTGTGTGTGTGTGTGTGAAGGCACTGTGTGATCCTGTGGAGGACCAAGGTAACATCAGGAATTGCTTCTCCTCTACTTTGTTCTGGGATTTCCCAGGCTCTGCCCACCAGGGCCAGAAGTACTAGCCACCACCACATCCACATGGCTTTTTTACATGGGATCTGGGATCTGAACTCAGGACCTTCTGCTTGTGAGGCAGAGTCTTAGCCTCCTGAGCCACCTCTTCAGCCCCCTGGCCACAGTATTAATTTGTGACTCTTCTGCCCCTGTTGGAGAAGGTGCCAAGTTACAGGGGACCAGATCTCACCCAGAGCTGGGGCCACAGGAGTACAGGACAGCTTCATACAGTGAAAAGGAAATGTGAGGATTCTAGAGCATGAATCCCTAGTTTTCTTAGAAAGAGGACAAGAGAGCAAGCCAGACTCTGGCTTCTGACTCTCTTAAGGGTTCTAGTCCTGTATTTGAGTCTCTTAGGCAGAATTTTCATACAACAGTATCTGCAAAGTACATGGAGAATACCCACCTGACCCTCCCTTCCAGAGGGGTGATGGCTCATTAAGTAAAGTGCTTAAATAAAGTGCTTAAAGCATGATGACCTGAGTTTAGAGCCTCAAAACCCATGTAAAAGTCAGCCTCTGTAGCTCAAGCATCTGATTCTTAGGGGAAATGGGAAGTGAGGCAGAAGAATCTCCAGAAATTCATGGGTCAGCTAACCTGGCTTATGTAGCAACAAAGAGACCCCATCTCAAACAAGGTGGAAAGGTGAAGACCAGCACTTGAAGGTTGTTCTTTAACCTCCACACGTGGACCATGATACATGTGCACCTGTATTCACACACACACACACACACACACACACACACACACACACATCACACTTGTGCACATATGCAAAAGAATGATCTCCCTTACCCCAGATTTCCTTGTTGGGTCCTAACCATCTAATGCTCATGGATGTAGTCATTTAGGAACCCCAATCAAGATTTTACAGAGGCAGGCTTGCCTCACCATAGTGTTCTGGGTGAAGTGTCACTCCAATTTCAGAGTGCATGTGAATGTTTTTAAAAGGCAGATTCTGATTCAGGAGGTCCAGTGGTGGGCCTGAGAGTCTGCATTTTTACATGCTCCCAGCTATTAGCCCACTAGCAAGATTCCCATCTTGATCATTCTGTAATTATAAAAGGTAAACAAGGGTGCAGATAGATCAAAGTAACGGAAAATCTAAAATGTGTCTTGAATTGCTGTGCCTTATAATCTTTATATTTAGCTGATTTGTTCATAACTCTATTTTGCTAGGACTAATATTAAAATTAGTTTGCATTTGTTGAGCCCACAACAGCAGAATTAAAAGGGTCAAAAGAAAGCAGCTGGGATTATCAGCTGTTTCAAAGATGACAGTGCTTAGCAGTAGTTTCAAACACTGTCCTTATACTACTCTGCCCAGAGAAGAAAGATCTGTAAGACAAGCTGGCTGCAGCTGCCAGCTCCCCTCCAGTCTCCTAAAGAGGCCACCATGTAAGGAATTGTAGTGACTCCAGAATATGCTGTCACAAGCTAGAGAGAGTGCTCTGGGGTTAAACCTCTGTGTCAAAACCAGAAGGACCTGAGTTCAAATTCCTGATCCCATGTAAAAACACTAGGCAAAAGTGGCAGTGACCTGCACTTCTGATCCTAGAAGTGAAAGCTTGGGAAAACCCAGAGTAAAGTGAAAAGGATGCTTCCCAAACTTATCCTTGGGCCTCCACAGGCATGTGCAATGCTTCTGATATACATAAACACATACACACACACACACACACACACACACACACACACACACACACACACGGATGGATGGATGGATGGATGGATGGGTGGATGGGTGGGTGGGTGGGTGGGTGGGTGGGTGGGTGGGTGATAGGTGGATGGATGGACGGACAGACAAAAAAATATATTAAAAAAAGAATGGACTGACTCAGAATTAGAAGCAAGAGTCAGATTCTTATGTGGGGAGGATTTAGGCCAAGAAGCCCCTCTGCTTTGGTAGACTTGGAAGCAGAATGTAGCACTAAGTTAGGTGGCCCTGGCAACTGCACTTTCCTTTCTAATGAGCTTTCCCTTGCCTATTGGTATTTGTGCAGTAGAAGAACATAGAGAGGCTGTCACCATGGGAAGGTGGACTGTCCTGGCAAAAGGATTATGGCTAACCAAGCCTTGTGACATGCCAAATGGGTCCGATCATGTGGCCTCTGGCTCCCCCTGGAGAGAGGATGACTAGAGCAGGGCCCTTCTGTCTCTTCAGGTGCTGATTCTGCTGTACATCGCAGACTGGATGGTACACTGGATGTGGAGTCGGGGCCTGGATCCAGACAACTTCTCCATCCCGTACTTGACTGCTCTAGGGGACCTGCTTGGCACAGGACTCCTGGCACTCAGCTTCCATGTCCTCTGGCTCATTGGGGACAGAGACACAGATGTTGGGGACTAGCTTAGGCCTTTGGCCTTTTCCCCATCCCTCTGCACTTTCTATTTGGGTATTTTTTTCTTTTGTTTCCCTACCCCATCCCATTCTGTTCCCCCATTTCTTTCTGGGACTTCACTTTGATACCAAATTCTCATTATTTTCAATGGGAATTTTTATACATTGAGCCAAATTTGGATAGCAAGAATTCATGAAGGACAGGGGGACTAAAATAAGCAGTATAAGTAGACTTTTGAGACAATCACCAAGTGCAATTCCATGATAGGTGCCTCCAGGTGAGGCAGATTGGGACATGGGCATTCTGTCTGGCATCTGGGAACCTTTGTTAGTTTTAGCATCCTCAGTCTTGGCCCTAATGAGAAACCCTTTTTAAGTGAGCTCTGAGTTCTTTGGTTTGCTTTAGTTGATCAGAGGAATGAGGGATAATTAACACTCCCACACATACACATACTTTTATAGAAATGGACCAACTTCAAAGCACTGAGCAGGTGATAGTTGCTTCAGGCTTCTTGTAATCACAGCCCTGTTCTGTGCCCTCTGCACATAGGCCAACCTGCACTCAGAGTCAGGTAAACTGATGGTTCCATCTGTACACATTCGCCTTGCCCTACTGCCTGATGGTTTTCCAGTTGAATGAGCAGTGAGTTCCCCTGGATCCATATCACCCATCAGTTTCCCAAGGTCCACAACTTCCTTGGACCCAGTGGGCCAAGTCTGCCTGTTGAACTCTCCTCTCAAATTGTCTCCAAGCACTCCCTTCCCCAGGGTTTGCCAGGTGGGCTTCTGAGATAGGGATAAGACAAGGGTTTGTTGAGAATGATCTGGAGATTAAGACATCCAGGGATATCTTTAAGCTGTTTGTCATGAAGACATGACCACATGGTCTATCTACTTTGGCCTCTGTCACTTCCCAAAACCATTCATTCCTTCATGCCGTGGAGGTCAGTCAGCTTTTCTCTTGGCTCCTGATCACAGACATCCTTATCCATTCACTCATTCAGCAAATAGCAGCTTCCCCAAGGCAAGATTTTCTGCAACTTGGTCTGAGACATTCTTCACTGAGCAGCATTTATGGGTGCCTACTATGTTAGGTGCTGCGCTAAGCGCTGACTAGTCAGTAGTAAAGGAATTGTAGCACTAATCTCACCGTGTTTCCTAGGTTGCAGAGGCCGTGTGTCACTTTCAATATGGCAATGAAAGGTCCTTCACTGTAGGTATTTATACCTACTTCATCAAGCCTGGTTCTACCGTGTTCTCTCTCCATACCTGAAATCTGCGGTGATGACCAGTTCAAGTTGCCAGCTCCTTTACTCAACCAGTGTTTATGTCCCTAAACAACCCTTCCCTTTCTCCTCCTCCCTATAGTTCACCACACACCCAGAAGAAGGTTTAGAACTAGCAAACTGGCTATCAGTTGAATACTTCACCATCTGCCTTGTACAGAAGTGTGGGGGGGCCTCTTCCTCATACATTGTCCCAAACAGCTCAACAACAGAATGCAAGCTTGTTCTAGTCAGGAGCGTGTCCTCCCTGTGTGGACTAAAGGGTCCATCTGCAAGAAAGGCACAAGCAATGGCCCTATTTCCACCATGCCTAGACCTCCAGAGACTGTCTTTTCTCTCCTCATTTCCTCCCAGGCCACCTGAAGTCATAGAACCTTAGAGTCAGAAGGAATAATAGTTGGAGTTGTGTCCAGCAGATGAATACCAGCCTGGGTCTGTTTCCACTTTTCCCGATGGTCTCTTTCATCTTTTCCTTCACCTCAAAACGCATCTTGCACACAGACTCCCATATAGGCACCAAACCTGAGATTGTGCCCCTGGGTCTCCAGCAGCCCACCTGTCCTCACTTTTTGGGGTGGATCAGGCTGTGCTGGAGACCAAAACTTCCCTATTCCTTGGGCCTAGAAAACAGAAAGGTGGGCGCACCCAGGCTCAGCATGCGTGAGCAGAGGAGGACCAGAGTGAGAGGGAAGGAAAGTGAAATAGACTTCACCTCTTTCCTCCTGATTGCATCAATTGCATGTACTTTTGACCTGACTGCAAGGAACAAAATTGGTTTACTCTTATATCCTTCAAAAGTTACAGAACTGTGTCTTAAAAGATTTATTTATAGTTACTATAACTGAATTGACAAATGTCAACTTAACTGATGATAAATTATATTTGGTAAAATAAAGAGGAAGTTTATTTCGATGGATAGTGTTCCTGTGTGTCTCATCGGAAAAAAAAAACAAAAAAAAAAAAAACAAAAACCAGTATCGGGGGTTGGTTGAAGCACTAGCCACACAAACAAAAAGACCAGAGTTTGAATCCCCAGATCTCATAAAAAAATACCAGATGGGTATGCCAATACACCTGTGATTCCCCTGGAAGGCAAAGCCTTCAAATAAGCTGGCTAGCCAGACTAGCCCTATGGTGACTCCGGGTTTAATTAAAGACCTAGTGTTAATAGAGTGGAAGAATGATCAAGGGTGATTTCTGATGTGAAACTCAGACCTCCCCCATGCATGTGCACTCACATCATTGAAAAAAGAAAAAAGAAAAGGCAGTTTCAGCCATTTTCTCAGGCTACTTCTGTAGGCCCACTCCTCCTTACTTGTGACAAGCAATGCACCATCTTCAATATTGAGGCTGTGTGATAGAAAATACAGAGATCGTTTCTTAAGGAATAGGCAATGGTGCTGTGGGACATATTTCAAAAGTCCTCATCCTCATGGGCTCCATGCATTAACTCAGTCTCTTTTTGTAAGGATTCTTTTCCTGTAGACCTCCTGCAGAGGTCCCTATTCCTTGACTTAGATCAAAATAGTAATAGCTATATCTTGAGTTTTTACTGTGTGGTTTCACTGCACTCTACTCTAGAAACCGTTACCAAACCGATTGTAAGGACTAGAGATATGGCTCAGAGGTTAAGACTCTGCCTAGCAAACAGAACATGAGTTCAGCTCCCAGATCCCATGTAAAAATGCCAGGTGGAAATAGCGGAGGCCTGCACTTCTGGCCCTGGAAGGTGAAGCCTGGGAAATCCCAGAGCAAAGCAAAAGGGAGATAGAAGCAATCCAGGATGACTTCCGAAGTTACTCTTGGTCCTCTACTGGAACACACAGTGCCCTCTGACACACACATACACACACACACAAATAAAAACTTAAAAATGAACCATAATATGTTCAGCATCAGGCAAACCTGTTTCTAATTTTAGCTCTTTTGTTTGTATTTACATGATCGTGGACAAATCATCAACCCTCTCAGTTTCAGTTTCCTTATCTGAACTAATACCAAGATTATAGTGTCGTTGTGAGATGAGACTTTGGTGAGATAATATAAGTTCTACATACTATTCCCCAAAATATTATTAATACTTTAATATTAATTGGAATGGATATATTAGTCAATCTTCCCTTACTGTATCAAAATGAGATAATCAGCTTGCAAAAAGGGAATTCCCAGTTTGATATCTCAGAGTGTAAAGCACTTGCTATGCAAGCCTGACAACCCGAGTTCAGGTCCCTGACCCCATTTACACAGTGACATAAGCATCTGTAATCCCAGTGCACCTACAGGAGGCAGAGACCCAAGGCTCCAGAAGCTTATAGGCAAGACGGCTTGGCTTGTGTAGCAGCTATAAGAGATTCAGTCTCCAACAAGGTAGAAAGGCAGTTGTCCTCTATCTCCACATATGTGTGTGTCCTCACACCTCACATACATACACACTCACCTATTACACATTTAAAAAAAAAAGAAAGAAAGTTTTCAGCACATGGTCAGTAAGTCCCATTACTTTCAGGACTATAGAAAAGCAGAAATGACAGCAAGGAATACGTGCACTTCCAGCCCTGGAAGGCAGAGCAAATGTGAGGCCAGTCTGGGATACATGAGACCCCATCTCAATACAAAAAATAGTAATGATAATAAAAGCCCAGCCAGGTGAAGTAGCACATGCCTGTAATTCCAGAATTTGGAAGGCAGAGGCAGGACAGAGTCAGTGATGAGGACAAGGTCACCGTAGTCCAGGCGAGTCCTAGAGACCCAAGAAAAGAGTGTAGTCATTCAGTTTCTCCTTGCATTCCCCAGGCTATAGAAGACAGGACTAGTCATGTGCATTCTAGTACCTCTGCATTCTGCATTTCTCATGTGACTGAGTATCTAGGTTATCTTTTCCCTCTATCAGAATTGAAGTTGGCAGTCAGAATTCCTTTTTGTTTTCCACTTACTTTTTCTTGATTTTTAAAATATAAATTACTTATAATTGAAGTGTAATTTTATTGTTATTCTGCCTCCTGCCCACTCACCCTCGGCAGCCAGCATTCACTGGATATATTGGATTACCCAGAATTCTCCTTCTCTGAACCAGACACAACTGCCAAGCTGCCTTCTCCAATCAGGCCATATTATTCTTCTTTTTACTTCAGTAAGCAAGGGTCCTATTAGGGAAACTATTAGGGAACACATGGACAATGCTATACTTTTTTTCCTGGGAAATAACCGCAGTTACCCATACAGCTTAATTTTTTAATATTTTATTCATTTGAGAGAAACAGACAGAGACACAGACGAAGAAAGAATGTATGTTGTGATGTATGGGTGGATGTCAAAGGGCAGCTTTCAGAAGGCAACTCTTTCATCATATGGGCTTCTGGGGATTGAATTCAAGTCACAGGGTTTGTGAAAAGACGCTTTACCCTTTGAGCTATCTCATGGGCCCTGCACAGCTTAATTTTCAAAAATAATAATAATTAACATCATCCAGAGCCAGACAGCCCAATTGCCACCGATCCAGACCACTGAGGTGCAGACAAGGGTCGCTATGGTCTGCTTCATCCTCATCCAGAACCTGGCAAGCAAGACGGGCCTGGCCCAGTGGTGCATGCAGTTTGATGGTAATGAAAAGCAGAAGTTGATCGAGGAAGTGCATGCTGCATCGCCATCAGGGAAGCCAAGCACAACAACTTGTTGATGTTCAGAACTTGAAAGATCATTTACCGACAGTCCACCAGCCTGTCCTTCAGCATCTGTGTGATGTGACTACAGCCTGGCCAGTCTTGAGGCCATCCACAGCTTTGCGGAGGTACGAAACTAGTATTTCCACAATGTCTGTGAACTGGACCTGTGTTCAGTTCTACGAGGTTTGCACAGTGGTGGAAGAGATGCTTCTGGTAAGTGATATCCCATAGACGGGTCAGAGGAAGGCGCTGAAGCTCCTGAGAGGAGCGAGACAGGTCAGCCAGGCCTGCTGGGATCCTCTACCTGCTCACCTGCTCACCTGCCAGGCTCTCAGCCCATCCCAGAAGCTCTCCTCACCCCCAAAACTGTCCAGAGGAAGTTCCCACATGCACCCCACTGCCTCTGGGCCCCAGTCTGGAGTAAACTTTGATATCCCAATTCGCCATGCCATTGTGATGCTGTGAGTGTGTATGTGTGGAGCCCCTGTTTTCCTGGGGAAAACAAACACTAATAATTAGAGGTAGACAAACAAAGATTTGTATCTTTCTTTCTTATAATTACCTTATAAGCCCCCAAATGGGAGAGTGATGACCTTTCTGTAGGGTGACTGGGCACATGGACGGGTCAGTAGGCAGAAGAAAAACTTTTATTATGACGATGACATTAAATGGGTTGGATTGATTGAATTTTAATTAGCAAAGTGAGACGAGAATAGCCACATGTATTTATACAGTATATGAAGCAACTAGTGGAAGAAGGTATACCTGGGGCTGCCTTGGGTAAGACTCATCAAGACGAGGCAGATGAAGTGGAAACTAATTTTACCTAGAGGAGGCCCAGGCAGCTTGCCAGAGAGACTGGTTAAATGCACCCAGCCTCATCTTCCAAAGCTCAGAAGCACAGTCCCAGCCAGAAATCATCTTGCACAGGGAGGGTCGCTTAGACCTGCAAAGTCACGTACATACGCAAGACCAGAACCAGCTGGTCATTGAACAAGCCAGATATGCACACCCATTCCCTGGAAACCAGTTTTAATGGGAAAGCAAATTACCTTGGAGGGATCTGGGGGGTCTAGAACGCAAGCAAAGAAGTCAGTTTTAGAACTTGGGAATAGGAGGGCAACAACTCTTTGTTAGCATTGGCTACACAAGCCTGCAGTAGGGACACATGAGAGTGGAATAGATATTCATGGAAGATTCTGGACCCTTTGCCAGGTAGAGACATAAGATATGTGTCCAGGATCCTTGTAGAGAATTTAGATTGACACACTCTTTTAGATGTGTCTATAAGTCACACAGCCCCTTGATTACCTCCAAGCGCCATGAGGTGGGGTTGGTAGTGGGCAGCTATAGATGGTTGCTTCCTTACTTCTGAGCAAGCAGTTCAAAGGACACCAGAAACTAAAATAGAATCCGCCCAACTTTGACAGATGCTACGTTCCCAGTGCCCATGCTGACAGCTGTGAACACACACTCAGCCCTTTAAACCTAAATTTCTGTATAGGCTATGTTCCTTTACCCTGTCTTCTTCTCCCCCTGGTCCTTTTTAGAGAAGAAGGATATTAAATGAAGGAAGCAATCTGACAAAGAAAAAGTGGTTAATTATTTTTGATGTTTCTTTTAGATACAACCAGGCTCAAAACTCAGCCCTAGATTTGAGTACAAAATGCCAGAGGAGTGGTCAGCGGGTGGCCCTTCAAATTTTACAGCTTTTCTCTCAAGGGTATCCTTAGACATTTTGTTGTGGAGCCTCAGGCTGATGGCTTAACTAAGTCACAAGGCACCATGTTCTAGGGGTGGAGTTCAGTTGGTAGAGTGCTTGCTTCAGATACACGAAGCCCTGGGTTCAATTCCCAGCACTGCAAGCAAACAATATCACCAATTAAAAAAAATGTGATCAGGAAAGTCTGGGGCTGATAGGTAGCTGAAGGTCTGTAGCCTCATCCTTCTCTGTTAAGTCCTTTTCTTCTGAATAGGCGGCCACCTGTTGGGTTGGTCTTCACTTCATGCTACAAAACATTTTCCCTCTGTCTCTTGGACTGGGGTGGGTCGCCAAGCTCCAGATATGTGAAATCAAATCTCAAGCTCTTAGGAGACTGTCCACCAACAATGTTCACTGGGTCCATAACTACAGGCATTGACCAACAACAGTTGTCTGACACTGGGGATTACTAAGATGCACACCACATTCTTTGTGAAAGGCAGGTGCCAAAATGTCTTTCCTGTTTTCTTAATCTTATGCAAACAGTCATACAGTCCAAACTGTGAGACTTTCTGTAAGACAACTCATTTTGTTTCTGTTTTTTTTTGGAAAGAATTTTGCTTTGTAGCCTAGGGTGCTGGCCTTTAGGGAAAAACGTCAATGCTATGCAAAATGAGAGAGAAAGAGGATTGTTACACACGAATGTTGTTCTTTTCATCCAATGAAACTTTTATTTGTTAAAAGTTTTATTATTTACTTATTTATGAGAGAAAGAGAGGAAATAGGTGTGCATATAAAGGTCAAAGGACGACTTTCAGAAGTTAGTCATCTCCTTCCACCATGTGGACTCCAGGGATCAAATTCCAGTTTGTTACATGTAGATACCTTTACCTATTAAGCTATCTTACCAACCCCAATACTCCTTTTCATAGTAACAAAAATAGTGTATGTCTGTATTAGTCTATATCTGTGACTGTGGCAAGATACCTGTCCTAAACAACTGAAAGGATGGATGATTTATTTTGCCTTACACCTTGAGAAGTTTTAGCCATGTGGAGCGGTCAGGGGAATGGCACAGGAAGAGCAACTCACATCATAGTGGGCAAGAAGCAGAACAGAGATGCTTATTAATAGCAAGCTTCCTTTTTCTCCCCTCTTCACTCTACTGTGACCTCCAGCTGTGGGATAATGCCACTCACATTCAGTACTCTCTGGAAACATTCTCACAGATGCATGCAGAAGTGTGCTTTACTAATTTTCTCGAAATTTCTCAATCCAATCAAGTGGTAATCCCAGCACTTGGGAGGTAGATGCAAAAAGATCAGGACTCAAGGCCAGCCTGAGATGCTACAAAAAATAAATTAACAAACAAAAACATTAAAATCTCTATGCTGTCCCATATAGTAGCCAGTAGCCCAATGTGGCTACTGAGTACTTGAAATGTGGCTAGGGGGCTGGAAAGATGGCTCAGGGGTTAAGACCTTGCCTCCCAAGCAGAAGGTCCTGAGTTCAGATCCTAGATCCCATGAAAACACCAGCCAAAGAAGGTGGTGGCTTGCGCTTCCAGCTGTGGTGGGCGGAGCCTGGAGATCCTCAAGCGGAAACCTCGAAAGCCAGAAGGACAATACAGGATGATTTCTGTGCCCTATAATATGATGAATAAATAAAAATAATTAAAAAAAGAAAAAGAAGGCAATTGATGCATTGCTTCTTAAATTTATCCAATTTCAGTTAAGTTAAATGTAAGTGACTACATATGGTTCCTGAGTCATATACTGAACATAACATAATCTTGGATTATAAAAGGACCAGAATATAGTTCAGAGACAGAATTCTTGTCTAACATACCAAGAGTTACATCCTAGCATTTCAAAAAAGGAGAGGCAGACATCGACAAGAAAGAATAACCAAAGGCCATATTTGAACTTTTACTCAACTCTGTATCAGAATTTGGGAGAAATTAGATGATGCATTTGAGAGTCTGTGGAAAATTATAATGTAAATACTATTACAAAGTAGACATAGCCAAATGTAATCAGCTGGTAATGTTTCTAATGGCTGCAACAAAAACATCTGACAAAAACAACCTAAGGAAAGAAGGGTTTATTTTGGCTCACAGATGGAAGGTACAGTCATAGAGGTAAGAGTCAGTCACATTGTATCTACAGTCGGGAAGCAGAGAACAATGAATGCTCAGGTGGCTTCCTCCTTTATGTTCAGTCCAGGAGCCCAGCCCATGGAATGATGGCACTCAAGTTTACAGGCAGCTCTTCCCACCTTAACTTAATCTAGAAACTCCCTCACGAACATGCCCACAAGTTTGTTTCCAGGGTGATTCTAAATCCCGTCAAGATGACAGTTAAGGTTAACCACCATAATCAGTTACCCAGTAGGACAAACTATATGCGTTGTCCTTTTATTTTATCATCCTGCAGGCTCAAAAATCTCCAAAATAAAGGTGAGAAGCAAAAGGTGAAAAATGAGAAAGGCAGAAGGGTGTTTGCCCATCACGAGAAGGACAGAAGTAGTGCACTGCTGATTGCTATCCCTGACCAGCCAAACCCTGCGCTCTGAAAATATATATGCAAATCAGCTGTCGGGCACTCTGAGTGTATTTTTCTTCTCTCACATTTACAGCTCTCTAATTCTGGGAAATTGCAATTTGACAGCAGTTTAGCATGAGAGAAAAACACTTCCTAACTCCACCAAAGGGGTAAGGGTACTCCTTTTCTCTTTTAGCTTTGGTTTTCTCTCTATGTGATCTTGAGTTTCTGACCTCTTATCCTTCGACCTTCTCCTTCTAAGTACTGAGATCACCACCTGGGCCACCAAGTCTGGCCCAAGATTATTCCTTTGGTAGAAACTCTGTGACACGGGAGAATAGCAGATTTTCAACTCTTCCTTCTTAAGTCTGGATTCCGCACCTTTCTTATCTGGACAGCCAAGAGTAGTTCTTACAGATTCCAAAGACCAAGCACAGTTTGTCTTTGAAATCCCTGTTTACTTTGCAACATGCAACATGGATATCTTTACAAGAAAATGAAATCCAAAGAAATGATGAAAAAAAAGATGCTTTTTTTTTTTTTTTTTTTTTTAGATAAACGATACATCTGTGAAGGAAAGATAAGTCATGCAGATATTAGGGCAAAGCAGCATATTCTAAAGTACTACTGAGTGAATGAAGTGGAAGGAGTGGAAGCTTATAGAAAGTGTGTGGTTTCACAGTTTGTTTATTCAGTTGATTTTCCTTATTCAGTCTTTGGTGATTTTCTAGCCTTGATATTTGAATGTCAGCCTTCCAGATGGACATCTTTGGCTTACTTGCATGTTCAAAAAGGTGGACCAAAGACTAAGGCTATGTCTGAAGTCATAGGTTCTTCAAGTAATTTTAGCTTAAAAGAATCATTGTGCCAATCTTGTAGGAAATCACTGTACTATTTTCAGGTGTATATGTGTGTATAGGTACAAGAAGTGCTTATGTGTATGAGAGTCCGTTGCATATGGACATAGCATGTGTAGGGGTCAGAGGGCAACCTCCAGTATCAGTTCTCACCTTTCACGTTGTTTGAGAGAAAGAGAGTTTCTTTTTGTTATTTTTTAATTTGTTTACTTACTCATTTATTATTGTGTATATGAGAGAGATGTGTGTTTGATACAGCCACACACTTGAAATAACATGTGTGGAGAACAACTTTGTGGAGTCAGTAATCTTTGATCATCTTTATGTGGGCTCTGGGTTTCAAACTTGGTTTGTCAGGATAGCATGTTTACCTGCTGAGACATCTTGCTGGCCTTTTTGCTGTTTTTTTCTGTTGTGTATGCCAGGCTACGGCTGGTGAACTTCCAGGGATTGTCTTATTTCCAATTCCCACTTCCCCTCAGAAGCGTTTATTATACGTCCAGCTTTTAGGTGGTTTCTGGGGATTCAAACCAGTTCCTCATATGTATATGGTAAGTGCTTTTTACCCACTTAACCATTTTCCAGCCCTTAGATGGCATATCTTTATCTCCTTCACCAGGTAGAAGATGAAGAAAGCCTGATCCTAGGAAACTGTTACAGAGTAGTGAGCAGAAAGAATGGGTAAAGGAATCATTTTCATTAGCAAATGATAATTATATATAATAATAGATTTCATTATGACATTTTATATGTGTATACAATATATTTAATATAAAATATAATTTATTTATGCATTTATTTTGCAAGTACACATGCATGTGTATATGTGTGTGTGTATCAGAGGGCACTGTGTATCTCTGTGGAAGACCAAAGGTGACTTAGGAAATCATCCTGGATTTCTCCTACCTCCTTTTTACTTTGCTCTGGGATTTCCTAGGTTCAGTGAACCAGGGCCGGAAGTGCAGGCCACCACCATGTCTGCCTGGCATTTTTACATGGGACCTAGAATCTGAACTCGGGACCTTATGTTTGAGAGAAAGTCTTAACCTCTGAGCCATCTCTCCAGCCCTATATAATGTATTTTGATGATATTCTCTTCCAGTTGCATTATTCCTGTTCCCACTAATCTCATCCTATTCCTCTTCCCCACTAATACTATTTCTGTGTCTGTATGTATGCATGTAAGACCCAATGAATTTACTTAGAGTTGCATACAGGAAGATAAATGAGGGTTCATTTACACCACGGGGAAACCCCCACCCCTCATAACTGTTAACTACTGATAGATCCTCAGGAAGGGCTGAGGAGGCCTTATGAGACCCCTCCTCCACAACTGTTGGTGCACCATACTTAGCACCCCCTGTGCAGGTAGTCACAGCTGCTGTGAATTCCTGAGTGCAAAGCCATGAGGTATCCAGAAGAGCACTCCACTCCCTCTTCCACTTTGCTCTGACTCCTAAATTCTTTCTGCCCTCTCTTCCAGGATGATCCTAATCCTTGGAATCAGTGATACAGATGTCCATTTAGAGACATTCAATATTCACCTTCTCAACACTTCAACCAGTTATGAAACTCTATAGTAACCATCATTCTCTGACCAAAACAGAAAAAGAATAAATATCAATATCTAGAAAGCAATTTGATATGTACAACATGTCCCATTTAGCAAGACCACATTAGAAGTTTATCTACTGGAGTCTATGACTTCCCCAGCCATAGGATTTTGACCAGCTTTCCAATACCAGATGTGAATTTCTTCCCATCAGAAAATAGTTGGTTACTCCCATAACAGTCATCTACTATCGTACCAGTAAACGAATCTTGCCTGTCAGGTTGGTAGTGCAGCACACCGGGTATGACTGTTGAGAAGTTTTCTTTTCCGGCAGCCTATCTAGCATTTCCTGTCAGTATGAAAAATAGCCAGCAGGAATGGAGTTTCTAGCTCAGTTTTAACTTGATTTCTCTGTGTCCTGCAATCAATGCACGTGAAATTTTCAGCAAAAGAGTCTTATCATATAGTTCTAACAGGGCAATTAATAGCAGTAGCAATTGCATATATTGCCCTGGGGTTATCAAGAGCCTTTTGAGAAAGATTTTCCAAGAATTAGTAGGATGTGATAACTATTCTAAAAGGCAGTGATGAGGTTAGAGTAAAATGCACATAAAAAGAAATGTTAATTATGCTCAAAATATGAAGTCTGCCTGGAAGGCAGAAATGATGAGGCCAATGAGAAAGGAAGTATCATAGTTAGATACAGGTATTAACTTGGCAAATGAAGGCTAGAACTCTGTGCATAGTTGTGAAGAATAGGTAGTTGAGTTGAGTCCTAGGTGAGCCTAAAGGGGATTGACTGGGAAAACACAGTCTGTAGTGAATGGGAATAGGTTCTGGGAAGGTGAATAAGATGGAGGGAGCTGGTTAAGAAAGTTGGCATTCTTCTGTATACTTGGCCAGGCATGTTATTCTGACAAGTGAGGATTATCCCTCTCAGCAGTCCTGTGGATTTGTTTGGTCAGTTCCTTAGGTCCTTGGTGTGGGTGTGGGATCTACTGCCAAGTTGGACAAGGAACTGTAACATTGGACACTAGTAAGAGAAAATAAAACCCCTTGTTTCCTTAATCCATTTGGTCATGAATTTATTGGCAGCTGCAGAGTAATTGCAACTGTAGGAAATCTGAGAAGTTTTGGCAGATGAGTAAGAGGATGGCTATGGCAGGACTCCCAAGTGGTAGAACCTTTTCTCTCGCTGAACCGTTTGGAGAAGACACAGTGAAAACCAAAGAAATATTTGAAGCCAGTTTACTAAATAGTCAACTCAAGGACCATGAGTCAAACCTTAGGAATACTTAGAAGGAGTCAAGATAGAGAAATCCCCGAAAGATTTTTTTTAAGTGATGTGAGACGTTTAGACAAAAAAAGAAAGAAAAAAAGTGGGCTCAGAAGGTCAGACAGTAGACTATTTGCTTAATATACCTTGGGGTTTGATCTCAGTATTGCATGACTGGTTACAAGAGAATAACATGTTCAAAGTCTTAGAGAATTGAAAATCATTCTGAGTTACATGAAACCAGTCTCAAGTTTAAAAAATACTACTGGGAGTTGGAGAACTGCCTCAGGGGTTCAGCCTCTCCCTCATAGCAGAAAGACTTGAGTTTGGATCCCAGATCCTACATAAAAATGCTAGGTGGAAATGACCGCAGCCTACACTTCCACACCAGAAGGCCAAGCCTGGGAAACCCCAGAGCAAAAGCAAAAAGGGGATTGAGCAGTCACCCTCAGGCCTCCATAGGTACATACAGTGCCCTCTGATACACACAGACACACAGACATGTGTGCACAAAGGAAAAAAAAGTGCTGGCACATCCATGCTGCCTTGGAGTTCTCATCCCATTAACTCTTTTCTGAAGGACAAGCAGCACAGAAAAAGTTACAGGCAATATTTGTCAATTATTTTATGATTATTCAGAAACAATAGTAGTAACCAAGGGACATAACCCAGTGCTCCCATTAGCTTTTGTCTCATTATATGTGGCTAGTGTAGGAATTGTGGAAGTGTGAATGAGGAACCGTCTTTTGTTTATTGTCTGTTTGCTGTAACTAATTATTAAATGTTGTTAACTTCTGCTATGGACTTTTTCAAAATTTTTTTATTTATTTGTGTGTCAGGGGTGTGCCGTGGCTAGCCTATCAGAGTTAGAAGACAACGTGCAGATATTTAGTTTCTTCTTCCATTTCGTGGTGATCTAATTCAAGACCCCCAGGCCTAGTGTCACAAGTTCCTTTACCCCCTGAATAACCTCTGTGGCCCTGACATGGACTTTTGTAAAGTTGGTTTCTCAAGTCATTTCCCCAGATTTGCCTGTTATTGGGCCATATGGAAAATATGAAATCACATTCACAAGATCCTGGACTGAGAGTCTATTTGAAAGAACAGGAAATGAACTTGTAACATGATGCATGGATAATGCTCAGACTTTTATTAACGGAATAGTTTTTGACTCTTAACGTCCTAATGCCCTAAAGATTTGGTAAGCTATCTGAGTACAGATTTTTTACAGGGGAGACAATGGACTATGTAGATCATATCCAACGTGTGGCAATCCTTCTGCCTCAGTGTCAGGAGGTCTTAAGATTTGGAAGTCTTGAAACTTGGTTCAGGTTTTTCGTCAAACAAGTAACAAAACTGCATTTCCCAGGAGGAACAGCGAGCAAATCTCCACTCTCACTAGGTCTCTTTATCGCAAGGTGGGATGGGAAATGTAGTGCTTCGAGAGAACAGGCACGTGACGCTTGCAGCGGTAGACCAGGAGCGCGCCGCCAGTGGCTGCACAGGGTCTGGGCATGGACCCTGCACATCCGAGTATGTTGGGAGGAGGGCCCCAGTTATTTATCCCCAATGGAGTAATGAATTGTCCTGGGTTCAAGTGCTGACTAGAGCCGCTCGGAGGAAGTCTCAGGGTTGAGGCTCCGAGGCGGCGGGAGGGGCGGAGAAGGTGCGAACCGAGAGGGGCTCGAACTCCCGCCCGATGCCCCACCCAGGCTGCGGCCAGCAGGGAGGAAGCGCTCTTAGGTTGAGTGCTAAGTTTCCTTTTCTGCTTTCCCGTCACAGCAACTTCTGCCGGCGCAGTGTGAGAATGCCTGACTTCAGTCCGAAGAGAACCCGGAGCGAAAGGGGTTAAAACAGGCGACTTCCCGCTTCCCCCAGAAGGCGCCCCACTGCGAGCCATGGGGAGCAGAGATCATCTGTTTAAAGTGCTGGTCGTGGGGGACGCCGCCGTGGGCAAGACGTCACTGGTCCAGCGATATTCCCAGGACAGCTTCAGCAAACACTACAAGTCCACAGTGGGAGGTGAGAGGCCACGGGGAGACGGTGGGCCCCCGGCGGGGCGAGAGGGCGACCTCGGGTCAGAAGGTGGGTGTTGGGGGTCCTCCACGGGAGTGGCTGCGAGGTGTTTGGCTTGCCGGCCTCTCTCTGGTCGCCTCAATTAAGTTTTCCTGGCTTGCACCTACTTTGCAAAGAGCTGAGCCTGAACGATGCTGTTTGCGGTGCAGAGTTAGGAAAGCTGGGGGGGGGGGCGGCAAACGGCGGTGCCCTGCCTCCCACGAGCGGGACAGACCGCCGAGGCAGGGCCAGAAAGATGTTCGACTTGACCTAAGGAGAGCCCAACAGTTTACATACAAGTCAAGACTGGAGGCTTGGGGACACCCTTGCCGTCAAATGCCGGTCAGAGTGGATGAGTTGTGTGAGTTTTGTCCACTGCTTGCTTTAATGAAAGTAACCCAGGAATTCGTCCAAAATGTGAACAATTCATGAAAGAATGTGAGAGCTATCCCTCGTCTAGCCTATCTTCCCAACCCTTGTCCCTCACATTGGTGAGCTGGGGTGAGGAAGAAAGAGAACACAGAAAAAGCTAATTTCTTTCTTTCCCAGTGTGGCCTTTGGACTCAGCTGAACCACGTTTTCACAAGTAGGGATGCCTTTTTGTTAGTTAATAAGAGCTAGTAGAAAAGAATAGCTTAAAGTGCATTTAAAATATATATCAATGTAGATTTTGAAAATGTGTGCTGGTGGTCATATAAGTTTTTCTCATTGCTTACTTGGGCAATAAAACTTCCTCTTAAAAAATATCTAGCAACATTTAGGGTTTACATTTCAAAGACTGTTTACTACCGACTACTCTGCTCACTACTTTTAAGTAATATGAAGGCCTTTATTTCACACTGTTCTGGGTTAAAGTGTCCTTCGTGTTCACTTCAGTAGCACATATACTTAAAAAAAAAAGTGTCCTGCTAATTAATTTTTATCAATGGTCTTGGTTCCCTTTAGTAAGATTATAATTAGGTCTGGCTGGTCTTTTTATGTGTATTTATTCTAAATCCCCTTTAACTTATTTTTGACACAAATGTAAGAGAATGTATTTCCAAACTTTGAACTTCTGCTTTTCTCCTTAGTGAAAATCTTTTCCTATTGGGTATGGGAGTCCATATCTGTAATACTCAGGAGGCTATAATACTGTCAGGGCTACATGGCAAACTTGAAGACTTTTTTTGAGGGGGGTCCTCCTGGAACACATATACAGTCTTATGCTTTGTTCATGTAGAACTTTTTCATTTACATCATTCCTTCCTAAGACAATTCCTGAAACCACACAGAGAATTCCTCTAGGCATGTTTTTCTCATGATACAATTTGATTAGAAACCAACAATGAAATTGACTGTGGAAGATACAAAATTGATCACACTTACCTCATTTCCTTAGTCTTCCTGTCATCCCTTCCCTAAGAAAACCACTAAAAACTCCTAGAAACAGGGATTGCAGAGATGGCTCAGGGGTTAAACCTCTGCCTTGCAAGCAGAAGGTCCAGAGTTTGGATCCCAGGTCTCATATTAAAATGCCAGGCCATCTATACTTCTGTCTCCGGAAGATGAAATCTAGGAAACTCCAGAGTAAAGCAGAGAGAACATAGCCCAATCCAAGTTGATTCCCAAAGGATGTCATCCTTTGGCCTCTATAAGCATGCACAGTGCCCTCTGATATATACACACACCCAGAAATAAGGTTTAAAAAAAACTCCCAGAAACAATGTAACCTAAGAACAGAAGTTGTTTTCATAACCATTCCCATTTTCCTGCAGGTCCTAGTCATGGAGACAAGTATATTAAATTTTTATGTTAATTTAGTTTGATAGAGAAAATGCTGGAGATTACTGAAGAATATGAATTATCTGCCCCACACCATATTGGCTCATCACTGCTTATTGGGAACTTAAACTAATGAAACTGGAATTTCATGTTTCTAAGGTTGTCATTACATATTTGATCTGAGTCTGTCATTGGACTTTAAAGCAGATATTATTAAAGTATAATGTGCATATATTTTCAGTGGATTTTGCTCTGAAGGTTCTCCAGTGGTCTGACTCGGAGATGGTGCGACTTCAGCTGTGGGATATTGCAGGTAAGCTGGGACGGTCAAGAACAATGCAAGAAATGTTGATGCAACCAAGAAAAAAAAAAAAAAGGACCACAAAGCCAGAATTTTTTTTTTCTAAAGCTAAAATGATTGAGTTGGTCTGTTGCCACTAGATAGAGTTCTCTACCACAGATGAGTTTCAGAGGTATTTTGCCCCGCTAAATATGGAGTCCTATCTGTATGTGTGTGAGGGTTTCCAAGGTGCTGGAATGTCCACAGGTGCATACATAGTTGGGGGCCATGGTTTTCTAGATTGCCAGCTGACTTTGTGAGAGATAAGAGCTCCAGAAAACAGAGAGGATATATGAGTGAGTCCTTATTATGTGCTAACTATTCTTCTTCGAAGTATTTCAAATTGGCTGACTCGCTAATCCTCACAACTACCTTGTCATGAAAGCTTTTATCTTACTTTACTCATGACAAATCTTAAGCACTGAGCCTGATTTGCTTAAAGTTACACAGATAGTTAATGACAGACTAGAGATTTAGACTTAAGCAGTTTGGGTTCAAAATTTGTCTTGGGGGACTAGACATGTAGCTCAGTTTGCCAAGCATGTAGGAAACCCTAAATTCAACATCCTTACTGCATAAGAACCAACATAGTGTGCACATGTCTAGTTCCAGTACTTGAGAGGGGAGACAGGTAGGTCAGGAGACTATATATCAAAGCCAGCCTGGGCTACATGTGACCCTCACTGGAAAACAAAAAGTCTGTTCCGTTGGTAATTTAGCCTAATAACCCCTGGATGGAGCCTTGGGCTGTGGTACAGCACTTGCCTAGCATGCATGAGGTCTTGGGTTCAATCCCAGTACTACCAGAAGAAAAAAGAAAGCCTTGACTTGAGGTTACCTTGACAATAATCCCTAAGTGGAATAAATAGAAAGCCAAGAGTTAGGGAAGGTGAGGGATTTCCTTGTAGGTATGCACAGTGCCCTGTCCCCAAGCAAAGGGAGAGCAGGCATAATGTCAGCGATGTTCATTCTAGGACCACCTTCTTGAGAACTCTCTCTTCTCCCCAGGGCAGGAGCGTTTCACCTCTATGACACGACTGTACTATCGAGATGCCTCTGCCTGTGTTATTATGTTTGATGTTACCAATGCTACTACTTTCAGCAACAGTCACAGATGGAAACAGGACTTGGACAGCAAGCTCACCCTACCCAGTGGAGAGCCAGTGCCCTGCCTGCTATTGGCCAACAAGGTGTGTAACCAATTTAAGTAAATGGTCCCTGGTCTCTGCCTGTGACTAGAGCAAAGGTATCTAAAATGTTCTGTGACTCAGTGTTCTCTCTCTCTCTCTCTCATATGTATGTATGTATGTATATTTTGTTTGTTTTAATTTTAGTCTTTGGTTTTTTTTGAAAGTCTATATAGCCAAAGCTGGCGTAGTGTTCACAATCCTCTCACTTCTTCCCAAGTATTGTAGTCAGTGCTCCTATCCCTGAGCTTTTTGCTCCTTTCAAGTTGGTAAAAATATCTTCATCTACTTTGAAGAGGTACTGTGAGTGACTTTTTTTAGGAAGAATGTTGACTACAGATTTTAGGTGTTGGTGTTCTGTTGGTGAAAAAATGTTTTCAACCTGTGAGTATTTGAGCCATGTTCCCATTCTTGTGAAGTTTTATGTTGTTGCCTTTTATGTATTTTCTTTGCCAGAGTGATCTGTCCCCTTGGGCAGTGAGCCGGGACCAAATTGACCGGTTCAGTAAAGAGAATGGTTTCATGGGTTGGACAGAAACGTCAGTCAAAGAGAACAAAAATATTAATGAGGCCATGAGGTAAGTGGCTTGGTGTTCTGGGGACAGGCACTCAGGGTTACTCACCTTCCCCAGTGGCCCTTGGGCTCTCTTCTTTGGTTTCTGAGCAAGCAAGAACAGATTGTGCCACTGTGCCAGCTCACCTAAAGTAACTGGGGAGAAAGGGACACTTAGATCTGTGCCTTTGCTGAGTGGCACCTGCTGATAAAATTGTACCTGCCATTCATTCTTTTTGTCCATCTACTATTTCAAGTTTATTTGTCTATTTTTTTAAGAGTCCTTATTGAAAAGATGATGAGTAATTCCAGAGAAGATGTCTTGTCTTTGTCTACACAAGGGAATTACATCAACCTGCAAACCAAATCTGCTTCCAGCTGGACCTGCTGCTAGTGTTTGGCTTGTTTTCCACCCAGCTCTGAGACTTTTCATTTCTTCCTCTTGGTTGCCCACTCAGCATAAAATTCATTAACAACATTTGAACTGTGTCGCACCAATTTTCCAGAAAGGAGGGAAGACCGCTTTGACTTGGGGAAGGCTGTCTAGGACCCATGTGTTTTGTTTTGTTTTCTTAAACCTCCTGGACATTGTCTCTGAGTTGCTGTTGACAATTCTGGTCCAGTTAGTGCTTTCTCTGAGAGGATGATTGTCTCAACCCTCTGTTTGTGACCTGGAATTTTGTAGGAAGGATTAAAAATCAGCATCTTAGGGCTGGAGAGATGGCTCAGGGGTTCAGCTTCTGCCTTGCAAGCAGAAGGATCTGAGTTTGGATCCCAGATCCCAGGTAAAAATGCCAGGTGAGGGGCTGGAGAGGTGGCTCAGGGGTTAAGCCTCCGCCTTGCAGGCGGAAGGTCCTGAGTTCGGATCCCAGATCCCACGTATAGATGCTGGGCAGAAGCAGGGGCGGCCTGCGCTTCTGGTCCTGGTAGGGCGGAGCCTGTGAATCCCAGGGCAGAAGGAGGTGGAGGCGTCCATGGTGGTTCGCGAATTCGTCCGTGGTTCTACACAAACACACACACACAGACACACACGCACACGCGCACATACACACACACATGCGCACAGTTGAATAAAAAAAAAAAAATTTAAAAATGCCAGGTGAAAATAGTGGTGACCTGCACTTCTAGCTCTGGAAGGCGAAGCCTGGGAAACCTCATAGCAAAACAAAAAGGAGGTAAAGCAAACCAGGATGATTCCTGAAGTCACCCACAGACCTCCATAGGCACAAATAGTGCCCTCTGATACACACGGGAACACATACACATACAGACACTAAATAAATAAAATAAATAAAAATGAGCATCTTTGTATTTGTATTTCTCAGTGCTGGGAATTAGACCTAGTACCTTCCACATGCTAGGCAGTTCTTTACCACTGAACTACTTTCCCAGAGTGTTTTAAAATTATCATTTTCAGATCATTGGATCCCAAGGGAGGGAAGGGTAAAAATAAAAATCCACAAAGCCAGCTATAGTAGTAGGTACCTACAATCTCAGCACTTGGAAGGTTGAAGGAGGAGGATTGCCATGAATTAGAGACTAGCTTGGGCTACATAATTAGAGTGTCTCAAATTTGCCCCTCCCCTCCCAAAATAAGAAAGAAAAATTCAGACTTTTTATTTTCATGTGTATATAGGGTGTATGTATGTGTATATATGCATTTTTGCATATAGGTAGATGCATGTGTGTGAGTAGATGAATGCAAGTGTGTGAAGAGGTCTAAGGGTAATTTTAGGAATCATTATTCTACCTTATTGTTTTGAGCTCTGGTTAAACCCAGAGCATGTCTTTGCAGCTAGTCTGGCTACTTAGCTTACTCTGGAGATTCCAGGCTCTGCCTTCTGAGGTTGGAATTACATGTGGGCTCCCATGCCCATCCTGGCATTTTTTTGCATAAAATCTGGGTTTACAAACACTGGTCTTTTTGCTCACATGGAAATCACTTTAACTACTGAGCCATCTTCCCAGCCCCAAAAGTCCAGCTTTTTATAACTAATCTTTTATATAATACTTCTTTACACAGAAAAGATTTTTTTCTCAAGTTTCTCTACCACTAAAGTAGAGTTGAGGCATTTAGGGGGTATTATGGCCCAATGTCTTTTGTGGTTTTGTTTTAACTGGGTCTCACTGTATTGCCCTTGCTGTATGTAAATTTGTAATTCTCCTACCCTGTCCTCCCAAGTGCTGGGATTACAGATGTTTTATCATCAACACCCATCTTGGGTTAGAGTTTTGATACCTAATGTTATAGGTAAAACCAATTGATTTAGTCCTATGAAATAGGTCTCTTCCTCACAATTTTAGGAATCTGAATAGAAGTTCAGAACAGAATTAAGCCTAGCAACTTTATGAACACTTTGGTAATTGGTATTTAGGTACAGGAAAGAAAGGCAGGCCTTCCCCTATGGGTGGACGGAAGACACAGAACTCATTAGATAATCTAAGTGCTATATTGGGAGGGTTATTAGTATCTAATCATTTCTAAGTAGTTTAGTTTGTTAAGTTTTCCCCCAAGTTGGAGATTTACAACTCACTTAAGAATATTTTTAGTGAACTCAAGGTTAAAGTTGGGGTTATGGTAAGGTCTGAAGTTCCTGGATGCACTTTAAATAACTGTCCTAAGTCATTGGTTCTCAGATCCAGCTCATCAGAACTATATGGAATTTAGTTAACAGTTTTGGAGAGATCGGTTTGTTTGTTTGTTTGTTTTTAATGTTTTATGCCTTTAGCATCCTGATCTCAAACTGCTTGTCAGAGTTAACACATGTCAACCCAACAAAGATTTCTGCTCTGGGCACATTTGTAAAGAATTGACAGTTAAGTCCTAAGCAAGCCTGCAAGAGATTATCTAAGTGATGGATGAAACCTAGCCCATGGTTTCATCCTCTTAATGGATGAATAAAATGGAAGAAGTTGGTTTTAAAAAGTTTGGAATTTGGGGGCTGGAGAGGTGGCTCAGGGGTTACGCCTCCGCCTTGCAGGCGGAAGGTCCTGAGTTCGGATCCCAGATCCCACGTATAGACGCCAGGCGGAAGCGGGGGCGGCCTGCGCTTCTGGTCCTGGTAGGGCGGACCTGTGAATCCCGGGGCGGAAGGAGGTGGAGGCGTCCATGGTGGTTCGCGAATTCGTCCGTGGTTCTACACACACACACACACACAGACGCGCGCGCACATACACATGCATATGCACACAGTTAAATAAAAAAATAAAAAAAAAAAAGTTTGGAATTTATCAGCATACTTGGACAGACATGCTGTCTGGCAAGGGAAGTTTGCCCCTCTCTCAGTTGTCTACTTGTGGCTAGTTCCTTCAGCCCCTGATGTAAGCCAAAATAAAGCCTCTTGTTTCCATAAGCCCTGTGGTCATGAATTTATCAACTATGCAGAATAACTATGACATTACTCAATCAAAATTTCTAGTGGTAAAGCCTGGAAATGTGTTGTTTTTAAAGTTCATGGTTGATCCTGATCAGCTTAGTATGGGAAGCCGTTCTGGAGAACCTGGTACAGATAGAAACCTAAGACTTTCTTATTGGAAACATCCTGGACACTTGCATGCTCAGTTAGCAATCCAGAGATTCTGTTACACACTAGAGCTTGAAAATTGCTCTGTAAAAACCAAGGGCATGGGCTGGAGAGATGGCTTAGGGGTTAAAACTTTGTCTTGCAAGCAGAAGGTCCTGAGTTCAAATCCCAGGTCCCATGTAAAAATGTCAGGTGGAAATGGTGATGGCCTACACTTCTGGCCCTGGTAGGCAGAGCTGGAAAAATCCCAGAGCAAAAAAAGAGGTAGAAGCAATTCAGGATCATTCCTGAAGTCACCCTTGGTACTCCACAGGGACACACAGTGCCCTTTGATTCATACACACAAAATGAAAAATAATAATTAAAAAAAAAAAGGCCATGAAGCTGGAAAGATGGACAAGCAGGACTCTGAGGCATCCTGCACTTGAAGTCCTAGTGGGCGTAGCCTGGGAAATTCCAGAGCAAAGCAAGGAAGGAGGTAGAGGCAATTCAGGATGATTTCCAAAGTCACCCTTGGTCCTCCACAGGGACACACAGTGCCCTCTTTCACACACACACACACATACACACACACACACATACACACAGGCATATGCACACAAATAATTAAAAAAAACAAAACTTGGCCATGAGCGTGGTCATTCAGGCCTGTCACCTCAGCCCATGGGAGGCTGAAGCAGCAGGATCCTGAGCTTGAGGTCAGTCACTGTGAGTCCTGTCAAAAAAAAAAAAGAAAACAAAAAATCCAGGCCATGGAGCTGGCTCAGCAGGTGAAAATGCTTGCCACCAAACCCGATGGCCTCAGTTCTGGTCTAGAACTTACAGGGTGAAAAGAGAACAATGAAAGAAAGAAACAAACAAAACCAACAACAACAACAAAAATGGCCACAACCAAATATGGAGAGAATGGGCTAGTCCTTCAGTGATTTAGTTTGGTTTGGCTTGTTTTTTATTATGTGTGTGAATGTGCCGTGGCATACATATGGAGGTCAGAAGACAATGGATCAAACTCAGGCCATAAGGCATATATAGCAAGAGTTTATCCACTGAGCAATCGTTCTGACCCAAGTGTTCAGATTGGAGGAACACACAATTAATGCCAGTTAGTATAGCTTTCACAGTCTTTTATGACCTTGAAATTTCTCGTATTGCAATTTTCATATAGTATTCTGACAACAGGAATTCTCCTTTTTTTTTTTGAACTTTGATATTTTAATTTTTATTTTATTTATTCATTCATTCTGTGTGTGTGTGTGTGTGTGTGTGTGTGTCTGTCTGTCTGTCTGTCTGTGTGTCTGTCTGTGTGTGTCTGTCTGTCAGAGGATACTCTGCATCCCTATGGAGGCCCAAGGGTGACTTCAGGAATCATTCTGTGTTGCTTCTATCTTCTTTTTGCTTTGCTCTAGAATTTCCCAAGCTCTGTCTTCCAGAACTGGAAGTGTAGGCCACCACCATTTCTGGCTGGAATGTTTACGTTGGATGGGACCTGGAATCCTAGGTGCTTCTGCTTGTGAGGCAGAGTCTTAAGCCTTGAGCCATCTCTCCAATGCTCTCTCTCTCTCTCTCTCTCTCTCTCTCTCTCTCTCTCTCTCTCTCTCTCTCTTTCTCCTCCCCCACTTAGTTTCTTATCATGTAGCCTAGGCTAACCTCAAACTTATAATCACCTTGCCTCAGCCTCCCAAATGCTTGGATTAGAGGTGAGCACCATCATTCTTGAATCTTACTGCATTGATTCTAATAATAGCCGTGGAATAGCACATTTCATTCATATGAAGAGGAAAATTTATTTACTGTTTTGACTCCCTGAAAAGCCACAAATGGGAACTAGGTCTTGTATTTGTGTTGGTTATTTATTGGCTTTAAATATGCTTGTTAAAAAGCTGTTAAGATTTGGTAATTCAAGAATATTGTGAGAAATGGAGACTTTAATGTTGTTTTTGCTTTTTCTCATTTTATTTATATTTGAGATGGTCTCATGTATTTGACACTGAATTAAAGCCTGATATTAGCTTAAGATGACCTCGAATTTCTCATCTTTTTGCCTCCAACTCCTAAGTTTTAAGATTACAGGAATATGCCTCTCTCTATATATATAATGTGTGTGTGTGTGTGTGTGTGTGTGTGTGTGTGTGTGTATGTGTACATATGTATTATATATGTGTATATATGTATGTATGTATATGTATTACTGGGGATTGAATCCTGGACTTCATGAAGTATGCTAGACAAGAACTCTACTAAGTGACCACCCCAACCCAGTGTCTTGTTTTTAAAGAAAGATAAATACTCTATTAATTTATTTCTTGATTTTTAAAAATTTCAAATATTATTTGGAGATGTAACTATTTCATTTTGTTTTTGTTTTTGTTTTTCTGAGACAAGGTTTTATGGAGCAGGGTGACCTAGAATTCTAGTCCTCCCACTGGGATTACAGAAGCGTACCACTCGTGGCTATGACCATTTTCAAAGTTGAATGTACTTTCTCTTCCATTTACTGATCTGCCTGCCTCTGAGTCTTTGCTAGAGGCTGATAGTTCTTCTTGGTGTTCTCTTACCAATGGTAAACATGGTCCTGAACCTCTTTGAAGAAGTAACTGAATTATAACTCTTTTTTATGCCTGTACCCATAAAGGGGGAAATTAAGATGATGAAGATGAAATATCCCCCTGAATGGATTATGTGGTTTAATTAAAAATAATTAGGACCTATCTTTTTGATGCTATTTCTTTGGTAACATAGTTTAGAACACAAGCTGCTGGCTAGGGAAATGGCTCAGTCACTAAGTGTTTGCTGCATAAGCATGTAGACCTACATACAGACACCCAACACGCGTGTAAAAAGCTGAGTATGGTGGAGTTTGCCTGTAATCCTCATATTGGGGATGTATAAACAGGAGAATCCCTCGGGCTTGCTGGCCAGCCAGTCTAGCTAGTAAGCCCCACATTCACTGAGAGACTGTGTCAAAAAAAATAAATAAATAAGAAAGGAGGCAGAAACATCAGGCGTGGCAGAAAAAGATAGAAACAAACAAACAAACAAATAAATAAAATAGAAAAGCAATTGAAGATACCCCATGTCAACCTCTATTCTCTGTGTGTGTGGGGGGAGGGGTATGCCTTGAGGTTGATTAGTTGCACTTCAGGAGAGGTCTGTTTTTGCACATGGCAATTTTGCAGCTCACTCTCTATAAGGGACATGACTTAGACTGCCTCCAACTTCTGCCAGCCAACCATGTCTTTTCTGCCATGAAGGACTGTCTCTTTCCTCTAGAATCATAAGATGAATATATCTTCCTTTCTCCCTTAAATTGTTTGAGCTTCAATAGTGTCTCACAGCAACACATAAGAGAAACTGCTGCAGAGACTAATTAAAAAAAAAAACACCTAAAAAAGGTGGGATACAACCAGATAGGAACCTCCTATGATATTAATATGTCAAAAAATTTTAGATTTAAAAAGAAGAACAAGAATGGATATTCCCTATACAGAAAAAAGCAAAGAGAGGAGAATAGGACAAAGCAAAAAATACTCTGGCTGGTCCACTTAGAACCCAAAGGCAATTAAACAATGATAGAAATAACAGATATGTAATACTTGTTGATAAGTTGTTAGTTAGAGAGGTCTCAAAGGTTCCCAAATACTATAGACTTTTGCCATTGCTTTTGGCCACCCTCCAGAAACTGACAGTAAAACCCTGTTACTGAAGATGCAACACACGTGAATCACAGGACATGAACAAAAAACACCAGCTAGAACTGGTCAGGAATCTTCCTCCTTGCTGGATAGCTTACATAGTACCAGAGAATACTATGGAAACTTCCAGGGGAGAAAAGCAATCAAAGGTCTCATCAATCTGTGAAATCTGCAAGTTGCAATAACAATTACCATGGCAACAGGTGATCATCAGTGTAATAGCATGAATATCAAGGAGACAGCCAAGAGTTTTCTGATCAGCTTGTCAGAATGGTACACATTCCTGTTGCTGTAAACTAGAACAAGAACCTATGAAAGGGAAAGATGTTTTTCTTTTTTGGCTATGATAACAGCTTCTGCTGGCTTCTGCTTCTGTAAGCTTGGTTGCTCAGCTGCTGCTGAGGGAACCTGGATGCCTGAGGAAGGGAGCAGGACCTTAGCTGCTTGGGCAGGAAAAATCTCAAGACTTAGAAGCCTAACTGTATAAAAGATACCAGAATAAAAAGCATGTGGTCTCAGCTTTGGAGAGAATGCCCAGGAATCTGACACCAGTGCACAAATAACCCTGCCTGTTCTACATCTCCAATATCACGTGTCTCTTCCATTACTTCTCTATAACATTAGAGTTCTGGTTCTCAAAAGTTTAAAACAGTGCTGGAGAGATGGCTCAGGGGTTAAGACTCTGTCTTGCAAGCAGAAGGTCCTGAGTTCGGATCCCAGGTCCCACATAAAAACGCCAGGCAGAACCAATAGTGGCCTGCACTTCCTGCTCTAGTGGACCAAGCCTGAGAAATATCAGAGCGAAGCAAAAAGGAGGTAAAAAGCAATCCAGGATGATTCCTGAAGTCATCTTTGGCCTTCCACAGGGTCACACACACCCTCTCTAAACTAACTAATTAAAAAAAATTTTTTTAAGTTCAAAATGGCTTTTCTGAACTTGCTGGACTTACCTCGTGGTATGGAAAAGGCAATCTTCCCCTCTACTGGTTATGACAGGAAAAAGACTTTTTGCCTTTCTAGCTTCAGGTGCTGCCCCCATTCTTTGCTCCATGACCCTGGCCTTCAAGTCCAAAAAGAGTGGGTTATTGCTTCTCACAGCTCCTAACTCTACTCCCCCAGCTTTTTTTTTTTTTTTTTTTTTTTGCCTCTTTTTCTACTTTTTAGGAAATTTGTGATTGTGTTGGGCCTGCCTGAATAACAAAGTCAGCTTCCCATCTCAAAATCAGCTGACAAGCAGTTCCCTTTAATGTATTGGTTTTTATTTCTTTCTGAGTTCTCTATCACCATTCTGTTTGTTTTTTATTTTGTCCTTGATGATTTTGTTTTTTCTTTTTTCCAAAGAGAATACATTGGGATCTCACACTATGCATATTCTTTACAATTGGCTTATACTCCAACCCCTTTAGTATGTGTGCTTGTTTGACTTTAGACAGGATCTCTTGTAACCCAGGCTCTGGCCTTGAACTCCCTATGTAGAGAAGGATGACCTTGAACTTCTGATCTTCCTACCTCCACCTTCTCAGCGCTGGGATTACTGGTGTGCACCACCATGACCAGTTTTATGCAGTGCTAGAGATCAAATCCAGAGCCTCTTGCATACTGGACTTGACTTTTTTGTTAACATAATGTCCTCCAGTTCTATTCATGAGGAAATGAATAAAGTATCACTTTATGGTTAAATAATATTTGCTGTGTATGTACCACATTTTGTTTATCCATTTACCTGTTGACTGGCATCTGGGTTGATGTCATGTCTTGGCTATTGTGAATAGTACTGCAGTAAACATGGGGTTCAGATGCCCTTCTGCATACTGATCTCGTTTCTTTTGGATATATATCCAGTAATGGGATAAAATCACTCTGTAGGTAGTTCTATTTGTAGTTTCTTTGAGGATGCTATTTTCCATAGGGACTATCCTTATTTTCATTCTCACCAACTATAAATAAGAAATCTCCTTTTTCACATTCTTGCCAGCATTAGTTTTTTTCTTTCTTCCTGATACTAAAGTTCTTCTTTTAATATATATATATAATATATATATATATTTGTTTGCTTGTTTGTATTAAAGGACATTTATATACATGTATGGAGGTCATGGGACAAATTTGTGAGTCAGTTCTCTATTTCTAGGGATAGAGCTCAGGTTTGGCAGCAAGTACCTTTACCTGCTGAACCTTCTGGTTAGCCCATTGCTAATCAATATTACTGGGATCAGGTGGTATCTCACTGTGGTTTTGATTTGCATTTCTGTGGTGATTGGTATGTTGAACATTTTTCATATACTTGTTGGTTTTTCATCTGTCTTTCTTTGAAAATGTCTATTTGATGTTTTCATTGTTTTTTGTTGTTGTTGAGTTCCCTGTGTATCTAGGATGTTGATGCCTTATTGGATGAGTAGTTTGCAAATATTTCCTCCTGTTCTGTTTGTCCCAGCTGTTTACTGTGCTGAAGTTTCATTGTTTGATGTGATCTTATTTGTTAATTCTGTTTTTAAGATCATATCTAAAAGATCTTTGCATAGCCATCTGAAAGCATCTGCCCTGTTCTCTTTACTGACTTCTTGGTTTCAGGTTTTATATTTATATGATTGATCTCTTTTGAAGATCTCGTTATGCAGCCCACGCTGGCTTAGAACTCCCAGTCCTCTTCCCTTGGCCTCCTAAGTGCTGGTATTAAAGGTGTGCACCTTGGAATCTAGGTAAGTTCATTTTTCATATGATAAGAGATAGGGTCTAGTTCATTCTTCTGCACATGGTAATCTTATTTCCCCAAACTTATTAGAGAGAATGCCCCTTCTTTTATGAGCCTTTGTCAAAAGTCAGTTCGTTATGGATATATGGTTTTATTTCTGGGTTTGTCATTTACTTTCCTGGGTATCAGTTTTTAGTCATTTTTTTTTCTCTTTTTAATATTTATGTGTTACGAGTGTGTCTCTGTGTGTGTGTGTGTGTGTGTACATGCGCGCACACACGCACACATGTGTAGGTCAGAGGACAGCTTTATGGTGGTAGTTGTCTTTTTTGTGAGATCCAGAGATTGAATTCAGATTGTCAGCTTATGTGATAGGTGTCTTTACCTGCTGAGCTATCTTGACAAACCTCTCAATCAGCTTTATTTTTTGAAACAAGATCTGTAGTCCTGGTTCGCCTGGAACTCACTATGGACTCATGACAGCCTTGAATTCTGCAGTTTTCCTACTTCAGACTCCTAAGTGTTGGAATTACAAGAATGTGTCACCAAATCCAGCTTGCGTATTTGTTTTTATGCAAGTACATGCTGCACAAAAACAGATATAGTGTTATATACCCATAATCCCAGCACACAGGAGATAGAAGCAGGAGGATCAGGATTCAAAGTTATCCTTGGAGACATACAAGCATACTACTTAAGACCTGGTCTCAAAACAAACAAACACACCAAAAATTGGGGTTTTAAGTCAATCATAGAGTGTATGCTTAGCAATATGTAGAGCAACTATAACAAGTACCAACTTCCAGTCATAAAGTGACTAATTATAGACCTAATTATACATAGCATGATGACTATAGTTAATGATAGTATATTGTACACTTGAAATTTGCTAAGAGAGTAAATCTTAAGCATTCTTACTACACCAAAGAAAAAGGTAAATATGCAAGGCAATAGACATATTAATTTGATTGTATGGACATTTGATGTTCAACTTAAGTATAATTTTCGCTGTAGGTTGTATCTCCACAAATCTAGAGAGGAAAAGATTCTAATATTGACAAAATTAGAGGAGTCAAGAAAAAAATGTGGGTAAGGAAGATAATTTGGCACATATAAACTGAATTTCCAGATACTCAAGTGGAAATGTATGCTAGACAATTGGGGATACTGGCCTGGAATACAGATGTGGAGCCTGTCACTGGTGATGAAAACACACCCATACTACTTACAGTTGGAGTAAATGCTGGTAGGAACAATTAACAGGTCACAGAGAAAGAGATGTTGCACCTCAGACGTTTACAGTGTTGCAAGGTGACTGTCCTTGCTTCTCCCTATCTGTAAGCTGTGGGCAGCCTTTGTTAACTGTTTGCTGGCTTACAGATGGAGGAATAAACCTGGTGTTGGAACTTCGGTTTTTTCCTTTAGTGGAAACAATGAGATCCATTCAGCTGCTCATAGTGCTTTGTAATCTAGAAACTACATGACAGTGAGCCCATTTTGCCCCCTTGCTAAAACACTCACCTTGTAAAGCATGAAATAAACCAATAGAATTATCTCCTATTTACTGCAGAAGGCACTGCATAGGGTGTTTGACATTTGAAGGGCATCTAGGTAGTAAATATGTCACAAAGTTCTTCGACCTGTATTCTTGATCACAAATTCGGTGTTCTTGTTAGACCTCGGCCCTCTCTCATGAATAATATTCATAGCACAATGCTTATTTGTCAGTGATTTAGAACATAAAGCTGGGATGTAGAGATGGCTCGGAGATTAAAATTCTGCCTCGACAGCATGGCAGAGGCCTGCATTTTCTGTTTTGGAAGGCAGAGCCTGGAAAACCTCAGAGCAAAGCAAAAAGGAAGTAGAAGCAATCCAGGGTGACTCCTAAAGTCATTCTCCAGCTTCCACAGGCACACACATAGTGACCTCTGATACATACACACAACACACACACACACACACACACACACACACACACACACACACACACACGATTACATAAAGCTGTTACAAGTGTAAGTTTTCTATGGATTGTATTGGTGTCCGGTAAAACAACAATAATGTTCAGCTTTTTTCTTCATTTAAAATTAATGTCATGTTTTAGCAGCAACTGTTCACCTAATCTTAGGTCATAACATTCTTCAAAGCAGAGAGGGAGATGGATGTCTAGAATTAATATATAATAAACATGTGAGGGCTGGATCTGTTGTCAGAATGCTTGCCTGTAGGGTACAAAGTCCTGGGATATAGGAGCTCCTATTGAACAAAAGAAAGAAAAACACTTGAAATGATGAAGACCCAGGTACAGCCTCCTAAGCTGTGGCCGATCTCCAAGCAAACTCCTCCAAGCAGGTGGCAGAGGGCCTAGCTAAGAAACAGAATTCTGCTGTCCCATCTAGTCTTCTAGAGTGGCAGTGTGCAGATTAGGGGTAGAAATTTATTTGTTTGTTTGTTTTTAAAAAAGAGTAAGATGAAGATGAAAGTCAGTAGCATGTACAAGGCCCCAAGTTTTATCTCTAGCAATGCATACAAACTTCCATGCATGTGTGCATGCACACACATGTGCGCACGCACACACACACACACACACACACACACACACACACACTACTAAGAAACGGCAGTGCTGAGATGACAGGACTGATGATTCCAATTGCTTGCTCGTTTGTTGTTTTTTGAGAAGAGTCTGTGGCCCAAGCTGGCTAGGATGACTTTGGACTTCTGATCCTCCTGCCTCTACCTTTCCAGTCGGGGGATTACAGATATGTGTCACCAACCCTGGCTCTTGGAGGTAGAGATTAAAAAACAACCAGGGAATGGTTGTACACTCCATCAGATCCCAGCACTCAGGAGGTACTGTCAGGAACAGCAAGAGCTCCAGGCCAACCTGGGTTAACTAGGTGTCATCGCTAAGCACTTGTCAACTTGACAGTTGAGGGTTTGAACTCTGGGCACATTTGTAGAGAATTAATGGTTGAGTTTAAGCCCAGAGCAAACCTGCAGGAGATTGTCTAGCCGATGGGGACGGCCCAGCCATGGTGGGTGGTATGGCCATTTTCCTCAGCCCTGGTATTGATGCATGCTGTCCCATCAAGCTGGACTGTAACCAGTAATCCTAAGAGAAAATAAACCCCTTGTTCCCTTAAGCCATTTGATGGTCATTTATCAGCAACCATGCAGGCGAACTGCAACACTAGGGGAACCTTATCTCAAAGGAAGAAAGGAGAGAACAGAGCTGGAAGTGCTCTGCACCGTGTGGGTGTTCAAGATTCTGTTTATAAATCTCCCGGTCACTGTAGCATGGCCCTTGAAGGAGGTGGGTTTTCATTAGTTACAGAAGAATCATCAGTTCTGTTGGCAGAGTCTGGGAAACCCCAGAGCAAAGGAAAAAGGAGGTAGAAGCAATCCAGGATGATTCCCGCAGTCACCCTTGGTCCTCCACAGGGATACACAATGCCCTTTGATACACATACTAAATAAATAAATAAATAAATAAATAAGAAAGTTAAAAAATTAAGAGACAGTGTTGCTTGAAAAATGCTAAATGAATAAATGAAAAGATAAAAGGACATGTTAGCTGAAAGTTCAGTGAAGAGAAAAGTAGGACACATCCTTTACCTTGGAAAGCTCAGCTTCATCATTTAGCCAGATGTATTGGTCTTGGTTTATACTACCAGGCCAAGATCTAGAAGACCTGTCCTGAACTTTCCACCTGCCTGGTCATGCTGACTATAGCTTGTTCCATTCCTCACCTCATTAATGAGTAACAAGATTCCTCTGCCTTGTCTTATAACGCCGAGTGTTGACATGCGCTAAAGTAATACTAATTTTCCCAAATAAAACAGCCTCCAACAAAGCCACTCACTCCACCACTCTGGTCTCAGAGTTGGCACTTGATGTAAAACATTTATATATCCATTAGTGCTGTTAAAAATGTGAAGAAAATACAGCACTTACGAATTGCTAATAGGAATGTCATTGTAAAACTATGTAAAACAATATGAAGTTCCTCAAATAGATAAAGGATTGTCATGTAACCTAGCAATTCCCTTTCTGACTATATCCCCAAGGGAGATGAAAGCTGAGATGCAGCTAGGGCTGGAGGAGCAAGTCTGACATCCCCAGCTGCTCAGGAGGCTGAGGCAGGAGGACCAAAAGTTCAAAATTTGCCTCAGATTCAGAGGAAGTTCTAGGTCACCTTAACTAACTTATTGAGACCCTGCCTCAAAATTAAAAAACAAAACAAAACAAAACAGTAGCTCAGGAGTAAAGTATTTATCTATGACACAAGAGGCCCAGGGATCAATGGCCATTGCTTCCAGGCCAGGGGAGAAGAGAATACATATGTAATACACACATGCACCTAGATGTAAAAACAAGGAGGGAATTTGTTTTTCATGGAATAAAAAGTCACTGCTTCCAACAAACAAACAAACAAACAAACAAAAACCAGGGAGGGAGCTAGGGGTGCAGCTCAGTGGTAGAGTTCTTGCCTAGCATAAACAGACCCTAGGTTCAATCCCTAGTATTGAAAGAGAGAGAAAGAGAGGTAGAAGAAGAGATTATTTGTACTGTTTTTTTTTTTTTTTTAATTTTTTTTTATTATTATTATTTATTCAACTGTGCGCATGTGCGTGTGTATGTGCGCGCGCGTGTCTCTGTGTGTGGGTGTGTGTCTGTGTACGTGTGTGTAGAACCACGGACGAATTCGCGAACCACCATGGACGCCTCCACCTCCTTCTGCCCCGGGATTCACAGGCTCCGCCCTACCAGGACCAGAAGCGCAGGCCGCCCCCGCTTCCACCTGGCGTCTATACGTGGGATCTGGGATCCGAACTCAGGACCTTCCGCCTGCAAGGCGGAGGCTTAACCCCTGAGCCACTTCTCCAGCCCTATTTGTACTGTTATATGCATAGCCAAACAGTAAAAATAGCCATAGCAGAAAGTAACCTAAATTGATGGAGGGAGAGCCAAACAAAATGTTATATATACATAGAATGAAATATCATTTCTCCTAAGAAAGGCAAATGATACAATATAGATGAACCTGAAAGATATACCAAGTGAAATAAGCTGATCACCACAGTACAAATGCAAAATGATTCCACTTGTATGAGTTACTTAGTTAAATCTGTACACAGAGAGTAAAATGGTGAATGCCAGGAGCAAAGGTGGGGTGAAGGGGGAGTTAGTGAAGAGAATACACCCAGGGAAAATGAAAGGTTCTGAGGATGTTCACGCAATAACATACACTTAAAAAGATTTAAGATGGCAAATTTTTGTCACTTTGCTATCACAATTATTTAAAAAGTGAACTAGACAGTATTGTTGAGCAGAAAAGATTAAAAACTCCTCTTGAAGGGCACACTCCCAACAACCTCTAACTCCCATTAGGCCTACGCCCCACCTCGTTAAAGTTCTACTTTAAAAGATACAAATCTCTGGGAGATATAGGCATCCAACAAGTGGTCATATGTTTAAACTAAATGACTTAATGTGTCTTCCATTATGATTTGAGGTTTTGAGACACTTCTATCCACTGTCCTTAAAACTGAATCTAACATACAAAAAGCTTTTAATGTATCACCTTATCTAGTCCTAATGACCCTAATATTGGATGACAGAACTTCTCTCCGTTTCTCTCTCTTTCTCAGAAATCAGGCCACATATCAGCTTCAGTCTCTTCCTGAAGGTCAGCGGTGACACTGACCATTTAGATAATGTCTCTCCCTCCCCTTTGCAGCTGCAAGCAAAGCCTGCCCTGCTCCCTGACAGAGGCAAGACAGTCTTGAGTAGATTTATATCAGTGCTTTTCTGACTTCTAGATCACATGACATGGAATTTACCCACTACTTAAAAAAAATTATGAGTTGCAACACCTCTCCTTCCCCCTCTTCGCCACACACACCCGTCCACCTTGTCCTCAGGAACTGAAGGTTTTCTCCCAGGATTCCAGTAATGAAATATACTTGGCAACTAGCTCTCCTAATGCCCTCCCACTGCAGTGGCTCATCATGGCTGTCGTGGCTGTGAACCAGTAAGTCTCCTAATAAAGCTCCTAATAAAAGGGTAATTTGTCTAGGCTTCCTTTCTACCATCCCGCTTCATCTTTTGTAATTTGTCACACCCATTCTGCAGATGACAAAACTAAGGTGCTGAGAGGAAAAGTTATACAACTGAGTGGTGGATTTGGGATTCTGACATTTGGTGAACACAGATCTCATGTGTTTAATCATCAGGTACCTCTTCTATGAAACAATGATATCAAGCCTGGGGGGACTTTTAATGACCGAGAAATGTTATCTCACAAGTCAGAGTGGAGAATGAAAATTGAGGTTGAAAGCCTTCCTGTATCACGATCATAACTCGTGGTTTGAAGACTCACCTGAAACCAGAGTAGGGGGCTGGTGGGTTTGAGGTCAAATTTTTTGAACCTAAGAAATTTCCCTCCAATTCAGAAGTAGCCCCTTAGTAACGAATCTGCTGCCAAGCTCACGAATGTTGACACTTGGTGGATTTGCTGGATAATCAAGCCAGGAGAAATGAAACAAGAATCACCCGAACACATGAGCCGCGCTGAACTCTACATAAACCATTTTCTCTCATCATCCCCAGGTAAAACCCAAGACGAATCTGCAACTCTGGCGGAAGCCAGGGGGCGGGCTGAACAGCGACCATTTTTGTTTTGCGGCCGTGCGCTCTCAGAAGATCTTGACTAACAGGACCCCATGGAGGAGGCGGGGCCTGCCAGGGCTCGGGGCGGGGCCGGGAGGACGTGATGATTCAAACGGGCTAATGACCAGGGCGCGCCTGGCAGGAGTCACCAATGAGCGGGCGGGCAGGGGCGGAGCGCCCAAGCCCTAGCGGGTTTGGTTGTGCAGCGGCTTTGGCGCATTTTCGGCTGGTTTGATTCATCCATTTTGAAGAGACGGGGGAACGGGGGGCTCGTCTGATCCAGGGGCCTTGCACCCGGAGACCGCGGACTTTGAGGAGCTAGCAGCCCGGGGTTGGGCAGCAGGGGCCCCGCCGGCCGAAGTTGGGGGGGTGGGGCGCCGAGCGCGCGGGGAGGGGGGGGTCGCGGTCGTCGGCTTCTCGTCTCCCTTCGGCTTCGACAGCGAACATGTCTCGGCCTGTCAGGTCAGTGCCGAGTCCGAGCCATGGGGCGGATCGGAGGGGGTCAGGGCTGCGTGGCGAAGGAGCCAGGCCCAACCTGGGGTCGGCCTTCTCCCGGGGTGAGCGCGGGTGTGTGTTGGGGGGGCGCTGCCGCCGCGCGGGGGAGGCGGCGGCGCCGCGGCCGTGCGCCCCCCCCCCCGAGCCGCGCTCTGCAGGGCGCGGGGTCGGCCGCGCTGCCTCCCCCACCCGCGGCTCGGGCTCGGGCGGGCGGGGTTGTTCCGACCCGCGGGGACCGCAGGGGGAGGGCCGTGCCGCCGCGTCGCTGCGCGGGCCCCGCCTCCGTGCCCACCCGGAGCCCGCGGGCGGAGGCCGGCCGACCCGCGCCCACCGCCGCGAGCACCGAGGCCCCGCGCGACCCCGAACCTGCAGCCTGCGCGCGGGTGGGCGCTCCTGGCGGCCGCGCGTGGGCGGGGAGGCCGCCCGGCCCCGCCCTCCCGGCGGCCTCCGCAGGCCCCGCCTCTCGGGCCGCGCGTGGGCGGGGCTCGATCTTCCCCTTGGGGCCAAAGTTTTGAGACTAGATCGCGAAAAATGAAGGGCGGCCGCCTCTCCCCTCCTGGGGGCTCTGCGAGCGGCCGCCACCCCCGCGCCGCCCCCACGGCGCTGTCCCCGTGGCCACGGCCTTCCCTCCGGGAAATGTCGGCCCCCGGGAAGGAGAGAGTTAACGGCGCGACCCAAATCCCGTGTGGTTCTCGTTCCCGCCGCGTCCACGTCTCGGGTAATTCTGTAACCCTCTCCTCCCCCGCGCGCCGGCGGGGAACGGGCCGTTCCGTTAGCTGGCCGGCCGCGTCGCGTCATCCAAGTGTGCGCGCCCCTGACGTCGCCCCTGGCGGTACCCCGGAAGGTGGCGGGGTGGGGGGTGTGGCCTGGCCCGGGTCGAAGATCCCGATGTTCAGCGTGCAGTGGTCTCTTCCGGTGTTCCACCCTTGCCAGGGCAGCGGAAGTACCTTAAAGAGTTAAAGAGAAGTTTGGGATCCGGGAAGGGTTTGTGCGTCCTGGCGACGGCTCCGGTGGCGGTGGCGTGGGGCTGCGCGCTCCTCCCACGCGCGCGGGGTTGAGAAGAAGGCCCGGCCTGCTTGTCTGCTTGTCTGCGGCCGGGTTTGAGCCGGCGCTTCCCAATCGCTCTCCTGCGAAAGTTCTGCCAACCTCTGGGCAAGGAGTCAGTCAGGGTGGCTCCGATTACAGTGTGAACACTTTTTTTGTCCTGAGATTGACGGGACTGTAGCATCTACCGAAGACATTTTCTTTACCATTATATGACAGAGAAATTCTTTCCTCTCTTGGAAGTAGTCACCGTGTGGCGAAATGAAATTAATATTCAGTTTGCTGTCTTTTAAGTTTCAATACACTTATTAGAAGACTATTTGATTGTAGTGACTTTCTTAATCTGTCTGAATTTGTGTTCTCAGATTTAGATACTGGAACATGAACAGAACTTTTTTACTGGAAAACTTGGATTTTTAATATCACCAGGTGGGATAAATATATTAAACACATTTATTTATTTTGTTTTTGCTGGTTTTGGGGGCATTAGTTATTCTGTACTTTTTTTTCCTTTTCAACATGTTAAGAGTAATTTAAACCTGTTTATTGCTCTTAATTGAAGAGTAAAGTTAATATATTTGGTTTTCTTTTCACTTACAAGTTAACTTCAGAGCATCTTGGTTTTTTAATTACATTTTAGTGATAAAGTCGTTGTAACTGTTTCTTGAAGTCTTTAATATATTTGTGACCAATAATAAAGCAGAAATAATTAAACTTGAGTTTGGTGTTTTAGTTTTGTAGTAATGTTCTGACTTAGGAAAATACTGTTGTTGCAAAGATCGATTAAAAAATACATATTGCTTGCAGCATTTAATGGAAAGTAATTGTAGACACTACTTGATTTCAAAATGATCAGCCTTATTTAAAATAGGCTGGTTGGGGGAAACGATAGTGATCTTTTGGTGTACATTTATCCCCATAGGCCTACATACAGTATAGCTGTTTTTTCTGGATCTCAGTTTTACTGTAAATATTTATTTTCATGTGAATACAGCATTTGAAGAGTCTTTTAAAATGTACCAATTGTTCTGGTATATACCATTCTCTGGTTTTATGTTTTTGTATTGAGACAGGTCTCAAGTATCCTGGGCTGGCCTCAAACTCACTATGGAGTCAGGGATGACTTTGAACTTCTGATCCTTCTGCTTCTAACCTCCCAAGTGCTTCCTTTGACATGAATTTCTAAGTATGGCTGTCATAGAACACAGTCTTTCATAAGCGTCTATCCACTGCAGTGTTTCCATTTGTTATTTTTATTTTTGGGTACTGAAGCTCACAAATGTCCAGCATGTTCCGTCACTGGGCCAGCCACATCCCAGTTAACATGTTCACATAAGATGTCTGCCATTACCTGTAACAGCTCAGATTACTTTAAGTCTTGGATTCAAGTTATTTGCATAATGTAGTCTTGGAGCTGGGAGAACAGTTAGGAAACCAGTTTGCAGGGGACATAAAAGGCACCAGGGTAAGTGAGGTATCTTGTATTACATACTGGTAGGTACCAAAGTTGGGCCTAAATTGTTAGTTACTAAACACCAGATGTATTTGTTAGGCTTGTATTTTGGTGGACAGGTGTCAGATATCCACAAGTCCATGTGGAAGTACAATTCTAAATAATGTTTAAGCTTTGATTCACAGTCTTTGGGAACAAATACTTCTTTATTTTTCTAGTTTTACAAGGATATTTATCCCTGCTTCCCTTCATTCCCCTCCCTTCCCTTCATCAATCCCTCCCACTCCCTCTCACTCTCCTGCCTGTCTGCTTCTATGGATCCCAGTGTTCCCTCTGGCTTGTCTACTCTTGTAGGGTTTCAGGCCTCTCGTGACATACCAAGTGGCCTCTCTCCGGGCCAGCCCACTGATAAGGGCGTTTTCCTTCACTCATCCAGTGGGAGCAAATACTTTCAGAAGTGTATGTTCTTTAACAGACCAAGGATCTCAGTGGGAACACAGGTTGGGGCTGGTCATGGACACAATGTAGCCATTGAGCTCCTCGGTGGCCCCTTTTTATACACACACACACACATTTGTTTTCTAAAAGGATTTTTTTTTGTGTTTATGCGTTTTTACATATTCAGCAGGAACAAAAATTAAACACATGGTGAAATTTACAATCAGTGTTATGAAAAGTTTCTGTTACTTTCAGATCCTGCTGAATTTAGATCTCATAATTATTGGAGTTTTGCTCATTTTCCACCATCACAGTAAACCCTTTATCTTCTACTTGGTAATGTTATCACTATTAAAGCAAATGGCATATAGCATTTTTTTTAAACTTACAGAGCACTTGCATGTCTTTCAAACTTTTCACAGAAGGAAGGAAAATGTCATCGCTCATGAAAAACTCAGATTTACTCACTTGTCTAGACTAGAAAACAGGTGTTTTGTTTTTTTTTAAACAGCATCTCATATAGCTCAGACATGATATGTAACTGAATATGACCTTAAATTCCCAACTCTGCCTCCCAAATGGCATGAACATTGTGTACCACCAGGACCTCACACCTTTATTAAGCATTTGAGGACATGTTATTATGAGTTTTAATTCCTTAAAATGCACAGAACCTTTGCCATTAAAGATTTGAATATGCTTAAGGGTTGGAAGAAAATTTTGTTTACAATTCTGAAAACTGTTACTTCAAGCTTCAGGATTGCTCTTTTCAAGAGAAACTGAAATCTATATTACAAAAACTAATATTCCTAGCAAAAATTAATTGCAAGAAATACCTACCTAGTTAAAGGAAAAACCTGCAAATTTGAGATCCCATTAGATGTGGTTGTAGACTAGTCTGTTTCCTTGTGTCTTCTATTTTCTATTCCCAGATGTGTATGTGTACCCACATATAAAAAAGTGGGTCTTTATTAACTAAATCTGTGTTTAATTGCTTAACATGTTGCTTTCCTAAAAGATTGCCTCATAAACAGGTCCCACATAAAAAAACTCCAGGTGGAAACACCTCCGGGTCCTGGTGGGTGGAGCCTGAGAATCAGAGAATGAAGGAAAAGGAGTTGGAAGCAATCCAGGATGATTCCTGAAGTCAGCCTTGGTCCACAGGGACACACAGTGCTCTGTGGTACACACACAGAGCAAAATATTTTTTTTTAAAGATATTTCATCTGCAGCAGTTACCTTTAAAAACATAGTATCAAAGATATTAGTGAAGCTGAAGATGGTGGTGTATACCTCTAATCACAGTATGTGGAGGCAGGAGAACTAAAGTTCTGCCTTGCTTACATAATGGCACTGTCTCAAAAAACAATAAAAAAGAAAAACTAGGGGGCTGGAGAGATGGCTTAGGGGTTAAGACTGCCTCGCAAGCAGAAGGTCCTGAGTTCAGATCCCAGGTCTCAACTAAAAAAATGCCAGGCGGAAAACAGCAGCCTGTACTTCCAGCTCCACTGGACAGAAGCAAGAAGGAGGTAGAAACAATCCAGGATGATTCCCAAAGTCACCCTTGGTCCTCCACAGGGACAAAGTGCCTTCTGACACACACACATACAGAGTAAATATATTTATTAAAATTATTAAAAAAAAACAATAAATTGACAAAATCTGAATAGTGAGAACACTTCACTTTATAAAAGTATTTTCGAAAGTAAGTCAAACTTTAATGAACGTGTAATTAAATTGCAAATAGAAACAACTATTTAAAACTAATTTTCAAAGTACTTTACTAAACATTTAGGTTTAGTCAGTACTGTATTAAAGCCTTTCATTTGTCCTTAACATTATTCTCAGGAAAAAATTCCTGTAATCTAGAGAGATTTTTTGATTATAGAACAGATAAAGTATATGTTTCTCAACTTAGTAGAGTTATAATAGCAGAGTCAAGTTGAACTCAAATCTGTAATACTTTTTCCTATCTAGGTTTTGGTGTTAAAATGGTTAGATCCCCCCACCCCCTGTTTTTTACTGAATATTTAAGCCTCATATGTGCTGGTTGGGCAAGCACTCTAAGCACTGAGTACATCTTTTTTTTTTTTTTTTTGATAGGGTCTAGGTGCGTTGCCCAAGGTAACCTGGAACTCATGATCGGTTTTCTTTAACTCTTGCAGTGTTGAGATTATAGGCTTGAGTAGCTAGTCAGAATATTTTAGATAAACAGTAAAAACAGGTGTGCATATTTAATATAATTTTATAAATATTTCCCCAGATTTTTTGAATTAGATCTAATAAAAAGAATTTCAAAGACTACGTTTTTCAGTGATGGCCTTGATACTCAAGAGTATTGTAAGAGGTACAAACAAGACTGGATTGAGGCTACAAGAATCTTAGTCTTTCCACTGTATTTAGTCCCATAGAGAATGTACTGTAGATTCACATGTCTAGTTTTGACACCATTTGGACCATGTTTTAGGAAGTCTTTAAAAAGATATATAACATTGATATACAGTAAATATTTTTTTAATTTTCACTAAAGAGTGTAAAAAGCCTCACATTTAGATAGCCAGGATTTCCACCATGTTATTTTAGAAAACTAGCTTTCATATAAGGTTTTGAATTTTTAAATTGAATATGGTAGGCCTTTAATGGCATAAGTTAAACAACAAAAAAGTAATTTCGATAGACCTGTCATTTATTTAGCAACTTGTAGGTGTCAGATATACTACCAGGTACTTTATACTTGTTTAAAAATCATGCAGCAATTCTTTAAGCAAGGTATTTATTATCCGCATTTCATGTGTGAGGCCTGAAGGTTGGCAAAATTGAGTAACTGGCTTAGTTCTCATGACTTTATTAAGAGAACCAAATCAAGTATATAACCCAAAGCTAGTGTAATATTAGGTGACAGTCACAAGGTGTTCTCAGTATTAGCATTTCATAATTGAGAGGGCATCCCCCCTTGAGGAAAATAAGTGAATCAATTCCAAAGACACCTTTGGGACAGTATGAGAAAATTATGGCCTCATCTTACCCGAACACATGCAAAAACACCTACATGCATTGTTAACTCAATCCAGTGATCTTAAAAAAAATACTGTGTTATCAAGTTGAGGATCACTATTAAAAAAAGTCAAAGAAAATCCATATCACCTGAAATATTTAGCACATATATAACAGAATGCATTTAAATTAGAAGAAAATAAAGATGAAAAATTTAAGTTGGATTAATCTGACAGCAGTTTCAAATCTCTCACTTGAAAAACATAAGGGTCCTTTCCTGTGGTTTTCTTATTTTAAGTATTGGTAGCAGAATAATATACAGTCAAAACTACACAGTTTAGTCAAAAGGAATTGAAGATCAAGAAAACTGAAGCAGTTACAAGAGATTATCTTAAAACTAAGTTTAGGCATCCTGTTCTGAAAAAACAACGAAATTTTTAATGTCTTGAAAATTTAGTCATCTGACCTATAAGTATTTCTTAATCATTGGGCTCAGTTGGTAGTGTGCTTGGCTAGCATATTCAAAGTCCTGAGTTCAATCCTCATGTCACATGATGATTGTGATGATACATGTTGTATCTAAGGAGGAGGTTAAGAAGTCATCCTAGGTTACATAAGTTCAAGGCCAGCCTTAGCTAGACACACCATTTAATTAAATTTTTTTTTCTTAATTATCTTTGAGAGTTAAAGGAATGGAAAGAGATAAATACTGTAAATTTCAAAGAGACAAGGCAAATAAGTGATGTGCAGCAACTTTAATGGCTGTATTCTGTGGAAGGGGTCACTTAGTAAACATTTAAAAAAGGAAGATTCGGAGGTAGTGGTTAGGTAGAGCAGCTGGCTGGAAAATGGTCTTTGTTATAGTAAATTTCTTGCCGTAGTAAATTTCTTTAGTCCTTTTCCTTAGGTGACTTGAAAATGATCATTTGTTCCTTTTTATTTTTTTAATTTTTTTATTATTATTTATTCAACTGTGTGCGTGTGTGTGTGTGTGTGTGTGTGTGTATAGAACCACGGACGAATTCGCGAACCACCATGGACGCCTCCACCTCCTTCTGCCCCGGGATTCACAGGCTCCGCCCCACCAGGACCGGAAACGCAGGCCGCCCCGCTTCCGCCTGGCGTCTATACGTGGGATCTGGGATCCAAACTCAGGACCTTCCGCCTGCAAGGCGGAGGCTTAACCCCTGAGCCACCTCTCCAGCCCCATTTGTTCCTTTTGTGAAAGTAGTGTGAGTTAGATGAGAATTTCAACCAAATAACTTAGATATCTGAAGTACCTGTTATTGTATTTATTGTCAAAGTCATAAATTACAACTTTGTACATCAGTAGTCCTCGTAATTGTGACTTTCAGGGGAGCTTTTCGACATTCGTTTAAAGTTTTATTTTTAAAATGCAGATGACTGAAGATTTAAATGGACAAGTTTCTTTCATGGGGAACCTTAGAAGTTTTTTCACGTGTTAGTATTTACTGGATGTTTAATAAGGTGACACAGTATAACGTTGATCTAACCAGAAAGCACTTATAAAGGACCTGTTTTCAGATGATTGTTATTTTTGCCTTTGGAGATGGTACACACATGCCAGGTCACGTGTGGAGGTAGAAGGATATAGTTAGGGAGCCAGAATTCTCTCCTTTCCTGATGTGGGTTCTGGGGATCAAACTCAGGTTGTCAAGGTCAGCAGAAAGCACTTCTCCCTGCGGAGCCTTCTTGCCAACTCCAAAAACCTAGTTTTAACAGATCACTAGTTGGTAAATTATGTAATGAGGCAGTTCTTATCTATTTTGTTGTGCACAAGTATTTGCGTGTGTCAGAGGACACTGTGTATGCTTGCGCAGGCCAAGGGTGACTGGGATCATCCAGATTGCTTCTACCTCCTTTTTGCTTTGCTTGGGGGTTTCCCAGACTCCGCCTTCCAGAGCAGGAAGTTCAGGCTGCTGCCATTTCCGCCTGGTATTTTTATATGGAATTTGGAATCTGAATCCAGGTCCTTCTGTTTGTGAGACAGAGTCTTAACCCCGAGCCATCTGTCCAGCCCATAATTATTTTTTGAGACAATTTTTAAAGTACAAAAGACAAAACACTCTGATTTGGAGTTTAGACTATACTGCCTAGTTATACCTGTAGTCCCAAATTTATGCTCTTAAGATGATGCTTTTACTGTTTGCTTGTGATGGTCTTCACAATGTAGCACAGGTTGGTCCAGAACTTGAACTTCTAAGTCTCCAACTTCTGATTGAGATTACAAACCAGCACACCTCATCTGTTTTAAACAGTGTTGTGAATTGAACTTAGAGTCTTCATCCCCAGCTCTATTGTTACTTTAATTTAAAAAAAAAAAAAAGAACATTTTGTATATATGTGTAAAGTATTGTTTATTTGTGTGGGTATGTATTTGGGTCATGGTGTATGTAGCCGTCAGGAGACTACTTGCAGAAATCCAGGGATTGAACTCCTTGCCAGGTCTTTTCAGTAAGCACCTTAATTTAATCACTGAGTCAGCTCACTGGCCCCTGGTTTTACTTTTAAATAGATTTTTACTTAGTATTAAAAATGTTCACTGACTTAAATGAACTTTTTTTTCAAAAAGTTTTTTGAAATATAGGTAGCTCCATTTTATAGTTCAGTGGTAGAGTCCTTGTTTTAGATACGAAGTTCTTATCAACATAACAAAAAGGAAAACCAAAAGAATTTGTAAAAACACTGAGTTTTATTTGAATAAGGATTCTGAGGTTCTTGGAAGGAGGAGAGTTACGGTTCAAACATGAACTAGTGTCTCAGTAGCCTTACCGAGAGGACTCATCTGGGGGACTATTTCCACTGGCTCCCTGTTCTTGTCTCTTTATTGTGTTTCTTTTTGTTTGCTTGTTGCTTTTGCCTGTGTGTGTGCGCGCGTGTGCGTGCGCGCGCGCACCCCGGGATTCTTTACTCTGCCCCAGGATTCACAGGCTCTGCCCTACCAGGGCCAGAAACGCAGGCAGCCCCCGCTTCTGCCCGGAGTCTATACGTGGGCCGTGGGCTGTCTGCAAGGCAGAAGCTTAACCCCTGAGCCACCTCTCCAGCCCTAAGGCCACCACTGTTACTGCCTGTTTTTTTTTTTTTTTTTAAGTGGGACCTGGGATCTGAACTCTGGACCTTCTGCTTGGAAGGCAGAGTTTTAACTCCTGAACCAACCCCTACAGTTGATGTTTTGAGGAATGAAATTAGAGCATCAAGAAGGTACTTAGAAGTGAGTAGAATGAGTGTTAGAAAGTTTGGAAGAAAAAGTGGTGTTATCATTAATACTTTTGTGAATGATGTGAATGTATGTGGATGCACATTGTATTTATATGTATGTGTTTTAGCCTGAAGCTTATCTCGAGTGTTTTCAGTCATTCTTTACTTAACAACTAGAATTTTCTAAGCCACAACTACCTTGGAGATCATGAGAAGTTCTTATAGCAGTCTTTCGTGGATATTTGTAGAATACAAGTTTGAATTAGATTGTCTAGATCCAATAGATCTAGCATGTACACTCGCAATATGTACTGCCATATGCATCATTACCACCATCAAAGTTTGGTCAATTTCCTTGGCATTTAAACTTTAAACATTTTTTTAATTGAGGCCAGCTAGAGTGAGACCTTGGGGAAGATGTATTTGAGTCAGGTGTAGTGGTTACATGCCCATAATCACAATATTTGGGGAGGTAAAGACAGGAATGGTGAATTTGAGACCAACCTGGAATACATAGTGAAACCCTGTTCCAAAAAAAAATTATACTGAAATAGAAATGGATATCAATTTTGTCATTAACAACTCCCCCCCCCACACACACACAAAGGTAAAACCAAAACCTGGAAATCACTTTACAGTCTTTTGTTCTAAGACAGTAGATCTTGCGCGGGAGAAACGGCTCAGCAGTTAAGCCTCTGCCACACAAACAGAAGGACCTGAGTTTGGATCTCAGATCCCACATAAAAAGGCCAGGTGTAAGTGATGCAGTCTGTACTTTTGGCCCTGGAAGGGGGACTCTGAGTTTCCCAAAGCAATAAGGAGGTAGAGAGATCCAGAATGAGTCACCCTTGGGCCTCACAGTGCTGTCTCTCTCACACACACACAAACACATAATAATAATAAACTGGCTCTTGAACTATTTTGTTGGGTGTCCATAGGGAATATTACAAGATTGTAACCAGCTTTGTACAAGAACATAAACACTTGAAACAAGTTCAGAAGCTCAATGGCTCATTGAGTAAAATTTTGGCTTGTATTTTGTTTTGTTTATTTTTTAATATTTATGAGAAAGAACGCAATTGTGCTCATGGAGATCAGAGAGAACAGCTTTTCAGAAGTTGATTCTCTTCTACCGTGTAATCTGCAGAGATCGGCTTTCGTTTAAATTGCCAGCTTTACATACAGGCTTCTTTACCAAGTGAACTATCTTACTATTCCTAATTGTGGTCACTCTGGATTGCTTCTACTTCCTTTTTTGCTTTGGTTTGGGATTTCCTAGGCTCTACACGCCCAGGTGGACATTCAGGCAACTGCCTTTCCACCTGGCATTTGTTTACGTGGGACTTAGGATCCGAACTCTGGTCGTTCTGCTTACAAGGCAAAGTCTTAACCCCTGAGCCATCTCTCTAGCTCTAGGTTCTTTTTTTCTATCATGTGGTTGTGGATTCCTGAAATTGAACGCAGTTTGCTAAATGTGCAGGCAGGCAAGTTCCTTTACCTGCTGAACCATGTCACAGGCCCTTCTCTGGTATTGTATTTGCTGTTTTTCTTTTAAAACGTTGGTTTGTATTCCAGTAAATTGGTGTCAAGGTTCTGTAATAGTGACTTGTTATTAATTGAAAAGCATTGCTTCCCAGGATCCCATTCATCTGATAAATGAGATGTTCACCAAATAATTGATGAAATTATTGAAAAGTAAAGTCAATTTTTTATAATATAAACTCCAGAATAAAAATGGTATACAGTTGGCATTATTGGAGCTAAATGCTGTAATGAATTTAAGAATCTTGTGCTTACTTTAAGAAAATAGCTGTGCCTCTTTTGTAGTATAAATTTAGAGAAAATCTAATTAGGTAAAATAATTTCATTATCCAGCTTTCCTTATCTAAGTTTATTTGTTGTTTCTTTATTCAGATGTATGTTAGAGACTTGTTACAAAAAGGGCTAAATTCTGTGGTCTTGGGTATTTTGTCTATGAAGTTTAAGGGTGTTTTAAGTAAGACAATTTCAGGGACATGGTGATTTCCATCTTTAACACTGTGATCCTTTGCTCTTCAGAACAGAATGTTGGTTTCACATACCAAAAGTATCATTGTTTTGTCTGCTGTAAGAAAAACTATTCTTTTTTTTTTGTTTTTGTTTTTGTTTTTGTTTTGACAAAGCTGTGCTTTTTTAAAAGATAGGGTCTCTTTATATAACCCAAGTTGGCTTGGAACGTGTGATCCCCCTGCCTCAGTCTTCCCAATATTGAAATTATAGACCTGTGCTACCACGCCAAAATACAATTATTTTCAAAGCCTGACATGGTGGTGTGTTCCTGGAATCCCAGGATTAGGAATGTGGAGGCAGGAGGATCAGGAGTTCAATGTCATCCACAGTTGCAAACTGAGTTCAAGACTGTTGTAGGGAAACCGGTCTCCACCGTCCCATTGTCGTAGGGTTCTTGTGTTCTGGAGTCGAAGATTGAAACCAGGACACGTGTAGAGAATTAAGGTAGAGTTTATTAGAAAAGGGAAAGGTTGGAACTCACAGACTCCAGACATGGAGTGCCATGAGGAGCCAGTGCGTTTCCATAAGAAGCAGAAATAAAACAGAGCTCATGGCAATAGAGTGCCATGAGGGGCTAGGGAGCCCATGAGAACTCACAGTGCTAGGCATGGAATTCATGAGGAGTAAGGAACAAGAAACAGACTCATGGTGCCATGAGGGACTAGATTGCCTCCAAGAGAAGTAGGCAGCTGGAAACGGACTCATGGCACTAAAGGTCCATGAGGGGCTAGATGGCCCAGAAAAACTATTCTTGAGGTATTGAAGTAGTCATGTCAGTATTTAGTAGAAAAAAATTAAGAATTAAAACTGAAATAGTGAAGTCCTCTTGGGGGGAGGGGAAAGACAGGGTCTCATATGAAACTTTTTTGAGTTTTCTAGAATGCTGGGACCAAGTAGATCTTCTAGTGTTTTTTGTCTGGTTCTTTCACTTTTTTAAACATACAAAAGTGGTTTCTTATCTCAAAAACCTTTGGGGGACCGCCTAAAGGTTTGGTTCATGGTGCCTATTTTGTTAAGTATGTGGAGGGAGACACACCCACTTTTTAACCACTCAACTATACTTCTAGCCCCACATACATTCTTTTCATTTGGCAAGTTACCCTTTAGAGTTTCAAACTCAAAGCAATCTTCCTGTCTCCACTTCCCAAGGGATGGTATTGCAGGCATGTGCCACCATTTCTGGCTTAAATTTACATTTTCAGTCTTTTAAGTATACAGATTATATCAACCTATTGGCTTTTTAAGAAGTACAAATGTGAAGGTTTCTGTGGTTCTTTTATATTGTACATATCTTTCTTCTATTACAGATTTTCTTTGTAACACAAACTTTTATACTTTTTTAGATGGGATCCCAGTTTGAGTGATGGAAATTCACTTAAAGGCTTTAAAATAACTACTGTTGGCTATGTTTTCGAACCTACTGCCATAAAGGTAGTATAAAATAGAGAGAGAAAAGTAATAATAACTGCTGGGGTTTTTGATAGTTGTTATCCGCTAGCACTCACTTATTCTTAGTACAGTCTTGTAGTGAATTTTGCTCTCGTTTTACAGTTAAGGAAACAAGTTTAGTGAGGGGAAATCTCTTACTCAAGGATATAGAATTAAAGTGGCAGAATCAGCTTCAGTGCAGTTTAACCAACTCTGTTATGTTAAAATTTTGTATTTGCTCGGTTTCTTGTTAATGTTTGTTCTACTGGAGAGTTAGTTCCGCTTGACATTTAAGTAGTAGTTGTTTGACACTTTGTGCAGCACAGGCTACCTTAGACTCTGGATCCTCCTATTTCCATTTCCTGTGGGCCGAGCTGGCAGGGGTGTGTGTGTTGCTGGATGTGCTTGTACATGCATTCATGTGTGAGGGTAGGCACATGCTAGTTAGGAACATGTTGGCATCAAAGAGTCCTCAATTTCTACCTGATTTGAGGCCAGCGTCTCCTGATCCTGCTGCCTGCACCAGTCTTGCTACTCATAAGCAGGGATTTTCCTGTCTCCTCTCATCTTGCCATAGGAATAGTGGAATTATAAACACTTATCTACATCTATCTTTTTACATAGGTTTTGGGGATTTGAACTCAGGTTCTCACAGTTGTATAGCAAGAGCTTTACCTCCTGAGCCTTCTCCGTAGCCCTTGATTTCTGATTGCTTCCTTTTTTGTTCACATGTGTTGTTTTGATAACAGGGTGAATGGCGAGGACCAACACCCAAGGTTGTCCCCTGATCTCCACACAGAAAGCACCCTCCCCCTTCACATACACATATACACAGACTTAACCTTTCTCAAGTTGAAAGTATAATACAATGTTTTTCTCTGCATTGATGCCCCAATGATTTCAGAATTTAAGCTATACCACGTCACTGTTACATGTGGTGTGATAGACTAGTTCTTGCATTCTGATTGTGTTGTCTGTAACGTGTGTGGTGTGTGCATGTATGTGCAAGTATGCAAGTATAGATCAGAGGAGGACATGTGTTGTCTTCTACCATCTGCCTTCTCTTGAGAACAAGGTCTCTTCACTGCACCTGGAACTTGTTTTCAACTAGACTGGCAGCCAGTAAGCCTCAGCAGTCCTTTTCTCTCCACTCCCCAGTGCTGCTAGGGTTACAGATGTGTATGCCACACCTGGATTTCACAGCTGGGTACTAGATCTGAACTCAGATCCTCATGCCTAGAGTGGCACAATGAGCTGTCACCTCAGCCTGTCTCTGACTATAAATAGTGTCTCATGTACTTCACCAAAACTGGCCACCTGCTTAAGGTTTTTTTTTTTTTTTTTATTTTTTTTTTAATTATTTATTCAATTGTGCACGTGTATGTGTGTGTGCGTGCGTGTATGTGTGTGTAGAACCACGGACAAATTCGGGAACCACCATGGACCACCTCCTCCTTGTTTACTCTGCCCAGGGATTCACAGGCTCCGCCCTACCAGGACCAGAAACGCAGGCTGCCCCCGCTTCCTCCTGGACGTCTATACAGTGGGGTCTAGGATCCGAACTCAGGACCTTCTGCCTGCAAGGCAGAGGCTTAACCCCTGAGCCACCTCTCCAGCCCCCTGCTTAAGGTTTAAGTATAGTTGATGGCATGCATTTCTCCTAGTGCTTCCAGTTCACCAGTTCACTTGCATCCATTTTTGTGTTCAGTGGAAGTGAATCTTGCCTAAGACTAAACTTCAAATATAAAGCAGAAAACTGAAATTAAGATTCATCAATACTGTTAAAAATGGCATGTGTAGAAAACACTTGAAATCATTTGAAGTCAAGAACACGGTACAGTTTGTAAAGCTCTCATGGGTTTTTAAAATCGCATGCCCTTGCAGAGAATGAGAGGACAAAGTCTTGCTTTATATAATCCAGGTTAACCTGGGACTTGAGTCTCCCATCTTACCCCCTAGTTGCTGGGATTGCATGTTTACTGGTACAAACCACTGTACCTAGCCATATACCCTTAGCAAAAAGCATCCTTTGATTAGACCAGGTTTTTTTTCTTCCTTCTGTATAAGACTTACTATAATTTGGAAACTTTGATATAACTATATTGTATATCTAAAAATTGCTTCTGCCTTGCAGTAATTTTGTTTATCAAGTACAAGTGCTAATATAACAGAATAAAATAACAATAAATTTTTGGCTTGTAAATATGTTTACCTATGGTGAATATGTGTAGTTCTCTGCTGTTTTGTATGTTTTGGAAGGTTGATAGAAGTAGAATTTGAAATACTTTGGGATTAAACTTTCTCATGCACCGTGGTATGAAGCATTTTGAAGTGTGGGGAACTGATGAATTTTCAGAGAGTTATTTATGAAATAAAAATGTGTATTCTGAAGTTTTAGAAATGAAACATTTTCATGGTCATTTGTCTCTTCTTTTTGCAGAAACAGAAAAGTTGTTGATTATTCGCAGTTTCAGGAATCCGATGATGCAGGTATGTTTCAGGATTTCTACAAATTGTATGTGGGACTGATCTACATACTTTTTTCTGTGCTTTTGGAAGAAGTTGTTTTTGGGTTATTTTGTTTTTGTTATAACTCAGTTTGTGTCAAAACAAGAAGCAAACTTGTCTCCTTGCCTCCTTCCCTCCCCCGCCTCCCTCTTTTTTTTGAGAATAGTGTTTGCTGTGTAGCTCAGTCTGGCCTTGGACTTCCTCTTCCTGTCTCTGCTTCCCAAATGCTGAAGAGTACAGGTGAACTACCATGCTTGGACTACTTGGAGTAGTTATTTTACTCATTAGCTTGCACTTTTTTTTTCTGACCTTTTAGAAATGTAGTTAAGGTTCTGCTGTAGTATCTGAAGTTCTGTCCCCATCTTAGGCATGTCTTCCCAGGGTAATTAAAAGTGGTTTGGAAATTTCTATTAAAGGTTAAGATACTTATTTCTTAATGGGTTTATAATGAATTTAATAATTTAATTTAGTAATTGTGGAAGCTCTAGGCTACTTATAGCTTCTCATCAGTATATGTACAGTAACAGTTTTAGAAGTAGTCATGTTCTAAAGTAAGGTAATTTTGTTTTGTTTGTATGGAGCTTTTTTAATTGAAGGTATTTTTCTGAAGTGATCTGTATCCAAAGTTTATTATATATATTTCATACTTCGGTTTAAAAGTAATTTACTTGATAAACAGTAATTATGTTAGAACTGTAGAATTTTAGATTCTTTCTAAAATGCTTATAATGAATTTCAGATAAATAAGATGTTAAAATATGGGTAAGCCATAAACTAAAGAGAATGATATAAAATGACAAGATATTTGATATAAGATATAAAATATATCTATATGAGGGCTAGAACATAATATGCAAAGATAAAGTGGTAAAGAGTGGAGAGAAATTTTTCTTAAAAAATTAATGAAAATGGAATTTGCCCTGCTTATGACGAATATTCAATATCAGTTAATATAGTTGTGGTTTCAACATGTGAAAAATCATAATTAATTGAATTTGGAAAATTATCCTTTAGATGAAGATTATGGAAGAGATTCAGGCCCTCCAGCTAAGAAAATTCGATCATCTCCTCGAGAAGCTAAAAATAAAAGACGATCTGGAAAGAATTCACAAGAAGACAGGTGGAGAAAGTTGCTTTTATTACTTACATTATAACAACTCGGAAAAGAAGGCAATCTGTAATCTCTAAATAGATGAAATCTCTGTATACTTTTAGAAAGGAGTTAACTATCCACTTGATGTTTTGCATATTTCACATTCTTTAGATGGTATTTCATGGTTTCACAGGTCAGCATCTTCAGCAATTAGGCAGCTTGGGTTCAGCTCCAAAAATGCTTTTGCTGGGCTTAGAGAGATGGCTCAGGAGTTAATACCTTTGCCTTACAAGCAAAAAAACCTTAGTTCAAATCCCCAGATCCCACATATGATGAGCAGAAATGTCAGTGGCCTATATGTAATTCCTGCCCTGGAAGATGGAGCCTGGGAAACCCCAGAGGCAGCAGTAAGATAGAGAAGCAATCCAGGATGGTTTCTGAGGTATCCTTGTCCTCCATAGGCATACACTCAGGTGTCATCTTGTACTCACACATGCACAAATGCCTTTGTTGGTACTTCAACCTTAGGAGCATAAAACAAAGGTTAAGCGTACAGTCTGTTGTCTGAGGCTGGTATTGTAGTGACATCAGTGAATGGGTGATTTTCATAACTAAAGCTTAACAGAATTTCAGACTTCTGTAATCTGTCAAGCTTCAGTTTCTCATTGAACTATGTAAGTTTGGACTCTTTCCCTAAGTTACTTTGTGTTATTGATTTACATGTGGGCTTTTTGTTGGATATGGTGCCAAGAATGGAGCCCAGGACCTTGCGCATACCAGGCAAACACCAGTGCTGAGCCGTGCAGCCCCAGAGCTCTTTCTCTTGAGTTTTACAAATATGCTCAGACATGACTTGCAGTTTAACCATAATATATTATTGCTACAGTGGCAATAGGATAATATAATTTTTGCTGTATTTTGCAAAGTGTACACATACATTCTTATTTTAGTGCAGCATAACTTTAAATCAATGATGATGACAGTATAGTGATGCCAGGCTGTATTGTATGTATTGTACTTTATGTGTATTATTACTTAATTCTCAACACATCTTTTAGGTTGAGGAATTCAGTAATTTAGCAAAGGTCACCCAGCAAATATAAGCAGATTTTAAAGCCGTACCCGTTGGGCCTCACAGTCTACTTTTAAAGAGCTATTTGACTGTTACTTTCATATAATACTATTTATTACAGATGAGAGTAGTTCAAAGAAATGAAATAGTATTTTCCACATTTCTCATTTGTTCTAAGAATATTTTGCTGTTGTACTGTCATTGTCATTGTTGATAGGATGGAGAGGAGAGAGTCTTAACTCTTAGCCTTAGCTGTGTAGACCTGATCTCACAGTACTCCTCCGCCTTTGCTGGGGTTACAGGCATGTGCCACCCTTAGAATCTTGGAACACTAAGTTGCTATTAAATATATGTATTTACTGAGTAGTTTTGCTTGTTTATGTAGTTGCCCACTAATGTTTTCTTAGCCAGAGAATATAAGAAATGAGTTTTGATGAAAATAATACAAAATTATGTCATTAGGAGACAAATCTTCCAGAGTTCTGGATTATTTCTTCTTTTTTGTGAGTGTGTACATGCATGCATGTTTGTGCAACAGGGCACTTGAGCATGTGTGTCTGTGGAGACCCAAAGGTGACATTGGGAATCATTCTGGATTATTCTACCTCCTTATTCCTTTGCTCTGAAGTTTTCCAGACTTAACCTTCCAGTTCTGGAATTGTAGGCCACTCCCATGTTTGCCTAGCATTTTTTATATGGGATCTGGGATTTGAACTCGGGTCCTTTTGCTTGCGAAGCAAAGTTTTAATCCCTGAATCACATCTCCAACCCACTGAGTATATTTCTTTCCAATTTTAGTATATGTGCTGCCGAAGTGAGCACAACCCACTGAGTATATTTCTTAACCCATTTTAAATACCCAAGTTGGACTGGGAGATGGCTTAGTGGATACAGGGACCTGAATTTACATGGTAAGAGAGAACAGACTTGGGAAAGTTGCCCTCTGATCTCTTTGTATCTCCGATGCATTGTTCTTTCTTGCTTTCAAGTATTTCAATGATGTTTATTAATAAATCCCCCAAGTGAGAAATATTTTCATTTCATTCCCTTAACATTTTTTAAGAATGAGCTGGTTATGGTCTGTTACAGTGTTGTCTCATCAACATCTAGCCTGGATGTTTAATATTTATTTAAGAGAGATCACTCATGAAAGTGTGGATGTCAGAAGACAGCTTTCAGAAGTCGGTTCTCTCCTGCCATATGAGCTTCGGTTTGAACTCAGGTTTCCATAAGTTTGAGTGCAGGTGCCCTTACTTGATGAGCATCTTGATGGCCATAGCCTTTTTTTTTTTTTCCTTTAGACAGGATTTCAGTGTGTAACTTTACCTTAAATTGATGACTCCTGTTTCATTCTCCCGAGTGCTGGTGATAAGCATGAGCTAGCACTCTGGCTTCTTGCCTATAATCTTTCTATTTTTGCAGCCATTTGGTTTCTTCTGTGATAGATTTAGATAAATATAATTTTATTGTCATTTGTGTTGAGTGCCTTTCACAGTCCTACAAACGAATTCTATGTTGATTTTTTTTTTTTCTTTTCCTATTCATTAATTTAAAAGTTGATTTGTTTTTTTTTTTTTTAACTTAAGCTTACCATAGTGGCATTTGGATTAATAGTCCCTATAAATTTATTGAACCAACTAGAGCAAACAGAATTATTCATAGGTTAGAACTGTGATATCCCCACCCCACTTTTTGTTTTATTGAGGGTAATTTTTTGGTTGATTTTTCTCGCGTTTCATTTGTTGTCACCAAAGGAAAGAGGGTAGTGAACTCTATTCTGTTCATGCTAAGCCTTGTTAGCTATTTTTTTTCTTACATAGTTGATAAATCAAGTCTGTGTTAGATTCTTTTTAAAAAATATATTTAATTGTATTCAAGAATGAGCTGAGCACACAGATATGAACATGCCCCAGTATATATGGGAAGAAGAGAACTTCCTTTAAAAAAACTGTTCTTTAAGGGGCTGGAGAGGTGGCTCAGGGGTTAAGCCTCTGCCTTGCAGGTGGAAGGTCCTGAGTTCAGATCCCAGATCCCACGTATAGACGTCAGGAGGAAGCGGGGGCGGTCTGCGCTTCTGGTCCTGGTAGGGCGGAGCCTATGAATCCCAGGGCAAAGTAAACAAGAAGGAGGTGGATGCGGTCCATGGTGGTTCCCGAATTCGTCCGTGGTTTTACACACACACAGACACACACATGCGCACACACATACATACGCACACATGCACAATTGAATGAATAATAATAAAAAAAATCTGTTCTTTAAACTGTTAAGCTTTTATAAATTAAAATTTCTTTCCAAAAAATTGCACATAATTTGGCTACTCTTGGGTTCTCATGCTCTGGAATTTGTTAATAGTTTCTTTAATCTTCAAATTAAACAGTCTCAGCAAGAAGTCCAAAACACGGAAAGGGCAATAAGCAACCCTGCTAGAACATTCAAGTGCAGCTAGCAGACTTTGGCAGTTACACTTTCCTTAAGATGGACTGCTTAAGTTGTAAATCCTGAGATGAAGGATCTCAAAAAGATTTAAAAAGGAAGAACTGAAAGGGACTGTCTGCTCTTTTACTATAAACTACAGCCCTGGAAATTAAATCCCAAACAATAATCTCTCAGGCATCAGCGTGTCAGAGGAGTCAGGATTAGCACAACATAAAGGTAGGGGGAAAGTAAAAAACAAAATGAAAAGCAAAGTAAAATTAAAATTGACTAAAATTAGTGTCAGTCACTTTGAGGAGTTATGCTTACGTAGATTACTGGGCCTAGAAGCAGGCTAAACAAAGTCAGAACAGCTTTCTGAAGTTGGTTTTTTCCTTCCATCATGTGGGCTGCTGGGAGCACATAGGTATCTTTACCACCCTGTGCCTTTTGTTACCACTCAGCTGTCTCACTAACACAAGATGTATATTTTATCTCTCTTTTGAATGTTTATGAGTGATTTGTTTGTCCATAGTCAGTAAGAATCATGCTTATTCAGCACCATGCCTATAAGATTAAGCAAATAGAAGTAATTTTATTCCTCATCTGTTTGTGCTTTTTACATATAAGAAATTAATTTTCAGGTTTTTGTAAGTCATAATTCAGAAACCTGTTTTCATACAGAGTTGTTTTTTGGGTTTTTTTTTTTTTTTTAGTTCATTGTTGTTAAGGGCATACATGTGGAGGTCAGCAAACAGCTTTTGTAGAATCTATTCTTCCATTTCAGTTTGGGTTCTGGAAACTAAACTTGAATCAGGACAAGCACCTTTAGCGAACCACTGAGCCATTTGGGACCCTGTTTTTGTTTTTCGAGATAGGGTCTTGATTGCTTTAGTCCAGGATGGCCTCAAACGCATTATGTAGCCCAAACTAGTCCTGAAATTTTATGGCAGTTGTCCTGCCTCAGCCTCCTGAGTGCTGGGGTTACTGACATGAGCCCTCATACTCTCATTTAGATTGTGTTTTAAGACAAAAACAGTTACTTCTTCCCTCTTGCATTCTAGTGAGGACTCTGAAGAAAAGGATGTGAAGACCAAGAAAGATGATTCTCATTCTGCAGGTAAACTATGTTTAATGTTAGAGGCATAATTCATATATTCATTATTTTGTAACAATATTGTGTGTCAGAACTTGTAAATACAAGGAGTTATAAAGATATTTCCATCTTCAAAAAGCTAAAGTGATTCTTGATCCTCAGGGCCTATTATATAGTACGTACTTGCTCCAAGGTTTCTGATTCAGTAAGTCTAGCTGAGATGTTGAGATTTTGTGACAATTTTGGTTTGTTCATCTTACTTGTTTCTGTTAAGTATCTGCAGATTATTCTCATGCAGAATCAAAATCAGAAATTTTACATGAATTGGAAAATTACATCGAACACTAGTCATAGTGTTTTAAAGTAAGCCATAGTTTTTAAAGTAAGCCATAGTTTTTAAACTAAGAGAATTACTATGAATCATGTGTGATGGTACACATTTATAATCCTAGCACTCAGGATGTAGAGACAGGAGATTTGGGCCAAATACAAAGCCATCCATGCTATAGGGAACTCTGTCTGAATAAGCAAAACATTAATGAGACATCTTCACAGATGAATTTAAGTCCTAAGGACTTGGGATGGATGGATGGATGGATGGATGGATGGATGGATGGATGGATGGATGGATGATTTTGAAGCAGAGCAGATAAGATTTAATAAGGAAAAGTGGAAAAGAACTCCCAAAAATGGGGTAAATATTCAATTTTTAAAAATTTGACTAAAGAATTAATACTTGGCCTGAGGAGATGGTTTAGTGATTAAGAGTGCTTGCATTATTCATGAGAATCCTGAAGTTCAGATCCCAATACTCATATAACTAGCCATGCAACTCGTTATGAAGGACTAGTGTCCTTTCCTGGCTTCCACAGGACATGTATGCATGTAGACACGAATGAACGAACGAACGGAGAGAGATTATGTTTTATGTCTTAATTCCTGGTCCCTTTCATTTTGACCTACATAGCCCTGCTTCATCTTTCTGGATTTTCATGTTAATGACTGCTGTTGAACTGAAATATAGAAGGTAGATAAGTTAAATCCTTAGCTGTTGAAGTTACTAACATTTTACACTACCAAGTGACCTTAAGGTAGATAATGTTGCATGCATTGTCTTTCATTTGTCTCTTAAACCCTAATTTGAATCTCTTAAAGCTATGCTTTAAGATGCATAGCTCTGTAGTAGTAGTAGTAGATTACAATTCCTACCAGGTAGATTTAGTTTAAGATATGTTTTATATCTTAAGATAGAAATCACTTGAACATTTTTTGTTCTTCTTCTACCTTTGTGTGTGCGTGTGTATGTATGTTCATGTGTAGTGGGGGGAAGGGAGTTAGAGGACAGCCCAAGGTGTGATCTTCATCTCGAACTTTTGTTTTTCCACTGTACGTACCAGGCTAGTTGAATTTCCAGGTTTTCCTGTCTCCATCTCCCACTTCTAATAAGAGTGCTGGGCTACACGTTGTCTTTTGTGTGGGTTCTGGGCATCCAGACCTACATACTCGCACTTGTGAGGTAAGCATTTGTATCCACTGAGCCATCTCTCCAACCCTCTTCAACTATTTTCAAATATTTTTCAGCTTGAGCTTCTAAAAACATAGGTAAATTTGAATGTATTTAAGAACAAGTCTCTTGTAGAAACTGTGTTCAACACTTTAATTCAACCTTGTAATTGTTTAAAGTTGCCTCTTATTTTGTATCATGAGTGTTAGTCTTATTTAAGTTGCTTCTTTATGAATAGTCTCCTTCGATTATTTTGCAGGGTTTTTTGTTTTTAAATCAAGTATCTCTAATGTAGACAGGACTTTGAACTCTGTTCTCTAGTTGGGATTACAGGCATCCATCACCACATTTGGCTTGCAGGAATTTTTTTTTTTAATCAAAACATTATTTCAAAAGATTTAAAATAGGAGAGCACTTGACCAAAAGTTGTGTGGGGAATAAAATTCTTAAACTATAAGTAGAAATGTAACATTATAGAGTATCATAAAGTACAAAGACAAATAAATTTTGTAATTTTTTTAAAATTTTGTTGCCTTTTTTTCCCCCACTCCATCCAAAAACCAAACCAAATCTACAGTTCCCAGCTATGAGAATCACACCACCACACAGATCTTCCACCATAGGAAACCCAACTCATCACCCAATTATGTGCAGTATCACCTTCCACCAAATCCTTGGCTATCTCTGTTGTCATCTCACAACTAACCCTACATTTGAATGCCATACCACACACAGAATTTATCAACTGACTCAAGTATCTCAGACTCATACATAGCTATAATAAACTTAGCATATACAGCAAGCTCCATAATCACATTGGAATTTCAAGCCAAATACTCCAGAAAACAGTTTAATGCTGGATCCACATGCAAGAGAGAACATACAGCTGTGATAACTCGTCCAACATTATATTTTCTAGATCCATCCATTTGTCAGCAAATTCTGCAATCTCATTCCTCCTGGTAGCAAAATAGTTCCTTGGCGTATATGTGCCACAGTTTCATTACCCATTTCTGTGTTGATGGGCATGTTGGTTGACTCCATTTGCTTGCTCTTGTTAAGACAGCTGCAGTCAACATGTATGTAAGAACAAGTATTTCTGTAGTAAGATTAGAGTCTCTTGGGAATATTCCTAGTAAGTGTATACCTAGATCATATGGTAGGTAGTTCCTTTTTTTTTAAAGAAAGCTTTATTTATCCATGGGGGTAAGCACATACATGCACTATGTGAGTTTTCTGGGATCGAACTCAGGTCTCCAGGGTTGCACGCAGGCACCTTATCCACTGAGCTATCTGGCCAGCCCCAGTAGTTCCATTTTTGATATTCTGAGGTCCTCTATATTAATTTCCAAAGTGGCTGTACCAATTTATACTCCCACCAGCAATGAATAAGTGTTCCTTTTTCTCCACATTTCCCCAACATTCATTGTTATTTGTGGTTTTGATCTTAGCCAATCTAGCTGGGATAAGATGGTATTACAGGTATTTTAATTTGCATTTCCCTGGAAGTCAAATATTTTTTAAGGTATTTATTTGATATTTTTTATTTCTTTTTGTGGGACGTCTCTTTTTTACTCCAGGATCCATTTTTCAATTGGGTTATTTACTTTCTTGGTGACCAGTTTTTTGAGTTCTTTGTATGCTCTGGAGATTAATCCTTTGTCAGATTCATAGCTAACAAAGATCTCCCATACTGTGAGTTGTCTTTTTACACAACTGAGAGTTTCTTTTGTAGAACAGAAGCTTTTTAATTTCATGAAGTCCCACTTGTTGATTATTGTTCTTACTTCCTGGGCAGGGCTCTGTTCAGAAAATCTTTAGGCCACTCTGTATTCTAAGTATTTCAGAATTTCGGATTTAATACTGAGGTCTCTGATCCACTTGTAATTAATTTTTGTGCAAGTCAAGAGAGAACAGTCACCTTTCATTCTTTTACATGTAGATATCTAGTTTTCCCAACAGCACTTGTGAAGATTCTGTCCTTTTCCCCCCAGTATGTATGTCTGGTACGTTTGTCAATAATCAAGTGGCTATAGGTAGTGAGCTTATATCTAGGTTCAGGGTTCTAATTCATTGATCAGTGTATCTGTTTTTGTGCCAGTACCATGTTGTTTTTATTACTGTGGCTCTATAGTATAGCTTGAAATCTGGTTAGGTATGATAATATCTCCAGCAGTATTTTTCTTGCTCAGGATTGTTTTGGCTATTCGGGACCTTTTATCCCTCCATATGAATTTTGAGATTGTTTTTTCCACTTCTGTGAAGAGTTGTGTTGGGATTTTAATTGAGATTGTGTTGAATCTGTATGTTGTCTTTGGTGGGATAGTCTTTTTCACAATATTGATCCTGTCAGTCCTTGAACAAGGAAGGTCTTTCTACCCTCTAGTATCCTATTTAACTTCTCGCAGTAGTGTTTTATAGTTTTCATTATACAGGTGTGTGTGGGTTGGTTGGTTGATTGGGTTTTTTTTGTTTTTTTTTTTTTGAAGCTATAGTGAATGAGATTGAATCCTTTCTCAACTTGTTTGTGGTATTTTTTATGGCTACTGGTATTTGTATACTGATTTTGCAACCTGCCACATTACTGAAATTATTAATCAATTCAAGTAGTTTCTTAGTGGAACCATATGGATCTCTCAAGTATAAATTCATATCATCTGCACATAGGTTAGCTTTAACTTCTTTTCCCATTTGTACCCTTTTTATCTGCCTCTCTTGTCTTATTACTCTGGCTAGAAGCTCGAACACAGCATTAAACAAGAGTGGTGATAGTGAACAGCCTTGTCTTGTTCCAGATTTAAGTGGAAATGCTTCAAATTTTTTCCCATTTAGAATGATGCTTCCTTTAGGCTTGTTATATATAGTCTTTATATTATATTGCGACATATCCCCTTCATTTCTGTTTTTCCCAGAGTTTTTATCATGAAGGGATGTTGAACTATGTCAAAAGCTTTTTTAGCAGCTATTGAAATGATCATACAGTTTTCACATTTATTAAAAATCACATTTATTTTCTTCATATGTTAAATCATCCTTGCATCTCTAGAAAGAATCCAACTTTGTCATGGTATATAATTTTTTGATATGTTTTTGGATACAGTTTGTAAGTATTTTATTTACTTATTTATTTTGCTTGTGTGTGTATCAGATGGCACTGTGTATCTGTATGGAGGACCAAGGGTGACTTCATGAATCACCCTGAATTGCTTCTACCTCCTTTTTGCTTTGCTGTGGGGTTTCCCAGGCTCTGCCCAGCAGAGCTGAAGTGCAGGCCACCACTGTTTTCACCTGACATTTTTACATGGGACCTGGGACTGATGTCAGGACCTTCTGTTGGCAAGACAGTCTTAACCCCTGAGCCATCTCTCCAGCCCCAATTTGCAAGTATTTGGATTTTTTTTGCATCTGTGTTCATTAGTGAGATTGACTTGTAATTCTCTTTTTTTAATGTGTCTTTGGGTTTGGAATTAAAGTAATCCTAGCCTCATAGAAAGAATTTGGAACTATTGCCTCTTTTTCTAACTCATGAATTTGAGCAATAGCGGCATTAATTCTTCTATTTTAATTAATTCTTCTCTTAAAGTCTGATAAAATTTGCACTGAATCCATCCGTCCTGGACTTGTAACTACAGTTTTGATTTCATTGCTTGTTACCATTGTATTTAAATTATCTATTTCATCCTGAGTCAATTTTGGTAGATAATTTTTTTTAAGAATTCATCCATTTCTTTTAGATTATCCAGTTTAATAGATAGAATGTAAATTTTTAAAATATGTTCTTGTGATTATCTGGATTTCTCTGGTATTTGTAATTTCCCCCTTTTCATTTCTGATTTATTGATTTGGAGATTCTCTTAGTTAATGTAACTAAGGGTTTGTCAATCTTGTTTATCTTTCCATAGAACCGGCTATTTTATTAATGTTTGGGTTTTTTTTTTCAGTTCCAGTTCATTGATTTCTTCATGGATCTTTGATATTTTTTCCTATGTACTGTTTTTAGGATTGCTCTTGTTTTTCTAAAGCTTTCAGGTGTAACATTAAGACATTTGTTTGTGATCTTTCTTTTTTTTTTTTTTTTTTGATGTAGGCATTTAATGCTATAAACTTTGCTCTCAGGACTGCTTTTCATGTGTCCTATAAATTTTGATAGGTTGTATCTTCATTTTCATTAGACTCAAGGGATTTTTTTCCTAGTTTTACAAGCACAATAAGTAATATTTCTACCCCTCCCCCTTTCTCCCTCCCCACGTCTCACCCTTCCTCCTTTCCCTTCATCACTCCAACCCTATCCGTCCTGCCTGTCTGCTTTATGACTCCCAGGGCTCTCTCTGCACCATCAGCTCTGGAGGGGTTCAGGTCTCTGTGGCAGACCTTATTTCTCCTGAGATCCTCACTAATCTATGGAGGCATGTTAATTTGTCAGCCATTGTGCAGGTCTGGCAAGGACCAGTCTAGTCTCATTGCAGTGAGTTCCTGGATGCAGCACTCCTGCCTTGAGTGGAATGTCCTATCCAACAGTGGACCTTCCCATCTTTAGGCTCTTACTCCTACCACCTGCTCTTCTGCAAGGTTCCCTGAGCCTTTGGATGGGGAGAGATTTGGCTGGCCTGACTCCCGATGAACATGGCAGGGTCACCAGTATTCTGCATTCTATCTGACTGCTGCTGTTTATTTTGTTGTTCTTCCCCTGCACTAGACTGTGTCCTGTCTGAGTGTTGCAATCTCTCCTATCCAAAGGTTAAAAAGAAAAAAAAGTTAGAAAAGTCCTTTATATAAGAAAAGGCTTAAAAGAAGCCAAAAAAAAAAAAAAAAAGAAAAAGAAAAAAGAAAAGGCTTAAAGGTGAGGGAAGAATAGGAATAGGACACAGTAGAGAGTTGGGTTGACCTCCAGTTAACCAGCCATCTGCTTACTAACCTCTAAACCCTATCACTCCCTTCCATGACAGGGAACATTTGCATAGTACTGTAAATCCGTTTAAACTGGAGTGGACAGAGAGGAAACTGACAGTGGATAGGATCAGACGTCTCAATACTTAATGGGCTTTTCTTAACAGTGACCTTATTTATCTGTTTAACTGTGTTCCTTTGTCTCCTCTCGCTTGGAATCTTCTTTTTCCCTATACCCAAGTTCTGTTCCTTTGCAGTTATAATGGATATTATAGATTTCCCCTTGTAGACTCAAGGAATTTTTTTTAATTTCCTGTTTTATTTCTTTTATTGATCCATTCCTCATTCAAGAATGTGTCATTTGATTTCCGTAAGTTTATATACTTTTTGTTGTTTCCTTTATTGTAGTTTTTATTCCATGGTAGTCAGAGAATATACAGGGTGTGGTTTTTCTTTTTTTTTTTTTTGGTGAAGTCTTATTTTGTATTTTAGCAAATACCTTTTTTTGATAAAGTTTCATGGACTTCTGAGAAGACTGTGTATTCTTTAGTATTTGGGGGAAATGTTCTGCAAGTATCTGTGAGTTCCATTTGATCTGTGGTTTGATTTAATTCCAATATGTCTTTATATGATTTTTGACCTGTTGACCTGTCCTGTGGAGTAAGTGGGGTATTCAAGTCTCAATACTACTATCACTGTATTTGGGTTGATTAGTTGTCTTACTGTAGTAGTTTGATTAATTTGGGTTCTACTGTGTTTGGTGCATGTTTAGGATTGTAATAACCTCCCGCTAGAATATTCTTTCAACCAGAAGGTAATAACCACTTTTATTGCTTATGGTTTGCTTTAGTTTGAAATCTATTTTGTTTGATATTTAGATGAGAACTCCTCATTTCCTGTTTCCATTTGATTGGAGTATCTTTGACCATCCTTTCACCCTGAGATAGTGTCTATCTTTCATGGTGAGATGTGTTTCTTGGAGACAATATATTAATGGTTCGTGATACTCGATCCACGCTCTAAGCCTTGTCTCTCATTTAAGGCTATGATTGAAAGAAGTTTAATGGCCCTTGTCATTTTATTAACCTTACAGTATTTGCATTTTATATTCCTTCAATCAGCTATTACACATATATTATTTATTCCCTGTAATCTCTTTTTCATCTTGAGTATTCCTTCCAATATTCTCTATAGCCCTAGCTTAGTAGCCATGTAGTCTTTTAGCCTGTTCTGTCAATTAGTCTGGGTTGGCATTTGTTCATAGCTTGTATTACATCTCTTCATGCTCTTCTGACTTTTACAGTTTGCATTGGAAAATCAGTTGTCATTTTGATGGACTTGCCTTTGAACGTGCCTTGGTCCTTCTGTCTTGTAGCTCTTAAGATCTTATCTTTAATGTGTATGTTTGATGTGAGACTTATGTCGTGGGGTGTTTCCTTTTTGTCCTGAGTATTTGGTGTCCTATATGCCTCCTAGATCTGAATGGGCATCGCTTTCCTTAAGTTAGGAAATTTTCCTCTATTGTCTCTTTAATTATACATGATGGTTCTTCCTGTTGTGTATCTACTTCCTGAATACCCATGGTCTGTAGGTTAGTCGTGCGATGGTGTCCCAAAGTTCCTGTATATTCTATTCATGCACATTTTTCAATTTATCAGTTTCTTTGACTTATCAACTTCTCCCATCTTGTTTTCCAATTCTGGTTTTTCTATTTTTGAGAATCTTTAGGTTTTTCTATTTTTGAGACTCTTTATTGAAATTTGGTTGTTCTGCTTGAGTTTTCCAATTCAAGCATTATTTCAATTTGGATTTTTTTTCAGTGCTTCCATGTTTCTTTTTAGATCCATTTGAGTTTTTTTCAGTGTTTATAATTTCTTTTTCAATTTTAACTGTCTTTCTAATTGTATCTAGTTGCTTGTTTTTTCTTGATCTTCTTTCCTGTGTTTATTGTGTTCTTCGTATTTATTTAAACTTTTATCTATGTTCTTGTGGACCATGGATCGGCAGGGAAGTCAGGGAAGCCAAAGGAGAATGGAGGCTTACATTGAATCCACACTCAGGAAGCAGAGAGAGAACAGAATGTTTGTAATTGATCTTTGAGTTTGAATGTCAAGATTATTTCTCTCTTGATTTCCATCGAATCACCTACCCTTGATAGAAGTTAGTGTTTTGAGATCAGCGATGTTGGAAAGAAACATATTTCTTTTTCTTATTTTGTTTCTGGTTTTCCTATTTGATATGGACATCCGAATTTAAAGAGGCAATCCAGTCTTGTCCAGGTAATAGGCAGTTGAAAGGTCCCACAGGCAACTCCCAGAGAGAGATAGAGCAAGGGATAGAGTAGTGCCGTGCAAGCTTGCCTTGTTGTCCAACCATCTAAAGCTCTCAGTGCCTAGACACTCAAGGAAGTCCCCAGGGAGGACAGAATAAGGAAAAAACAGTCCACAGGCTTGCCTGGGTATGCCGTGATTCCACTTACAGGAATTTTCAATGATAAAATTTGCTCTTTTAGAAATGAAATAATGATGGGGCTGGAGAGGTAGCTCAGAGGTTAAGTAAGCCCCTGCCTTGCAGGTGGAAGGTCCTGAGTTCAGATCCTAGACCCCACAGATAGATGCCGGCTGAAGTGGGGGCGGCCTGCGTTTCTGGTCCTGGTGGGCGGAGCCTGTGAATCCCGGGGCAGAATAAACGAGGAGGTGGAGGCTTCCGTGGTGGTTCCCGAATTCATGCGTGGTTCTACACGCACACACGCACACATACACAAATGAATAAATAATAATATAAAAAATTTAGAAATGAAATAATGCTGCATGTTAATTTTCTATTGCAGAAGATAGTGAAGATGAAAAAGACGATCATAAAAATGTGCGCCAGCAACGACAGGCAGCATCTAAAGCAGCTTCTAAACAGAGAGAGATGCTCTTGGAAGATGTGGGCAGTGAAGAAGAGCCAGAGGAAGATGACGAGGCACCATTCCAGGAGAGTATGTGAAGTTAGCTACATTTCTTCGATCCTTTGGGTGGATGGGTTTTATTTGAGTGAGAGAAAAAGGCATGCATCTGTGCCATGGCACATCAGTGGAGATCAGAGGATAATTTTCAGAAGTCAGCCCTCCTTCCACCATGTGGGCTTCCTGGGATCAAAGTCAGGTCTCCAGGTTTGCAAGTGGGTGTCTTATACATGGAGCTATCTTACTTTCCCTCTTTATTTTTGAGACAGGCGCTCATGTAGCCTCTGAACTCTTTAGTTAGGAATGATCTTAAACTGCTGATCCTCTATCTCCTGAGTGCTGGAATTAATAGTCACGCAAACCCAGGGCTTCAAGCATGCTGGCAGACATGCTGGCAGGCACTCTCCCAACTGAGCTACATCCACAGCCCTGCTCTTTTATTTGTAATCGTAGTTTGTGATGTTGATATTTTCTAGCATGCTAAATATTGCGTTCAGTTCCTCAAGTTAGGTAGATTGCATCATATTGAAAGATGTCACTGCATTGACATGTATTAATATTTTTAAGTGTTCAGAGATTCCTCTGATTGTCCCTCATTTCTCATGATTGCTTTCTGCTTTAACACATTTGTGTTCAAACACTCAATGAACAGGTATTAGACTAGTACTTACTGTGGGTGTTAATAATTACAATATGTACTTTAGCCTGGCAAAGGAAGGTTATATATCACTTGTGTATTTTCTTTTATATGTAATGTTTTGCTTTATTTATTAAAGTTGGTATTCAAAAATACCAGGTCATTTAGCCTGTACTGAGTGAGAGTGATGGAACTGCTTACTGACCTTGGGTATTTGATGATTTCCAGTGCTAAGGGTCAAACTTGGGTTTTGTACATTTTAGGCAAGTCCTCTACCACTAAGCTCTTCATCTCCACCCTTGTTTCTTTGAAGACAGGGTATCACTAGGTACCTAAGACTGGCTTCAAACTTGATATATTCTGGCCTCAGCCTTCTATATGCAAGGATTATTGGCCTGTCCATCATACCAGATATGGTTTCAGTTTCTATTTTAATTAAGTTATATAGATCCTTCCATTTTTTTTTTTTTTTGACCAACTCTTCAAAGTCATTTAACAAATAGAAATAACGAAACAATTAGAGCAAGTCATTCTGTGTAGCTAATGACTGAGGTACATGCTAAACCCATTTTACAGGTGGAACTGTAGAGTCGAGTAGTTTGGCTCCCATAGCCTATCCTCCAGTTATTCTTAGCACTCTTTCCCTTTGTTCACTTGGAAGGATGTATACATTTAAGTTGGGCGTTGAAATTCTTCTTTCCTCTCAGAAGATTCTGGCAGTGATGAAGATTTCCTAATGGAAGATGATGATGATAGTGACTATGGCAGTTCAAAAAAGAAAAATAAAAAGATGGTTAAGAAGTCCAAACCTGAGAGAAAAGAAAAGAAAATGCCCAAACCCAGGCTAAAGGCTACAGGTGAGCCCTGCAGAAGTAAAACTCAAATTTCCATAGTTTTTGTGGATAGATTTTTGTGCGAATCCTTAGAAGTTTTTAAGAATCAGTTCTTTATAGAAGTTCTTCATTAGGCCTTACCATTGGCCTTGTATTTAATAGGAATGCAAAAAGAGTACAAGGATTTTGTCTTGTACGTGTGGAAGTAACACTAACATAGATTTCAATTTCAGTCTTTCAGAATCTGGTGGTCTGGCATTGTTCTTCAACTACTGACATACATAAACAAGAATTAGAGTGACCTACTTGTTTCAGATACAGTGAGAGGAATGCTGTGTTAATGTAGCTCTTACTACTCTGATATAGTGCCAGCAGCATTGTGAAAATGCACAGATCAGAATAAAACAAACTTTACCCCCCCCAAAAAATGATGAAAATAAAACCACACTTGACAATAAGGATTAATTATCTCTAAGACCTAATAATTTCTGCCAGATATTTTCTTGGCCTGAGCTTTTTAAAATTAAGTCAGAAATCAAGGTTTGCTTTTTATGTAAGTAGTTTTATAGTGGTAGATACAATTAGCATGGGTTTCCCCCCCCAACTTTTATTCATCCTGTTGGGAGCAGTGAAGTTACAAAAGTGATTTGGTGACTTTATAGTTTTTACTCAAAATAAGTTGTATCTTTCTAGTTGGATGATGTGCTTTTTCTGTGCATCCTTTCCTTACTGAAAGGATTACTACCAGCACTGAATTAGTATTCAGCAAAAAAAAAAAATGATTGGATAAGTGTTGACTGCTGTAACCTGGTATTAACATTCCACGTATATATTTGTATCAAAATAGCAGATATTCTATCCTATCTGTAGGTATGCACAATTTTTGTTTCTATATATGTTAAAAAGCGATTTGTCATGACCTGTTTAGAAATTAAGATAATCTATATGTTTAGTATTTTCCCCTCCTTAGTGAATTGTGGGGTCTTTTTTTTTTTTTAAGCATTTAATTACATTATTAGGGAGGGATATGCCCTTAGGACAGTGTGGGAATTGTGGTCAGAGGGCAGCTTCCACCAGTGGATTTCCAGGATCAGACTTGAGTTTGCCAATGGTGCTGAGACCTTTACCCCCTGAGTCATCTTGCCAGCCTGCGAATTGCAATTTTTGTTTTTAGCAGATATTATTATTATTACAGATTGGTTTATTAGGTGATTTGTATTAGGCACTTTTCTTCTTCCCTTCCCCAAATGGTTACTTTCCTTCTTTCAGTGACGCCAAGTCCAGTGAAAGGCAAAGGGAAAGTGGGCCGCCCCACGGCTTCAAAGGCATCAAAGGAAAAGACTCCTTCCCCCAAAGATGACGACGAGGAACCAGAGAGCCCTCCTGAAAAGAAAACGTCTGCAAGCCCCCCACCAGAGAAATCTGGAGATGAAGGGTCTGAAGATGAAGTGCAGTCTGGGGAAGATTAAAAGTGATAATAGTTTGGGGAGAGATTTTATTAAAAAAAGAAAAAAGAAAAAAAGAGGGGGAAAAGGAAACGTACTTAAGACACGGTTTTGGCTATGGCTTTGATTCGTGGGCTTTCAGTGCTTTTTTTCAATAATGTGTTTCTCTTCCCTCTGTCTTCCCCCTGCTCTCTTAAAAAACCCATTATATGTCAAAGTGTTTCAGTTGCCATTTGTCTGTTGGTCTTTTCTCTTTGCCAACCCACTCTTTCTCAATGAAAGCCTTGTCCAATTGATCACTGGATTAACTGCTTCATCTTTTTATTTTTTAATGGAAGGTATGCCACCGTCGTAAAGCAATAAGATTTGAGATGAATGCTATGGAAACTTTGCTTTTTGCTTTAAAAAGAAAAAGTTTGAACAGTAATCAAAACAGAAAAACAAACCAGTAAGGTTTTAGTTCAAAATGATTACTTCTTTCTTCTGTACTTACTTCAAAAAAAGTGTCATCTAACCTAAGTTTATATGTCTATATAAGCATAATTGTAAGAAAAAAATCATGATTCTAAACTTACACTGATGAGGCCAGTAGATAAACATGAATTCTGGATTGTTATAAAGTACTGGTTTTTCCTCTGGGAGTGTGGGAGGGGATGAGATTACCTGAGCTTGCTTTGGGGTGTGAGGTTTTTTTTTGTTTTGTTTTGTTTTTACTTGCTATTTTCAAAGAAACTCAAAGCCAGTGATCATTTTGTCTTGCTGCAGTCTTAAGGAGCTTAAAAAAAGAAAGGAAAAAAAATGGGCCACCAAAACTGAAACCTCTCAATTTCATATTTCATTCTCTAATGGTTTATGTTTTTTAAAAAGTATGTATCCTGTTTTTGGATAAGATTTTACCAAGGATCAACATTTTTTAAAGATCGATACCCTAGAATTTAAATGACAGAATTTAAATGACAGAATTAATCTATATATCACAGTGGATGTCTTTTCAAACTGACATGTTAAGGTTTTAAGCAAATAAAGTTCCAGTAAATGTGAAGCTCAGTTACAAAGGGTGAGATTTTTTTTTTCCTTTATGAAAACAGCTGAAATTCTTTCATGCTATAAATGTACATTCACATCTCATGAACCATATTCTTTTTATTTAAGGACAGACCATTTTTCTTATACCCCAGTCTTTCCATTCTTTGTAGAAGCATGGTATGATATGCATCTTTACACTTCCTGCTGCTGCATAGAGCACACATGCATATCCTGCCCAAATGTCTCCCAGCTCTGCTATTGGATGCTATTTTCCTAGTTCTGTTCTTCTACTGACAGAATGGGAAATATGTTCAATCCTGCTTCCATGCTGTGGAGTTTTGCTTCTGCGGAGTTCTGACGCCCAACATGACTACACAATTGCTTTTAGGATAACCATGTGCCATTGATAAATAAGTCTCTTAGGAGATAGATTTGTAGGTTTGAGCCGCCACGTCTGGATACCATGTGCTAATGGGATCAAAGTTTAGGGGTTCTAGGATGCTGGTGCAAAATTTAGTTAAAAGTAATTTCTGCATTTTTTCCTTCATTTAAGCTGTATTTGCTTCTACCTTTACGTGCTTTAGTCTCTTAGGTGACGTGTGTGTCTCAGTTATTGTGGTTTTCTTACAGGTATTCCTAAGATATAAAGTTATTAAGGAAATTTTTACTCTGGTTTTTAAGACAATTAACATTCTTCTGGTTTAAAAGAAAAAAATTCAGTGGTAGACAGTCATTTCATGCTGCCCCTTCATTAATGAATGAATTTTATTTTATCATGGCCAAAAAATACAGACTTGAACATAAGTATTAGTTGAATTATTGTTTCACACAGTGATTATACTTTTAGTTGTAAACTTTGTGATGCGGGTGTTAACGTGTCCTGTTTGCTGTTGTGGGTTGGCTCAGGTATCCCATATAACAAGAGAAGTTCGTGTTCTTAGAGTAAGACTCGTTACTGTACCATTAGGCGTGTCTATTCAGGGACTTAAATTCCTGGTAACATTTGGGCTTTTCTGAGATTATGTTTCATGAATATATGAGTGTCTCTAAATTTTAATCTTTTTCTTTGAAACACTCTTTAATAACGTTAATCTGCACTGACATCACTGACTATATCTGCCTGTACTTTAGAAATAATCATGTCTTCTAGTTTACTTGGGTCCATTTGGACTTCTTGTATAGGGTCCCTTTTAAAGCTAATTCATTCAATTTAAAAAATATTTTCTCTATTTACAAGAAGGACAAAAGACACTGTATCCTGAAGTGAGGCAGTCTCTGAATGGACATTGATTTCCCCCACCCCCTATTGTTTATTGGTGGTTTAAAGCACTCTGAACTCCCCTCAGATCATGTATGCAGATAGGAAGACGTTAATGTAGACTCAACTGGAAACAGGTGCCTGGCATGATCATGTATCTGTATGCATTACAGCTGTAAGCTGGTAGTGACTGGCCATTGGTACCTCCCTTGTGTCCTTTGTGTGTGTGTGTGTGTGTGTGCGTGTGCGCACGCGCGTGTGCCTATGACGAAGTGGCAATAGCATTCACTGTTTTATTTTGCAGTGCTCAGGAAATGGGACATTAACTTTGAAGGTGCTTGTCTGTAGTATCTGAGTCCTCTAGGTTAGCTCAGCTAGGTTTACTTCTGTAACATAGATAGCAGCAGCTATGCTGACTGACACCTCTTTCCCACAGCCAGAAATGGTCCCCTCTGTCTTACTCAGTGGTAACTTGCTGCTGCTTTTAGCCCTCCTCAACTCAGATCAGATTTGAGAAGATAGCCCAAAGGATAAATTTTAGTTTCAGTAAAGGCAATCTTGTCCCACTTGCTAAAACACTTCCCCCTTTCATATCTCCACTCCATATTAGTTTCATAAAGGAAAGATGGGTGTTTCTTTGGAAAAGCAGTGAGACTTTGTTGTTTATTTTTTGAGATGGTCTCACACACCATAGGCTAGCCTCAAACTTGCTGTGTAGCCAAAGTTGACCTTCAACTCCTGATCTTCCTGCCTCCTCTCCCAAGTGCTGGGACTACAGGTGTGAACGATACCTGGTGTAGGAAATTGTCTCATCTTGAAAGATGGTATTTAGTTTTCTTGAAGAAGCTTCAATACAGATTTTTTTTTTTTACTGGTTTGTCTCAGTTCAGTCTTTGATACATATTCTTGGTACTAGTACAAATAGCAATTTATTACAGACAAATCAAGAATGGAATTTGAGTTTATAATCTAGTAAGATTTTTGGGTACTTCCACAAGTCAATTAAACTGAATAATTTTTTGAAGAAATGGTTTTACTGTGTAGTCTGACAGGGAGATACTCCTGCCTGCCTCTACTTCTGGAGTGTTGGGATTAGTGCCACCATGACCAGCTCAAACTTTCAAATAAATTTTTTTTCTATGAACATTCAAATAACCAGGGGGCTTTTGAGTACAGGTCAGAAAAGGGATAGTGCTTTTCTTTAAACAAACTTAATCTTAGGAGTTATTATAAGAATTAGAAAAGCAAAAGCAGAATTTAAGCAACAGGGAAAGCTTTACTAAACATGTGACTGACATTACTGTTGCAGAGTAACAGTCTGAACAGGCCTTTTTATACATATATTGCCAGTAGCTGCACTGAAAAGAAAACTTCCCACCTCGGACTTGGGAAGGAGGAAGCTGCATCTTCTGGGGTTTAGATGGAAGTGACACAGAAGAGGGTACACTTCCTGCCTAAAGATGGAGAATTAATTCATTTGACTACTTACATCAAGCTGCCAATGGCCAAGTTCGTTTCAACTTTTTTCCTTTGTCTTGGGCAAACTTAGTACATGATTATCTGTCAATATCAAATTTGTAAGTTAACATTTATTCAAAGCGTAATTCACAGTGGTGCTGATTGTAATAACCACTATTGGGAGAATCCCACAAACCTCCCTGTTGTCCTGTGATGGAGTAACTGAACTGGTGACATCTGGCTGTAGAACACAACACCATTGTTGTACAGGCACTTTGTATATCGAGCAAGGGCGGGTTTTTTAGATTATGGGGGGGAGTAAATTGGGAATTTTTTTCCTTTTTGGTGGGGTATGGGGATATAATACCCAGTTTATGCCCTGAAAATATATTTAAAAAAAAAAAACCTGAAATGTTGTTTGGGTGTGGATGTGTGTGAATGCTTATTTGTTTATTTCTGGCAGTTAAACCTTTGCCTTCTGGAAATTAGTGGATTCTCTCTTTTTTCCTCCAGAAGTATTTGTTACAAGATTTGTAAATAAGAGCTCTACTTAGTCTGTTTACCGTGAACATGTTGCCGCAAACCTCACACATTTAATTCCTGCAAGACCGAAGACTTGCCAGGTTTGGTTCAGCAGCAACCAACTTCTCAGTAGTTGTTTGCCTTGATTCATCTTTTAGACTTCATTTGCCAGCTTGAAAAATCCCAGTCTTCCTTGATTTTAGTCCTTTTATGTTCTGAGCAGGAAAGATAAAAGAGGAGAACCCGCTTAACTCTTTTAGTTTATGAGCCGAGAGGCATCCCTTTCTCCATACTGCAATATTGCTAGATATGTGATCAGACACCAGAGGGTTAGGCAATCTTGCAATACCCTGACAGTACCGAGATCTGCAGCATGGTACTAAGGACGCTAAAATTTGAATGTAACCACTTTATTTAAAAGCTTTTTAATTTAAATGGGACAGAGTTGAAGTGAACATGACTTTGTTGACCATGTTGTAAATTATAGATGCAACATGCATTGGTAGAATCATGTGATGGTCTGTTGTGATACTTAATTTTTACATATTTCAGTCTCTGTATGTAATCTGCATAGACTAAACAACAACAAACTCTTGCTTTGCTTTTGTTGAAGGATTTCCAGGACGTGTGTCTGCTCCTGAGCTTTGTTTTAAGTATGTGTATCCTTTGCTTGTATTTTGTATTAAGAAATAAGGAAAAGAAACCCTTATTGTTGAGCATGTTGGCATGTCCCCTTTATTTTTTTCTTTTTGGGGGACATGAAGCAAGTTATCCTTTTTCTGTATCTTTTTTCTTTTGTAAACTTTTTGGTTTGTTTTGTTTAAAATGGCTTTATAAAAGGGCTTTTATAACCCACATGTGTGCTCTGTGTACTTCTTACAAAATTTAAAACAAATACACTGGCTTGTTGGCAGCAGATTACCTTGACTCATCAGCTACAGTAAAACTAGGGGGAGCTTGTTTCCTAAGTTATTTAGAAGCAACAATGGCTACCTGTTGTGGGAAAAGAGCACATCTTGCCTCAGAAGTCAATCCTGAAGGTTATGGAATCATGGGACATGGGTTTTGGGTGCTTGAAGATCCCTAGTTAAATTTTTATCATAGGAAGTGCAGAGGGGAAAGTTCCATTTAAACAATCACGTACGGAATCACATGGGCGCTGAATTTGATAGCCACTACAGATGGTGGCACTTTCTATAACTTACTGAAAATGATGCCAAACAAGATGATAAAGGTGTCAGACTCCCTTTACAAGAAAAACACAATACATAGTTGGCACCATCCATTTTCATTATTTCAGGGTTACCTCTTGGGAGCATGGTACATGATCCCTCTTTAGATCTCAACATAACTGTAACTGTCTTTTCTTTCCAACCTTAACCCATATTTATATACTCCCCTTGACAGTCAAATACTGTGATTTGACATACATACTGCCCAAGGTAATGAGTTAAATGGTGTGTATGCTGTTTGACTGTCAGTGTCTTAAGTATATTCTTTGTATATCCAGGACACAGAACATTGACCAGCATCTGCTTTTCCCCAATCTGGATTGTTTGGTAGTGGTATACCAAGTTTTGCTTTATACGGTGCTGAAGGTATACAGGATTTTTTCCCCCAAGATGAACTCACTGGCCAAGTGTGATTAGCCTCAAATTTGCAAGTGATTCTCCTGCTTCAGTCTCTAGAGCTCTGGGGCTACGAGTGTACCACCACACCTATTTAAAAAGATCCCGAAAGCCAAATGAATAAGCATGGTTTCAAGCTGCTTGACTCCAATCTATGAGCTATATAATCCTACAGTAATCCTAATTGTCTGACCCATTATTTTCACATTTTGTTCAGGTGTTGCAACAGTTAAGATAGTAACAAGATATTTGTTGTTTCTCCAATACTGTAGAAGAAAACTGATTAAAGGAGGTGAGATCTGTTGTGGCTCCTGATACGTATGAATGTACAAGGGCTAGAACAGGGGTTTTAGGTCGTCACAGCTGAATCCTTCCTTACCTGTCACCTGCAAGGCCTCAGGTTTAACCCCTATTATGTAAAAGTAAAAACAAGAAAATTTGAAACCTTTTAATGAGATGTGACACCTCTGTTCCCCAAATATGCAGGGCCTCAAGTTATTTGAATACTTTTCTGATTATGTCGAACACTTTACAGAACAGGTGCCTTCTGCCAGTAGAGGGCAGTGGTTGTCAACATTCAGCCGTTGCTCTCCTCTCATTTCCACAACTCAGCATTATCTGCATCTGTACACCCTTGGGTTGCGGAGGTTTTGTAATCAGTTTGCCCACTTAACCTAGTATATACAGCATCAGTTCTGGATTCTAAAAGAAGAGTGGGATTGCTGGATTCATAAGCATCTATTATTTGTTTCCCTCTTAAAACTCCAAACCAATGAGTATACCATCCTCAGATAAAGTTGGATGAAATTTCAAAATTCAGTAGTGAACTCTGGCCATACTTTGAAACAGATGTTGGCTTTTGAAGTCAGCTCTAAAGGTGTTTCTTGTGCAAGGAGCACTAACAATTAACCAATCCCAAGCTTTGTTTTGGAGGTAATATGGTAATTTGTGTTGCTCCTTCGTCTTGATGGACATTGCTTTTTCTTCCCACTCTTAGCGCGGTGAACAGCAGCTACTTGTTTTTACATACTTTGGTCACCACCAAGAGGAATTGGTATTACTCCTGAGTGTGCTCCAAGTTTCAACAGCAAAGTCCTGGACAAATATTGTGAAATAAGTGCTGTGCTGATTCTAGGGCCAGAGTGAGGGAGCGCAGCCACAGTTGCCTTCATAGTAAAACAAATACTTTGAAGCATGATAGCAAAATGTTGGAAATAAATTATTTGCCTTATTTTAGCACTCCTTTCTGGTTGCCAGCTGGAAGTTTAAGAAATAGAGCAAAGAAACTATGTGTGTGCGTGCGTGTGTGTGTGTGTGTGTGTGTGTGTGTGTGTGTGGTAATTTTAGCTATTAAGTTGAAAGAAAAAATAATGTATATTCTCTTTTGTTCAAATGTGTATGGCACTTCCTTGCCTAATGTGGACCATTAACATGTCTAATAGTGCTTTTTCAATCTTGGTCAGGATTAGGGAGTCTATGTGCTCCTGGCCACAGTAGATTTGGGCAGTTAAGACATTAATCCAAGAAATGGTTTTCATCATCTTGTGTTTTATGGTTGGCAACTTTAGGAAAAAGTAATCACTAATTTGATGACTCTGGGTAATTGGATTTGTGCTAAGAGGATTTTGTCGACTGAGCCAAATGTGTGGAGTGATAGAACTAACCAAAACCTTTGAAACAGATCTTTAACTAAAAAATGTACAAACATCTATTTGTAGATGGATTCTCATTTTGTGTCTGTAAATTAGTTCTCTTTAGTTTCACTAATTTAACCTGACTAAATAAAAATACTGGCCACAGGGGGCAAAAAATAATTTTTACTTTCTAAATAAGAATGATGGTTTAACAAAGCTCTTCTATAGGATACTAAAAGTCTTCAAGGAGCAAGAAAGTTCAGTTGATATCGTAGGTAGATGGTAGAACATCGTCTGAAACTCATATCTCAATTATTAACTCCAGTTTCCAGTTCTGTTTTTCTCCTTCCACAGACCTATTTTGTTACTCTTTTTTCCCTCTCTTGTTTTTGTGAATGAACAGTTGGTTTCCATGGGGTTAGTGTTTTTGAGACAAATACATTTATATGTGAACCAGGTCACCCTGCAGGTGGATGGCGAGCCACATATTATTGGCTTGAGTCCAAGGTAAACAGCATTTCCTGGTAAGCTGGAACAGTGCTAAGCTTAGATTCCAAAGCTGTATTGTAGTGAATGCTGGCCTCAGCGATGCAGGATGTGGACACTGTCTAGTTCAGGAGCACAGGTATTGTCCTACACCATGCACAATGGGTCAGTGTTAGGCCGTAGCAAAGCAGGTCATCCCTTCCCGGCCCAGCTTTCTTTGAGACCCCACAGTCTCTGGGCTTCAGGGCTTTTGGCCTAACGCAACCATCCCTAGGGATTGAAGCTTGTGCTCTCTGAAACTTAAGTCTAGATGAGGCACAACCCATTCCAGACAGCAGCAAGCAGAAAGAGTTTTTCACAGCCAGTGCTCAGAATTATCTGGTGGTGTCTATTGGCAATGAAAAGCATGACCCCGAGCTATAAGGAGCAGTTTGCCATGTTCCTTGACAATATTTTTATGGCTTAAAGGAACTAAAGCATGAGATTTGCACATGGAGAGTTGTAGTTCACAAAACAGTCCATCATCCAGGCAGCACAGCCGAGCATCTCACAGTAGCACGAAAAGCTTGCTTCTCTCAACTCCCAGTCACTCTTCCCCACCTGATGATCTGCTTTGAAAAACCTTTGTGTGGCTAGTTTGGGTAAAGTCAGATTGATTTACCAGGTGATCCTGTGTAAGTTGCCTACCTATCCACCCTCACCTTCCTTGCCCGTTTCTCGTTACTGATGGCAGTAATAAAGAGCTGCCTCTGTGCGCACACCGGTGCTGTTGGCATGCCAGAGCCACCAGCCCCACACAAACGCAGCAGTGTTATCTTAGGACGCTGCAAGCCAAAACCCCATTTCTGCAAACAATTCTTTTAGCTTTGTCTCTGAAGCATAAATGAGTTATTTATTAGTAAGAACATGCTTGCAAAAGGTAATCTTTAACTAGGGCACAATAACGGTGATTTTTTTGAGGGGAGAATGGTAACACCCAAGTCACAGTACTGCTGAGGTTTTTTTCTCCTAGTGTAAATATACAGAACTATTGGTTGGTGGTGTTTTGTTTTTTTTTAAGCTACCTGTAGAAAAAGTTTTATCAGTGTTTTCAAACTGTATTTGTAATTATGGGGCATGTTTCAAGGAAGAGAACATTTGAGTCTGCAAAACTGATTAGAAATAGTTAGGGAGAGGGGTTAGCTCAGTGGTTGAGCACTTGCCCAGCCTGTATGAGGTCTCAGGTTCAATACCCAGCACTGGAGAGAGAGAGAGATTTGTATCATATTTTTCACATATGAAATCACCATTTTTGGGTTCTTGGTCTTTTGAGTTTAAACCAGAAAAGCAGCCACAAAAGTGGTTCTGCGATTAGCAACCAGAACTGTGTAACTGACAGTGTGATGTCTCACATTTTTTCAAGGTACTAAAGCCTCTATAGCAGTACTTTCCTGTGGGACTCCTATTATGAGTCCTTTTAATGACTAATAGCACTTTGGCAGCCGGTGTCTAGGGACTAGCTGCAAGATGGATGCCTTCCTCCACGAGTTCTCTGCCATCTTGAGGGAACAGAGATCCAGTTTCAACAGATAGTGAAGAGTTTGATTTATGTAAGTCAAGCAATGGCCAGACTGTGCAAATGCTAAGTTGGTCAGGAACCTTTTCCATCAGATTGTTCAGAATATCATTTGTGCTTTTGGGGTAGATAAGATACACCAGCTGGAAGTTCCTCTTGTCATGTTATCTTGCTGTTCATTTTGGCTTCAGTAAAATTTTCAGTTTTCTCAACTCAGTTACTATCGCTGAGTTCCGTTAATGTTCATGACACATGCTTCCCCTCATCAGACATTCTGGACAAGTGTCAGCATTTAAGGTCGTGAGAACTGGATTTTTTTGTTCCCTTTAAGAGTACAGTATTAAAAAAGATAAATAAAACACTTGTAAGTAGGATGGTGTTTTTGCCCCAAGCTTAACTTTTCCAAACTTCTTGTAGAACTGATTCTCAGTATAAAAGCAGGCGCTGCAAAGACTCAGGACAGAAATCAGGAGTCCCCATCTGCAGACTCCCCCCCCCCCCCCCCGCCCCACCACCTGCCGGCCAGCAGCACCTAACACAGCAAGCAGGCTTTCAAAAGAGACTTTTGTGTTTGGGGTTTTGCTTTTCCGTTGTTTTTTTGATGCAGATCTTGCTGTGTAGCACAGAACTCATGATCCTCCTGCCTCCCCCCCCCCCCCCCCCCGTCCCCGTCCCCAGTGCTAGTACTCTACTCTCAATTCAGGATAAGTTATTTTTTTTAAAAAAAGGATTTGTGTGTGTAATGTGAGTATAAGCGCACACGAGCCATGGTGTCCATTGGAAATAAGGGGACTACTTGTGGAATCAGTTCTCTCCTTACACGTCTTTATGTGGATTTGGTTGTCAGGTTATATAGCAATTTTACTCCACTAAGCCAATTCACCCACCCCAGGATAAAGTTCTTAGTTGAAAATATACATCTTTTTCTAACCAATGAAGCAAAGCAGCTGCAATTGTAACTTGTTAAACACAGGTTCTGTAGCTTACAATTCTAGCTGCCCATATTTAAAAAAAAAAAAAAAAAAAAGTGCTTGTCGCTAGTGTCTCACAATGTGGTTCCAGGATTAGCAGCTTCATTCTCAGTTGGGAACTTACTGCAATGGACAACTTTGAGCGCCACCCTGATAATTTATTCCTAACTGGGGCTAGGACCCAACAGTTTAGGGTTAACAAGCTTTCAGGTTGGTTTTGACACACCCAGCTTGATAGCTAGTTTAAATTATATCCAAGGAGTAGCCGGATCCTTCTCTTTCTGTTCCTCCTTCTTCATTGGGGATCAAAATCTTTAACTACTGTCTTACTGAAAAAGGCAACTTGGTCCATCCAAAGGATGTTTTTGAGACCATCCTGGCACCACCTAGCCAGTACTTCAATTAACAGCACAGCAAAAATGTTATAGCCTCATTTGCCTTTCTGGAAGTAATTGTTGCATTCCTGGATATTTCATCCAGAGATAAAACTGATTATTTTCTCTTCCAGGTATCCTTCACATACCTTTCCTGACTTAATCATTCCTACATTGGGCTTGGTAGCTCTCGAATGTGAGGCCAGCTTGGGGCTGTATAGTAAGTTGTAGGCCAGCTTGGGCTGGGCTAGAGTCAGACTTTGTCAAAGAAAGAAAGAGAGAGAGAGAGAGAAAGAAAGAGAAAGGAAGAAGAAAGAAAGAGGAAGGAAGGAGACAGGAAATATTGCCTACCTGTAATTTCCTACAGATTCAATTTTTTTAATTCTCTTTTCGGAAAGGCACTGGACAGACATCCTTAAAAATCACGAATGCTTATGTTCAAGAGGCATTCGGCCAATGTACATACAGTGGCATCTCCAATAACTAGAAAACTTATCTTGCTCCTCCCTTGCATTCTTCCACGTAAGAGTCTTAGAACAGTAGCTCCTGTTGAAGGCATTATCCTGAACACTTCAATCCTTACCATGGACCCATAAAGTACAGATGACGTGACTGTCCTTATTTACAAAGGAAGAAACCTAGAGAGGGTCACTGTGTGCTTCTCCGTTGTGTAGCCTGACAACCCCAACATTGGGCAACCATTGATTGGCTAAAATTAACACAGATCAATTGCATTTTAGTTCCCTTTGTTTGCTTCCCTTAATACACAACTTTTAGCAGAAACGTCAAGGTGCAGAACAAAGATAAGATGAAAGGAGAAATCCAGTGGCAAAAACTTAGGATGGAATGTCAGTGACCTAGCTTTGAATTCTGGCTCCCCACTAATCTCTAGGTCTTAGAAAGACACTTGGCTTCTCTGAGCACTGCTTTGTGTCTAGGAAGCTGTCTGCTGCTCAGCACTGTATGGAATGCACCCGAACTACCCTGCAAAGGCTAATAACAGAAAGCTTTCCCTGGGGAGTGAGAGGTTAATGCATCCACAGTAGAAGGAAGGGCCCGTTGCTGAAGCACAGCTCAGTTTATTCTTGCGGCACAGGGAAGTTATCTTTGTTTTCTCTGATGTGTGGGATGATGGCGCAATCTAGGTAAACAAAGGAGAGGGAGGGAATCACACGGTGTGAGCGCTCCTCAGGGTCTCCTGCATGCCTTGCTTGGAACTGTTTGTACTCCTCCTGCAAACCCTGACAAACATGTTGCTCATGTACATTTTGATATCCAGGGAAGGGCCTCTATTGGAATGTCGTAGCCTTTGGGAAGGGGACAAGTCAGGCCTCCTCTTGTTATTGTCTTAGCTGGTCAGATCTCCCAGGTTGGGGCTCTGGAAGGGTGTGCAGATGAGAATGACTCTGTTGAGGGACTAGCACTGGTAATTAAGGTAGAAGGCAGGACAGACTGTCATGAGTGCCCACTTGATCTTTCCTCTCCAGTGTTAGGAGTGGAGAGGTAAATGTGACAGGTGACAGATGGGAGAAACTCAACAAGCCCTCCTTCCCTCAATCATCAAGACTTAGGCCTGGAGACATAGGGCCATAGATTCTGTTCCCTCAGACCTGTCTTAGGTGCCTCCTGCTTCCTGTATGAACTTGGCAGACTGTGGTGAGGGGACAGAGAGAAAGCAGAAGGCTTTCTTAGGACTTTTCTCTGAACTGGGTAAGGCAGTGGGGGCAAAAGATTGGACTTCTTCACATCAGCTTGTTTAATTTCATGGCTCTTAAATGAGTCCCATGAAGCAAAAAGCTTACAAATCACTTGGGGGGTGGGACAAAGGTGAGATATGACAGGAAATAATAGCAGCTTATAGCTAGAGGCAGTTTTGTTCCTTGGGATTGAAAACTCAGCACTGGTGAGATAGCTCAGTGGGTAAGGCACCTGCTAGCAAATCTGGTGATCTGAGTTCCATCTTTGGAAGCCCACATGATGGAAGGAGAGAAGTGACTTCAGATTTTCAACCATGGCACATGGCATCATCTCTCTCTCTCTCTCTCCTAAAAGATAATAAGATGCTAAAAAAAAACCTCACAAATTGAAAATTCAAACACTCAGGAAAAACTGCCAGTTTTTATGAAAAAATTTGATTGGACAAAGGTGAGATATGACAGTAAGAGAGCAAAGCTGTCAAAGTTCCATGCAGCATACAGAAGTACCCTTCTCAGCAGGGGTCCTGTGATAGAGTAGAAAGACATGCTAAGATTTTGGAGTAATTGGGGAAGAGGATCACAATGTCCATGGACCACCTTAAGGAGGAATTCGGGTTTCCATGGCTTTGCCAGGATGAGAAGGCCAGAGACAACGCAAATGAGATTGCGGGCTGTTTCCTGAGCCTGGGTAAGAAAGACATACAGAAGGACTGCGGACGACTCAGCAGGTAAAAGGCGCTTACGTGCAAACCTGATGACCTGAGTTTGATCTCCACAACCCACATGGTGGAAGAAAAGAACCAACCTCCAAAAGTTGCCCTCTGACCTGTACATGCCCACAATGGCACACATGCTTGTTCTTGCCTGCTAAATTAATTCATTCATTAATTTTTAACAAGAGGTACACTAGGAAGTCATAGGTGGGAGGAGGGGCTCTGGGATCTCCGGGCTTTGCCCAAGGAGACTTTCGTTCCCGGGGTCCTCCTGTTTCCCAGGCAAATAACATGCTTCTTTAATGAAAGGAAATAGCCTCTCAGCTGAGCTGGGAAACCCACGTCCCTGGTGCCCCTGGTTGTGAGCATCTTGGGAAGAGCAGGAAGGGAAGCAGCTGCTTGCTCTTTCCCCATCCAGCCGGAGGCAGGCACTGCGCTCTTCAGCCAGCAGAAGCCTCCAACCCTGCCACTGGGCAGAGCTGGGGCACAGACCATCCGGATGATCTCAGAGAACCTAAGCAAAGACAAGCTTCAGGGCCGGCTTCAGGGAGGCGCATGACAGAGGGAAAATTTTTCGTTTGCTTATTGTGTGTGTGTCAGAAGGGCATGCATGTATGCGTGTGTGTCAGGACTGTGTGCGTGTGTGTCAGGACTGTGTGCGTGTGTGTCAGGACTGTGTGCGTGTGTGTCAGAGAGCGTGTGTGTGCGTGTGTGTCAGAGGGCACTGTATGTCCCTGTGGAGGACTAAGGGTGACTTCAGGAATCATCCTGGATTGCTTCTACCTCCTTGCTTTGCTCTGGTGCCAGGCTCTGGCCACCAGAATCGGAAAAGTGCAGGCCGCCTTTTCAGCCTGGCGTTTTTTACACAGGACCTGGGGGACCCGAATCTCGGGACCTTTTGCTTGTGAGGCAGCGTCTTAAAACCCTGAGCCATCGTTCCAGCCTCAGAATGAAGGTTTTTTAATTTCAGGTCCCTCAAGTTCGGCCTGGAAGCGAGAGGCAGAATGGTTATCCCCTACCGTGCTGTGTGCTGCTGGGGACCAGTCAACACGGTGCTGGAAGCCGGGCTGGCAGGCTCAGACACCGTGAAGAGCCAATGAGGTTGGCTGGACTTCCAGAACAGGCCTGCAGGATCTTCCTCTCCCCGGGGGCTTCCCTCACTCAGCGCTTTCCCTGGCAGGTGGTTTTGGAAAACAGTCCCCTAGGGGGCCATAGGTGATGGGCGCGGGAGCAGTTTACTAGGCCAGGAAACAGCTGGGCCGTGGCTTCCAGACTCTCTCAGGGCAGGATGTGAGCCTTAGGGACCACAGGGGAGAGGGAGAGGCCCCGGGGTGGAGGTGAGGGGGACAGGAGGGCGCGGCAGCAGCTAGGTGAGGTCGAGCTGGAGCGACACAGGAAAGCAGCTCTGGGCCCTTCTCTGCCCCTCCCCCTCTCAGTCCTCTGACCCTGATTTCTAGGTCATCTCCAGGACTCTAGGGGCTGCCTCTCCCGATTCTCTATAGAAAAATAAAACACCAACATTGAGGAGATATGTAGGGAAATAAGGAAGAGTAAAGATTAACCTGAATTTATGATCCTTCACTGACCATTTTTTTCCTGAGGAAAATTAGGGCTGTCCTCTATCTGCTTCCGCTATTTGTCCCTAAATACAAAGAACAGGGGATGGTGAGAAGCACTTTAGAGAGCTGTTGGCCTTAAAGATTAGAGATCTTTCCGTCACTCAGTTACAGTGAGCGGGAGGCCTTGGTCTGTCCGGCAAGGGCCGTACCACTGAGTCACACCTTCGGTCTTTTTTTAAATGTAAAAATTTTATCAAGAGACTAGTGATGTAGCTTAGTTGGTAGAGGGCTTGCCTGGCATGTAAAAAACCTTAGGCACAATCCTCAGCACTGTATAAAGCTAGGTGTGGTGATACACACCTGTAATGCCAACACTTGGAAGGTGGAGCAGGAAGACCAGAAGTTCATCTCATTTTTTATCACACTGCAAAGTCTAGGCCAGACTGACTCTATATATTTACACAATTGTAGGTTCATATTCATTTTTGGGGGGCAATGAGATTGCTCAGCAGGTAAAGCACCTGCTGGAAAACCTGGAGACCTGAGTTTGATCCCCAGAAACTTGCATGGTGCATGTGTGATGTATGTGTGTGTCCTTCTCTCTCTTTCTCTCTCTCTCTCTCTTTCAAATAAAACATTAAAGAAAACAGAATGAGAGATATAACTCAGTGGTAAACCATTTGCCTAGCATGCATGTGTGAGACATTGGGTTTGATGCCCAACATCAGGGAGTATAAGAAAAGAAAAAAGGGCTGGAGAGATGGCTCAGGGGTGAAGACTATCTCACAAGCAGAAGATCCTGAGTTCAGATTCCAGGTCCCACATAAAAACGCTGGCTGGAACCGGTGGTAGCTTGTTCTTCTGGTTCTGGTGGGCGGAGCTTGGGAAATCCCAGAGCAAAACAAAAAGGAGGTAGAAGCAATCCAGGATGATTCCTGAAGTCATCCTTGGTCTTCTACAGGGACACATGTGCCCTCTATCACACACACACGCGCGCGCACACACACACACACACTGAATGAATAAAGTTTAAAAAAAAAAAAAAGAAAAAAATGAATACGGAAAGCTCTCTGTACACTTTGCCCAGATTGCCCGGTCATGACATTTTGCAGAATCATAATACAGTGTAACTACAATATCAGAACTGATACAATCCACTGTTCTTACTCAATTTTTCTATCCTGTGCTCGTGTGAGTATGTGTGTGGGTATTCACGTTTATTTCAGTATCACCAGAATCCATAACACAGCTCCCAAGCATCCACATGCTGCCCTTTTATCATCACACCCCCTTTTCATTCCCTTTCTGATCTAATTCCTGACACCAACTGTTCTGTCCTCCATTTCTAAAATTTTACTTTAAAATGTGCCATAAAGGAAATCATAAATACATGATGGTAGGATGCTGCCTCTTGGTACCCTTCCTTGCAGATGGATTCAAGTGTGACATGCATCAATAGTTACTTGTCTTTATGGCTGTTATGTGAATAGCCAGGTTTGTTTCATCACTGTGGAAGGACACATGGGCTAGACAGATAGGGCTGTTCTGGGCCTTCATGTACCATTGTTGGTGGAGCTTCATGTCTTCCTATGTTCGCTAGTATCACGTTGGATGTACAGTAGACCCTCAGTGCTCCTTGGTAGTACCTGAGGATAATGACATCAGTCCAGGTGAGGGGAAGGGAGACGGTGAGAAGCGATATGTGTATTGTGATAGTTGTTATAAATAATGAACCAGAAACTGATGCCGAGTCTAAAGCAAGGACTGACCCAAAGACACAGGTCACCATTAACACAAAGTGACTAGAATTGTAAGAGGACAATATTATATAGGGAAAGGGTTGGAGAGAAGACTCAAAAGGTTCAAGCCTTTGCCTTGAAAAAGCAGAAGGACCTGAATTCGGATCCCCAGATCCCATGTAAAAAACAACAGACAGAAATGGCAGCAGCTTGTACCTTCGGCCCTGGAAGCAGAGCATGGGAAATCCCACAGCCAAGCAATAAGGAGGTTGATCAATCCAGGATGATTCCCAAAGTCACCCTGAAACCTCCACAGGCACACACAGTGCCCTCTTCTACACACACGCCCCACACACACAAAATATATAGGGAGAAAAGGGTGGCTTCAATAGGCACAGTGGGGTGAGAAATGATCTGTGACAGGTCACAGGGATGCTGACACGCTCTGGTGACAGTGAGGCACAGTTTTGGGTGCACACCTTGCCTCCCCGCTTTTTAGCTTTGTGTTCCTAGAGAAGCCGTTCCTCTCAGCTGAGACTCCATTTCCTAATCAGTAACGTGATTAACAAGATCTGCACATGAGGCTCTTGGCGCCCAGCAGCCTTCCAGCAGGTGCTAACCTCCCTCTGGCTCTTTCCACGTAATCTAGCTGCTGGGTCCCGGCTGATCAGTGCAGACCTGGGAATGCTGTTTGGTCGGGAGGCAGCCTCGATGGATGCAGAGGCCGAAAACGTCATGGCGGTAGGGAGGCTGATCTGAGCAAAGAGTTTTGGATGGCTTCAGGCTCTCCTCTGGGCCTAGTTGGTGGTCCCAAGGGATCCAAGTCCCCTTGTTGGTTCTCTTTAGGGGAGCTTTTCCTGACTTTACAGAAGGCCTGAGATGGACAGTGGGTAACCTTCCTTTGGAATGGCTATTGGGGGCTTATGTGAAAGAAAGTTACCCTACCAGAGCTCATAGGACACATCTACCAACTACCTCTCCCTTCAAATTCCAAACCCCAAGCAGCTTAATCGTTGGTGCTTCTGATGTATTCCAGAGAGTGTTTGTCTCCATACAGTATAGCTAAACACATAACTTCCAAAGTGATCTTTAAAATTGTAAATTACACCCTGTCACTCCTTTGCCCCTTTTAAGATCTTCCTGTCCAGGAGACAGAAATCCACACAATCTGGTTTCTGCTTACTCACCCACCTAGCAGACCAGTTCTGCCACAGGGATCTTGCACCTGCTATTCCAACTTCCTAATGCTTTCCTGGATCTCCCTGGGCAGTCCCTTCCTTCCTTCTCAGGACCACTTCAAATATCTCCCTCAATAGCTTCCTCTTACCCTATCCCAGCAACCCTAACCCACCATCATATTTGACTTCCTTCATAGCCATCTGTGGTAGCTATTATTGTCACTCTGCCTGTGGGAGAAAGGTCTCTACAGTCATCTGAGAGGAATTCTCTAGGTTAAGATTGACCTTTGGGCATGGGCTGTGAAGGACTATTTGGATTGCATGATTGATGTGGGAAGATCAGCCTTTTATGACCAGGACCATTTCCTAGGTAGGAAATCCAGAACTGTATAAAAATGAGGAGAGCTAGGCAAGCATGCATTCACGGCTTTCTTCTTTGGCTGTGAATGTGATATGGCCATCTGCTTCAAGTTCTTGCTGATGCGACTTCCCAGTAGTGATTGGCTATCACCTGGACCTATGAGTTGGAATTAGCCACCCCAAATCATGTTGCTTAGGTCAGATTGGTTTTTTTTGCTTACAGCAGAATGAGAGAGAAGTGGCGCATACGTGCATACCATGGTGCACAGGTAGATAGAGGTCAGAGGCCAGAGCTTTCCATTTACTAGATAGGTTACTGGGGATCAAACTCAGGTTTAGAAGCTGACACCTGTCACTGAGCTATGTCGCTGACCCAGTAAGTCTATGTGCTTATCCAGAGAGAGAAAGCAGCCAGGGCTGCCACCTCGGAGCCTTGTCTTCACACCTGTAACAGCCCTGTCATGTATGCTCTTTCCAGCTACAGGAGGAAGCTGGACAGCAGGTGTCCCAATGGAGGGTGGACAACAGGAACACCATCCACTGCTGGAGCTCCTGTGCCCCCTGAACGAAGAATGTTTTTATCTTTCTAAGTGGTTAGGAAATAGTCCAAGGAAGACAGAGGTGGTGAGAGGCTCAGTGGTAGAGCACCATCCTAGCATGAACAAGGCAGGGTGGCTACAGCCTCAGCACTGGGAGGAAGATGACTTTCATGACACAGGAAAATGTTTTAATTTTTTTCTAATTGTATTTATTTATTTTGAGATAAAAGTGCTCATATTCATGCCATAGTTGATTGGTAAAGTCAGAGATCAGAGGACAACTTTTGAAAGTCAGTTCTCTCTGTCCTTCAGCCATGTGGGCTTCAGCAGATCAAATTCAGGTCACAAGGTTTACAAGCAGGCACCTTACCCACTAAGTATCTCGCCAGTTTGACACAAAGATTGTATGAAACTCAAGCTTCAGTGTCCATAAATAATATTTCAGGAGACCCAACGTTCACCTGCACTCATCTATTATCTATGGCTCTTCATGTGCCCCAAGCAGAGGTGAGCTATTATGGAGACCATGTGGATCCTAAAATATCCACTGTCTAGTCCTTTACCTGTGAATGGATCCTGGCTGATTCCAGAAAGGAAAGTGGCTGTCTGAAGATCTGTGTGGTAGTAAGTAGTGGGCAGGATGGCCCCACAGGATGGTCCCCCTCCAGGACTTACCGTTGCAGGTTTTGAAAGGTCCCTGACTCATCCGTGTCTCAGAGGCAATGCTCAGAGACAGCTGAAGGAATGGCCCACCTCTTGGGCCCTTGGGAAGGGGCCCCAGTGATGCCCCATGGGAGGTCCTGCTCTGGTGCCCCTCCGTTCCCCGCCCCTTCCCCTGAGTTTAGTTGTATCTTGAAGGTGGGGAGTGGGATGGTCAAAGTGGCTGCACTTCTTTAGGACATCAACTGTTCAGAAGACAAAGGCTAATCCACCACAGGCAGGACCCTGTGTACCCTCTGCCCTCCTGAGGGTTGGCCCACATCCGCTCCTCTGCCTGTGTGGGAGACAGTCTGCCAGGGCCTGGTGAATTATTCTTAGGGAGGACAGGAGCACTGGTGGCTTCAAGGAGGTGGGACGTCTGCTCTTAATGACAGACCTCTCACTCTCTGGGAGTTTATAATCACCCTTCGTGTGGCAGAGACGCCAAGTCTGAGGGAGCCAGGAGGCAGCTATGTGACCTTGTGTGGGGGAGAGTGGGATATGTGTGTGTGGGGGGGGATACGTCATAGCTGCAGTGGGAAGGGACAAGAATCAAAATGCACACCAGAAGTTCTGACAAGGCCTGAGCTACGAACCCAAGAACAGAGCTCAAGGGCTGGCTGCTGTCCCTACAGAAGGTATGAATACAGGGCAGTCATGTGGCCAGCAGCTACACACCATCCCAATGCCTCCCTCCTCCCTGACCTCCTTCCACCACTCTAGAGAGTTGGGTCCAAGCCCCTCTGTCCTTCTGTCCAAAGAAGAAAGAGCCTCTCAGAAAGAGATGGCACACTGTCCTGCCTCACAGAGGAGTGGCATCCTAGAAGCAGCCCATGGAGGACGTGCAGGCAAGGCCAGGCACTGAGGCGCTGGCAAGTAACTTAATGCTCCTTTGAGTTTACATTGCCCTCCCATAATAACACCTGTCTCCCAAGGTCACTGTGAAAGCCAAATGACATGCTGCTCACAAAACAACTTTGAAAACCAGGAAGCCAGGCAGGATGTCCAAAGAATGAGTGATGAGTTTTGTGCCCGCACTGTCTCAATAGACAAAAGGAACCTGCTCCTGACACTAACGCGACACAGGTCCATTAGCTGAGTGACATGAAGGAAGCAAAGGATTTCCCCAGCAGAGCCAGGAGATCAAATACTTTCCCCAAGAGACCAGGGCATGGATGGATTCTCTGGGATGTGTTTGGCATATAACATGGTCTGCAGCCCACACAGAGGGCTCTCCTCACCTCCCCATCAGTACCCGTGGATAATGTGCAGTATCTCTGATAGGGTCTGGCTTCCATTTCCTGTTTCAGCCCCACAGCCGTTAGACTCAGATACGATCGAGTCAGACTGAGATACAGGGTCAGCTTCTGCTTCTGCAATCCTCGTTCCCTGCCTCCCAGACTGGGTAGGGTGAGAAGCTATGAATGTGTGGGCTACAGGTGGCACCCATTCCCTTTCATTGCTGGGAAAGTTGAGGAGGTTCTAGAAACGCCCACCTGACTGGGAACCCAGTGCAAGGGGAGTACCTAGAGTTCCAGTCCAACCCTGCCACTCTGTCCATGTATCCTTTGTCACCTACTCACCCATGCTATCTCTTCAACCTGTTGAAACAGAATGGGCACTCTCTATCCACCTTTCAGAGTAGTTGAGGGACCAGAAGAAAGGACTTATCTCTAAAATGGTCATTTATATGTCATTTACATACAAGATTGCAAGAAGTATTTTTATGGAGTGGAGAGTAGACACAGGCTGCTGTCAAAAGGGGCAGAAGAAGCACGTTAGTCCTGAGCTAAGGTGGTGGGAAATCTCTGCTGAGTATCCTGCATTCACTCTCTCAGAGTCCCCCAGCCTGCGGAACATCTATCTTACGGAAGAGTCCACGTCAGCAATGTTAGGTCAACCCAGAGTTTACAGCTCCCATGGACTGAATCTACCTGAGCCTTAGTTCATGGTCCTACCAGTTCTCTAGGCCTGAGATTAGGTTGGGGTAGGAAGAGAGGAGCCGGTGGCGAAAGAGAAGAGGGAGATGGAGGCCAAGCAGGTTGCTCAGAATCTTACCTAGAACCTTCATTGTGTCCTCTGGTCTCAGCATGTTCTCTCTGTACTCCTGGTAAGCACACCTTGCTGCAAATGCTGAAAGCATACCTTGCTGCAAATGCTGAAAGCACACCTTTGCTGCAAATGCTGAAAGCACACCTTGCTGCAAATGCTGAAAGCACATCTTGCTGCAAATGCTGAAAAGCGCACCTTGCTGCAAATGCTGATGCTGTCTCAGACTGGGTGGGCAGCTGTGAATAAGCAAGGCTGAAGAGTCTGAATTCTCGTCTCTCCAGCTCTGTCACACTGAACTAAAGTGTTTGCTCCTTGTGGCCATCCTGGTCCCCACTCCCTTTTCTCACCCTGGTGCACAGACCGCTCCAGCACTGTTCTTCTTTCTCTGGATCCCAGCTGCTACTCCTTCCCGGAGACTGTGCAAAGGCAGTGTGTACCCTGAGGCTGGAGGTTAATTCAAAACCTAGTTATTAACGACTTGCTTGCTTGTTATCTTGAACATTGCATCAGGACCGTGAGAATAGCTTTATTGCTACTTACTTGGTATCAGTCCCCCTTGTTCCTCAAGACACGCACAGAGCCAGTTATAGGAACAAACCCTGCCAAAGTCATTCCAGCCCCAGCTTAGCTCCCATGACTCCAGGCCTGTGCCTTTCATGCCTTCCAGAAAAGGTCCCCAACATCATCAGACCCATCTCATCCCTTTGTTACCCTGGACTAACTAACTTATCCTGGACTGAGCTTGGGTGAACACTTACCGGAGAGAGACTAGGTATTGTGCCTTGCTCAGATCCCTTGAAAGGTTTCTTTGATGGACTGGCTCTCACACTGCTTGAGTAAATACCATGGAAACACTGACTGGTAGATATAGATGACTCCTTTTATGTGTGCAGTGCAGTCCTACAGAACAGAATGACAGTGTGAGTCTAGGGCCTGTCTTTGAACCTGTCTGCCCCTTGTTTGACCCCTCTGCCTTCCCCACTCCGGAGACTATAGTCATAGCCAGCAGCCAAAGCAAATCCCTCTGTGCTGTTGGGTCTGGTGTGGGCTCTGCCTGGGCCTGCTGCCTCTGTCATACGACTGGGTGTGGAGTTGACTCTGGTGCCATCTAAACAAGCCCCCACACTGCAGGGCAGGGCTCTCTGTGAACATTCAGGTGGGGGAGAGACCTCGGGTTCTCACTCTCGCTCAGTTTTCCCAAATGTAAAAGTGTCACGTGTCTACTTTAGAGGTATTTGTAAGAACCAACTCAGAATGTCTTTGGGAAGCACTTGCAAGCTGTGAAGCACAAGAGGAAAAACTGACCACTGTCTCCTTGCAAAAATTTCCTTACTGTGTTCACTTCCCACCCTGGTCTGCTGAGTAAGGGTCATCTTTTTGTTTCCTTGATATAGAAGTAGAGTGCTGATGTGATGCTTGATTATATGTGGACACTATTTCCTTTTTCCAGGGAACAGAATCTCTACCCCCTTGCAAGAGAAAAGGTACCAATGTTCTCCACTTTGTCATTGTCATGTTTAGACTTCCATACTGAAGATAGAATGAATGCACCCACTTTGAGAACCTCATCTGTGTTATTTATGTGGTAAACCTCATTCATGCCCCCCAAACTCCCTTCATAATAAAGAAATGACTTGTGGCAAGCAGAAAGTGATGCTTGGTATTTAAAAATGTTTGCAGGTGGGAAGGGACTGCTCAGATGCATAGTGAGTGACACCAGTCTATATGATCTACAGCTCAACCACTTCTACTATAGCAGTCTCCTGCTGATCGTGACTGGCTAGTGAAGGAATTTCCAAGGGGAAGTGGGACTGGCAGAGCTCTGTCTCCTTTGGCTGTCCCCTACCCCACTTTCCAATCCCCCTGGTAGTTAGCCCCATAAGCAGTGGTCTGAGCTCCGAGTAGAATCCCACATTCATGGAGACCCAGCCCGCCTCCCCCCAACGGGGCCTGCTGCTGTTGTCACATGCTGGGTACAGAGCAGACGCTGAGGACTCACAGGGAGGCCTGAGGGTCACTTCCTCCAGGGAGAAGGAGGCAGCTTTACTTTTCGTGTCTAGGTTTCACAGACTTAACTGAGTTCTACTGATTGTTAACCCCCCCCCCAATCCTGATATAGTCTGCTACTTTGGTCTCTAGAACAGGCACAGCACGTCCCTGGGTTCCACTGAGAGAGGGTTGTGTGTTTCTTAGCCTCATCCTGCTTTCATGACTCAAAGTCCTGATGTCTCTACCTTGCTTAATGCCTGCTGGAAGCAACTGGGACTTGCTTCTAGGTGAACTGTCTCCCTTCCTGCTAGATCTCTTCTTGGTCTTGCTCTGGTAGGTTCTCATGACTGTGACCTTGGTTTGCCCCTGAAGCTGGTTCTGTACACTTTGCCCACTGAATCTGTGGCTGGGGAGGCACCTGGTCCTTTGTGGAGTCCCTGAACCTGGGCAGAAAAGGGGAAAGCAGCCTCAACAAATCTAAATGTGGAGGAAAGATCTCTTCAAGAAGGATTCCTGTGCACCCTCAGAGGGAGCTTCCAGTAGAAAATATCCTCAAGAACGAGCTTATGTTGTGTAACCCCTGCTTGGGGACCACTCAGGAGTGTCTTCAGTTAGGTGATGAGTGCTCATTTGTTTGCAGTATTCTAAGGTTCTCTGACTTGTGACCAAAGTCAGGGTATTGAATGCTGACACCCAGCACCTCCAAGCCAGGATCATTCCCAAGCTGGGCTGGAGAAGAAAGATGCAGCCCTCCGTTCCTTCCCTTCTGTCCCTATCACAACCCAAAGTCCAGCAGGTTCTGTGCGGGAACCAGGTCCAACCATTCAGGGCTGTATGTATGCTCTCTAGCCTGCTCCTCGCTCTTGGACACAGGTGACTGCGGAAGGCACAGTACTGACTGTTCCTTATTCATTCTTCCTCTTTCTTTGTTTTATTTTATTCTTTTTTAAAGTTTCTTTTTAAGTGTGACATGGACTTTTTTTTTAATTTTTGAAACAACTTTTTGGTTTTTGTTTTTCTTCATGTGTGACAGGTTGGCCTTGAACTCTCTATGAGAGATGGATGACGTGGAACTTCTGATCCTCCTGCCTCTACCTCCAGAGTCCTAGGGGGCATCACTGCCTTACCCAGTTTATGGTGCTAGGGAATCTAACCCAAGGTGAGGCAAGTACTCTGCCAGCTGAGCTATATCCCCAGTCCTCATTTTATTCTTGCTCTTTAAAAAATAATGTTTATCAAGTCAAGCTTGGTGGTATATACCAGTAATCTTACTACTCAGGAGACTAAGGCAGAAGGATCTCACACACACACACACACACACACACACACACACACACACACAACATACACAGAGTCCCTGTTTTACACAGTTGACTTACATATACACATGTGTACACACACACAGTAAGTCCCTGTCTTACACATACACACACAGAGTGAGTACCTGTCTTATATACACACACAAACACACCATACACACAGAGTCCATTTTTCACAGTTGACTTATACATACACATGTGTACACACACACAGTGAGCTCCTTCTTACATATACATTTTTTAACATATTAGTCCATAAGAATTTTAACTTACAAAGAAAGAAAACCTGGAGAAAGGCTTGGACAATGGCTAGGTAAAGGGGTGGCATGCAAATGTGAGGATCTGAATTTGGATCCTCAGCACCCACATAGAAACCCAGGCATAGAACTGGGGAGATGGTTCAGTGGATGAAATGCTTGCTGAACAAATATAAGGACCCACAGAAAAGTCTGGCAGGTGTTGCAGCCACCTTTATCTCAGCACTGGAGAAGCAGAGACTGGGATCCTCCACTGGCTTAGCTGATGGGTGAACTCTGGGTTCAATTGAGAGACCCTATCTCAATATTTAAAAAAAAAAGTGATCAAGGAAGATACCCAACGTCAACCCACAAAAATGCATAGCCCTCACACACCCACATATATGAACAAGCGTGACAGTAAAAGTCTGTGATCCCTGTGTTGGGAAGAGACAGGAGACTCCTAGAAGTTTCCTGGTCAGTCAGCAAGTTTAGACAATCCATGAGCTCCAGATTCAATGAGAACTAGTCTCAAAAAATAAGGTGGAGAGGAAAAGGACTGACTTGACCACTAGCCTCACACAATATACACATGTGCATGTGTACATGGTATGGATGGGCAGCGGAGGGTGAGCCAAAACACTTGGAGATACTAAAATGTCCCTTTGTCTCTACATCAAATTTAAAAAACCATGCTTCCATCAAGACACCTATATTTACCTTTGACCACATATTTCTTATCATTTCTTCTTATGGACATATTAGTTAATTAGTTAACAATTAGTTAAAGTGCTTTTTTAACGTTGGGATAATTTTAGATTTTAAAGATAACAGTGAGTTCCTTGGGGGCTCAGTGGGTAAAGATGTTTATATCAAAATTGCCAACTTTAGTTTAATTCCTAGAGCTCAAATGGCAGAACGAAAGAACTGACTCCTTTAAGTTCTCCTCTGACTCCCATGTGCCCCAACATATATATACACATAATAAATAACTGTAAAGCTAATTATATATATAAAAAACCCAATGAATTACTGTATGCTGTTCAACCAGTTTTCCATAGTGTTGACATCTTACGCAATCACGGCACAATGATCAAAACTGAAAAATCGGCACTAGTGGAGTATTGTTTACTAAATAAGATTCTATTTGGAGTCCATCTTTTCCCATTAGCATTCATTTTCTATTTCAAGATACAATCTTATTGCACAAGTTTATACATATTTTTAAGTAATAAGTATTTCATTGTGAGTGCTATGCTTTAACCAGCCTTTCTCACTTTGTAATATTTCACAAACATTTCCACAGCCCATTACAATTCTATTTTTTTTTCTTTGTTCGTTGAGACTGAACCCAGGACCTCAAGCATGCTAAATGAAACTTCTACCACTGAACTATGCACCAGCCCCTTGGTGCTTTCAGATAAAGTCCTGCTGTATAACCTGACTGGTCCCAAAACTCATGATTCTCTTGCCTTTGCCTGTGGAATACTGGGATCACAAATGTGTCTGGCTCTATATCATCACATTTAATGGTAGCAGAGTGTTTTATTGTATAGATTTGCCATAACCTGATGAGCTAGTGACTTATTATTCTACATGTTGTATCTAACTTTTCCCTATTATATGTAAGGAGGGATGAGATGAATATCTCTTATATGTTTCTGACACACATCTCTATTTCTGCTATAAGAAAAATCCCAGGAGTAGAATTGCTATGTCCACAGGATCCATTCCTCCTTCCGATTTCTAAGTGTGGATTTGGTCCTGTTAGTGGTCCTTCTGCTTAAAGAGAATGCTCACTCTCAGCCTGAGACTGCAAGGGAAAAAGCAAAGAGAAGGTGAAATGGGTCATAGCCTTTGGATCATGGATGTAGTGGAAGAGCAGAAGTATCAAAGAGACTTCAGGTCCTTCAAGGCTGTCAACCTTCTGGAAGACCAACCCATCCCCACTTATCTCCATAGGAAAGAGGCTACTTGCTCTGAGCCCAAGGATAATAGGGAGAGGATAGGGTGGGGGTGGGGCAGAAGCTGCTAATGCATTTTGCCAGCGTCTTTGGTTTCTCCAATATCCAGCTAGACTATTAGCAGTTCCCCAAGGACAGCCTTGTTCCTCACGTCATCCCCCATTTCCTATAAGTGGGAAGTGGCTAGGGAGTAGGGTTAATATGTGCTCTGTGTGTGTGTGTGTGTGTGTGTGTGTGTATGCTCATGTGCGTGTGAAATGGGGGCTGGGAGAGAAGATAGGAAGAAAAATGGGCATGATGGTTTTCCTATAGAATTAGGTTTCCTTCAGAATTAAGGCCAAGAGTTGTTCTTTGCCCAGAAGGACACAGCATGGTGGGGAGGGATACAGGTATTAAGACCTGCTTTAAGAGCTGAAGTTACAGGCCTCGTTTCTGCAGCTGAAGACTGCGATTGTGCACGAGGCAGGGAGTTGGAGGAAAGGAATGAAACTGAGACTCTGCCTCAGTTTCTTTATTTAATAATGGTACCTGTGGTTTAGATTAGCCTAAGAATTGAAAAAGCGAATCTAGGAAAGGCTTTTAGAAACAGGTCCCTACACTCAGGAATGGTTAATTAGCATTCTGACAGAAGGCTGCATCAGAAGCAGGGAGGGATTTCGGAGCAGTGTGACCTGAGCACTGTATGCCCGGTGCTGTTTGGGGCCAGAACTGCATATTCATGTGACCGGTAAGGAGGGGCTACCTTTACTGGGGTCTCGTGGAGCAGCTGTTCAGGTGGCAGACTGCTGGGCACAGCTGGGATCTCACAACCTGCTGTTGTTGTTTGATCACTTTCTGGGTCCCTCTTTCCTCTTCTTTGTGTCACCAGACATAAGACACATAGACCCCCGTTGGCCGGTAGCAAGGCCTGGAGGAAGGGAAGATCCTCGCCCTCTGAGATGGGACAACCCTTCTGCTCCTAGTGTTCTTTCCCAGGCCGGAAAATACCACAGTCCACTCTTTCCGGATCTGTAATTTTCCACCTAACCTGGCATTCCCCCTGAATCCTGCCCTTTTTTCTGTGGCAGAAGTAATACCAATACCAGCCTCTCCCCCCCCCCCCCCCGGGGGACCCAGAACTCCACCCTCATCCCTCTCACTGCCACAAGTGAGGATGTCTCTGCGGAGGCTGGAGGTGCCATGTAGAGATGGTTTTCAAGTGATTCAGAAGGTAGATTCTGCACTTCTTTCAACTGGTTTGCTCCTGTGCCCACTGTCCTCCCCACATGCTGACTTCTCCATCTCGTTCCCCTGTCTTCTACTTTGCCACCCCACTCCTGGCTGAAGGTGCCTTTAGACCATCTGGGGGAGCTGCGTCTTCTATCAGAACCCAGAAAATGCAGGAGACTTACTCCTCTGCACGCAGCAATTAACACTGGGCCAGCCAGGTCCTGCGTTTCAAAGGTTATCTCCCAGGATTGTGCAGTGTAGCTGGTTTCAGAATTCCACGGATACTGGAATCCAGCTCAAGTTCACAAGTCCTCTATGTAACATGGTGCGGATCTGCACATAAACCCTCACAGGTCCTCCTGGGGATAGAAGTAAGACATACATTACTATGTTGTAAATGCTGCGAGCACTTGTTGCGCCATATTGCTTAAGGGATACCGACAAGTCTGAAGTAAACAAAAGTATCCCCAGCCAAACATACCACACACGCAGTCACTTAACACTCTTTCCTCTAATATTTTCAAGGTTAGTTGTGTCTGCATATCTATACAAATCTGTAGGTACCCTTGCCCTCCCATATTTAAGCCAGCAACTCGCCTAAATTGAATTTCTTTGCATCTTATGAAATTCCATGAACGAAGGAGGCATCGGGCTCCTCCACCTGCATGGGGGCGGGGGAAAGGGGGCTGACCAAGGGTCCCAGTGATCTGTCTTCCACCTGTACCAGTTTCCTGCTTGTCAAAGGCATTCTGGAAACAGGTCTCTTTGGGACCATGACAGGGAACACTGTAGAGGAACCTGTCACCTCTTCTTCCTTACACACAACCTTGAGCTGAAGAAACTGAAATGTGTGTTTTTGAACCGCAGAAAGAGGCCCTGAGTTCGCGCTCTGTGAACATGGAGAAAACAGGCAGTAGGAAGAGCGGGACGATTCTTGAGTTTGCTCAGGGAGGCGGGTACCGCCGGGCCTGGACCACCGGCTGTCCAGAATGGCACGCTCCAGCCGCGATCGGTCGCAGCCGGTCTCAGAGAGCGGAGAGGAGGTGCCCCGTGGAGACCCGTAGCTTTTTACCTAAACGTTTTGGTGGCGAGTGGCAGAGGGGGCGGTACGGGTCCTAGGTAATGACAGGGCAGCCGGCGAGCCATGCGGGGGCTGCCCGTCGGGACCGCGGCTACAAAGACGGCTGCTTTCCGACCTCCCGCTTTCTTCCCTTGGGTAAGGGCCCCACCCCTCCATCCCCCTCCCAGCACCCCCCACCTCCGACCCGCCTCGCCCCGCCCCCCTCCGGCAGCCCCAGCGCGCATGCTCTCTCTCCCCCACCGAGTAACCTGGAGATTTAAAAGCCGCCGGCTGGCGCGCGTGGGGGGTAACTAGGGGGTGCGAGCTCGCTCGCGCCGACCCCGGGTGACAGCCGCGCCCCTCGGCCAGGTAAGCGCGCGCCCCCTCCTCTCGCTGGGGACCGAGTCCCGGCGCGGGCAAGGGAGGGGCGCTGCGCGGCGGCGGCGCTGCGCTGCGCGCTGATTTGCGCCCCGCGGGACGGGGCCGCAGCGTGACTGTCCCGGGCGCTGCTCGGCGCGCGGCGCGAATCCCGCGGGAGGGCGCGGCCCCTGCCCCGCGGCCGGCGGGTGTCGAGGGCGGGCGGCCGCGGTTCCCCGCCGAGTGGTGCTTTGCCCCCGAGAGGGCGCGCGGGGCTGAGGGCGAGGCTGCTGTCCCGGGCCGGGCGGCGGGGGGCGGGAGCGCCGCTCCCCGGGGCCGCGGGCCGGGCGGGCTCCCTTCGCAACCTCCCTCGGCAGAGTTTTCTTTGGAAAGTTGCATTTATTTCTTCCCTTGTCTGGGCTTCGCCGGAAAGGGGCAGATGAGTCACGGAGGCGTGCTGAGTCCGGGACTTAGGGGAGCCGGGAAAGGGGCCTACAGGCGGGACGCCGCGGGGTGCCCTGGCCCGGCCGGCTTTTTTAGAGAATAGCCCCGGCACTGAGGAGGGACCCGGCTCTTCAGACCCTAGAACTAGGGCCAGCCTTTGACAGCGGCGAGGCTGGATCCAGAGTGTGTCTGTGTCCTCGCGCGGTGCCGTGCTTTTCTCCCGGGCTCCGTTACCTGCCGGAGGACGGGAGATCAGCATTCTGTTTGCTCCAGTGTCAGGAAACTCGGATGGCAACCGGGAGAGAGTTGTCCGTGAAACCGAAGCCGTAGGCGGTCAGCAGCAGCATGCCTGGTGGAGCTGTACGCTCAGCCCTCAGCCTAGTGCTCCACGCAGGCTGGAGTCCGGTGACTTGTTCTTTCCCTTGACCTCCTACTCAGCTGCCTCCTCCTGGCATGCACTTGACCTGCTTCAAGGCCAGGGGCTCCGTGAGCTTCCTCTTTCCCCCAGGGACCAGAGTTGGGGCTAGGAGAAAGGAATGCTCTGGTGGGTATCTGGTGAAAACTTACCCCTTCGGATGTCACAGGACCCATCCAATTGGGTTTAACTTAAGACGGCAGCTGGACGCTGCCGGTAGACAAGGCTGGGCTCCTGGAATCTGCTTAGGCATAAGGGGGAAGGTCCTGGAGTTTGAGATTCTCTTTCTCAGTGTGGATGGTCTTGGCATGGGCTTACTTGCTCAAGGCAAGGGGAATAGATTGGCATCTGAAGGTGAGAGGGGAGGCTCAGAAGCTACAGGCCAGATGGAAAAGGGAAGGATCTTCACAGAACAGCCATCCTGGTGAATTAGTGGGATATAATTTGAGGCCTTGGGCTCTTTTGTTTTATCCATTCATTCCCTCATTCCTCCCTTATCTCCCCTCCCCCAGGCCTGTCCTGGAAGCAGGACTGTACTGAAAGTGCTCAGAAAACAGAGCTTGGCTCAGCCAGGTGAGTCTGAAGATAAAAATAAAGCTGCGGTTGAATGTACAGTTATGGACATTCTAGCCCTAATTAGGGTGTGTACCAGGGACAGTTTTCCTGTGCACTGTAAAGGGTGAATTTCCTTTGCTCCTCCTGGCTCAATGAATAACCCTGAAGGATCAGGAAGAGAGGTTGGACAAAGAGCCAGGATAGTCCACTGTACTCTGCAGGACTCTGGGTCATGGAAAGTGGGATGCAGGTACCAAATAGGAGCTCAGCCTGGGTGAGACTCTGGAGAGAACAGTGGAAGGAAGGAGGACTGATTTTTAGATACTACCATTAAAACCTTACAACACATCAGCAATTAAAAATTCAGACTGCTAGAAAAATAGACTTCTATATGCCTGTTCACTCACTGTGTTCCACTAGCCTGACAAGTTACTGTAACTTGCTAAGCCTCAGTGTGCCTGGCTGCTGATGGGAATGGGGAAGATGATAGTCACTCCTTTTGTACAGCTGTGCATTGCATTAAGAAATCGGCGATGGTGTATACCTGAAATCTTAGCTCTAGGAAGATGGAAGGACTAGGAGTTTGAGGCAATCCTCAGGTATATAGTGAGTTCTGGGTCAGACTGAGCTACATAAGGCACTGATTCAAAAACAAACATAAAACTCCAGATATTAAAGCAAAGGCATGAAATGTAGTATATGCTCAATAAATGTTAGTATCAACTACTATATTTATTATCTGAATGGACAGCAGCAGGTAGTGTGGGACCTTCTGGGGCCTTGCTGTTAGTTTGTTGAGAAAGAGTCTTTGTAGCCCAGGCTGTCCTTGAACTCACATGCTCCTGTCCTGGTCTCTGTATTGCTGAGATTCCAGTGGGTATCATCTGTGCCCAGCCTGGGATCTGCTTATTTCTTCGGGAACAAGGTGTCCTGGTGTCTGGGAAGTTTGTTCAAATAGTTAAGAGACTTGACTTTGGCAAAACGGTTTGAATCCCGTTTCCTCTTGAGTAAATTATTTAACTTTTCTTAGATACACTCTCTCTGTTGTAAACCAAGTTTATGATAGTATTTGCCTTCCAGTATTATGAGATTAAATGAGATAAAATAATATTCTTATTAAAAATATTTGCTGTAGGTAAACCTCTAAGCACAGCAGTTATTTATAAAAAGAACTTGATAAATATCAGCTGTTGTGCTCTGGTGACAAGGGGGGGGGCAATCATTGTGGATTAATTTAGAAACCAGAATTTCTTAGCCAGAGAATGCCACCCTATATAAACATATGCAAGTGACGAGTAACACATTTGCAGTTGAACTTGTGGTCCGGTGTAAAAAACAAACAAGTACTGAATGGACATCTTGATCTCCCTCTCAGTATTTCAGGACTTCCTTTGTGATTAGTTCAGAACCTCCTCTCTCTTCTCCTTTTCTTCCTCCCTTCTTTCTTTCTTCCTCCTCCCCTCTCTCCTTCCCTCCCTTCCTTTCAAAAATATACTCTCAAATGGGAGGAGGAGAAAGGTCCTGTGAGGCAGAGAAGAATTTGTACCTGAGAGGCTGAGTCTTTTATGCTGGAAGGTTACTTGTTATTTTTAGGAAGAACATATGAATATAAGGACTTTCTGTGTTCCCCTTCTACGGCCTTGCGAAATCTTTCTTGTTGCACTTTGATACCCATAAGCAAAGCCTAGCTTTCTAGGCACATGCTCTACCGCTATGTTACATCCTCAGCCCTCACAACCTAGTTTCCTTTGAACAGCCAGTGACCCTGTTTGCTAGACAGTGCACATGCAGGCTGGACCAGTTGGTACCAGGCCCAGTGTCTCAAATGTTGATGCCACTTGACGTCCAACAGCAAAGCTGAAGGACTGAGCTTTGTCCAGTGTATTGTGTGCTGCTGTTTGGGGGCGGGGGATAGTTCAGTCCCTGGCCAGAACTATCTGCTTAATTCTGCTAAGTGGTCTATATTTCCTCTTCCTTCCCGAATGACTTGGGGCTTCTTGTTCCAGGGGTGAGATGCCCACCTCACCACACACCCCATTGGCCTGAGTTTATATTTAAAATGGAGTTGGAATTTACCCAGCAAGACTATAGTGGGGACTGAATGTGACATGATGCCAGCAAAGCCTGCTCAGACTCAGGTACTCAGTAGATGCTTGTGATGCTGTTTTTAATTCTGTAGGTCACTTTACTGGGGAAGAGGGAGCTAAGACAAATCGGCATGAAGAGGGTGGGACGCAGCTCCTACTTCAGCCTGCTGTTTCTTGGACATCAAATCTAGGCCAGACTGAAAACCCAGTCTGATGGAATACCCTCAGAACAGCCAGTCCACCGTGCTGTCGGCCCCTTGTACGCCATAGTCTCTAATCACAAGTGTACTTTGAGCTAGCAAATAGTATCCAAGCTAGGTGCACTCAGCCCGTCTTTAGGGATGTGGCAATGTAGATCCCCATTCATGGATCTGTCACCAGAGAGCTGAGTCTGCTGATGCCTTGAGTAGGAGCTTGCCTGAGTCCTACCCTTTGGCTCCACCCTCAGGGCTTTTGGGCCAGGGGCAAGGCTTCTGTTTCTTGCTGTTTTGGGGCCTAAGAGTCGGAGAGGCAGGGTACATGCGGGAGGACTGCAAAGCAGAGACTGATTAAGAACTGCCTTATCTGACTACTGCCAGCTTACGGCCAGAGTTGAGAGAAAGGCAAGTATAGCCTCTTGGGGTCCAGGGAGCCCCAGAGGCCATATGAGGTTTGGACTAGGTTCAAGAGAAAGGCAGAGGCTGTTCAGGAAGTAACTGGAGGGCCCAATGAGCCAGGTGCTGATGAATTCTCCTGTCTTGGGCCCAAGGAGGTGTGACCGTTCATCTAGGACACACAGATCTGGGAGCCGGATCTGAGATCAGAACCCAGTCCTGTGGCTTTGCTTCTCCTGTTCTTTCCTGTGTGCCTTACTGGAGAGAGGCCAACAGGAGGGTGGATGTGTCTAGAAACCCAGGGCTCCAAGGGCCTCATTTTACAGCTAACTACTTTTTCTGTGTAGCAACATGCCCCCTTCTGTATGGTCCTTGAACGTGTCCCCCCATGTGATCCCCACTCTGTGGACCTGTGCTTTAGCTGGGCTGGGGGGGGTCAAACCCAGGTCTTTGTGCAGGCTATGAAAACACTCTCCACTAAGTTATGTTCTCAGGACCCCAACCCTGTTGTTTTTTTTTTTTCCCCCTCTTTTTGAGTCAGGGTGTCTTGTTATGTAGCTCAGCCTGGCTTTAAATTGGCTTTGTAGTCCAAGAGATCTCATTCCCACAATCCTCCTGATTCACCCCCTTGAGTACTGGGATTATAGCGGGTGTGTGCCCCATACCCAAGTGAGTGCTTTTTAGACTGCACTTACTTAGAACTCATTGCCTTACAAGTGGGTTGATCACAAACCCGAGGATGTCAGAGCAGATGCAGCCTTAGAGCCCAACAGAGACTGTGACATTTACAGTCCTAGAGGTACGATGTGCAGATCTGGAAAGTACTCTTCTGGGCCCTCTGCTGTGGGTGTAGCCCACATGCTCAGCCTCTGGTCTCTGTCCTGCGCACTGCACCTTTTGCAAGAGGGCAGGCTGAGGGAGAGCACGCAAATTGGCTGTGCACCCATGAGGAAAGTTGCCGGGTCTGGCTGGCTGACTGGCAGGTGTCAAGTTCAGTGGGAGGAAAGCTGTTCAGGTTTCTCTTTGCAAAGGCTCTGGGAAGAGTTGGAGGAAGTAGAGAGAACTTTCGCAGTAGCTCTGTGATTTGTGCCAAGATCCCTCTCTCCTCCTATGGTCCTCTCCCCCCACTGTGTATCAGAGGAGTTTTGGATACTGTGCATTTATTGTGTCTCAAGGGAATTTGGTTACTAATTTCTGCCAGAAACAGAGTCCAGCTCTGAGAAAGAGTAGAGAAGAGGGTAGTTCTGTCCCCCCACCCCGTTCATCACTGACCCGTCCTATTTACTCTGAGTTTCGGGTGACCTTGCTGGTATCTGAGCAGTGAGTGGAGAGGAATGATGGAGTAAGTGCAGCGGGGAGTCCTTTCCCACCTGATCCCCCTGACTCATCAGGGAAGACTGTGACACTCCACCTTCTAATGCCCCGTGACCTTGTTAGTGGGCATCTGTCCTTGATAGGGACAGGTGTGAGGTCATCTACTGTACTCCTGGAAAGGGCCTTAGCAATAATTTAGACCGGTTCTCATTTTACAAATGTAGAAACTGAGTCCTAGCTAGAGAGGTAAATGGCTTGTCTAGGTTACACAGTTACCAGTGTTTCTGAAATAGGACTACACCCTCCTGGCTTCCAGTTCAAAGTGTTTTCCAGAATTTTAAATGGTTACAAATTTTCTGTTTTTATTTGTATAACCTTGGGAATGTTAATTAAATTCTCTGAGACTCCAGTTTTCATTCTTGTGAAATAGGAATATTAACTACAGACTTTGTAGGGTAGGATGAATTATATAAGTTATTAAAAGGTCTAGCAAGCACTTAACATGTGCCAAACTCCTCCTGGGCAGTTGGTCAGCCACTGGCATCATTGTTCCGTAAATGGAAACAACTGTCTCCCGACCACAGGACAGCCTGCCTTCGGCTTGCAGATCTGTGGCAGTGACCTCTGCTCACCTGTTGGGGCCAGCACCTGGGGAGGCGGTTACATTCTTGGCATTCCTCTTGCCACTGGGGGCTGCTGGGATCTGGAAGAGGCAGTGTGGATGAGGAGAGGGGCACTGAAGCTGAGAAGAAAAGCTAGCTATGATAAATCCTTTCCCAACCACCATATTGGGAAAGGAGAAAGCCCCTGGGGATCCCTCCTCACAGGAAGGAGTCTTCACACCTTTTTTCTCACACATACTATATGGCTGTTAAGTTGGCATTTTATATACTTTTTTTTTTTTTTTTACAGAATTCCAGGATTTTGTGCATGCATGCATTCGACCATTGAACTATATACCTCCATCCTAAAGTTAGTGGTATCAAATTCTTTCTGTGAAGTGGGTATGCTAATTGGACCCACATCATCCAGTGGTTCCAGTAAACTGGAAGTGGCCTGGCATGCATAAGAAGATACTAGTGCTAATTGCAGTTATTAACCATAGATGAAATTGAGGCTTAGGAAGTCAGGTAGCAAACAAACACATCCAGCTAAAAGAGGTGGGGCTGGCAGCAAACCACGTTCAGCTGACTCCCAATCCTGAGTCCTTGCAAAACCCCATAGGGTGTGGGATGATGTCCTGGCTCGGGTTTGCAACCTGCTTGTCCTGGTGAGGAGGGCACGCAGAGTGTGACCTTGGGCGGCAGCTGCTGTCAGACGTGAAGTCTGGTTGGGAGGCCCAAGTGCTTGGAAACAAAATGCCAGTCTGTGCCGACTGTCACCAGCGTGTGGCCAGGTGACCTGTGGGTGCTTCAGCCTTAGCTTAGGCTGGCCAGGACAGACTGGCTGGCCAAGGTGAGGGTCAGGCCAGCCCCAGAGTCCCTGTCACTGGATTAGCGAGGAAAGGGGAAATCAGGGTTGGCTGCTGGGGCTGCTGCTGCCCCTTCCCCCAAGCTCCTCTAGCATTTGTTTCCTTTCGAGCTGGAACTGGGGCTCCCAGACAGGACAACAAAAGCAACTTTCCTCCAACCCATTGCCACCTGTTGGGCTTTCACACTTAGGGAGTGGGGGGAGGGAGCTGTTGCCCTTTTCCCAGTGTCTGTAGTGTGCCCACATGCTCCCCCCACAAGGACTTGGGATTCTCTTCCTTGCCCAATGGGACTGGAGTTGGAGGGGATTGTGGGGGGTAGGGGGAAGCAGCAGCTGGAAGGGGAACTAAGTGAGAGGGGGCCAGAGCTGGCAGCGGGGGAGAGTTTGATGGATTACTCTGCAGGCCCAGAGGTTTCTCCCTAATCCCCCTTTGTGTCCAGGCCTGCAGCCCCTCACTCTCTCTGACAAGCTGCTAAGCAGAAGGCTTCCAGTCAGAGGGAAGAAAAGGCAGCTCAGCAGGGTGAAATCTAAATCCCCGGCCTCTGCTGGGGCTGATGCTGGAGCCAGGGAACCTGCGGGGTAGGGCTGGGTCTCCCTTCCCACTGCCCAGCCCTTGTTTCTTAGGATTCCCTCTAAGTGGAGAGGTTGCTTTCTGAGTGGGGGTGTGTGTGTATGCGTGTGTGTGTGTGTGGGGGGGTGTCCTCAGATACTTAAGAACCCTAAGAAGTTGTGCTGTGCTGTTTATACAGTCGCTTTTGTTTTTCCCTAGGGTAATACAGGAAAACAGAACCTTCACTGTTTAGAAATATTTGAGCCCAGACAATCCAAGACCAAGTGAGTTGCAAGGCAGTAGAGCCCAGTAGTGTCCTGCCAAGTTTCCCCTTCTTCCACAGGTAGGAATCCCGACAACACAGGTCAATAAGGCTCTGTAGAGCTTATTTCTCTGACTGGCCTATGCCAATTTGTTTTAAGGTGTTCCCAAAGTTCCTTGTGTAGCTGCTATGAGGATACAGCTCATTTGGGGAGCATAGCCTGCCAGAGCTTATTAGGTAAAGGTCAGGTTTTGGTCCAAGGTCAGGTTTTGGTCCCTTGGGACCCAGGAGTGCCGCCCTGGGTCCTCCTCTCTCTAGCAGCCCAGAGGGGCTGTGTTTCATTCAGTCTGGAAGGAAGTATTGGGATCTAGTCCATCGAAGGATCAGGAGTCCCTGCTCCTACCTGACCTACGGTGGGCAGGGAAGTGTCTTCAGCGGCTTTAGTGCTCCTTGAGTGCCCCCTGCCAGGTTTCCCCTTCAGTGACATTGAAGGTGGAGGAGCTACTGTGCTTCCAGGGAGCGCAGCCTGTGAGAAAGCCGCCTTTTTGTGAGTGTGAAGGGAGGACTCAGGGTCGCCGAGCCTGCGGGTCAGAGTGGGGGCTGCGGCCTTTGATGTGCCTGGGCTGGGTGTGGAGACACTGGCATGCATAAAGAGGCTATAGAATTGCTGTCTGACAGTAGCTGGGGTGGGGCCTGCCCCCAGCCCCTGCTTGCTGTGGCCTCTGTCAGCAGAGGGAATCTGCTCCCCCTTGCTCCACCTCAGCCGTGCCGGGTGGCAGGAGCCCCTTTGAAAGACCTCAAAGGCCTCTTTATACGGCCCTGTGACCCTTCCCTTCGGGAGCCATCAGGGAGTGGGCTCACTTGGGTCACTTTCTTATACTACTTCCACTCGCTGCCTCCATTTGAATTTTGAACAAAGTTCAGGCCAAGTTTGTTCCCGTTGCTCAGTTTTGTTTCTCAGTGCTGCCTGCCTGGGATTCAGTATGAAACGGGACATTCTGGACCAGCAGGATCGGTGTGTACCACTCGCCAGTTTTGAAGTGGCAAAGTTGCCCCTGCTGGGGTTCCAGCCGGGCACATCCTTGGTGTGTGTGGGAAGAGGACTTAAGTCTTCCCGTTTCTTTTTTCTTTTTTTTTATTTATTTAACTGTGTGTGTGTGTGCGTGTGCGTGTGTGCGCGTGTGCGTGTGTGCGCGTGTGTGAGTGTGTGCGTGTGTGTGTGTGTGTGTGTGTGTGTGTGTGTATAGAACCACAGACGAATTCAGGAACCTCCATGGACGCTTCCACCTCCTCCTTGTTTACTCTGCCCTGGGATTCACAGGCTCCGCCCTACCAGGACCAAAAACGCAGGCTGCCCCTGCTTCCGCCCTGCTTCTATACATGGGGTCTGGAATCTGAACTCAGGACCTTCCGCCTGCAAGGCAGAGGCTTAACCCCTGAGCCACCTCTCCAGCCCCCAAGTCTTCTCGTTTCTTACACCACCTCTGCCTCCATGCATGCATTCATTGGGTACACATTGCCCAGGTCCCTAGTCTTGCTGAGGCACGCGTCAGAGGGTTGCTCAGAACCCAGAACCTGCTCTAGGGATGCTACATGTTCAGGTACAAAAGCTGGGTAAATAGAGCCTCGGTTCATTGACTCTGGCCTCCCCACCAAAACACCTCCCCCTCCTTGAGGAAGTATCATTTAGAGTAAACTCCATGAAGGATCACGAGGTCTTGTATTTCCTTATGATTTTCTAGCTGATGTTTCTGGCTGGGCCTTTAGGGCCCAGAGAAGAGAAGTTTGAAGCTGTGCTCCCTCACCTCATCCAAGTCAGCCCCCTCTCCAGGTGAGTAGTCTGAGGCTGGCTGTTCTAGTTGATTTTTTGTTTGCCACACAGATCAGGTGCTTCATAAATAGCAGAGCAGGAGGACTAGAGAGGAGTAGAGAGAATTATACCCTGTTCCCCTGCCTGTGTTCCTGGTCCAGGGGGCAGGAGAGCGCCCACACTGGAGGCTGCAGCAGTGATTGGTCACTGTTCAGTTTTGATTAGAAGCGTGTCTTGGACCGGCTGTCAGGAGTGGAGGCCAAGAAGATGGTACTGGGCTTCTGTCGTGGTGCCTGTCAGGGCGCCCGGAGTAGAAGAGCCTGAGTGGGGTGGCTGTCAGGGAGCCAGGGACTGAAGTCTGCAAAAGCCATGGTTCCAAGGGGGTGGAGCGCTGGAGATAAGAAAGCCGAGGTCAAGATGGAGAGATAGCTCAGCTGGGTAGGCACCTGCTTACTTGATCTGAGTTCAATCCCTGGAAGTTCACTGTGTGGAAGGAAAATATTGATTTCAGAAATTTGTCCTCTGACTGCCACCCATGCAACATGACATGCATGTACATTCTCTCTCTCTCTCTCTCTCTCTCTCTCTCCCTCCCTTCCTCCCTCCCTCTCTGTCTCTCTCCCTCCCTCTCTTCCTTTCCTCCCCCTCCTCCTTTTTCTGTTTCCCCTTCAAATAAATAAAGTTTCTTTGGGGAGGAACGTTCTTAGGGGAGTGGAAGACCTCCAGTAATTCTGGCTTGGAGAGAGGTCAGGCTATCAAGAGTGTCTGGATCCCCAGGGCAGGGTAAATATGCACAGAGAGAAGACAGGCTCTGCAAGTACCGAGTGACTGGGTGCCTGCCTGTTTCCTGTCTCCCTCCTTCCGATGAGTTATTCCCCTGGTCCAGACCCAGTGACCAGGTAGAGAACCTCTAAAGGGTGAAAGGGGTCACCCTAAGCAGACACTACAGCTCAGATGCAGAAGCTGCCGAGGGCTATGGGAGGATAGGAAAGTGCTTTTTTACATGCTCTGTGTCTTTCCCCCCTGTGGGCCGAGAACCGTCCTACAGTGTCTAGAAGATTGAGGCAGGTAGAGTGACTGATTAATGGAGAAGCCAGGACTTGGAGAAGGAAGGCAGGTTGTGGGTGAGGCTGCGTCTGACAAAGGCTCTGTTTGCTCAGGGAGGACCTGGTCCCTTACACCCTGTGCAGGGAAGTGTCCAAGGCCCTCCCAGACTGAGGGTGGGGAGTGGAATGATCAGAAGTCCCAGAACCAGGCCCTCCAGGCTGGGGAGCTCCACCTGCTGGAGTCCCTGCAAGTTCCAGCTTCCCCCCCCCATGCCTGGGAAACAGGGAGGGGTCCAGTTGAACTACTGTAGCCTGGGTGAAACTGATATCTCAGTCCTTACCTCCATTTTGGAACTGTGGAGGAGTATTTTATGCTTCTTCTGGGACCCTTATGGGAGACCCTACACCTTCAAAGCGTGGGGACTTTGGGTTAGAGGTGCCTGTTGCTCAGCTTATCTCGTCTCCTACTTCCTGTTCTACCAGCTGCAGAGCCCCAGAAGACTATTATGGAATGGCCAGACATTACCCAGGATTTATGGCACTTGATCTCCTTGTGGCACAGCTTAAAACCTGCATCAGGCTTGTGACATTCAAGGCCTCATGGGGCCTAATGGGAGTAAGAAGATAAAAGTAGTTCAAGTGACTTTTATCTTGAGATGCTGAAATTAGCAGAGGAAACGACCAAAGGGGTTCAGTCTCCAGTGACAGGGAGGAGACTAGAGTCTGTCCTCAGTGATTGTGGTGTACCCTTACCCTCAAGAATAGATTCTTCAGAGCATTTATGGGGGTTGAACTCCGGTGGAAAGAGAAGGTACTACAGTGGGTCTGTTGCTAGGAAATAAGGTCTGGAGCTGCCTCAGGGCCTCTCACATGTTAGGCAAGTGCTCTACCATTGAGTTACACCAGAGTGTTGTGTTGTGTTTTGTTTTGTTTTGTTTTGTTGATATAGGGTCTTACTGTGTGTGACCGTGAGCTCATGATCCTTCAGTTTCAATCTTACAGTGCTAGGATTTCACCGTCACTTCTAAGCATAGCATCAGCAGTGGGTGTCAGGAAGTAAGACCTGGAAGTGGTGGAGGAGTAGGTCCCCACCCTCCTCTCCTGTGTGCACAGGAGGAGAAGCCTGGCAGGGGGGAGTGTGGGAACTAAGGAACTAATCATGGAGCTATTTAGGAATCGGAGAAAGACTGTCCAGAAGTAATAGGGCAACTCATCAGCTTGGATCATTGGCGGCCTCTCAGGTGCTGCCAAGTGGTGTGGTTCCGTGCTCCTCTTGCTGAGAATGGGAGCAGTCCTAACTCATTGTGACAGTTGGACAGTCACATGCGAGTAGAACTGTTTCTTACTCCAGGAACACTGAACTTGGGGCTTCAGTTCATCAAGGGAAGCTATGTATGTTTAGTCACTGTTGAAACCCAACCAAGTAAACCACAGCCCTCCCTCCCTTCCCCTTCACCCTTGTCCTGGGGTGGGGGTTATGTTGTGACTGAAGTGTGGAATTGGAGGTGTTACTTTTTAAAATTTTTTAAAAATTGCCTGACTTTTTATGTAGGTTCTGGGAATCCAAATTCAGGTTCAGAAATGCACAGTATTGGGCCTGGTGGAGGGTATCCGGGATCACCTTGTTATCTAGGCTGTCAAGCAAGAGCAATTGTGGAGATGTGTCAAAACAGTGTAAATGTCATCTGTTTGACTCTGGGGGTTGCTGAGGTTAAAAAGATAATATTTACCTTATTAGTTAGTTATGTCAACCCTAGACTAATATTAACATTTATCTCCTAACTGGGCAACTTGGCCGGGTGTCACCTGAGCATGGAGCCACATTACTGGAATAAGCAGGATTCAGAGAATCCTGGGACCCAGGACTTAACACATGGTATGACTGTGATTGTCCTTCCTTTTTAGGACCTGAGTGATGAGATTGTCCCTGTTGAAGTGCTGAACTATGACATGTATTTAACATGGGCTAAGTCGCTGTACCTGCATCTGAAGGCTGGAGGAAATGGGAGCCTGGCTGTATTCTAGGCGATTGGTGGCAGCAAGGAGGAGAGGCCTCAGTCTCTGCAACGGGGCTGAGACAGAGCCGCTGCAGAGTGTGTGACCGCCCCCTGGAGTCCTACCTACCCTCCCCACCATGATCCAGAGACTGTGGGTCAGCCGCCTGCTGCGGCATCGGAAAGCTCAGCTCCTGCTGGTCAACCTGCTGACCTTTGGCTTGGAGGTGTGCCTGGCCGCCGGCATCACCTACGTGCCACCCCTTCTGCTGGAAGTGGGAGTGGAAGAGAAGTTCATGACCATGGTGCTGGGTGAGTCACTCTGCCCTCCCTTCTCGCCACTGTCCTACGTGCAGCTGGACTGTAGCCATTCTCTTGCCTGGGGAGGTCTTTAAAGGGGCGGGGTCACCTGCTGTTCTTGTGTCTATGGGGACGCATTTCCTAACATACCAGTTTTTCCTTTACAGAACAGCCCTCAGGGGCAACCTATATTACCATATTACACACAGGCAAGAGAAGATTAGGAGAGGCTAGGTTTGCTTTATTTAGCCCTGGTATTGCTTTTATCAGTAGGGATGGGACTTCTCCAGGGTCTCCCAGCTAGGGCTCATATTATCTGTGGGACAGGAATAGGAAATGGCCTTCTAATGCTGCAGATGAACTCTGCAAAAGCCACAGAAGCAAGGGGTAACCTTCCCTTCCCCCAGGAAGGATGTGGACTCTGGAGCCTGACCTCCAGCTGAAACCCTGCGCCACCCTGCTAGGCCTGTGCCTCCGCACAAGCGACTCTTCTCAGGTGTTCTGTGCCAGTCTCCTCCTGAACAAGACATTTGTAATGCCCAGGGCCGTGAGGAGCAGCATCTCGTGAGGACCGAGCGAGGCGTCTCATAGCCACTGACTTGTGCTACTTGTCCTTCTTGCAGGCATTGGGCCAGTGCTGGGCCTCGTCTCTGTCCCACTCGTAGGCTCCGCCAGTGACCAGTGGCGTGGGCGCTATGGTCGCCGGAGGCCCTTCATCTGGGCTCTGTCCCTGGGCGTCCTACTGAGCCTCTTTCTCATCCCAAGGGCCGGCTGGCTGGCAGGTCTGCTGTGCCCAGATACCAGGCCCCTGGAGTTGGCCCTGCTGATTCTGGGTGTGGGGCTGCTGGACTTCTGCGGCCAGGTGTGCTTCACTCCACTGGAGGCCCTACTATCTGACCTCTTCCGGGACCCGGACCACTGCCGCCAGGCCTTCTCCGTCTATGCCTTCATGATCAGCCTTGGAGGCAGCCTGGGCTACCTCTTACCTGCCATCGACTGGGACACCAGCGGCCTGGCGCCCTACCTGGGCACCCAGGAGGAGTGCCTCTTTGGCTTGCTCACGCTCATTTTTCTCACCTGCATGGCAGCCACTCTGTTTGTGGCCGAGGAGGTGGTGCTGGGCCCGTCTGAGCCTATGGAAGGGCTCTCAGTTCCCTCTGTGTCGCCCCACTGCTGCCCGTGCCGTGCCCGCCTGGCCCTCCGGAACCTGGGCACCTTGTTCCCCCGATTGCACCAGTTGTGCTGCCGCATGCCTCACACCCTGCGCCGGCTCTTCGTGGCTGAGCTGTGCAGCTGGATGGCACTGATGACCTTCACACTCTTTTACACGGACTTCGTGGGAGAGGGCCTGTACCAGGGTGTGCCCAGAGCTGAGCCAGGCACCGAGGCGCGGCGACACTATGATGAAGGTAAGGCCCCTGTACCCATGCAGGCTGCTGCGCGAGCTCCTTGCAGAGGACATGCCTGGGTGGAGAGATGCTTGCCCTGTATGTTGGCTGGCAGCTGTGCACCTCACCATCCCATCCTTGCCCTGAGGTAGAAAAGGGTCCATTTACCAGAGCAGCTCATGGGTGAGGAGCAGCACTGTCTTGTGGGCTCAGCAGAGCCTCAGGCTCAGAGGTCAGTTAGAAGGAAAGGCTGAGTTTAGTGAAGACCGAGAGGGGGCAGAGTCCCGAGACTGAACCTCAGGCCTATGGGCGCCCACTTCTATGAGCCAGCTGCTCTCCGCCTTGTTAACTACTAGTCCAGTTCAGACCCTGCACAGCATTGCCTTGAAGCTGTGTGGGGCTATCTTTGGGCTCCTGTTCCTCCTGTCGCCACAGCCAAGGCTCCTGGCCCTCCCCCTTAGAATGCCTTCTTCTGCCCTTAGCCAGTACACTCTGGCTACTGATGACCAGTGGCAAACCTAGATCCTCTTGCTGCTGCAGGTGGGCTGGAGGGGGCTTAAGGAGCAGGCGTCCTTGGTCACTAGTCTCTGGCCTCCCCAGACTGTGTAGAGCCCTCACATGCTTCTCCCTACCTCCAGGCATTCGCATGGGCAGCCTGGGGCTCTTCCTGCAGTGCACCATCTCCCTGCTCTTCTCCCTGATCATGGACCGGCTGGTGCAGCGGTTCGGCACCCGGGCGGTCTATCTGGCCAGTGTGGTGACTTTCCCTGTGGCTGCTGGCGCCACATGCCTGTCCCACAGCGTGGTTGTGGTGACAGCCTCAGCTGCCCTCACAGGGTTCACCTTCTCAACCCTGCAGATCCTGCCTTACACGCTCGCCTCCCTCTACCACCGTGAGAAGCAGGTACTCCCATTGGCTGGTATGGTGTGGTATGGTGGGTGAGGCTGGACTGTCTGTAACCTGGTGCCTAGCATGAGACATTGGAGAAGACTCGACTTTCTGTGACTAGAAAGGACCCATCTCTGCTGGGTCCAGAGGCTGGACCTGCAGAAGTATAGATTAGATTCTGGCAATGACTTCCTGGCTTTGGCCTAGAAAGCACTCGAGTGGATGATTGCAGGGGATGCAGAGTCCTTCACTGGGAATCCTGGAGAATTAGCATGTGGAAGCTTTCCATCTGGGCTGCAGTGCTGCACCCAGAGGCGGGGTTGATGGCCTCTGCAAGGGCAGTGGGAACAGCCTGGCTTTTAGTTACTCTTTCAAGAGAGGCAACATGAGCAGCCCGTATCCTGCTTGCTCCGAGCTGGGGAAGGCTCTGCTCCTGCTTTCTCGTTTATCTTCTAATTTTCTTTTCTTTTCCTGTTTGCTTCCTTTGCTGTCACCCCCTCCCCCCCTGCACCCCTAAGCAGATATCTGAGCCTGACGTTGACTTTGCTTGGCTAGGTGCTAAGTTGGGAACCTCCTTCCTGTTCAGCCCACACTGAACTTCAGGAGACCCTCTTCCTTGGGAGGCTGCTTGACCTACACAGCATGGTCACTTTAACCCCTGCGCTGCCTGGCTGGAGTTACGGCTCTGAGTGTAGAACTTTGCCCCGAGGACCACAAGCTGGTGAAAAATTCAGGGGGAGATTCAGGCCTGCGTTCCTAAGGCTTCCAGAGTTAGGAAAGATCTGGCCCTATCCTGCAAGATGTCAGTAGAACAGTAGAGAAACTTGGTCAGGTGTGCTAAGCAGTAACTTCAGAGTTAGAAAGGATGGGCTGAGATTGAGGGAGTGGAAACCCAATCTTTGACACCCCTGTTGGCCCACTGGTAAACCTTGTGAACCTCTGGATTTTGTTTGGGGGCTGGTGCCAGAGACCGGGTTTGAGTCCATGTGGCTGTGCCAGGACTACCTCCCTTTCTCTGTACTGAGGAACATGACCGTACCCAGGGACCTCCCCGGGCTCCAGCCTTACTATTCTTCCCTTGGTGGCAGGCAGGGTCTCTGGAGACCCATGTCCAGTAGCGGCCAAGCACAGACCGTCTGCCTATCCTTTGCTACTTGAGCTGTGTGATGAGTTGTGGACTTGCCTGGTGATGGGGTTGGAGCTCTGTGAAGCTTTCAGCTCTCTGGTGCAGCCACAAGCCAGCAGCTTTCTGTGCTAGACACTGCCTGGTACAGGGACTAGTGTGGAATAAGACCCAGCCTTGTCCTTCAATAAGAGGCCCCAGGCCATTGAGGCAGCTCTGGCAGGGCGATCAGGCAGCTTGCAGGAAGGAAACCAAAAGCTTCAGGGTCAGGCAATTGGTCTGTAGGGGTCACCAAGAGGATCCTTTTCATTGTTTCTCACTTCTGCCAGCCCAAGTTTCTAGGCCTTCGCTGTTCCAAAGCCAGGACAGTCTTCACCTTGGGTAGGGGCAGAATAGTGAGAACTTCCCAACGGCTCGGTGGGTCAGAGAAGCAGGAGAAACCATGAGGGGCTTGGGCCATCAAAGTGTTTCCTTCGGATTTTCTTCTGTTTTCTCTCTCTTCTTTGTTCACATTCTTATCGGGCCCTCATCACCTCTGTCCCAGGGGCTAGAAGAAAACAGTCAACTGCAGAAAAGTCAGAAAATGAATCTAAGCAGGACACTCCTTAGAAGCGGGAGAAAAGATGGGGTGAGAGGAGGCAGACTGGAAGCCCAACATCTAGGCCTCCTCTAGCTTTTCCTAGCGCAAGGGAGATGTTGACAGCCTTGGTTCTGTTCTCAGATCTGCGATCCCTGTGCCTGAATACACAGCTGTCTTTGTCCCCTCCCTTCTCTCCAGGTGTTCCTGCCCAAATACCGAGGAGATGCTGGAGGTGGTGGCAGTGAGGACAGCCAGATGACTAGCTTCCTGCCAGGAGCCAAGTCGGGAGCTCCCTTTCCCAACGGACACGTGGGTCCTGGTGGCGGCAGCCTGCTTCCGCCTCCACCTGCACTGTGCGGAGCCTCCACCTGTGACGTCTCTGTGCGGGTGGTGGTGGGCGAGGCACCTGAGGCCAGGGTTGTTGCTGGCCGGGGCATCTGCCTGGACCTCGCCATCCTGGACAGTGCCTTTCTGCTGTCCCAGGTGGCCCCATCCCTGTTCATGGGCTCCATTGTCCAGCTTAGCCAGTCTGTCACTGCCTATATGGTATCGGCTGCAGGCTTGGGTCTGGTAGCCATTTACTTTGCAACGCAGGTGGTATTTGACAAGAGTGACTTAGCCAAATTCTCTGTGTAGAATCTTGTTGACATACCAAGGGGAGGGCCTACCTCACTAGGTCTCAGCCCCATAGGGTTGTGGGACTGGCTGCCCTGGTTCTACTGCTGTCTGAGTGGTGTGGCTGTCTACCACTGCCCTGAGTGGATGAGGTGTATGGCTATTTAAGTAGGGACTGAAGCTTCTCTCTGTGTCTTCAGAGTCTCTGACTGGCCCATTAGCAGCTTCCCATACGAGTGTCAGTCTGGACTTCCACAGGGCAGTGTAGGGCAAGACATTAGTTAGCTGCGGATGCTGCAACATAAGTGCATTACCCGGGTCCGGATCAGCAGCGAGCCTCCAGGCTGAGACACCCGGAAAAGGGACTTAGGGACCTGGATAAACTTCCCTCCTAGTTCCTCATCCTGCAGATCCCCCCCCCCCACCTGTTGCTCTTGCATGGGAGTTTCTGGTAGGAAACTCCCCTCCACAGGATTTCACAGGATGTGAGGTATTCGGGAGTTGAGAGTCCTGAGAGGTGAGGTTAAAAACTCAAGGTCCACTGAACTGCCTTTCTGTGAGTCCCCACCCCTACCTGTTTCAGGGCACAGCTTGTGGCCATCATGGAGACACGGGCCTTTAAATATTTAACTTATTTATTTAACAAAGTAGGAGGAAATTCATTCTCAGCTTTTTTTTTATATATATATATATTGCACCCAGGAGCTAAGAATGGTGGGCTCCCTAATAACTAGTTCCCCTGAAATAGTTGGTCACTGAACTAAACATTGCCAGATTCCCCTTGTAGGGTGATAGATCTGGCTCCCAAAACGGTTAATATAGCCCAGGACTTTGGACACTGTACTCATCCCAATTAATGTCCTGGGTGTTCTCCTCAAGAGTGGGGCATTGAGGGAAAGTGGAGGGGGGGTCCCAGTATCAGCAGCATATACTTACCACCTTTTTTCTCTCAACCATCCTATTCCCCTAACTGCTGTCTGCTCGATACAGACCTGGACCCATCAACACATTGCCTCTCCCCCCACCCCCAACTCGTCTCACTGGCTCCATGACCTCGCTTTGGGGCTTTTGCAGAACCGAAGCACAAGTGATTCCTCTGGCCCCTGTCCTTCTCAGTCCCTGGGGCGTGTCTGCTCGGGAACCTCACATAAACTCAGGAGCACCCCCTGCTGAAGCCAAGGAGTTCTGGTCTCTTGGGGGGTTTAAGTGCCGATTGCAATAATGTTATGTCTTATTTATTTAGCAGAGTAAATATTTTATACTGTATGTGAGCAATCAGAGTATAATGTTTATGGTAACAAAATTAAAAGCTTCTTGTATGTTTAATCGGTGTGTGTTTGTCTTTTCTAAGGGGTAAAGGGTAGTTCAGCCTCAACTGTTCACAGGGACGCTTAGCTTTGGCAGCTTCAGTTCCCCCTGCTTACCAGCAGATGGAGCCATAGACCATCACCTGAATACAAGAGTTTGTCCTGGAGGAGTCAGGAAGAGTCCCAGGTGCAGCAGTGTTTTCTTCTCAAAGGATTCACAGAAGAAGGTGGAGCAACTACAGCAAGAAACACAGGGAGTGCAGTCTGTGCCTTGGCCACAGCCTTTCACATCTTCACCTTTCACGTCAGGCCCAGCTCAAGTCCAGTCCTTCCTGCCTTGCTCTCTGTTCCCTCCCCATGCTCCACGGCCTTGCTGCCCTTACGTGTCAGAGTGGTCAGCACAGTTAACCCTGCACAAGAGCTCATCTTACTTTTGAAAATGTCATGTACATTATAATTAACTTCACTGTGGAAATTGCTGAATATGCCCAAGTAGCACATCTGGTAAGACAGAGGCAGCTTCATGCTTCCTGGTCTGTCATTCAGCTCCCCACCTGCCAATCTTACTTCCCCTGTAAAAATTTGGCATGTATCTCTAAAAAATAAGACTTTCTAACAACTCGGTCATAACATCATGATGTCCAGTTAAATATATAGTAATTAATTACCCAATCTATGTACAATTTTCTCCACTTGTCTAAGAAAAAAAAAGTATTGTCGGTTGATTTGAATCAGGACCAAATTTGATATAAATTGTAATTAACTGCTTAGTCTCCTAAATTTCTTTCCATTCCTGACATTCTCCTCCTTTGTCTTTTTAAAAGTGCCATTTATTTGTGAGCAATTGGTTTTTCTGCAGGATCGCTCACATTTGGCTAGCTGTTTCCTTAGGGTTAAGATGGTCCTTTTTTTTCTTTTTGTGGTGCTGGGGATTTGATGCAGTCCACCTGCATAGTTGCTGATAAATGACCAGAACACATCTTAAGGGAACAAGGAGTTTACTTTCTTACGATAGTCCGATTACAGTTCATAGTCCAGCTTGACGGGAGAGCACACACCAACACCAGGGCCGAGGGAACTGGCCACCATAACGGCTGAGAGATGGACAATCCTTACTTGCCAGACCAGCATGTCTGGCCAAGTATACAGAAGGATGCCCACTCTCTCAACCAGCTCTCTGTGATTTATCCAGGGCCTAATCCCACCCACCATGGGCTGGGTCTTCCCCAGCAGCCAGACAATCTCCTTTAGGTTTGCTCTGGGCTTAACTCAACCATCAACTCTCTATACCTGTGCCCAGAGCTCAAACCCTCAAGAGTCAAGTTGACACCTGTGTTTAACTATGACAGGATTGAACCCAGGGCCTTGGGCATTCTAGGCCAGTACTCTGCTACTAAGCTGCATATCTATCTGTAAGATGTTCCTCCTCACCCTCTTTTTCTGGAACGATTGATAAGATCTAGAGGCTTCATCAGAATTGGCATTTATCAGTCTTCCATCCAAGCCACTTGGGGATCATGACTTAGATCTCATCTCACAAGATACCAAAAATTATAATTTTCTTTGTGTGTGTATGTATGTTTGTGTGTGTGCACATGTATGTATGCATGTGTGCGTGTGTGTGTGCTGTGCGTGTGTGTGTGCGTGCACGTGCGTGTGTGTGTGTGTGTGTGTGTGTGTGTGTGTGGTGGTTTGAGACCCATTCCACTCTGCAAACCATCTGTCCTGGACCTTTTTTAAACTTTTTTTTCCACTCATACAAACTTGATAGGTACTCCATTCCCCTCCCTCCCTCCACCCCTCCTTGAATCCCCTTGCACTCTCCCCCCTTTTCCCCTTCGTTACCTCCTTCTCCCTTTCTCCCAGTGCCCTCCCTCCCCCATCCCTGGAGCATCCTTTAGTGTGCATGTCAAACTTCCCTCTGAGTCTCCTCTCTGATCAGGTGAAGGGACTCAGTAGCATTGCCTAGAGCTCTTTCTTGTGTTCCCCTTTAGTATAGGAACACTATTGTGGCTGTTAATCCCTTGCCTCTAAGGATCCTGGTGTCTGTGACCCATGCTAGACTTTGGGGGGGGGGTCAATGATTTGTCTGGACTTTTTTAAAACTCTTAACCCTCTGACTCAGCCTCCCCAATGTTGGAATTGCAAGTGTGCCTCACACTGCTTATGATTTTCAACTCTTTCTATACTTACCTGGTATTTTTTTCATAAAGAAAAGCCTAATCTTGATGTGGCTATACTAAAATACAGCTTGTCTTCTTTTCCATCACCTATCAGTTTAGGGTGCTGAACTAACTACACACCAAAGGTGACAAATGAGATTTTTTTTTTTAATATTTGAGAGAGAGAAAGGGTGAAGAGAGAAGGCATGTACACATATGCCACGGCACACAGGTGGGGGTCAGAAACAACTTCATCAAATCAGTTCTCTTCTTCACCACTTGGTCTTCGGGGGAGCAACCTCAGGTCATCAGGTTTTTGAGCAGGTACTTGCCTGCCGAGCCGCCGTGCCTACCCCATTGCTGTTAGTATTTTTGTTGAAGCTTTTGGTGCCCTGTCCTTGGAAAGTGGGACCTGCTTCAAGGTGATCTCTGTGTTCTCTTGACATAATTCCAGTAGCCTTTGGTATTTTCTCATTTTCAGTGTTTATTTTGTACATTTCCTGCCCCAGATGTGGGGCATAATGATGGTCAAAATCCGAGTGTAAGTTCCTATTGGCTTGGTCATAGCTTTTAGTTCTTTTCAGTGATTATCACTAGGAAATAATTTTTTTTTCAGAAACAAGTATATTCATACTGATATTTGTGGCTCAAATACTATAGGATTTATATTTGTTTCTTTTTTTAACCAGTTATTTTTGTAATTTTGGGTCCCTAGTCATAAAACTTACATTGTTTCCTTATTTTTCAATTTATAAAACAACTTCAAAGGTGATAATAGTGATGTTTCGGCTAACAATAACACTGTCTAATTTAATTTAATTTTGGGGGGGGTTTGGCTCTGGAATATCTCCAATTAGAAGTGTATATTCAATGATATTTTTAAACTTCTCATTGTAGATAATATGTATACAAAAGCAGGCAGAGAGTTGTGGAATGTTAAGGAACCTCTCAGATACTCTTCACCAGTTCTCTGGATATTTGTCCAGTGTAAGTGGAAGCAAATCTTAGATCTTGATTTCATTAGACGCTATTTCAGAATGTGTCTCTAAACAATAGGAACTTATTTCTCTTATCACCCTGAATAATGAAAGCAAATATCCAGCCTCCCGTATTTGTATAATTTTCTCAGATTAGCATCTGCGTAGATCCTATACATTGTAACCCACAGGTGCTGCCTCAATTTCATATTCACTTGAAATTTGTCAAATGATTGGGTGCCTTGTACTGGAGACCATGTGCGTCCCTATGGCGATGCTTTATATGTGTTTTTTAGAAAGGGTCTTTTGGAGCTCAGGTTGGCCTCCAATTTATTGTGCAGATGGGGATGACCATGAGCTTCTGGTCCTTCTGGCTCCTTCCTTTGCTGTGTCTAGCTCATGAAGTGCTGGGGATGAACCCAGGACTTGATGCCTGCTAGGCAAACATTCTACCAACTGAGCTACGTGTTTTTGTCGTCTTTGTGTTTTCTGCACACAAGGACCCAAGCAACTTAGGGAAACGAGCTTTATTCCAGTTTGCAGTTCTTGGTTATAGCTCATCAGCATGGCAGAAGAGTTCACATCCACATCAGGCATCAAGGAAACTGGCTACGCCATATCCCTAGCATTGAAGAGGAGACTATTTTCTTGCTTGCCAGTTTGCCAAAGTACTGAGCCAGCTCTTCGCATTTATCCACCTTCTCAGAATGGTCCCGCTCTCTGTGGCCTAGGTCTTTGCAAGTCAATTAGATGCTCTCCCGCGGGCCTGCTCTCGGGGCTTGCCTTAATTAAACAACTTTTCTTAGATGTGTTCAGAAGCTCAGCCTTTAGCTACCAAATTGACACTTACAAACAACCATCACAACATGGAATAGATTTCTGTGCTTCCATAAAGGAAACATTTGTTGTTACTAATATATTATTACTTATGGGCAGGGCCTCACCATCACTATCCTGGTTGGTTTTGGCCTCCAAACCTCAGCCTTCCTCTTACAGATGTCCTGCTGCTGGGGCTACCTCTGCACTCCTGCTCCTGATCCATGCTGCTGCTGTCGCTTTGTATTGGCAATGCTGAGGATGGAACCTGGGGCTTGGTGCGTGCTGGACACGCACTCTACCACTGAGCTGCCATGTCAGCATCTTCCCTTTTTCACTTGTCAGTGTTTTGGTCCCTTACCCAATATGCCTGAGGCCGCAGTGCTTTTGGTTTTAGATTTTTTTCCAGATTTTAAACCATTTGGATACAACAGAGTGAGCTCTCTTGTGGGTGGAACTCAAATCCAGAATTAGTTTCTGTTTCATATATTTTTCATATGTATGCACATAGTTTGAGGGTCCTTTCTATGCAACGACTTTCATTTTGAGTATGAAACGGTATTATGAAAGTTTCATTTTGAGTATGAAACTTGTGGCATATAGGTGCTCAGACTTCGGAGCATTAGGTTTTTAGGTTAGGTATGAACAATCCATGTTTTGCAGAGGTGGAAAACAATGTTTTCTATCCTTCTGCAAGCCCTTGGCCTCCTTCCTTGTATCTACCAGTTTAAGAAAATGAGTGGATTTCCAGCTATGACTGAGTTGGTGATTGGTTTGGGAATCTTTTCAGTGGACAAAGCTAAGAACTTTTATTTTCCTGTCTTAATGTGTATGTTTCCTATTTTATGAGGTATGTGTGTGTGTGTTTACACATATTTGTGTGTGTGTGTTTACACATATTTGTATGTGTGTAGACCTAAGGTTGATGTTGTGATCTTCAATTGTTCTTCTACCTTATAGTTTCAAGACTGGGTCTCTTACCCCAGAGCTTGCCTGGAGGACTAGTCTGACCAACCATCTTGCTCTGAGGATCCCCAGGTTCTACGCTCCAGAGGAGGAACTGAGGCAGGCTGCCACATCCACCCAGCATTTTATGTGGGAATCTGGGGATCCTTTTGCTTGTGCAGCAAATGCTAAGCCATCCTCAAGCTCTGCCTTGTTTTACTTTGCTTGCTTGAGACAGGGTCTTGCTATGACGTCAAGACAGGCCTTGAATTCTTTATCCTCCTGCTTTTACCTCTCAAGTTCTAGGATTGGGATGTGAGCCATCACACTTAGCTAAACATACATGTTTAAAACATTTTTTTTTTAAGTAGTGGGGATTGAACCCAGGGCCTTTCCTGCTGTATCATTGGGGCTACATCCTTTGCTCTTAAAAATACCTTATTAAGCATGAATATATCAGGAGTTCATATTGATGTTTGAGATTCTAGATTTTCTTTATACATCTATCTTCTTTATGTGATTTTTCCCACCTTGAGGCAGAGATAAAGGTCTGGCTCAGAGGTTGTGGGCATGTGTGCCTGCCTGCTCAAGTATGTGTGTGTTGAAGGTGGTGCGGGAAGAACCATCAGTCATTGCACAGGCTATGCTGCCAGCTGCCAGCCTGGCTCCCAGGGCCAGTCATTTCCTGTGTTGCACTTCTGGTCCGCAAACTGTCTAGGCCTGAGCCTGGGCAGAGTCCACAAGGGACGCTGGGAATCCTCAGGAGCAGGAAGCTTACATGCCAGGGAGCAGTTCTGGCATGTTTGAAACAATCCAGCAACCTAGCTCCCAGGCAGTTGAGGTCTTGTATGGTCTTTCCTATAGATTTAGCCACATTCTTCACATAATACACTCTAATCCCCATGTGAGAAGCAGGATGAAGGGAGATTCTGGAGGAAGATGCCTGTATCACACATTGGTTGACTGTCCCTTCTGCTGTGGACTCACCCTAGGAAACCATTTCCTTTAGATGGAAAGAAAAAGGCAGGGCTGAATCTAATGTACACAGATATGTTGGGCAATAGAAAATATAGACTGTAAACTACTTTAGAGGAGGGGAAGCTAGAGGAGGAGGAAGGTGATAGTCCAGATTTGAACAGTTCCTTCTGCTGCTGGTACTGATCCATATGTTTCCCAGACTGGGGACTGAAGAGTCTGAGTAGCTGGTGCTACATTCTTTATGTACTGCATGTCTTTTTGACCATGTGATCCTCTCTGGAGATTCAGCTGCACAGAGTTGAGTTAGGGTCTTAGGTTATGGTTTCTCCTGCAGGAAAAGCCCTTGGTTTCCAAGATTAGGATTGATCACAGCAGCCTGGCAGCAGTGCCACTGTTGGTTGAAGGGTTTAGAACGGTGACTTTCTGACATCCAACACTGTCACCAGATTGCCCACATAGGCAGAGACAGCTGAACACGTCTTTGAACAATATTGAGTAACCTCAGTCTTCCCTTACTAGAACTTGGCCTTGGGCAGATGGCACTAGCTATGTTTGGTGGCAGTTCAGGTGGGGCTATGACAAGCAGGCTGGGGACCCGTTGCTACCCATGGAGGACCCGGATTCTGGAGAGGATCTAGACACACAAACCACAGGCTGCTGACTTTTCCATATTTCATTGCAATCATGTGTGATAGTGTAGATAGCTGCTTAAAACAGTATTGAGGGCTGGAGAGATGGCTCAGAGGTTTAGACTCTGCCTCGCAAGCAGAAGGTCCTGAGTTCTGGTCCCAGGTCCCACGTAAAAAAAAAAATGCCAGGCAGAAATGATACAGCCTGTACTTCTGGCCCTGGTGGGCGGATCTTGGGAAAATCCGAGAGCAAAGCACAAAGGACGGGTAGAAGCAATCCAGGATGATTCCTGAAGTCACCCTTAGCCCTCCACAGAGACACACAGTGCCCTCTAATACACACACACACACACACACACACACACACACACACACACACATTTAAGTAAAAATAACAACAACAAAAAAAAACAGTGTTGAAACTTAATTCCCAGTGCATTTGGAGATGGGCTTTAAGAGGTGATTTGGTCATGAGAGCGAGACCCTTCTAAATCGGACTGGAGGCCCATGAGCCAGGCAGAGTAATACATGCCTATTATCTCAAGCCTAGGGAGACTACAGCAGGACTGTGAGTTAGAGGCAAGTCTGGCTGGGAGATATGGTGAAACCTTGACAAACAGAAAACAACTCAATATGTTGCTAAAGATGATCTTGAACTCCTAAACCTTCTGCCTCTCAAGGGGATATAGGCATCTCCACCATGCTGGGCAAGAGACATACACATAGCAGGTAAACCAATGGTTCTCACATAGTTCATCCACCTTTCACCCACCAATCCTTCATCCCTAGCCCATCCCTTGCCCCAGCTACCGCAAGCTGCTTCCTCCCACCCAAGCAAATTTTGCTCAATGGAGCTTCACTGCTTTTGCATTTATATAATCTTTTCATGAACACTCTTCCTCTTTTCTGCCTATGTAAGTTATCAAGTATCTCCTTTTCCCCGAACTTCTCTGAAGTTAATTATCTCTCCCTCCTCTGGCTTCCTGTTTTGTACTCAAGGACATTGGGCAGCACAGAGGATGGACTCCAGGGCTCTGTGTGCTAGGCAAGCATTCTACCCTGAGCTACTCTCCAACCCTTCCTATTTTTAACATGACCATTTACTCAGCAGCTACTGCATGTGTCAGGGCATTGGCAGGGTGAGGACACAGAGACAGTCCCTGTCCTCTTGGATGTCCCTGACCAGGAGGCTCAGAGTTACACAGATAACCATTGCAGAACATGGGACTGTGCTGCGCTGGGGGACTCAGGGCCAGGGGAGTGCATAGAGGTTCCCCTCCAGCCCGAGGTGGGTTTGTGGGGGATCAAGAAGGCTCCCTAGCTGGAAGTGATGCTAAAATGAGAGCTTGAAGGCCAAGCAGTTATTTGCCACGTGCTCCTGACCAAGATGCTCCAGTGAAAAACCTGCATCTCGTCATTGTGTTGCCTCCAATCTACCCCTGTATCTGTGTGCAGGGTCTCACTATATGAACTTCTTGGTTAAGTGCTTGACTGGGCAAACACAATGCATGGGGAGATGAAAGCTGAGCAGAGGGCAGCTGCTGCCCGAGTCCTATTGCTGCCCAGACTCAAGCTGCCTTGGCCTTTGCATGACATGTAGTTTACTGTGGGTTTTCCTGATCTTTAGATTCAGTTCGGTAACAACACACAGCACTGCCTTATCCATAGGGCTGTATCCAAAGCCTCCAGTGAATGCTTGCCGAAGATATATTGAACCCATACAGGATAGTATACATTGTTTTTCCTACGCATATGTAACTGGAAAAGTTTACTTCATAAATTAAGTACAGTAATAAGTAATAACCAATAACTAATAATAGAATATCCTACAGTAAGTTATATGAATGTGGTCTCAGCACAGGTAGGTAGTGTCTATTTTGTGGAAACTCTGGACAAAGAGATTGTTCATGTCTCAAGTGAGACAGAGCAGAACAGTGCAAGACTTCATCACATTCCAGTAAATAGCATTTTTAAAAATTTTTTATTGTTTATTATTTATTCACCTGTGCGTGTATGCGTGTGTGTGCATGTATGCATGTGTATGTATGTGTGTGTGTGTAGAACAATGGACGAATTCGGGAACCACCATGGACTGCCTCCACCTTCTCCTTGTTTACTCTTCCCCGGGATTCACAGGCTCCGCCCTACCAGGACCAGAAACGCAGGCCGCCCCCGCCCTTCCGCCCGGCGTCTATACGTGGGGTCTAGGATCCGAACTCAGGACCTTCTGCCTGCAAGGCAGAGGTTTAACCCCTGAGCCACCTCTCCAGCCCCTGAATAGCATTTTTTTAAGAAAAAACTTTGTGTGTGTGTGTGTGTGTGTGTGTGTGTATGAACAAGGGTGACTTCAGGAATCATCCCGGATTGGCTCTACCTCTTTTTTGCTTTGTTCTGGGATTTCCTGGGATCCGCCCACCAGGGCTGGATGTGGAAGCCGCCAGAGATTCTGCCTGGTGTCTTTTACATGGGACCTGGGATCAGAATTCAGGGTCTTCTGCCTGCGAGGCAGAATGTTAACTTCTGAATCATCTTTCTATCTCCGAACAGCATTTTAAAGTCTTATGAATTCTCCATTTTTAGGAGTTTCCATTCATATTTTTTAATTGTGATTGATGATGGGGAAAAAAACACAGAAGCAAAGCTAGGGAGGAGAAAGAACCCTGTCCTGAGAGAGCAATATGTGATTTCAGACTCTTTAAAATGAATGTGCAGTTATAGAAAGAGTTGTTTAATTTGTATGTGTCTATGAATTCCCTTAAAATTGGCTTGAATCTTTTCTCTAATATATAAAAAAAGGAAAGTGTGAAGGACAGTGGAAAGAAAGGATAGGGAAAAGGAATGGGTTTGGGGAAGACAGCCAGATATCAGAAACCTCCTTCCCTTTATGTGCAGGAGTTCAAAGGACTTGCTTGGCTGATATCTCTTTTGTTCCTAATCAGGATCAGGCTTTTTGTGTAACCATCACCTACCTACCTCTAAGAAGATAATGGCTAATTTTATGTGTCAATAGGACTAGACCACAGGATATCTAAATATTTGGTCAAAGAGTATTCTGGGTATTTTAGTGAAGATGTTTTAGCTGTAATTAACATTTTCTTGGAAGCTAAATACAACAGATCATCCTCCCTAAAGTGCCTGAAACACACAGGCAGAGCTTCTCATCCCCAACACAAGGAATCCCTCCTGCCGGGCCACCTCAGAGCCACGGATGGACCTCCACTGGAACTCTCTATCAGCTCTCCTGGCATTTTGGAATTTGTCAGTATTAGGCTACTGCACTATTCCCCCCCCATGAAATGGCGCCTTTGGGCATGCATGGAGGGCATGCATGGAGGGCATCCATGGGAGCATGCATGGAGAGCATGCATGGGGGCATCCATGGGGGGCACGCATGGAGGGCACGCATGGGGGGCATGCATGCTCTTCACTCAACCTGAACCAGCACCCTGGGCCCCTCCTCCTTCAAGTATATGTTCCCGCCAGCAGGCTCTGCTTGTCCTAGAAATGCTTCAATAACTAAGTATTTTCCCGTTAAAAAGTAGAATTCCTGTAAAAAGAAGAAAATCTAGAATGACTGTTGACTTCCTAATTGTCCTCTATATAAGCCCAGAGGAAACAAAGCTCACTGCTGCTCCGTGCACTCTGGACAGCCACTCTGTTCCTGTAATAAATCTTTTGCATGCAATGCGGTCTGTGGTCTTTGCTCTTGCCATACATCAGGGATTCCTGAAAAACCCCCCAGTCTCCAAAACAAAATTTTAAATGTATTTTATGTGTTAATTTTCTATGTATTTTATTTGTTAATTTGATTGGGGGAAGATGTGAATGCCTCATGGCACAGACACCAGAGGACAGTTTTGACAACTTTGTTGTCTCTTTCTACCATTTTTGGTCCAGGAAGCAAACTCAAGTAGGTCTCCAGGCTTGCAAGCAGATGTCTTTACCCTTTACCCCACCACCGCCCCTGGTATGCCAAGAAGCTAAGCCTCACAAGTGGTATCACTGAGCAACCTCGCTGGCCCAGATCTACACTATCTTTAAAACAAACTTCTGAGGCTATGAGATGGCCCTTGCTGCTTAAGCCGGGTGACCTTAGTTCAATCCCTGAAGCCTGCATGTGGCAGGAGAAAGTGCACTCCCCTGCAAGCTCACCTCTAACCTCACATGCCCTCCATGGTGGTGCTCAATCCCTCCCTTCCTAAGTCACTTTTTTGTTTGTTTGTTTTCTAAAGAGCCCTTTGTTGTGTGAACACTTTTCCTAGGGAGATGTTACACATTACACATCTGTCTTTTCACACCAGACAGAAGTTCAACACAGACCAAAGTAAGGATTACCCCAAGGTCCAACCTGACAAACCAAGGAGTTTATTGGCTTACTTTCAGGTAGAGGGGAAGCAAGGTGGCTTCGAAGACACCTACATGGTGAGAAAGCCTCCCCACAGAAGTGCGCTCCTGGTGCTCCCTGCTGCTTGATTTAGGAAAGTCTCCAGGCTTCTACACTGTTCTCTCAGACCGCTACACTGTTCGCTGGCCTCTCCTCTCACCCCACTTCCTGGCTGACCTCAGCAGTCTCTTTTGTACTTGACTGCCCCAGTCTCTTCCAGCTGACCAACTGCTTAGCAGTTTTCCTTTCCCATCCCAGCCCCCGCCCCATTGTTTAGTGCTTTCTTTTTCCCCTGGAGGAAGGCTTCCCCACTCCCACCCCCACCCCAAGTTAGTTAGTTTCAGGACCTTCCTGAGCTAAACAGCTCTTTATTTGTTGAAATTGGGACAAAGTTCAAGATGGCCGTCCTGAGGAAAAAGTGCCGGACTGTTTTGGGGTGACTCTCTGAGTCTGTATGTGTCGGGGTTCTTGTGTTGGGAGTGGAAGATTGAAACCAGAACACAAGTAGAGATTATTAGAGGAGAGAAAGACTAGAACTCATGGATTCCAGGAATCCATGAGGGGCAAGGAGCTGGAAAAGAACTGACAGAATCCAGATGTGAGTGCCATGAGGGGCAGGAAACAAAGATGGCTGCCAAGGTAAGGTCACATTTAGGTAAGTGGGGACACGTTTTCCTCATTGGTTAGCTCATATTGGTTGAATATTGAGGCCCAACCCACTTGTTCTTGTGCTCTTTTTGAGGTGAGGCTGCTTCTTTTGATGGATTTAGTTTATCTACAATGGAGAACTAATCTCCATATCCTTTCTTAAGGAAAGGGTTGGGGAAGGTTAGCAAAGGGTGTGTTCTTTCAGGGTAATTCCACCAGTGGGGAATAGCTTTCCAAGGCCTTCAAAGACCATCCCAGCATGACTATTCTAAAACTGCCTAAATACTACACCCTTTTAATCCTGAGATTCTGATGGTAGACTCTGGACAAAAGTCAGTGGCCACAAGAGTGGATCCCAAGAAGATGAAACCTGAGCATCTATTCAACCAAACATGTTGATGCGTCATGTACAAAGCACACTTTCAATAACCACAGGCCACAGTAAGGTTCTCAGTCCATCCCCAATGCCTGTAGTTTAAACAGAATGTTAGAATGTTACACGGGACATATAAATGCATGCTTTTCAGAACTAGCTTGGTAGCTGAGCTTGGTAGTACAGGGTTGTTCTCCCAGCTATTTGGGAGGCTGAGGCAGTTCAAGGGATGGTTAGCAACACATGTAGTTCGGTGGAGTAGAATTTGCCTAGCATGACAGGCCCTAATTCAATCCCACCACTGATAGAAAAAAGAATCCAAACAAAGCAAACAGGTCCACCATAAAAGTGGAACTTCATAGCATTCAGCCTTAAAAGAGAAGAATATATTTTTTCTTACTCTTTGTATACTTAAGGATACCTTATTTGGTTTTGGTTGTCAGATAAAAATTATACATATTTACAGGGTAAGAAAGAAAATTCTAACAGCTAACCAAATGTTTGATTCTTTTTTCATTTTTCATTTTTTAAAATCTTTTGTGGGGGGGTCACCATGATGACTTATTGGGTAAAGGTGCCTTACCCAAACTTGACAGCTTGAGTTCAATTTGTAGTTTCTACCTGGTGGAAGAAGAGAACTGATTTCTAAAAGTTGTCCTCTGACCTTCACGTGTATGCCGTGGCGGCATGATCCTGTCCCCTTTTTGTCAAGTAAATATTTTTAAAAATCTTTTTTGCATGTGTGTTTATGTGTGTGTGTGTGTGTGTGTGTGTGTGTGTACACGAGTACATGCACATATAACACACATGTAAAGATTGTTTGGTCAATGGGGAGAGTCAAGAGCAACAATGTGTAAGGCCCATGTACAGGGTCATTGATAAAGAGAAGTTAACACAAGGGAGAGACTTAAGACTGAGTTTTATTAGAGCTGAGGACCTGGTAGCCAAGCTTAAGCTTAAGATGAAAGTGCATTAGAGCAGAAAAGAGAACTTAAAATCAGAAAGAATAGAGGAGAACTTCAGGGACTGCTTGGCAGGCAAGAGTTGCAGAGCACACAGGACACAGGGGGCTTTTCACCTTTACAGCTTTCTGATGTTGCTAAGGAGTTGCCAGGGAAGTAGAGAACTGCAGAGTCCAGAGAACGAAAAGAATGTCTGGCAAAAGATCGTCACCTCTCAAGTCATTAGTGTGGGTAGGTCAGAGATGGAGGGTTTAGGGAATAATCATGGAGCAGTCAGGATGGAAGAGTTTACACAATGTCCTGGCTCTGCTAGCTGAGATCGGAGGACAAACCTTGTCAGTCCTTGTCATCCTCCCTGAAACAGGATCTCTTGCTTTGCCCCTGCATAGGCCAGGTTACCTGACCTGTGACCTTCCATTCTCCTGTCTCTGCTCCCACCTTGCTGAGGCACACTGGGATTACAGACATGTCACTGTGATTCTGGGGATTCAAACTCCGGTCCTCACGCTTGTGTGACAAATGCTTTTACCCACTGAACCATCTCCCCAGCCCCAAGGTTCAATTCTTCACCTTTGAGGACATTATGCTAAGTAAAGTAAGCTAGGCACTGAAGACGAATCCTGTAGATCCCACTTACAGGAGGCGCCAAAAGCAAATTCATGGAGGTAAGACGTGGGATGGGCTGGAGCAGTTCTGTTTAAAGAGCTCATTCTTAAATATGGTTAAGATGCTGATTCTATATGTGTATTTATACCATTTTTTGAGAGAATGAGTCACTTTTTATCTTGAAAATTTCAGCCTAATAATTATTTTATTTTTAGAACTTTATTTAGTGTGTGTGGAGGTCAGAGGACAACTTTTGGGAGTAGGTTTTTCTCCTTCCACCCTGTAGGTTCCAGGGATCAAACTCAGGTTATCAGGTCAGCATGACAAATGCCTTTATTCCTGCTGAGCCATCTTGCAAGCCCTAATAACTATATTCCTATTTGTTATTCCAGACATTTCCCTGTACCGCCATGCACACATTTGTATATCTACATCCACACGGCACACACGTAGACAAACACAATGGTACTCATTAAAATTCACATTATGAGCATTTTGCTTTTTCATACTCACATATTATTTGTTGTGCACACTTGATGCGTGTGTGTGTGTGTGTGTGTGTGTGTGTGTGAGAGAGAGAGAGAGAGAGAGAGAGAGAGAGAGAGAGAGAGGACTTGCTAAGGCATGAGAGAGAGAGAGAGAGAGAGAGAGAGAGAGAGAGGACTTGCTAAGGCATGCCTTGTGGAGATGAGAGAACAGCTCTGTGGAGCCAGTTCTCTCGTACCTTTATGTGGGTTCTGGAGATTGAATTCAGGTGGGCGGGTTTGCACAACCAGCAGCACCTTTATCCACTGAGCCACCTCCCCAGGACCCACATAGTGTATTTAAAGCATACCTTTATGTACACATGTTCTTAGTGCTGAAAATATTATATTTCATAAAAAAGATCATATCTGGATCCTGGGGAGATGGCTCAGGGGTTAAAACCTTTGCCTCCCAAGCAAAAGGACCTGAGTTTGGATCCCCAGATCCCATGTAAAAAATGAAAAACCATAAGAAGGCAGAGCAATCCAGGATTCTTGGCATTCTTGGCCCCCCAACTCCAGGCATACATATTTAAATGCCCTCAGGTCCAAGTACACACCACACACATAAGTACATACACACACAGAAGACATCATGTCTGGAAGGATCATATTTCTTTTAACTGCTCTGTTGGACGATATTTAGGCTACTTAAGTGTTTCTGTCTTTTATGTTAATAACTTACCCTGTTGTGTCCATATGTAAATGCATTTCAGGAACTGTATTCACTGAATCATAAAATATGTGTATTTATCATTCAAATTGGCAAGTCTACTCGAATGACTGGGGACTGAGAGTCAGCTTCAAGGACAATTGCTAGGCCAGGCATGAACCTCAGGCTGGCAGTCCCAGCGCTTGGGAGGTGGAAGCAGGAGAATCATGAACTCATGGGATATATAGTAAGACAGTGTCTCAAAAAGCCAAGGGAGAAAAAAAAGCAGATGTGTCAGGACACAGGAGGCAGAGACAAGGTCAGAAGTTAATCTTGGCCACCTAGTTCAAAGCCAGTCTGGGCTACATGTAACTATCATAAAAGAAAAACCAAACAAAACAAAAAAAGTAAAGGAAAACCATGAAAGACAGGTACTCAAAAGATCTCCCACCAAATACTGAGAATCAAACTCTAAAATGGATTCGTACTGGGCAACCTTACAGAAAGCATTAATGCTTGTTGCTTTAGACCTGAGAAGAGTGGCAGAGTTTGGGTGGAACTTAGGAGACTGTTTTAGAATTGCTTGAGGATACTATTCCAGAAGAGGTGCCATCTGGTACTGGCAGGCGCAGCCCTGTTGGGTGCATCATGTAACTCACCCAGTGACTCTCCTGCCCAGACCTTGCCTGAGCCAGGATCTGAAGTTCCTACAGGGAGGAATGTGATCTGACTCTCACAGGGCTAATCCCAGTGCTTGTAAGTACTCACTTATAGGTCAGTTACCTGCGACTGGCTCTTACATTCCCTGTCTCTTAGCACAGTATCTGCTCTATGATAGAAAACTTATTAAATGTGTACTTAGCTACTTTGCTATCACCATGGCAAAATACCTGACAGAAACAACTCAAGGGAGAAAATATTTATGTTTGCTCACACTTTCAGGGGGTTTCAGTTTGTCATAGCAGGGACAGAAGCATTCACCATACTGTCCATGATATGATGGACTGGCCTTGGGAAGAGCGGAGGAATCAGTCATTGGATTCTCTTTACCAGGTAGCCCAGGCAGGCTTTGATTCTAAGCAGCTCTGCCTCTCCCTCCTGAGTGCTGTGATAGCTCTCAAACATTAAGTGGCACAGTGGAATGCCCACTTCAGAGATCTTACTTGTGAGCTGAGGCAAGAGGATCTTGAGTTAAGGAATATTTAATGAGACAAGAAAGATGGAGCAAGAAACGAGAGAGAGAAAGAGAGAGAGAGAGAGATTTTCTTGTGGAAATGTGGAGTACAGGTTGGAATGCCTATGTACTAGAAGACAGACTAATGCACTAGTCTAGCAAAAAGATGAAAGACTTGGGACACACATGAAAAGTGAACAGATGTCAGTTTTTCTGGAGGTACAAACATCAGACCATGGTGACAATTTTTTTCTGTGGAGATTGAGGAGGAGGAAGTTCCTAGGGATGTTGAGGTGTCTGGGTAATGGTTTGAATGAACTGAGTATGGGGATTTGGGTTTGTGTGGCAGGGTCAACGTACACTCTCAGGCAAGGTCTTGAGGACATTCAGAAACTGGAAATTTAGACCCGGAATTCACTGGAGAAGCTGAAATCAGAATTCTGGTTAGAAGTTGTGGACATTTGGATGATGGATGAAGGCTTGAGAGAACAAGGCCCCTCAGAGGAGCATGGAGAAAGATGACAAGCCCAAGATGGAACCTGGAAACAGACAGAAGTCACTCTTCAGAGCTAGTGAAAAAGAAGCCCCAAGAAAGCGAAGTTACTGGGGAGCCAGAAGGAGAAACATGAAAGCCAAGAAACGAAGAGTAACCCATTCATGCAGTCCCGGCATTCGGGCACTGAAGAAAAGGAAAAGACAGATTGTAGTTGAAGCGAGAAGTTCCCTCAGGATGGGAAGGATTTGAGTGTGCTTACCAGCAGGAAAGACCTCAAGCAACACACCAGTGGGTGAGTGCCATGGGGAGGTGGGGGGACAAAGGCTAGAGCTCCAGGCCACGGCATCTCCAGGCCATGGCATCTCCATGCCAGGCATGGGGAGCTGCTCTTGGATGAGATGGGCTAGTTTGGGGTGGTCTCCCGTCCAGGATTTGGGTCAAAGAGCTAAGGAGACAACAAGAAATTCCATATAAATCAGGCATGATGGGCGTCCACCAATATTCCAGCGCCTGGGAGGCTGACGCTGAAGGAACTCAACTCTCAGGCCCTACTGGGCTACACAACAAAGACCCAGTTTAAAAAAAAAAAAAAGATTTTAGGTCAGTGCAAAAGCACCAAAAGGGGGGCTGGAGAGGTGGCTCGGGGGTTAAGCCTCCGCCTTGCAGGCGGAAGGTTCAGATCCCAGATCCCACGTATAGACGCCAGGTGGAAGCGGGGGCGGCCTGCGCTTCTGGTCCTGGTAGGGCGGAGCCTGTGAATCCCGGGGCGGAGGAAGTGGAGGCGTCCATGGTGGTTCCCGAATTCGTCCGTGGTTCTACACATACACAGACACACACACATGCACACAGTTGAATAAATAATAATAATAATAATAAAAAAAATTAAAAAAAAAAAGCACCAAAAGGGTCAGTAATGAGTAACAATGAAGATCCCAAACCCAGTCTAGGTGTCAGAGGGACTACCTATAATAGGCGTCACCTACTAGAGGAGACATGATAGCTGAAACTCCAAGCAGTCGACAGCCGGGAGGCAAACGAAGGGAGAAGCCCTTCCAGGCCAACCGAGTTCCCACAATCCTCTCTCCAGTTTTCTTCAAGCTCTAGACACTGAAGCTGAGGATGACACTGATTCTCCCAGCACACACAGTTTTTCCTCTTCCCCAACAGACCTGCTTAAATTTCACTTCTGCAGAGACTGCTGGGCTCCTCCCTGTAGCTTCACAATATCTTGCAGTGCTCAACGCATAATGATACAGAATTCTCTGACAGAAACATCTCAGGCTCAAAGACCACTATTACGTCTAATAAATTCCCGGGGAACCCTTGACAGGGTTAAACTTTATTTTGATTAATTATGTGTGTGTGTGTGAGAGAGAGAGAAAAAGAGAGAGACACAGAGAGACAGAGAAAGAGAGAGAGAGAGAAAGCGAGTTGAAATAGCCACACAGTAGGGAGAGCTCAAACCCAGTCTACCCAGAACTCCACTCAGTGAAATCTTGTCTTTGCAATCTCTCTCATCAGAGTGAATCCTCTCTTCCCCTTCTGCCCTAGGGTCTCCCACTGGAATCTGACTTATGCCTCATCAATTGGATTACATCACAGCTGCATTTTCTGAGAATCTGTAAGAAGGAAGAATAATTGAAAAGAAAAACAACCCTCCACTTTACAGGAAGGGCCTAGGCAGGTGTAACAGTTACTCTAACTATTGCTGTGAGAGAACACCCAAAGTCAAGAAACTTAAGGGAGAAAGGGAGGTTTATTCAGCTTACAGTTCCAGAGGGAAGGTACAGTTTCTCATGGCAGAGGTGGCATGGTTGGCTAGCCAAAGCTGGAGGAGGATAAGTCACTGCAGACATCTTGGAAGCTGAGAGCTGCAGACTGCTTGCTGCAAAGGCAGACTTCTCCTGGAGGTAAGGTGGGACTAATCCACCTCAAGGCCCACCCTTTGTGACTGTCTTCTTCCAGCAAGGCTCCACCTCTCAAGGTGTCATGACCTTGCCAAACACATGAGACTGTGGGGGACACATTTCAAACCATGACATTCCACCCCTGGCCCCACAGGCTCATTGCCATCTCATTATGCAAACCATACTCAGTCTAACTTTAAAAGTCTTCATAGACTACAATGGTAGTCCCAACAGTCCAAAAGTCCAAAGTCCAAAGCCTCCTGTAAAATCAAAACACAAGTTACATACTTCTAACATACAATGGCACAGAATAAACATTCCCATTCCAAAAGGAAGGAATGGGGGCATATCCAGAAAAGATCAGTCCATAACAAGACCGAAAACCAGCAGGACAAATTCCAAATCTTGTAGCTTCAAGTCCAACAGGTGAGCCTCTCTTTGAAATCATCTCAGTTCCAAAGAGCTTTGGTTCCACCCCTCCAATGCAGCTGCCCATAGAATACGTTGCTGTCTTGAGCTGACTCCTCCCAGAGTATACAGCTCTCCTTGGCAGGTTTGAATCACAGCTGATTGTGCTTCTCTATGTTGACCATCTCTTTCACTCCTGGGCAGTTGCTTGGTAAGAGAAACCAATTCTTGCTTTGGAACTCCACCCTTTAGCTCCAGTCTTCTGAAAGGATTTGCATTCTTTTTTTTTTTTTTAAAGTTTTCTTTTTTTTTATTATTATTATTATTTATTCAACTGTGTGCATGTGTGTGTGTATGTGCGCAAGTGTCTGTGTATGTGTAGAACCACGGACGAATTCGCAAACCACCATGGACACCTCCACCTCCTTCTGCTCCGGGATTCACAGGCTCTGCCCTACCAGGACCAGAAACGCAGGCCGCCCCCGCTTCCACCTGGCATCTATACGTGGGATCTGGGATCCGAACTCAGGACCTTCCGCCTAGCAAGGCGGAGGCTTAACCCCTGAGCCACCTCTCCAGCCCGGATTTGCATTCTTATGAGCTTTCAGGACGAGGGCAAAACTTCACTAAACTCTCGGCCAACACATGGCTCCATGTGTCACTCGTCCAGTTGCAAACGCGGTCTCTGTTCCCCTCTGGACCATCACAAGCTGGGCTTCCACTGTCTGCGTCTCTCACAGCATTGCTCTCCTCTGAGCTCTCACGAGAAAGGCCCCTTTGGCCCAACCGCCAAGACGCAAAGACTTTCCCAGCACAAAGTCCCAAAGTTCTCCATATTTCTTCCAACAAACAGTTCCAAAGGCACACTAGCCACATCATAGCATTGGCCATACTTCTGGGTACCAACTTCTCTCAGCTTCACAAACAACTTCACATTGTGGTACCAGCTTTCTTAATCTCACAGCAATACTCCACTACCTGGTACCAATTTCTGTAAAGGTTACTCTTAACTATTGCTGTGAGAGAACACTTTTAAGGGAGAAAGGGAGGTTTATTCAGCTTATAGTTCCAGAGAGGAAGCAGTTTCTCATGGCAGAGGTGGCACAGTTGGCTGGCCAGAGCTGGAGGAGGATAAGTCACTGCAGACATCTTGGAAGCTGAGAGCTGCAGACTGCTTGCTGCAAAGGCAGACTTCTCCTGGAGGTAAGGTGGGACTAATCCACCTCAAGGCCCACCCCTTGTGACTGTCTTCCTCCAGCAAGGCTCCACCTCTCAAGGTGCCATGACCTTGCCAAACACATGAGACTGTGGGGGACACATTTCAAACCATGACAGCAGGATTCAAATGTTCTTCCCTACAGAGTCAGAGGAAGCAGCTCTGGCTGTGTGGCACTGTTGAACTGGGTACAAAGTCATGACAAAGTTCTCCCGCATGGTAGAGCTAACTTTGTTCTGCTGCTGGGTACAAAAAGGAAGTGAGGAAAGGCTGAACTAGCAGCAAGTCTTGCCAACTCCACCTCTTTCAGGAAATGTTGCTAACACAATGGGAGGCAGTGATTTTACTCCTGCCCTTTCTGTTCCCTGCCTGCAAAACTGTATTCACCCCCTCATAAGACCTGGGTCCTCAGCTGAATCCTTTACCCGTGTTTTTAGGATCAAGAGAGAACCTAAATACAGTTGAGCTGTTTTCCACAGATAAAGATGGCTCCTTAGAGCATCAGTGTGACTGCCCAGGTGGAAAATTCCTAGAAAAAAGAATGAATCCTCTTGCATTTCTTCTGTGGTAATGATATATCATATCTTAGTGGCTTTTGAATTCATTGTACTTGAAGGAAAAAAAATTCCAGCCAGTATTTATAAGGTACACAACAGGGAAACAGTCTTTTAGCTTAAAAGTCAGAGATTTAAGGAAGAAAGGGAGGTTTATTCAGTTTACGGTTCCAGAGAGGAAGCAGTTTCTCATGGCAGAGGTGGCATGGTTGGCTAGCCAAAGCTGGAGGAGGCTAAGTTACCACAGACATCTTGGAAGCGAGAGCTGCAGACTGCTTGCAGCAAAGGCAGATTTCTCCTGGAGGTAGGATGGGACTAATCCACCTCAAGGCCCACCCCTTGTGACTGCCTTCTTCCAGCAAGGCTCCACCTCTCAAGGTGTCATAACCTTGCCAAACACATGAGACAGGGAACAATGTGTATCCTGAAAGGAGCAATGAGAACCCCACAAGGAGAAATGTATATTCTGCAGGGAGCTGGACCCATCGCCCATAATCTTCACAGCTAATTCATTAGGTGGAACTCCTGAGTTTTTAATCAGTTAAGAAACAGCTTCTCCAAGGCACAATCAAAAGCAGAAGTGATAAGTTCCCTTCTCTTAGCACACTAATAAATTCTTTTTTATACTAGTGGAACATTAGCAGAAGAAGAAAGAAGCAGACTTGGCATATGCACCCAAGACTCAAACGATGTTATTATAGTCTGAGCTGTGTGTCAAGCAGTTAGGCATCTTAGATCATTGCTATGCCTCAGGCATGTAACTGCAGTAACTCATGTCTTGTCATGGCCTGAGAAAATGAGGCACAATGTGGAATTGGAGCTAGACTGAAAGATAGTGCCATCTGCTCACCTCAAAGCCTAGAGGCCACAAGTCAGGGCTAAGACTGAACATCAATCAATGAGGGAAAATGACAAGAACATAACAAAACAGTAGTCTTCTTAATCAAACATCATAAACACCATGGGGTTTAGTAAGAGCAGACTCATCTTCCCTGTGAGGAATTATGGAGAGATTCTGCATTTATGGATTTCCAAGTGGGGAAAACCTTGTGCTTTAGTGGATTCCCCAACAACCACTCCTTCATTGGGAAATTCACTTCTCTCCTACTTTCTTTATCAACGTATACTGTGTTTAAAAAAAAGTCAACTGAAAAGCATACAGACTTGCTATAACTAATTTAAGAACTCTGAAAGCAGTCACTTTTCCAAAAATACATTGCAATTGACAGCACTGTAAGCTCATTCTAAGGGCCCTAGGCTGAATCATGTTTACTGCTAATTCAGGTACAGCGAGGGCATCTGCAAAGCTCCTTGTCTCTTCTCTGTTCTTGGCATGGAACTTTAAGAGCAAAGTCCTCTATAAATGAAAAATTTTATTTGGTATATCAAAACAATCTACCTTAATAATTCTTTTAAAAATGTTTTATTGTATCTACCTGATGTATGTGCACAGATGCTACAGTGTGAGTGTGGAGTCAGTTCTCTCCATCTATTTGTATGTGGATTCTGGGGATCAAACTCAGGTTGCCAGGCTTGCACCTCTACAGTGAGTACATTTACAGGCTGTACCATCTCACCAGTCTTCTACTTTAACAACTCCTATTGAAACTATTGCAGGGAAAAATTAGAATATGGATGAAGATGGCTAGTGTTTTTCACATATTGCATGTTGCTTTAACAAAAGCATTTTTCCAGTACTGGGACAGAACTCAGTTCTTCACTGATGTTAGGAAAGTGCTCTGTCACTGAGTTATATCCCTTTTGGAAAAAAAAATGAGATAGGGTTTTAATTAAATCCCCCAAATTAGCCTCCAGCTTTTGATGTGCTTTCCTCAGCTTCCTAAGTAGTTCTGTTTACAACCACACACCACCACACAAAGTCTAAAACAAGCACTTCTTAATGGAAATATTTACATTCTTTGGGAATGTAATAGTTACTCTTAACTGTTGCTATGAGAGAGCATTCAAAGCAAATTAAGGAAGAAAAGGAGATTTATTCAGCTTAAGGTTCCAGAGGGGAGAAACAGCCTTTCATGGTGGAGGCGACATGGCTGGTGGCTGAAGCTGGAGGCCGGCTAAGTCACTGCAAACATCCCGGAGGCTCAGGGCTGCTCAGTCCAGTAGGCCAGTGGGTGACCACTGAACAGAGTTTTCTAGCATAGCTTCAGAGAGTCTCTCTTCAAAGTCTTCTGTTCTGTGGTTCCTTTTATCTGCTCTGCTACTGGGAGGTTCCAATCAGATCTAAGGCTGGTCTTTGTATTGTAATATATTGATCTGGATAATCTCTTCAGGTAGTCTGCCAGCTGATTTTAGTTAATGCCAGGTGTGGTTGAGAATTAACAATCACAGGGATTTTTTTTTTTTTTCCTCTTTAGGCAGGTCTTGCTATGCTGTGCAGACTCATTATGAAGCTCTGACTGGTTGCATTCCTCCTGCCTCTGCCTCCCAAATGCTGGGATTAACAGTCATGCACCCTCATGACAAAAATCAGGTTGTTTGCTATTGTTTTGAGCAGAGTCTTATGTATTCCTGGCTGGTCAGACCTATGTAAAGCAGATTGGTTTCCAAACTGCTGGCATTACAGGCGTGTGCCACCACATTCATTTCCAAAAATTAGTTTTGAAAAGTTGACAGTTTTTTATCAAGTTGGTCTTAAGAGGTGTTGCTACTTCTGTGTGTTATATTTGCTCTATATTGTTGGAAAGCAAAGCAATGATTCTCTTCCTAAAACCTGAAGAGATAACAGGGCCAAATTTCATTCCATCATCTTCAGTTGTAGCAGGAAGATGACTAGGAAAAATAATCTATTGTTTACTGTCTCCTTTGTGCCAGGTAATTCACTAAAAGACATCATGTCTCCTACTTAATCCTCTCAGTAATGCTGTATATATCATCTTTATTTTACGTGAACTAAGTTCAGAGAAGCAGCTCCTTGAAGGTCACATAACTAATAAGTGGCCAGGAAAAACAAGAGCTGACATTGACCTGTTGCTGGCAACCTGTTAAATAGAATGCTCAGCGTATCCAGAGTTTGGTTCAGCAGTCTGCTTATTAAAGATTTACTATCCCTTTGGCTATTAAATTGTTCAAGTAGCTTCTTTTTTTTTTTCTAAACTTTTTTTTTATTATTATTTATTCAACTGTGTGTATGTGCGCGCGCGTGTGTCTGTGTGTGTGTGTATGTGTGTGTCTGTGTATGTGTAGAACCACGGACGAATTCGCGAACCACCATGGACGCCTCCACCTCCTTCTGCCCCGGGATTCACAGGCTCCGCCCTACCAGGACCAGAAGCGCAGGCCGCCCCCGCTTCCATCTGGCATCTATACGTGGGATCTGGGATCCGAACTCGGGACCTTCCGCCTGCAAGGCGGAGGCTTAACCCCTGAGCCACCTCTCCAGCCCCTCAAGTAGCTTCTTGTATGAAGTATTCCTTAATATATGTAGCCGGGGGTGGTGGTAGAAGTCTGTAAGTCCATCACTCAGAAGGTGGAGGAAAAAGCTTCAGAAGTTCAAGGCCATTCTCAGCTACATAGTGAGCTCCAGAATTGCTTCTAAAAACTGTGTGTGCGTAAGTACATATATATGCCGATGTGATGGCTCTAGTCTGTAATCTCAGCATCGGCGCAGCATAGACAGTACTGCTGCGAGTTTAAGATGAGCCTGATTTGGTAAATTGTACGGCAGCCTGGGTTACAGAATGACGCTATCTCAAGAAGACCAACACATATACACAGCATTTTATGATAAGGTCTCCACATTCAGCCCAAGCTAGCCTGTAATTCACAATCATTCGGGATAGGCACTATCTCGCCCACCTATTGAGGAATCATATTGAGGACCTGTGAACTTGGCAATGACTTATACACCCCTTTTTAATCTTTACAACTTTGCAATATTAGGTTCTCTCATTTCATTTCAAACCATAAATTTGTTTTGGAGAGGTCAAGAAAGTCGCTTAGTGAGTGGCACACTAGAAAGTGCGGCCGTTGGCCCGTGATATTTATCTAGTGCTAATAATGGTATCTGACGCATTTGCCCTTCGCTGCGCAACCTGTTCGCGCTACCAATTTTTTCATCCACGCAAGTGGCGAGGACTGACCGCAAGGTGGCCAGTAGCTACAGAAGTGGCTCGCCCGGAGTTGCAGGGCTCGCCCCACTTTCCAGAGTATCCGGGGAGCGGGATTCCCTGGAGAGCGAAAAGCAATCAGGGTCCTCCAGGGGGCGCCCTCGCGGCAGGCAAGCGTGAACCCCAGAACCCCCAAATCCTGCCCCGCAACGCTATGCAGGGGCCCGGTTCCTCCCCCGGAAGTGACGCGTGTCGGTCACGACGTCTGGGAGGGGCCCCCGCGCAGCCGGGGGGTTCGAGAGTGGCGGCGGCCACGGAGCGACGGGCAGGCCGGGCCACAGGGAGGAACGCCCCGAGCGCGTGCCCGGGGGGTGGCGGCCCGAGGACCCGCACTGCCGCCACGTGCGGGGGCGGAGCAAGAGGCCTTGCCGCGGCCGGACGGCGGCGGGAGATGCGGGCCGCAGCCAACACGCGGCGGCGGGCTCCCGTCCCGCCGCGGAACTGCGCGGCCCTCGAGTTTCCAGCCTGAGGAGCGGCGGGCGGCGGAGTGGAGCCCTGCGTGGGAGGCCGAGGCGGAGACCGATAAGGATCCCCGCGCGCAGCCTGGTGAGCCGCGCCCGGCGCCCTGTCAGGGTCCCGCACCGCGGTCCCGTCAGCACGCTCGGCGCGGGCGGGCGGGCGGGGGCCGCGGGACGCTGCGCGACCGGAAGTGCGTGGGGCGGGGCCTCGGGGGGCGGGGCCGAGCCGCGGCGCGTGCTCCGCTGGACCCCGGACGCCCCGGCGCCTCGCGCCTTCAGCCCGCGTCCGGCCGGGGGGCTGAGCTGGGGTACCGGGCACCGCGCCCTCGGCGTGGCCGGCCTCGGGTGGGGGGTGCGAGCTCTCTAGAGCGGATGAGTGGTGGCGATTGTCGTCTGGGTTGGGGTGACAGCAGGTGTGAGTAGCGGCAGGAAGTTGGAAAATGAAAGTACAGTAGCGGCGCCGGCGAGGCGTGGGGGGCGGAGGCGTGGGGGGCTCTTCCCGCGGACTTTGATCTCCCTGGGGTGCGCGGCCGCTGCTGCTCATCCGGTGTCGTCATGCTTCGTTCTCTGCTTCCCCCCGCAGCCCTTCTCCCCCCTTTATTTTCCACGTACTGTACAGTCGTGGCGGACTGGGGCTGGGAAAAGCAATTGGAAACATCTTTTGAGGGTGGAATATTAGCCAGCAGGAAATAAGGGGAATTGTTGGCTGAAGTCAAAATACGCAATCTGGCTCCCCCACCCCCTTCAGCTTTTGTCGTTTGAAGCCTGGGCTTTTAAGATTCTGGAGTTTTATCCTTCAGTAGAACAGTTGACTATGTGCCCTCCATCAGATCCCCTCTCCCTTGCGGTTGAAGAACACTTGCTGCTTACAGCTGGCAGCGGTGCTTGTTAAAATACACTATGATTCAGGTTTTTCGTCTCAGGAAAACTCTTGTGCTCTTTAATTTCATTTAAATATTAAAACTGCACGAGTAGAGTTTGTTATTTTTGGGGGGAAATATTTTAGGTTTTAGGATAAAATTAAAAATTTGAGGCTGGAATTGCACTGAGTGGTGGTCAGTCACTAGTACAAAAAAGAGAAGACCAGTATATACTCCGTATAGGATCCTTCCCTCCTTTTCTCTTTCCCTCCCTCCTTCCATCCATCTCTTCCTCTTTCCCGTCCTCTCAGGCTAGGTATGAAAACCAGGGTTTGCAGCACGGGCAGGTGTTTACTGACCTCCTTTCCTCAGTTCCATTGGTGGAAAGGGGCAGCAGTTTTTGTTGCCTAGGTCTCATGCTGGATGGCTATCATACCCAGGTTATCATCTAGATCAGCGCTCTTACCACTGAACTTCGCTTTCAGCCCTTCCAGGTCTACCTTTCAGTGTAGCATTCTTTTTTAATATTTTATTTATTTTATATGTGTGTGTGTATATATGAGGGCACTGTGTTCCTGTGGAGGGAGGGCCAAGAGTGACTTCCAGAATCATCCTGGATTGCTTCTACCTCCTTGCTTCTCTCTAGGATTTCCCAGGCTCAGCCCACTAGGCCAGAAAGTACAATCCGCCACCGAGTCCACTGTGGGACCATGGGATCCGAACTCAGGACCTTTTGTTTGTGAGACAGAGTCTTAACCCCTGAGCCAACTCTCCAGCCTGGAAATGGTTTTTCTTGAATTACCAAAGTAGAATAAATGTTTTCAACATTTAATGTGTCCAAAAAAAAAGTTCTGTGAAAGGATGCCCAAGAAATAATGTGGGGAGCATTAGAGGAGGACACACCTGTAGTCTCCACTTGTGCATGCGCATGTGCACACATGTACCTCGAGTGCACGTACATGAGTGATACAATAATATGAGCAGAAAAAAATAAAATTAAGAATTCTCTTTTTTTCTCTGTCAGGAAGGATCTAACTGACATGTAACCTAGGCTGGCCTCAAACTCAAGTTTTCCTCCATCGTTGTGACTGCCAATGTTGTAGATGTGCATACCTCACAGTTTTATTTTTTAATTTATTTTATTTTGCATGTGTGTGTATTAGAGGGTATTGTGTGTCCCTGTGAAGGGACAAGGGTGACTTCAGGAATCATTCTTGATTGCTTCTACCTTCTTTTTGCTTGGCTCTGGGATTTCCCAGGCTCCACCTACTAGGACCAGAAGTGCAGGCTGCTGTTGTTTGTGCCTGGTGGTTTTATGCGGAACCTGGGATCTGATCTCAGGACCTTCTGCTTACAAGACAGTGTCTTAACCCCTGAGCCATCTCTCCAGCCCTCTTTACGGTTTTTAATACCTGTCTTTTGAGTCCCCCTCCCTTTTTTAGTTTTTTTGTTTTTGTTTGAGACAGGAACTCATGTAACCAGCCCATCTTGAAATGGCTATGTAACTAAAGATGACTTTGAATTCCTGATCCACCTGTCTCTACCTCCCAAGGACTGAGGCTACAGGGATCCCCCACTAGGACCAGTTGAATTTTTAAAAATTAATCAAATATTCTTTTAATGTGTCCAGGGAGGATTTCCATCTTATGTCCTTGGTGTGTATTTGGAGGACAGGCTCTTGCTTGTGCAGCCTAGCAGCCCTCAGAGTCTCAGGGCTCCTGCCTCAGCGTCCAGTGTTGAGAGTACACGTGCGTCGTTGTCACTATGCCCAGCCCCCTGCTTCCAGGCGCATTCCTGATGTCATCCTGATTTCTGGAACTGTTTATTAGGGAATAGATTTAGACTAGCAAATAAATGCCTACATGGAAAAACTGTGTAATCAAAGTTAACTAGCCACGAGAATAATCAGAAAAATGGCAGGGATTCCCTGTTCTCTGCCATACTTAGTCACTTAATGGACATAGTGACCTCTCTTTTAGCTCAGTATAAGTAAAGTTTGTTGTATTGTTTGTTTTAAAAATCTTTATTGCGATGTAGCTCTCACATATCAGGAAATTCACCATTCAATGATTTTTAGGATGGGGAACCCATTTTTAGCGGGCTGGTTACTTAGCAAGAAGGAAGCTTTGCAGTGGATTACGGCACTTTGTATCTAGCATGCAGTGCTGGCCAGGTGAACACTTTCGCTGTGTGGGGAAGAGGTTTCCTCATGAGTAGAGCCTCGAGCATCAGGTTTATGGCCTCAGTTTCTCCAGGATCTCTTATCAGGGGGGTATGTATTCTATCTCATCTTTGTCATTTTGCCATTTCTCCTTTCCACAACAGTATTTCTGTACAGATAGCATCAAAATTGATAACCTTGTAAAGATTACTAGAGGATATTTCTCATGCCTTTGAAAAATTAGTGAAACCCAGACATTTTCCTAGTTGGCCCTTATGAATGAATCTCTCACTGAGTTATGTGGTGTTAGACTAATTTTCTTATGTCTCAATTTGGTAATGTTTATCATTTTGGGTTTTAAACCTCTTTATTGAGATGTAACTCACATGCCATGAAAGTCACAAGAGTAGTGCTTTTTAGTTTCTTTAGAGTTGAATCACTACAATTTTAAGTTTAGGCTGTTTTCAGGAGCCCTAAAAGACACTACACTCCTGAACTCTCTTTCTGTCTTTTACCTCCAGCCTATAGCCACACTGACCTTTCTCTATAGAGTGGCTTGGTTTGGACATTTCATATAAATGGAACCATATACCGTGTGATACTCTGTGGCTGGCATTTTCACTGTCTTTTTAGCTGAATACTACATTATATGAATTCACTGCATTTTTTTCTATTCATCAGTTGCATAGATATTTGAATAATTTCTTTGTGTGTGTGTGTTTGGGCGTAGGTATGTGGGTGTGTGTGGAAGCAGGTAATTGAATGTGTATGCCTGGAGAAGTCTAAGGGTGACTTCTGGAATCATCCTAGATTGCTCTACTTCTTTATTGTTTTGTTCTGGGGTTTTCCCAGGCTCTGGGAAAGCTGGAAGTGCAGACTATCACCATTTCTATCCAGTGTTTTTATGTTGAATCTGGGATCTGAACTCAGGTTCTTCTGCTTTTGAGGCAGAAACTTAACCCATGAGCCATCTCTCCATCCCTGATGTTTGAATGATTTCTGTTGTTAGGATTTATTGGTAACTCTTCTGTGAACATTCTTGTATTAAATTCTCACATGGAATTATGTTTTTATTTGTTTTGGGTGTGTTCCTAGGGTCACATGATCAACTTGGTGGTAGTGGCCATGCCATTCAAAATTTCTATCATCAGTATATGAAGGTTTCACTTTCCCCATATCTTTATCAATGCTTATTTATTATAGCCATGCTGTTAAGCATGAGCTAGTTTCTTCTGTGGTTTAGAGTTTTATTCCACAAATTAATGATGATGAGCATATTTCTGTGCTTACTGGCAATTTACACATCTTTGGAGAAATACTTTCTTGTATGCCTTTTTTGAATTTTTTCTTTTGTATGTTGTAAGAGTTGTTCATTTGTTTGGGATACAAGTTCCTTTTATTATACATGATTTTCCCCACATCTTGGAAATTCACTTTTCACTTGATGATATTGTTCACAGCACAATGATTTTGAATTTTGATTTAGTCTAGATTGCCTACTTTTGTAGTGTTTCAATTAAATTGATTTGTTTTCAAATCATATTCTGAACTATGAGATTTCATTCTAAGAGAAAGGAGGTTTTTCTAGTTTTGTTTTTTACATTAGACAGTGTATATGACAGTGTCACAGACTTCTTGTGAAGAATTCCTTTCTAAAACTAATGCATTCTTGACCTTGTTGCTCTGCATTTCTGGTAGGGCGGAGCCTGTGAATCCCGGGGCAGAGTAAACGAGGAGGTGGAAGCGGTCCATGGTGGTTCTACACACACACACACACACACACACACACACACACACACACACACACTCGTGCACACGCACAATTGAATAAATAATAAATAAATAAAATTAAAAAAAAGATAAAAGAAAAAAACTTTAAATCAGTTTAGTCTTCACAAGAATATAGGCTCTGGATCCAGATCACCTTAGCTTAAATTTCTTTTTCTGTGAACAAATTAGTTACCCTTTTAATCCATTGTTTTGTGTGTAAAATGGTGATGCAGTGGAGTCTGTGTGATAGGAGCCGGTGTGGAAGGCGTCAGTTCACCTAGATGCTTAGAACAGTGCCTGAACATTGACTGTTGTCACCTGTCTGCATTCTTCCAGCCTGTTGCTATGGACAGTGCCATCACCCTGTGGCAGTTCCTCCTTCAGCTCCTGCAGGAGCCTCAGAATGAGCACATGATCTGCTGGACATCTAACAATGGGGAATTCAAACTTCTGCAGGCAGAGGAAGTGGCTCGTCTTTGGGGGATACGGAAGAACAAGCCTAACATGAATTACGACAAACTCAGTCGAGCCCTGAGATACTACTATGTAAAGGTAATATGGTCTTGACCTTCATGCTATACACAGAACCACAAAATGAGAATTATTTCTTATTTTCGTTAAGATTGTGGGCATTAGTGTCATTGTTCCTTTTTCTTTTATTTATGAGAGAGAAGGAGGAAGAGAGAAAGGAAATGAGAGAGGGAGAGAGAGAGAGAGAGAGAGGGGGGAGAAGAAGAGCGGGCACACCTGCATGTCATGTGTGAGTGGAGGTCAAACAACTTTCAGATATCGTTTCTCTCTTCCATGCAGGTTTCTGGGGATTGAACTCAGGTTGTTAGGTTTGTAAGCAGGTGCCTCACCTGCTGTCACACCAGCCCATGTCATGGTTTCTTTAGTCTTACTTGTATATTAAATGTTTCTTTTACTTGAAACAGAGGACAGGTAAATACCCCACAATACGATATAAAGGTCAGTGGGCAGCTTTAGATGTCAGTTCTCTTTCCACCATATAGGTTCCAGGGATTGCAAGGTGTCAGATTTGTGTGCAAGTGTCTTTACTGCTGAGCCATCTCGGTAGCTCCTAGTCCAATTTATTTTATAGCTTCAGCATTCACTTAGTAATTTACTGTAATTTTATAGATTTTATACTTGGTGAAGTGAGTTTTAAAAGAAAAAAGATTAGAATACCAAAAAAGAAGTTTGAGATTATTGAGAATAAATATTCCCATGTATATCATAATTTATTTTAAAAATTGTTAGGGGGCTGGAGAGATGGCTCAAGAGTTAAGACTCTGGGGGGGCTAGAGGGGTGGCTCCGGGGTTAAGCCTCTGCCTTGCAGGCGGAAGGTCCTGAGTTCGGATCCTAGACCCCAAGCCGCACAGAAGCGGGGGCAGCCTGCATTTCTGGTCCTGATAGGGCGGAGCCTGTGAATCCCCAGGCAGACTAAACAAGGAGGAGGTGGAGGCAGTCCGTGGTGGTTTCCTGAATTCGCCCATGGTTCTACACACACACGCATACACACACAATTGAATAAATAATAAATAAATTAAAAAAAAAAAAGACTCTGCCTTGCAAGCAGAAGGTCCTGAGTTCGGATCCCAGGTTCCACATAAAAATGCCAGGCGGAAATGGTGGCAGCCTGCACTTCTGCTTCTGGTGGACAGAGCCTGGGAGATCCCAGAGGGAAACAAGTAGGAGGTAGAAGCGATTCAGGATAATTTCTACACACATAATAAATAAAAATTTTAAAAAATTATCGTGTAGAGTAGAGGATGTAGCTCAGTTAACAGACTCTGTCTAGCTTACATAAAGCCCTGGGTTTGATCCCTAGCACTCCGTGCAACTAGATGTGATGGTATATACTTGTTATTCCAGCATTCAGGAGGTAGAGGCAGAAAGATCAGAAGTTCTAGGTCATCCTTAGTTACATGCTGAGTTTGGGGCCAGCCTGAGCTACATGAGACACTGCCTCAAAACAGTAGCAGCAACAACACACATGCTCATATATATGTACGTATGAAAATGACTGGAGAAATAGCCCAGTGGGTGAAGTGCTTCCATGCAAGCCTGAGGATTTGAGTTCAGTCTTAGCAGTCATGTTAAAAAACAAACAAAACAAAAATAAAAACAAGTGGTTCAACAGGTAAAAGAGTTTGATCTGCAGAACCCACATAAAGATGGAAGGAGAGAACCAATTCCACAACCTCTGTGACCTCCATTATGCACCGAGGTACACTTGTATTTACACATAATATGCACATAGATGGTATAAGTTGAAAAAAAATAAAAACAGATACTATATGTGTGTAATCCCAGCACTGGAGAGGCAGAGACAGGAGCTTCCCTAGGATTTGATGGCCAATCAGTTTAATCAAATTAGTGAGCTCAAGGTCCAGTAGGAGACCCTGTCTCAACATACGGTGAAGAGTGATTTAAAAAGACACCTGATAATTACCTCTGCCTTCATGTGCTAAATTTAGTACATAGTGCATATATATCTGCACAAACATGCAAATGTCTCAACACATATGTTCACACACAAGATTGACACATACACTTATTTTTCTTTTTTTTTTAATTTTTATTATTTATTCAATTGCGTGCGCGCGCGCGCGCGCGTGTGTGTGTGTGTGTGTGTGTGTGTGTGTGTGTGTGTGTGTGTGTGTGTAGAACCACGGATGAATTAGGGAACCACCATGAACCGCTTCTACCTCCTTGTTTACTCTGCCCCAGGATTCACAGGCTTCGCCCTACCAGGACCAGAAACACAGGCCGCCCCCTCTTCTGCCCGGCGTCTATATGTGGGATCTGGGATTCGAACTCAGGACCTTCCACCTGCAAGGCAGAGGCGTAACCCCTAAGCCACCTCTCCAGCCCCACATCATACACTTATTTTTGTATCTTTAAGTTTTAGTGTAATCTAAAGGACATAAGTTAATATTGAAGAGCTGTTACACCAAGTGTGATATTTGTAACCCTAGCATTCAAGAGACATGAAGGGGATGGCCACGAGTTCCATGCTAACAAGAATAACTATTAATAGATAGTTGATTTCTTCATTAAATTATACTTTTTTGTATTTAATACCTTATTTCAAATACTTTTTGGACACCGAGGAAAAATAACTATTTCCAAAGAATAGACTTAGAATATAAAGCTGAGCTGCTGCTTCCCTTTCTCCTGTGTTAATCCTACCAGCTTTTCTGTAGAGAAGGAATAGGTCAATCAGCTGGAATGTTGGAAGGAAGTAGGTGTGAGGCTTACTGAATGCTTATGACTCTTTCATAGATATTTGAGATGGCAATTCAATGAGTTCTGACTTCACATACTTGGTGAGAAAGTCAAAGCCCAGAGCCTTAGCTTTTATGTATTAAAAGCTCTTAGATCGGTTGCTAGTAAGGCATTTGAATGAGCCTGTTTTATGTTTCCCTTGATAGCAGGGACTATACTTATTTCGACTAGGTGGACACAGATGATTTTTAAGCTTTCTTTTTCGTAAACTGTACATCTTAAATAGTTTCCCTGGGTCATCTTTTTCATGAACTATGCGATGCAAATTTATAAGGAAGCATAAGAATGCTTCTTTTCTTTACCCCCAGAATATCATTAAAAAGGTGAATGGTCAGAAGTTTGTGTACAAGTTTGTGTCTTACCCTGAGATTTTGAAAATGGATCCGATGACAGTGGGCAGGATTGAGGGAGATTGTGACACTTTTAACTGCAGTGAAGCCAACAGTTTCAAGGATCTGGAAAGTGGAGGAAAAGAGAAACCTGCTCCGCCTGGTGCCAAGACATCCAGTCGCAACGACTACATACACTCTGGTCTGTATTCTTCATTTACTCTCAACTCTTTGAACACCTCCAATAAGAAGCTTTTCAAGTCGATAAAGATAGAGAATCCAGCTGAAAAACTGGCAGAGAAAAAATCTCAGGAGCCCACACCATCTGTCATCAAATTTGTAACAACACCATCCAAAAAGCCACCCAGCGAGCCTGTTGTTATTGCAGTTTCAACCGGCCCAAGTGTTTCTCCATCCTCTGAAGAAACCATCCAAGCATTGGAAACATTGGTTTCCCCCAAACTGCCTTCTGTGGAAACCCGGATCTCTGCATCCACAGTGGCTGTCACCTTTAACTCCTCGCCTCCAGTTCTGTCCACAGTCGTTCCCCTAAATGAGCCAGCCAGGACTCCTTCCCCACACCTGAGCTGCAACCCAGATATTGACACAGACCTTGAGTCAGTCGCTTCTCAACCGATGGAACTTCCAGAAAACTTGTCACTGGAGTCTAAAAATGAGGATTCAGCTTTGCCAGAAAAGGATAAGACAAATAATTCATCAAGATCCAAGAAACCCAAAGGGTTAGAACTGGCGCCTACCCTGGTGGTCACAGGCAGCGACCCAAGCCCCCTGGGGATCTTGAGCCCATCTCTCCCAACAGCTTCTCTTACACCAGCACTTTTCTCACAGGTAACTTGCTCTTTTAAGTGAAATTGTATTTATTCACTTTTGACAATATATGTAGACTTATGCCTGCAAATTTGTTTTCTGCTACTTAGGTTTATTTGAGAAAGATGCATATCTAACTCTGTAAAAGTAACTCAGTTCCTCACCTTAATTAGAATATCAAATTCTAATTAAAAAAAAAAGGTTGGAGTATTGTTTTTAGAAATTCATTGTTTGGGAGCTAGGAATGTGAGTTATTAACGTGTTTGTCTAGCATGTACAAAGCCCTGGGTTTAATCCCCAGCACATCATAAACCAGGAACAGTGGTGCCCACCTGTAATCTCAGCATTCAGGATGTGTAGGCAGGGTGAAGTTCAGGGTCATCCTTGGCTACATAGCCAGATTGGTGCCAGCTGGACTGGATGAGGCCCTGTCTCCACACAAAGCAACCAAGCAACAGCAGTTGTTCTATTTGGGCATGTTGGCACGCTCCTGTTAATGCCAGCACTTGGGTGGCAAAGGCAGGAGGAGCAAGAGTTTGAGGCCAATCTGGGCCACATAGCAAGACCTACTGAAGAAAGCTATTTTCCTTAGCTGTAATAAAATCTTACTAGAAAATAATTATGTTAGAAAATAATAGGTTTTAAGAGAAAGTGTTGGTATTATCTTGAGTGATAAGCCCATTTGGTTACAGTTATAGTATGTGTTAATTTGCTCATCTTGTAGGACATTTTAATAAGATTACTCCAGGTTATCTGATTGTTAAAGAAATGAATATGTTAATGGGTCAGTTACCCGTTATTCCTCTGCACCTGAGTTCAGGTTGGTTTTTCTATTTTGAAAAGACTGAAAGTTGGGTTAAAAAGTGCTTATTTTGATTTTTATCTTTCTTAGGTTATAAAAATGATTCTAGGATTTTCATCATGATGCAATTTCAGGCTTACTGACATTTGAGGTGGAGAATAACACAGTATATGGGCTCTATTTGTTTGTTACTGGAAGGATAAAGCACAATCCTGCAAAAGTCCTTGACTGGATCTTATATATTGCAGACACCCATCTTGCTGACTCCGAGCCCCTTGCTATCCAGCATCCACTTTTGGAGCACTCTCAGCCCGTTTGCCCCCCTGAGCCCAGCCAGACTGCAAGGTGCTAATACACTTTTCCAGGTAATTTCAAAAAGATACCTTCTGTAGTTGGGGGAATATTAAATGAAGAAGCAGGCAAAGATGGTGTCCTGTTGTTGAACTTCTGTTACATACCTGCTGTGCAGTATAATGTTTAGATTTTATTCTTGGATTTCTAGTGTACGCAGGAACAACTTAGGTAAATTCGCCACGAAGCTCTCGTCATTATTTGCTATTACATTTAATTTAGTCAAAAATTGTTCCATAATGACTTAGATTTTGAGCTCACCCAACTTTTTGTTGTTGTTCATTTTACACTCTAGAAGTCCTGTCTCATATGCACAAATCCACCCTGTGATTCCAGGTACTTGGCATACTGAAGCAAGAAAGAATCATACAAGACCAGGAGTTTGAGGCCAGTCTAGATGCTATTTCAAAGCAAAGCTAAACAAACTTAATAGCCTTCATGAACCCATTATAACTTGAAAATATTAAGTGGAGAATAAATTGAATGTTTTTAACCAACTGAACAGCCTTACTTGGCAGCACCACTGTAGAGCAGCAGTTGTTTTCCCCTGTGGTACAGGAGGGGACCCTGGACTGTGGCTCTCTGTTGCCAGCTGGCATAGTAAGAGTCTTTGTCATGCTGCTACTAAAATTCAAGGCATGGTTTCTGTTGAATACATAAGACTTTTTTTTTTTTTTTTGCTATCTTAAGTTGATCCACCCTAAGTCAGGGACAGTCTGAATATTATGTCTATTCCAGTGCCCATTCATCCATCCTGCACCACTTAACGATGGGGATGGAAGAAATCATTAGGTATCACTATGATAGTGTGCTAGCACAAACTAAGTGCTGCACATTTGGGCTGTGTGATGTGTGCACGTCTAGCACAGATGAGAAACATTGCTGAGGATACTGAGAGGTAGGAGGGTTGGCAATGAGTTTGAGGCCTTTCTGGGCTATAGCTCCAGGCCAACCTGAACTATAGTGAAGTCTTGTGTCAAAGTAAGTAAAGAAACACACATGAAATACGTGTATGAGACTGCTACTGGTATAGCATGGATAGTGATTTATGGTCACCTCTAGTGATTAACAGTCTAGCATAGCAAGTGCAGAAAGCAGTGACAGTCACTTAGTTACTGGGTACTATGTATGATTCTATATGTTGTACTTTTGTACAAGTACCACTATAATTATTTCTTAAGCAAATACTTAAGTAATAAATACACTGCACTAAGATGTTAGGAGAGCTCACATGTCACTAGGTGATAAAAATTTTTTTGGCTTCATTGTCTTCTTGGACACTTTATGCATGGTCCCTTGACAGATGTCTTCAGCCAAATTTGCATGTAGGTTTCTTTTTCTTTTAAATCGAATATAGTTAGTTGGTTTTAGGTTTCCTCTTTCAATTACATATTTTTTAAAATGTGGAAAATCTTGAGATTGGGCTGGAGAGATGACTTGGGGGTTAAGACTGTCTCCCAAGCTGAAGGTCCTGAATTGGGATCCCTGGTCCCACATAAAAAACACTAGGTGGAGGGGGCTGGAGAGGTGGCTCAGGGGTTATGCCTCTGCCTTGCAGGCGGAAGGTCCTGAGTTCGGATCCCAGATCCCACATCCCACGTATAAACGCCAGGTGGAAGCGGGGGCGGCCTGCGCTTCTGGTCCTGGTAGGGCGGAGCCTGTGAATCCAGGGGCAGAAGGAGGTGGAGGCGTCCATGGTGGTTCCCGAATTTATCCGTGGTTCTACACACACATACACACACATACACACACATACACACACATACACACACATACACACGCGCACGCACACATGCACAATTGAATAAATACTAATAAAAAAAGTTAAAAAAAAATTAAAAAACACTAGGTGGAAACGGTGGCAGCCTGCACTTCTGGTCGTAGTAGACAAGCCTGGGAAATCCCAGAGCAAAGCAAGCAGGTAGAAGCAATCCAGGATGATTCCTGAAGTCATCCTTGGCCCTCTGCAAGGACATACAGTGCCCTCTGACACACACACACACACACACATATACAAATAAATAAATAATATATTTTTTTAAAGTCTTGAGATTATCAGATAGCTCTCTGAATCATATAAATCAGCATTTTAAGGGGCTGGAGAGGTGGCTCAGAGGTTAAGCCTCTGCCTTGCAGGCGGAAGGTCCTGAGTTCAGATCCTAGACCCCACGTATAGACGCCAGGCGGAAGCGGGGGTGGCCTGCGCTTCTGATCCTGGTAGGGCGGAGCCTGTGAATCCCGGGGCTGAGTAAACAAGGAGGAAGTAGAGGCAGTCCATGGTGGTTCCCGAATTCATCCGTGGTTCTACACACACAGACACACACATACATACATCCACACACATACATACACATGCACACACACTCACAATTGAATAAATAATAAAATAAAAAAATAAATCAGCATTTTAAATATAAAGGATATAAAGTGAATTTTGTGTTACCTCATTCCCCAAGATATTTGGAAAGGTCTTGCCATCCCTAATTTCCTAAATGTTTTTGCCTCAAACATTTAGACTTTATAAGTGGAATACTTTCTTAAAGGTTGGCTCATTTGGTTGTCCTGGGGTGACCATCTTGGGAGATTTTCTTACATTTTATAATTGTTCATTTGTTATCTTTCAAAAATAAAATAAGTTCAGATCTGTAGTCACCAGCCTACAATTGCAACTACTCTGGAGGTGGAGTTCAAGGCCAGGGTGGGCAACTTTGTGAGATCCTGTCTTAATACAGGCTGGGGCTGTAGCTCAGTGGTAGAGCACTTCCCATAGCCCATATGTGGTCCTGTGATCAGCCCCAGTCCTGCAAAAAATAAGGAGCTGGGTATGGTAGCAGAAGCCCAGGTCTCAAGGGGCAGGGGTGCTCAGGCAAGAGGGCTGGGTTCCACCTAGTCAGAGCTACATAAGGATACACTAAGTCAAAAGTCCAAAAAAGGGCCAGCAAGATGGTGCTGCAAGTAAGGCACTATGCTCAAACAGTGATGTGAATTCAGTCTTTTGGAAAGAGAGCGTTGTATTCTGACCTCTGTATGTGCATCATGGCATGTACCTGTCTCCCCTACCACATACACACAGAAAGATAATAAGCATGTTAGGGGCAGGTATAGCTAGTTGTGTGGTAGGCACATGCTCAGCATGCATAGGACCCAGGGTTCACTCCCTGTCCCCTGATCTTTTTGCTACCTTTTGTTTCTGGTGGTGGCAGTAGTAGTAGTGATTGAATTCAGAGCTTTGCACCTGTAAGGAACCTGAAACACCACCCCTGAGCTGGACCTACTTTTCAAAAATTCCTAAATTACTAAACTGAAAAAGGGTTAGAAAGTTTTTTTCTTACTTCGTTTTTTTTTCTCTCCCAGAGGATAATTGAGTGAGAGAGTGATTTGCAGCAACCTTAACCAAAATCAGCTTTCCTATAACTTCAGCATAGATTGCTTTTCCCTATGTAGGAGGTCTCAGAGTAAGTGATGGAGAGCCAGTTTCTAAGACAATATCAGTTTGCACCTTTCTGGACCTCTTTTTAAAGATTTTTATTCATTTATTTACTGGTAATTAAATAGTATCCAAATGTGCGCATTGTTATTTATTGAGCTTTCATTTGAGGTTAAGTGTAAATGTGTATACTATAAGGTATGATGAAAGCAAATGTTTGCTTTTGATCTAGTGAGAAAGATTGGAAAGAGTTAATATGGCAATTGAAAGAACAAACTTTTTTTTTTGTTATAACATATTTTTGTGTAAGGAACAGTTGCTACCTTTGCCCTGTGAGTTGGTGCAGAAGTCTCCTGAGCTCTGTCTTGGGGAAAATGTGACAAAAACAGAAAGTCAGTGTTGGGATTGAGTAATAGGATGCTAATGTGTTTTTATTTTTTTCTCAGTTTCCTTCTGTACTGAATAGTCATGGGCCATTCACTTTATCTGGCCTGGATGGACCATCCACACCTGGCCCATTTTCTCCTGACCTGCAGAAGACATAACTGGTATGGTTGTGACGTGAGACACCCGAGGGATTAAGAAGCAGACACACTCAACTCCGCTTCTTTTGACACGAGGGATAGTTCTGCAATGCTGACTATAGACTCGTGTTACTGTTTACCATTGAGGGCCTTTTTGGATTATCTTTGAGAGGACTCAAAGTTGGACTGTACGTAAAAATGCCTTAATTGGAGTCCAAACTCCACTTTCTTTTCTTTTCTTTTTTTTAGCTTTGTGGTAAAGTAATTTTTTATGGTGTTCAGTAGCTGAGCTTTGTAAAATGTTTAAGAACAAAGTTACTGTTCCTGTCAGTACTCTTTGGCCAGGCAAACATTATGCTTAGATCTGTCATTTAAAAAACAGTTAAATCTGACATTTAAATATTGTTAAGCCAGGTTTGGTGGTTCATGTTTGTAGTTCCCAAGAGTTTAGGCCAGCCTGTGCTACCTTGGAGAAGTGAGATCTTGTTTCAGAAAACCAAAAAGCCATAGTGAAAACTACTAGTTAAATGAGATAGGTGGTATCTTTAGTCTTGAGTGTGCTGTGTTAACTCACACTGAAAGGGAATTGCTTAGCAGCAGCAGCAGAAGAGAATCATTCCTTTCACCCGAGTAAGATTGGCTCATGGTGTAGGTACCTTGTTTACACTTATCCTGGGTGGGACTCTTGGCTGGTTCTATGATCTTGTCTGAACCTGTCTACAGAGCACAGAGCTAGTCTGTTTGAATGTAAGATTTTCGAAGCTAGAATTTAATGTGTCTTTTGAAAAATCCCGAGAGTGTAGAATCCCACATCTAGCACAAATATGTTGTCTGCTGTCTGAGTAGTATGATTATGTACCTGTGTATTACAGCATGATAAATAATGATTTTTAGAGAACCGAGTTCAGGTTTGAAATTGATGTTAGATACCTTGAAGCATCACATGAGACTTTTTCCAGTTGTGAGACACCCAGAGTGGTAGATCCTTCCTCATCCTCTTTATTTTGTTCCATTTCTGCTATATGTTTACCATGTTTTCCTTTAAATCTAGGGTTGTTGGAATTTTCAGCTCTGTTTAAACATAAACCAGGAAGGTGGAATGCAGAGAGAAGCTTTCCCAATCAACAGTGGGATGATGTGTTAAATCTCCCTCTCTCTCTCTCTCTCTCTCTCTCTATATATATATATATATATATATATATAATTAGGGTATTTGCATTTGACAATTCTCATACATAGAAATTTAGTTGTTAGTATTAGTGGTAGAAATATAGACCTTCATTTATATTGTCACATTTTAAAAATATTACCAAATGACAAATGAGCACCAGGTTCATAAACATTCATCTCTCAGACTGAATTAGTGTCAGTAGTACAATAGAGTCTCAAAGTTTTTTTTGACTTTCAATTCTGTGACTGAATTATATGCATACCACTTGCCCATTAAAACCCTAGACATAAACTGAAAGGAATGAAGGCTCAAAATGGCACTGATAAACATCAGTGGCTTTGGGTGCACAATATTCTCTGTCCAGGACGGAGCTCTTGTGTGAGATGTGTGCTGGCTTGTTTGCAGTAGAGGAAGACAGACAGCAAGCTGCCTTAGAGGACCAATTGGAGACCTGTTACCGGTTCGTCTGTGGTCATCGCCTAAAAGTTCTGTTCCTGTGATGTGCAATAGTAGTGTTGAAAAGTAGTGTTTATGATGGGAACAGACATAGTTGACTTTCTTCCCTGGTTGAAATAGTTTTTGCATGCCTATTTGAAAGAGACCCCTCAGCAGCACTTTGCAGTAGCTTTGTTATGTTAATATTTTGTATAGTAAATATTGACGGTTGGCTTAACTACATGTGTTAAAATAGGAAAGCACAAAGTATTTGTGAATTAAAGGAGAAAAGCCATTGGTTTATTTTCACAGGTGGTATATTTGAATAATTTACTGTCTCAGACAGAAGTGCCTTGGCGCCAAGGGCACCATTAAAACTCGGTGGCATGTGCCTGTAATCCCAGGAGAACCAGGAGTCAAGCCTAGCCTCAGCTACATAGTGAACCTGAAGCTAGCATGGGCTACACGAGACTGTCTCACAAAACAAAAGCAAACTTAGAGGATTTCCTAAGAAGCATTATCAATGTGTCCTCTTTCTGTAAGTCTGCCACTGAATCTCGAGGTGTGAGCGCTGAGGAATTAGGCGAATTTCTTTTTGAGATAACTAATTTAGTGTGTGAGGTGTGTGTGTGTTCCTTTTTAACTCAGAGTGTATAACCTCAGCATGTGTATGTGTGAGGCAGACAATTCTATTTACAGACTACCTCCTTCCTGGAAAAGTCTTGGCATTGTATTAATTTGAATATCGAGACAAGATGACTTATGATAAGTATTTCCTGGAGAGCCCACTTCGAGCTGCAGCTGCCATTAGTCAGCAGTCTCTTCTCCAGGCAGATGCTGCTGAGCATCGGTGGCCTGAGGCATGGAGGGTGGGGGGAGAGCAGCAGGACACAGGGGCTTTCAAGACATCCGTGGGACCTTAGCTCTTCTGCTCTGAAGGAGAGGAGATGAGTTGACAGCCAGATTCTCTGAGGTGGGGAAGGAAGTCCTGGGCTCGTAAGATTTGTTGTATATTATTCCCCTGTGATGGGTTTCCAACCACAACCTGGGAGCTGAAACATGTGCTTGGTGACTTGGCCAGTGCCACAGGCCTGCATTTACTCCCTGGAGGAAGGTTTTCACATAAGCTATGGTTTTTTTCTTACTCACACATTAATTACTTAAAAATACAATATTCAAATGTCAAGTCTGACTTCAGTAATCCTTTTGACAATTTGTCATAGTGCTTTTATAGTCTTGTGAATATATAGTCATGTATATTTTGGATGTTTGAATAAAGGTAGAAATTTCCATTGGTTAAAAAAAAATTCTTTAACATAGTTGAAGAATCTAAAAACCCTCAAAAAGTTAATCTTAAGCTTCATAGAGTTAAAATTTAAGTTTATTTCTCCCAATGTTTTGAAAGAATATACATATAACTGTTTTCATTTGTCTTTTTATTTTATTTTTTGAGACAGGGACTTGCTATGTTGTGCAAGCTGGCCTTGCCCTAAATCCCAAGTGCTGGGATTACAGATGTGCACACCACATTTGGCTTTATCTTCAAATACTGGTGGAAAAATTAAAACAATGGGATTGTTTAGAGTACTGGATTTTTTTGAAACTGGAAAATTCCTTGAAGATTTATAAACTATACTAGAGATCAAAAACAAGAGAATTGACTGCAGGTAAGACAGGTTTGCATTGATAGTTGTCAGCCAACTGGCGATGGTGCCCCCTTACCCTGCATAGGATTCTGGCAGCTTTATGTGACTAATGACTTAATTGCCATCTAAGTGTTCTAGAAAAGTAGTATAGCCTTTTGGAGAGCACAGTGTGATTAGAAAAAGGATTTTTCTTTGTAGTTCTTGCATCTTTTACTTCTTGAGCCTCTAGTCCTGAACTCTGTAGTCCTAGCCTGTGTCAAACTCACAAGCACTCCTGCCTCAGCCTCCTTTCAACATAAAAATTTCTCCCTTAAGCATTTATAAATGGGTTATGGAGATGGCTCAGTGGGTAAAACGCTTGCCACACAAGTGTGAGGAGCTAAGTTTGAATCCCCAGAGCCCATGTAAACCCAGGCATGGTGTTGCAAACCTATAAATCTCAGCACTCTGATGGGAAAATGAGAGGCAGACACAGAACAATCCTGGAAGCTCACAGTTCAATTGGTCTAGTATATAACTCAGTGAACATCAAAAAAGAGATACCCTGTCTCAAAGAAGATGGAAGGTGAAGTTGGATACCCGAAGTTGTCCAGTGACTTCCACTTGTACAACATGCTACATATGTGCCCACACTTACAAATGCATGTGCACACTCACGCACACACACACACATATATCCCATTCTACTAAAATACCATGGGTACTGTACTAAAATACCAAAGCAGAGGTGGAAGACAGTGTGTATGAAGGTTGTGGAGCCATTCAGAATCCTTCCTGTGGATTGTCCTAGGCACTTAGAAGCAAACACTCCTCAATCCAAAGAAATAGAAACACCTATTTTTTCTGTGATATGTGGAAAAATTCTAAAGAAAGTGGGAATTTTCCAGGAGCAATCTGTCATCAGCTCTTGAAATTTCACATTAATTCTTATTTTTATAAAGTTGCAAAATGTTTAGAGCTTCACACACACTTTTATAGCCTGTTCTCTTTTTTTGTCTTGATACTGTGTGGGACTCTAACATTTTTATTTTTCTAGTCTTACCAGTTTCTTTTGCTTTAGGTTATATTTTACAAACAAATTTGCAATCATTTTTCAAGTTGCTTTCTACTGTCTGGCTGCATTTGGAAATTTTTGATGTCTTTTTAAAAATTTTTTAATCATTTGATATATTTCTGCATCTCATTTCTCCATGCCGGAAAACAGAAATGATGCCAGGAGACCTTGCTTAGACCTGGCAACAGTATAGGAAGATTGAGGGTTCTGAGCAGAAGCCTAGAACCCTGGTGAATGTCCAAACCAACAGGGAAGTTAGAACTCCATCTGATTGTTGCTTGGGAGTGTTGGGGGTATGTAGGGGTGAGATGGAATTGAGTAGCTAAGTGTTCCCCACACATAGCTAGAAAGGAACTGAAGGGCAGCAGTAATTGCCTCTGGCCATAGTGGATTCTGGGGAAGCATTTTGTTAATTAGCTTCTAGGTTTGGACATTGTTTGTTTCTGTTCTCAGTGCTGGCATTGCCTGAAAGGATGTGCTTGTCAGTCTACTTAGTCATCCCAATGCTTACTGAAAACAAGGCTTTAATCTTAAGAGTCTAGCGTTTTTATGTATGAGCAAGAAGAGGTGTTTGATTTCACTTCTTGAACTTGGTAGAACCCGTTACCACCATAGTCATGTTTTGACATGAAAACAGCAGATCTAAGAGGTAAATCTGGGCAAGTACATGTCAACAACTGTCATCCAACTGGATTTTTCATGCTGCTTCTCTGAAGCAAAGTGTGACACGTGGACAGTTTGTCAGAAGCTGTTGCTGGGGTGCTGTCATTTGTACATTGGGAAAAGCGGGAATCCAGAATGGTTTGTGAGCAGGGAAAGGTTGGCTTTTAACTTTCTGCAGAAACTGGAAAATTCAAGCTGTTGCTGACATGATTTGATTTGAATCAGTGGTATTGGAGGTGGCATCAGAGCCCCACATGTTTGTTGGCAGCTGAATTCCCACAACCCCCCACAGAATGAGAGCTTCCTTCAAGGAGGTTCGTGAGGATTACAAACACAGCAAGTCTTCTGAGTATAAATATTTCTAATATGGTGCACATTGGAAGATTCAGGTTGTAGTCCTTGAAATACTTAAATGAAAAGCTAGTACTCTTTCTTTCTTCCCTCCTTCTCTTCCCTCCCTCCTCCCTTCTTTCCTTCCTCCTTTTCATTTTGACATTTACAAGTCATTCTGGTTTGGGCTCAGTACTTACTGAGTGTGGACACACTGGAGGGCTGACTTTTCAGAGGGAACATATTCATCCCCTGTGATGGTTCCTAGCCTATTTTGTACTAAAACCTCAAAAAACTTGCACTTTGCAGCTGCCACTTTTTAAAGCTTAATGCCTTGCTCTCTTCAGTTTTAAATGCATAGTTGTAGGCCTTATAGATGAACTGTTTGCCGACATAGGAATGTGGCCCTTAGACATACTCTAAACAAAGTCATCAAGCTTCCCTCACCTTCACGCATTATTCAGCAATAAGGACACCTCTTCTCCAGTTTCTACATTTACATTTGCTTTTGTGTGTGATCTCTACTGTTCGGTTATAAGTTTCTCAGGAGGTTATACTAGAAGCAGTATTCTTAACACGTGGAGGTTTGAGTATAGCAGTAGAGAACTTCTGGCCTTCTGGTTTAGCATACCTTTAAGCTGTGTGTAGGTAGCATTAGCAGAAACCTCCAAAGTGGTCGGGCTGAATGGTCTCAGATTTGCTGTGTTCCTGTCTCAAATTCTCATCCCTTCTGGGGATTATGAGCTGGATTTATACAGCTTGGAACCTTCAGGGTGGATGACGGTAGAGGTGCCTTGACAATAAAATCTGACGTCTGCCCAGCGTTCAAGAGTGGAGATGCCATATACTGGTATTAAATCATTTGGCACTTTTTTTGGGGGGGGGCACCATCATTAGCACTGTTTTTGTTTCTAATAACTGGAAGCACTTAATGGTTATTTTAATTTCAGTTTCAGGATATTGAAAGTCAGGGAAGTAAAGTTTTACTTCTCATTTCTGTTTTTGGGAACTTAAGAATGTTACCTAATGAGTCATTCGGGGCTCTGTAAAATGTGCTTTGATTCAGATGTTTTAAAATGTATATAGCCTTTGATAATGTACTTTGTAAAAATTTATGAGTTTAAAAATTGATTTGCTATTGGTAGATTACACTTGAGTTTTGAAAGCATAAATTTAGAGGGGTGTGTGTTTATTTGTCTTTTCTCCTTACTGTTTAATCATCATTGCCTGTTGTCTGTTATGTAGTAGATGAAGTCCCTTCTGAGACAATTCATTGTTTGGGGACAGTATTACCAGTGGCCTCTGTACAGACTTCATGTACTGCTTCCTTACATTCACTGTGTCTGTGATTAGAGCAGCGTGTTTCCCACACTCCCTATTTAGTATTAGTAAAACTAACTAAAATGCACATACACAAAGATTGAAATTAATATGATTAACTTTTGGTTACTAGAGACCTATTTATTCAGTTCGACCCTTACGTTTTCTAATAACAATCATAGATTTCATCCCCTTTGTCTTCTAGTAGTTTGATTTGTTTCTGTGGGTAGGAAATATAAAACCAGCAGTACATGGTAGCTTACTCCTGCAATCCTAGTGATTGTCAGGAAGAAGGATTGGAGTTCAAGGTCATCCTCTGCTACATAGCCAGTTTGAGGCCAGCCTGGGGTACAAGACCTTGTCTCAAAAGAAAAGAAAAAAATCTGAGTGTGATTAATGGAAAATAGCCCCAGGTCATCTAAATTCCCGGACAGAACTTGGTACCATCAGATGAAATATTACCTTATGCACTGTAAGGTGTAAACATCATTCTTGAAGATGTTTAAATGATGTTAAGTAACTATTAATTTTCACTCAGTCTGCAATTGAGAAGAAAGCATGTGTTCTTCCACGGGACACTGCAGTGTTGCAGTGTGTCTGCACTAGGTTAGCACAAGGAGAGGGGCGTTGTCTGTGTTTGAGTTCGGGATGGGTAAGTGAAAGACTTGACATGACAGAGCCACTGCCTTCATTTCTCCCCCACTTAATTTGTTGCCATCTCTGTCTCATTATGCCTAGTTTTTACCATTTTGTGTAAATCAATATTTAGATACAATGCAAGTACAAACCTAACCAAAGGTATAATTGTTAAGGCATTATTAATAAACTCTTAATTAATTTGCTTACTTTACATTAAGGAGATTTGCAAAGTATTAAAGTTACTTTCTTTTTTTCCAAAAAAGCAATTAAAGCAATAGCTGCTAATAGTTACTAAATTTGCATTAATTGTTCACACAGCTGGACAAAAACCAGCTAGTTTTTCATCTAGTCAAGCAGAGGTGCTTAACTGGTATAGGCAAAGATGTTGTTTTAAGGCTGGTTAGGCCAATGTAGAATCTTGAATTCTTTCTCTGGGTAACAAACTTCATGGAGTTTAGGGTGGCGGGGTGAAGGACGTGTGTGAACCGAGAGGGCTTCGTGACATCTGCTTTTCAAAGAAAAGATCTGTGATTATGTCCAGTGCATCTCCAGGTGTCGCAGGAGGCTGCTCTGAACAGCCGGTCAGGTGACAGTTATTTTTGTTGCTTTCTAAGCTTTATGCAAAAACTTTGTTAAATTCTATATTGGTGATATATATTTTAAGAAAAATGATACATTAAAAAACTTTTATGTAAGGACTGACAGAGGAATTCACTTTGTATTAGGGAAGCTGACTTTAAGAAAGCACTATAGCAAATGTACCACAAGTTCAGAACTATTCAGCTCTGTTAATAGATACATGTGCGATTAGACACAGACAACAATTGTATTTTTTTAAATAAACATTTTTAACAATATGACTTGCTGATTATTCATCCATCTTCTCTCGCTTCCTTTAGGTGGAAGATTGATTTTTCTGGACCTCCACAGGCATGCACACTCAAGTGCACTGAAGTACATACACTCGCATGGACACCCACCCATATACAAACATACACATGCATGCTTCCCATACACACATATAAAAAGGAAAAAATTTTACTTAAAAAAAACCCTGGTCTTCAAGTACTCGATGTGCATCTACATGAAAATATGTCAAGTTTAGGTTGGAAAAGGCAATATGGAGAAGGGATGGTAAGATGATCATTGGTATACAAGGAATTAAAAGGCCTGATGGGCTACAAAGCATCATGCGAAATCTCTTTTATTCTACTTTTAATATTAAACATTTTGAAAGTGTCACATAACTTTTAATCAGATGCATTTACTTCCAGCCTGCGGAATGAGCAACTGTTGCTTATGTGCTCTGGGACCTTTTTTGTTTGCTTGTTTTGAAGATACGGTCTCACTATATACTCCTGACAGGCTTGTGGTCCTCCTGCCTCAGCCTGCTGCGTGCTGGAATTACAGATGTGTGCACTATGCCCCAGCTGTCTTGAGTTTATTTAGCAGTGAAATTGGGCCTTTTCAGAACTAGGTTGAAATAGACATTTGGGAAAGTGGTGACAAAATCATACCAGAGAGCTGATTCATGCCTTACATGAAAATAACAAGTGTTTGCCTAGTCATTGTAGGCTGTCCACTGGCCCTGGTGAGATGTTGATTCAGGTCAGGCCCCCACTTAACAGTACCATGGACCTTTGGAAAGTCAAAATGTATTTTAGAGTATCACAGGCTCCAAGTCCATCAGTTACGAGGTTTGTGCAATCTACCATTCATATTTGAACCTTTCTGATTGTGGACACTTCCTTTGAAAAGTATGCTTAGTTTACATTTTATAGGTGCATGTAATAAACATCCTCACACTGGTGCTGTTCAGGGCTGGCATTAGGAAGAAGTTAATGATTGAGGGTTATGAGATTTCACATTGATTATCACTGGTCAGGTAGTACATACACCTTGTAACCCAAGAGGGTTCTTGAAGTGACTTTTGAGTCACTCAAAATTACAGTAGTATGTAATAGGGGAATATTTCAGCAGGAGTGAAGATTTCAAACTATGCTAGTCAATGGCAAGCTTCAGCAAGGAGGGGTTGCTGCACTGAGTGTGTGGATCTCCATGTGTTTTGAATACATTGCCATCATTTGCTGAATGTTGATGTTGAGTCCTGTTGAACCTTTTGCTAGCTTGTTTCCTCGAGATACTCTTCCCATACCTTTTAGAAAACCGTTATTTCCCATTAGCTTCTTGCTACTTCTGGCTTCTCATTTGCTCTGCTGCATACAGTGTTTTTCTAAACCTTTAGGTGTTGAAGAACCCCAAGATTCAGTCTGCCAATCTCTCTAGCCATTCCCAAGGTGATTTCATTCAGTCCTTGGCTTTGAACAAAGTTATATGATCACAAAATTTGTATCTTAGGCTTTAACTTCTCTTAAGCTCTAGCCGCCCATATATAACAGCACAACAATATCTGAGACAGCATCTATCTTAGTTTCACATTCTGTTGTAAATTACACCTGACCCAAATAACTAGGAGAACGAGGGTTTTTTTTTTAGTATTTGTTTACAATTACAGGTCACAGCCGATCACGATGGCAGAAGAGTTACCAGCAGGAGGCTGTGCCATGTCCACAGCAAGAACAGAGGGACAAGGACCAGTGCTGTGGATTTGCTTTCAAACATCCCAGTTTGCCGATTGTTGAGCCAGCTCTTCTCCACCTACCTAATAGATAGTCCCGCCCACCATAAACTGGGTCTTCTCGTATCAATCATGCAATTAAGATAGTCTCCCAAAGGCTCGCCCCTAAGGGAATACTTCTAGGGTGTGCCCAGCTGACTGTGTGCTCAGCGGAAACTAACCAGTACAGCATCACAAACGAATTGTGTACAAAACTTTTGAGCAATCCCAGGCCTTCCAATGCAGAAACTGTTAATTGGTGGTCTCTGGACCAGGTGTTTCTGGGTTCTTGGCTGTCTTGTTTAAAGAATCAGAGAAATGCCCGCAAATAGTAAAGCAGTAAGAGGTTTTATTCAGAAGCAAAGAACTAGTACAGAGTGCATATGCTTTGAGGGAGCAGCGGGGTCAGAGTAAGATTTACTCAAGACCTATGGCTCAAGACTTGCTTTCTGAGTCTAGGAGAGGAAAAAAGTTGGTTGCTACAGATGGGGTGTAGGTAGAATTTTGTTATGATTGACAGGCATGAGTTATGTGAGCTTTGGTTCACTGTTAGTGTCATTGGCCATGATTTGTGAGGTTTTAGTCATTCATGTCCAATTATGCATAAGTATATATTGGCAAATAGTGGTTTTCTTTAAAAGTTCATTTTGTGGATACTCAAAAACCAGTCCAGGCTGGATTGGCCCACTGACCCTAGTTCCTAGATACCTCAAATAGGGAGTTACTTAGGGTTGCCAGAAGCTCTAGGTTAGAGAGATCAGTTACTCTGCCCAGAGAAGGGAGAGGTACATGCAACTTGATACCGGTAGGAGTCCCAATGTGCTCAGTGCTTTGCTGGGAAAAGGGATGTGGCGGGTACAACTCAAGCCACGTGATGCCCAGGTTGTCTATCTGCTCGTGTCAGCTGTCTCAGGCTCAGGCTTAACCGCCACCTTGCTTACAACCTACTCATTTCATCAGCAAGTTCTGAAGTCAGTCTGTCCTTCAGAATTATTACTTTAAATCCATCCTTCCTCACTTCCATTGCTACAAGCATGCTCCAGGCTGTTACCTACTTCAGTCTTGCCATGGTTCCTAAGCCAGGGACAACTCGTTGCCGGCTCTATGTAAACATGCAAATCATGTCATGTGCCAGTTCACAGCTCTCCCTGTGGTCTTGTCCCCTGCGGGAGTCCACACTCCTGGCGTGGGGATCTGATCCCCACCTAGCATACTGACCTATTTCCTGCCACTGTCTACCTTCTTCCCTGCCTTTGGGCTGCAGTGGTCTGCTGGCTCCACCTTAGAGTCTGTGGCACATACTCCACTTCTCCACCTTGCCCTTGCCTTATGCCCTGCCTGGCAGGATTGTTGCTAGTTCCCTGGATGGCTCGCTGCTGTGAACCCTTAACGCCGTCCTCTTGGAAAAATTTCCAGAGCATCTCCACAGTCTCTATTCCACCCTCTTCCCTGCTTATTTTTCTTTATTGCAACATGATAAACTGTTCTGTTTCTATTCAGTCTATCCCCATGAGGCAAGGACTCAGTCACTGCTTGAGATTGCATTTAGACCTGTGCCTTGAGCACAGCAGGTGCCCAATCAGCCTTTTTTTTTTTTTTTTTAACAAGTGTAGTCTCTTAAAAACAAAAAATCAACAACAAACCCATTGAGGATGTAGTTCGGTTGGTAGAGTGTCGGCCTAGCATGCATGAAGCCCTAGATGTAGTGATGCATGCCTGTAATTCCATGGAATTACTTGGAAGAAGGATTCAGAGTTCAAAGTCATCCTCAGGTAAATAACCACCTGGCCTATGCGAGACCCTTTCTCAAAACACCAAGTAGGACAAAAATCCTTCTACATCATTGTGTCTTCCTTAAGATAATGGGGTGTGCAGGATGTGTTCACATGTCCAATGAAGGAATCTGAGAACAGAAAGAACACAGCACTCTGAAATGACAAAATCTTGTGGATTGGGAGTGTGGCTCAGGGTTCCATTCCAGTGTTCCTCCTCCCAAATAAATAATTAAAATACATATATCTACATGCATACCTTTATGCATATATGTTATATAAAATTTAGTTATGTGAAACCATAGTATAGCGAGATCAATTTCTGGGGACCATTAAGTCATTTGTTTCTGACCTTAAATATAAAAGTTCAATTGTAATGTATAACACGGTTACTAAGTGTAAAATACTTTATTTTAGGAAAGGTACTCTTAGATTTATTTTAATCTTGTTTTCTGTGTTTACATTAATCATGAACAACATAGATATAACCATTGATTCTTCTGTCTAAATCTGTATAAAAAGGTTTTCTTGAAAAATCACAAGAAAAATACAGCTGCTTTTCTTTGCCCAGGTCAATCAACACAGTGAGGTTGTACGTTTCATTGGCTAGCATCTGACACTTTAAAAAAATATTTACAAATAGAGCTATCCCCTTAAACCATCAGCTTTCCAAAGTTGATCTGTTCGACATATAAATATGGACCAAATATAAATCATTTCTGAGCTGCTGCTTTGCCTTTAAAAGTAAAATACTAACCTTCATTAGGCAGTTCTGTGTCTGGCGTATGCAGATGCTCCATACAAACTAAATTCTCTTAGAAGTCCTGTGAGGTAGGGGATTTTTAGAAATGTCACTGTACTGGTAAAAGCAAATGAAGTTGGAAGTGCCTGGGATATTTCCGGGACACACAGGCAGAAGGCAAGGTTGGCGCTTAGTCTAGGCCCTTTGCCAGCCAGATTCTAAGACAGGTCCACAAAAAAACTAGTTTCAGGAGTCTGAACTACAGCCCTCTGTATCAGGATTTGCTGAACTTTCACATTTATACATGTACATTTTTATATACATAGGAACATGCCAAATATTATGACACCTGTTTTATTTTCTAGAAGTCACTGTAACAGCCATGTCAGAATTTTTAGAAACCCTGTACTCTTAGCCCTCTTAGGAGCTGGTGAGTATGCAATCTCTGTACTATGAAGTCTTGATGCTGTGTACAGAAGCAGAAATCCCTCACAGACACTATCTTCTGTATACTGCATAGCTTGAATTATTCAGTAGTCTTCAGCTTTTTGTGGGAAAAAAAAAAGTATAAAAATTTTCCTCTATAAAAGATACAAAATTTCAATGAGATATTTTTGGAAATCTTTAGTGCTTTCTCTGTACCTTTTAGATGCCAGTCAATGTCATAAAAAAAAAAATAGGATGTCCATTTTATTCTCCCAGATGGTTTCTGGACCAATTAGCATTATTAGCAGTGGTATGCTGGTAAATGTTTAGCCATCAGCTCCCAGAGGATAGCCATGATGTGTAGCTTTTGCCCAGTTTTGTGGTATGGCTGATCTCTAGCTACCAATAGGCTATCACTGAACCTGGGCACAGATACCCAGCAGCACTCAATCACACAGCGGTGTCTCCATCTGACTGCCGTGAACATTTGACCTCAGGAGCATCAGTTACGGTAAAATCAGAAAGTTGTGGTTTTAGTATTCATTACCTGTGTTTAGTAATAAATTGATGTAATTTTTAATCGTGGCTGCACTCAACGACCAGCTCTCGAAGTAAAAAGTGAACGGTCAGCTTTTTGAAACTGGTCTAAGCTAGCCCAGTGTACCACTGAATTAGTGTCTCAAAACAGCAAGACGCAACATCTCCTTTTGCTGTCTCAATATACAGATGAACTGCTGGTTTCTGCAGCAGGAATTGGGGCGCAGGGGACTTCTAGTAAGTAAAGAACACATAAATCCATTGAACATGCCAGAGAATAACTGGAGAGTTTTGATTGAGATATATCTACGTCTAGCAATAATCAAGCTTTATGATTTTTCAAACTTCAACTAAAAGTATCTCAAACCCAGGGTATGTCCATGCATGAAGTAACAAATGGAGTGATGTGTGTGCTGTCTTTTGCCTTCCCATCTGCTTGTGGAAGGCAAATCTGAACCAAGCAAGAGGAAGGCAACGGAGTGCTGGGTAAGCGCCTAATGATTTGTCCAGGGAGGACCAGGGACCAGGACTCAAGTTCTGCGGTGTAGCAGGACTGGAGAAGAGCCGCAGAGGTGGCTGGAGAGGCCTCCTGTGGCCCTCGGCCTCCTGTGTCAATTGGGTCACCCTGGTGCTGGGGTCCTCACTTTCCTCCAACATTCTGTTTCACCTCTGGTAGCACTCAGCGTTCTCCACGCCAAGTGGTTTGTCTGGAGTCAGAGCTGTGGAAGAAAAGAGAAGTAAACAGCACAGGTAGCGCAAGTGGGCAGCAGCAGCAGCAGCAGCTATTTCTTCTGAGAACTGACCCCCAGAATTCAGTGATAGCCTATTGGTAGCTAGAGATCAGCCATGCCACAAAAATGGGCAAAAGCTACACATCATGGCTATCCTCTGGGAGCTGATGGCTAAACATTTACCAGCATACCACTGCTAATAATGCTAATTGGTCCAGAAACCACCTGGGAGAATAAAATGGACATCCTATTTTGGGTCCATGGGTCGCAGTGGGAAGTCACACCTAGTTCTGGCAAAGTGCTGATGGAGGGGTTGAGACGTTATCTATAGGAGTGGGGAAAAACATGTTCGCCTCTCATGAAAAAGGAAGCCAAGAACTGTTAGTCATTTGATACTGACCAAGTATTGAGTGTGTATCTTAAATGAAACTCTATACAGAGGGCTGGACTATACACTACCTACTCCCTGCCATCTCAGAAGCTATTTGGAGGTGGGCGCGAGTCTCTGTCCTTGCGGGCAGTCATGGCTACTCAGTAAGACAGGGCTGTGAGTGGCTGTTCCTTCCATCTTATGTAACTATTCTTACATTTATTCATGTGCATGCATGCACATGTGTGCTGTGGTACGCATGTAGAGGTCAGAGGACAACTGGAGAGAGTTGGTTCTCTCTTACCATGAGGGCTCCAGGGATTTGGTGACAAGTGATTTTACCCACTGATTTTACCCAGCTTGCCGGTCTGACTATTCTGTTTCTCACAGAGAAGATGCTGGTTCTGCCTAGGCACCTTCTGTCATGAACTGGCTTTGTGTACAGCCACAGTTGCTGGGCACTTTGGAAGCCCCAGGCAGAAGACCAGAGAAATCCTGAGTTACAAAAAGCTTTGGGTCTACACTGGCCTGGAGTATATAGAAGGGAGATTGTTGTTGTGAGGAATCTATCCTGAGGAGCTCTTCCCTGCCATTTTCCTAGAAGGACTTTCTGAAAAAGCAGTTTGGATCAGAGTCAAAGTCTGGAACTGCAAGGACATAGCCAGTCGGGCTGCTGGACAGAAGTCTGGCTGGGAGGCAGACTGTAGCTCCCCCCACCCTCTGTCCTCAGCAGTCTGGAAAGAGACTCCAGGACGTGGGGGGGGGATGCAGGAAGCCAAGTTCATAATCCATGCCCCTCAGGTAATGGAGAAAGCATGAGTCAGCCCCTCCCACTACTGCCTGCCCTAAGGGTCCAGCGTGGGCAGTTGCAGGAAAGCAGGATGGGGGTGGAGAGGGAAGCTGCAGAAAAATAAACATTTCCTTGCATTTTACTTGGAACAGAACAGCACTTCTGGTGTGTTGGGATCATTGCCTTTCCCCTTCCCCACCATGTTCCTCTTGTAGGATTTTCTCCTTACCTGATGAGAGCTCAGGGTGCATCCTGTGGAGAAACAGAAGCAAGATGTAGAAGGTAAAAGCCAGGCAGCCGAAGATCACACCGCAAACCAGAAAGCTGTAGCTGCCCTGGGCCTGAAAGATCTGCCAGAGGGAGACACACCCGTTAAAACCCCACTAGCAGGAATGGAGCTCCTGAGGACCCATCACCAGACACGCCAATTCCATCTGTGACCTTCTACTTTTTCCTGGTATGAGATAGCACCAAAGCAACCCTAGGTGCTGCAACTGATGCGGAGGGTGTCCAAGATGTCTACTAGGCAGGGCACGTAAAGAGAAAAGCAGAGATTTTGGACCCTGTAAGCCCTAGGTTCTATTTTACCACTGACAGTTTCTACAAGTGTTATTGACCTAGGGCGCTTAAGCTTAGCTGAGTTTCAGAATCCTCTCTTGTAAAAGACAGCTAGCATCTATATTATAGTCGCCAAGAACCAACAATGTTGATTTTGGTTTTTGTTTCCTGGGGAAACAAATGGAACACAGGCATGGTAGAAGAGAGCCAGGAGAGTGGTTATGTGGTCAGGCTAGAGGCTAGACAGGAGTTGGGCCCTAGGCTGAGTGGCCACGGCTGGGAGAAATGGACATAGGCAGGACAGGGAGGAAAAAAAAAAATGGGTGGTGGCTTTGCACACTATCCAGGCTCTGAGCGCTGACAGCATTCCCATGGGTCCCCCTGGCCCTGGTCCCAGACAGCTGTGTTTGCTTTGGACTTGTGCACTCGGCCATTAACATCTCTGCATCCCACATTCAGAAGCCTAGCTTTTGAGCCTGGCTTGGAAAGAGAAACTTTCCAAAGGTAGACTCATCCTGCAGGCTGCCTGGGACTCAGGAAGTGACGACTTGGATTTAGAAGGTGACTGGCTGTATCATATGTGCTTGGAGGAGCGCTTCCCAACCAGGAGGGTTTCCCAACCTCTCCCCAGGGGACCCCACACCACCTACCGAACCAACCAGCATCTGCAGGACCATCTCGCCAATTCCTGCCCCGGTCACCAGCACTGTGGTTGCGCAGCCTAACGAAAAGAGAAGGGACGGCTGGGTGAAAGCAAGCTGAAGACACGGATGTGAGCTGATACGATCCAGAGACCTCTGGGAAATCTCTGGAAGGGGCACGACTAAGAGAACCACTCTGGCGCCCTAAGACCCATTGGTTTGACCTGTGTCTGCTTCATCCCCTCCTGGGTGTCAGATTTTCAATTGCTCACAGTTGCTTAGCTTGGCGTTCAAGGATCTTCCCAGGCTGACCATCGCCTGCCTTTCCAGAAAGAGCTTTTGTGACACTCACAGTCATGATACCAACTGGTCATGTGTCCACAAGTTCTATGGCTCCCAGACCTGGTGTCTTTCCCTGTCAAATGCACCCTGTAGCCTTCTTCTCAAGGCTGCTGTGTTGGTAATAGTTGTAAAGCATGCAGAACTCCCACAGAGTGCTGGCCCAGAGCAAGACGCTCTAAGGCAGGCCATTTGGCTAGAGCTAAATGCTTCATGTTTGCAAGGTTGTTGCTGTACTGAAGGTTCCCAAGTTAACTTCCAGTCAGGACAAGCTCAGTACATGACTCAGCAACTGCCTGACTCCACACAGGCCTTCACCGCCTTTGAAAATTCTTCTTCCTCCTCCAGTTCATCTTTTGGGTCTGAGTGTAGACTTCCCATGAGCATCTTCTCAAGGCTCTAAGCCTGGATCAATAACTTCTCTGGTCCCAACTTCTGTGTCATCCTTCTGACCCAGTCAACTGCTGGCCTGCATGTCCTCCCCATCGGCTGTGTGTCGTAAGGGTGACTGCCATTTAGTTCCTTGGCACATACCAGATCTTACCACAGCACTGTGGCCAGTGATTTGCCGAGTACTTTACCACCTTCCAGATCTTCCCGTCTCAATGAAGCGCATCCCTGCCCTCTGCCTGTGCTCAAACACTGTTCTTTGCCATGTCCACCCTCCCGGCTCTTCTCAGGCTCAGTAGCATACGTCCCATCTGCTTTCAACATTGCTCGCTCCCTTCTCTGAATTCTAAGGGCTCCCCACTGTGTGTTCCAATGCATTCTTTCAAAACACCTTGCGGCCCTTCTGCCCATCAGACACAGTGCTAAACATTGAGGCCACGGTGTTAAATAATAAAAGCAGCAGGTGTGAGCCCTCAGCAATGCTGAGTCAAGAGCTTCACATTTTTGCCAGTGCACAAATAATACTCATGATAGGCTTTTTTCTTGTTGTTGCTTGTTTATTTTGGTGGTGCTGGCACACAAACTCAGAGCCTTCTTCATGCCAGTGCTGTACTGCAGAGGCACAACCCTTGTCTAACACAGAGAAGTGACTTTATTTTCATTTTATAGATGAGGAAACTGAGGCTCAAAAGAGGAAAGGAAAGAAGACTAGAGAGTCACGGACCAACAAATCTGGAGAGAGGATTGATAACCTTGAAGCCCACGTTCTTCCTCTCATCCCTTTTGGGAATGTACTAAGTCAGAAGGAAACAGCATAGACACAGACATCCCGAAGTGGGTTTCAAAGCAGGGACAGACCTTGTGTCAGTGGGGCACAAAGGAGGGGATGTCCCTTCTCATGGGTCAAAGATGCTTCCTGGGAGGGTAGGAAGCAGGGTAGGACAGAGGCGTCCTAGGCTAAGTATGGACATGTGCCAAAGCATGGCGGGACAGAGCGGTTTGTATTCCATCAAGAATTCCAAGCAGCGGGTGCCCAAGCCCCTCATGGCCTTAGTGCCATGAGTTCTGTTCTGTGCTTGTTTCTCATGTATTCCATAAGTTCCTTGCTCCTCGTGGACTCCATGCCTAGGCACCGTGAGTTCTCCAGGGTGTCCTAGCCCCTCATGGCCCTCCACATATGGAGTCCATGAGTTCCAGCCTTTCTCTCCTCTAATAAACTCTACCTTAATCTTCAAAAAAAAAAAAAAAAAGAACTCCAAGTAGCTCAGGGTGGCTAAAGAAAGAGCTCACAGGCAGATGCAGAGGCTGCAGCCAGCTGTGCTTCAGAGCATCCCTTTGCTGCAGCTCGCCAGGCCCGGATACCTCCAAACAGTCCAGTCTCTCCACAGTCCAACAGAAGCTGGCTATGTTCCACTGCTTCAGGTGAGCCTACTGCAGAGCCAGCAGGTCAGATGGAGACCAGACTGAACATACGGAGACAAGACAAGACCTATCAAGGCAGGGGGCTAACTGGACGTTGATAAAGGCCAGCACTGTTACATAGCAAGCAAGTAAATGATGAGAAAGGACGAACTTAGGCAAGGACAGTGAGAAACAGCAAGAGGGATGTGTGATCATCCATCCAACAGAACTTATTACTCAATGCTCACATTGTTGATCACTTAAAATTCTGACGTGATGACAGCATTATTTCATCACTTTAACTGCTCCCTTAAGGTTTAGAGCACACTGCCCTGGCCCAGGGGAACTAGCTGGGAGCTGCTGCTCTACAGCTGCCACTCCTGCTGCCAGGATGAGCCACATCCAGGGTACCACATCCTGCCCTGGTCTCACAAAGATGGTGTTGACCCTGACTGATACGTCCTCTTCTGTCAGTTTCATTAAGTCCAGCACCTTTCTTGTCGCTGTTCAGTGGCTTTTTTCCTGATTTGGGGCATGTGTCAGCTGTGCGTAGTACCCTCTCAGAGGAGCCAGAAGCCAAAGAAACTCAAGTACACCTGAGTCTTTGACTCAACTCTATCATATGAATTGAGTTTCTTCTGAGTTACACACTTTAAAAAAAATATATATATATATAGTCTCATTTGGATTACGCATATGTAATTTCTTAGGAGCGAGGAGGGACACTGCTGAGAGGGTTATTTTTAGCTGCTTTCACCTGCTGCACTGAAACATGTTTCTATTGTTTGTGGATTTTGTGGTGAGCATAGACTCTTTCATCATAAATTCCATTTTGAAAATAAAATATGTGCACATATGTCATAGAAAATCTTCTATTCTTAGTTACTAGTGACGACATTATGTGCTCAGATTGTCTGGGTTCTCCTCAGGTTCCTCAGGACTATGAGTAACTCTGATACGCCTTCCATAGCAGCCTCTCCTCCTCTATAGAAATCACCCACTTTAGGGTTCATTACTATGTGTCCCTGTGGAAGACCAAGGGTAACTTTAGAATCATCCTGAATTACCTATACCTTCTTTTTGCTTCACTCTGGGATTTCCTAGATTCCATTCACCAGGGCTGGAAGGGCAAGATGCTACCATTTCTGCCTGGCCCCTCCCCCCCCCCTTTTTTTATGTGGGACCTGGAATCTGAACTCAGGACCTTTTGATTGTGAGGTAGAGTCTTAACCCCTAAGCCATCTTTCCAGCCCTTCAAAATATGATTATTTTTAATTAACTAATTAACATCTACTTGAAGGGCTAGATCAGGGGCAATCAGAAGTTCCTGAGATCAGAGAGGCTGGGTCAACCTAAACCAGGTGTGACCCATCATCCTGTCTTCTGTGCTTCCAGCAACAGGCAAGAAGGCTCTCCCTGTTCTTGCTGAGTTACAAAATACATTCCTATGCTCATTTCCCATGCAATTTTTGTCTTTCTTTGAATTTAGAATTTTTAGCACATCTCTGACCCTTAAAATGTCCACTGCCGGTTCACAGACAGTACCACGCCGTCACACAGAACACAGAAAGGAAAAGGAGTTACGCTGCTTCTCTGACTGCTGAGTTCAATGGATCCAGGCCTGAGGGGTGCCAGACACCCTTCACCAAGCTCCGTTTCTCACCCATGATAGGTGGGGTAGTGATCTTCCTGCAGAAATAAACTAGATACCACACAAAGATTGGGTGCAGGAGAGGAAGTGGCTCCCAGCTGCAGAGAGCACGCCTCTGAGTCTGTCCTCTGCTCTGCCCTCACCTTGGTACTGCAGGATGTCCTCGGTATAGGCCAGCATACTGGGGAAGGTGCTGCTCAGAAACAGGCCCAGGCTTGCGGTCCCCGCGAACAGGAAGACGACATTGTAGGAGAAAATAAGCAGCAACAGGAATGTCACCACCACTCCCACCTGTTGCAGCAGAGGTGGAGGTGGTTAGAGAGAGGGCAAAGCTGGGCATCAGTGGAGAAAGGGAAAACTTAGGAGGGTTTCTCTGGTCCTAGGAGCAATGGTTTATGACCCACAGTGTGCTATACCAGTATAGCTGGTACCTGCAGTGTTCCTGGTCTGTCTGGGATCCAGGGAACCCTGGGAAGGGAGCTCACCTGGACACTTATGTAATGGACCTACCCTATGCATCAAGAAACACTGAGCAATCAGAAATGCTTGTCCCTAGCGTCTGCATGCAGGGAGAATTGGTCCAAGTTCTCGGCACTCCCCCTACTGGTGATGGAAGTGAGCCTTACGTAGAAACCATGAGCCAGAACAGTAGTGGTCACAGGGTCCCCACTCTCTAGGAATCCAAACCAAGCACTTGTGATAGGTCAGTGACTGGTATCCAGCTTGCTGGCACCGCCCAGACCCCATGGAAAGGAAAAGGAGTTACGCTGCTTTGCTCCACTAGAGAGGCAACTGAAGGACTTTTCATGCAGTAAAAACACAAAAGCAGGAGGCATGGGAAGTAAAAATGCAGGGTGGATGTGGCAGCCCACCTGTAACTCTAGCCTTGGAAGGCAGAGCCTGGGAATCCTCAGGACAAGCTGGCTAGACTAGCCCTAAAGGCAAAGTGCTCTGGGTTTTTAATTAGAAACAATAAAGTGGTTCAGTAACAATAAGGTGGAAGAGCAACTAAGAATGATTCCTGCTATCACCCTTGAGCCTCCACAGGCATTCACACCTACACATATGCTCACTCACATGCAAAAACACACACACATACATTATAAAAAAATAGAAAAGCATCTGGGTAGAGTGTTGCACATCTGCCATCCCAGTATTTGGAAGGCTGAGGCAGGATTGTATCAAAGGCAGCCTGAGTCACAAAATGATACCTCCCTATTAAAAAACAAAATACAGTGTCTTACTCTGGCATAGGAAATGTCCCATGTTCAGTCCCTGAATGTTAGAATAGCCCAGGAATCCCTTCTGGCTTCTCTTCTTACAGCCTCTTTAATCTAGCTCAAGGCTTCAAATCTTCAAATGTCTCCTTGCCAGCAAGTCTTACTGCCATCCTTACAGACATGATGCTGGTCCAGAACTCCACAAAAATATGCACACAAAGCCGCCCAGCTGACATAGCCATTCCCTGAACCACCAACGAATCACAAGCTCTGCTCTTTCCCTGCTGCCCACCAGTCGCTCTCAGAGGCTGAGGTGTGGCTATGTTCAGAATTTGGCTGCAGGGGCTGGGACGAAGCTTGGTGGTCAAAGCACATGCTGAGCAGTCATCAAACTAAAACAAAGAAGATTCAGCTTCGTTTGTAACTTGGGACTAAGGAAGGTATTGCTGCTAGAGTGTGCCAGTTATTAATGGTGCTTCATCAGAGGTACCAAAGACCACCTCATCTATGATGATCCGGCACGTGGAATTCCTCAGTCAGTGCAAGCTTCCACTGTAGTGCCAAGCACATGTTTTGTGTGCCTGAGCATTTTGGGTCAACCTGGTGAAAGGCTGATGACTAAGAGAAACTAGGGGACTGTGAGCAAGGAAAACTCCGTAGAGTGGACCATGGCAAAGAATCTCAGGTCAAGGATGTCGCTGAAGAGGATTTCTAGTGTAAGAGATGGACAAATAAGATACTCAGCTCTCAGAAAAGGGAAAAAAGGAAAAATATCCCTGTTCTGTCATTTAGACCTCAAGAGGCCCACAGAATAAAGTATCGGTCTTCCAAGAGCAGTTCGAAGTGGTTGAGCCTGTAGGTGGCAGGACCTTGTGGCAGACCTCTAGGTCCCGAAGGCGTGTGCGTGAAGGGAATCATGGGATTGCTGTGCTTTCCTTTTCCTCTCTACTTCCTGGTTCATAACGGATATGAACAGTTATGAGTGGCCACAACTGTCCAACACCAGCACCAGCATTCAATCAGATTTCCCTGATTACAAACTGGAAGTCCTCAAAGTAAAAGTCAAAATAACTCTTTTGTCTTTATACTGATTTGAGCATTTCACTGTGGTGATGGGAAGACAATATAATTCCTACCCATGATGTCACTGTAGCCTTACCCTTGAACCCTGCTCCCTTTTCTCTCACCCTCCCACAGGCAGGCAAACCCTGTGCACGCCACTCATGAAACTTCAGAGACTCTTTCCTGCCTCCTCCCATGTGTGATAAGGTCAAGGGAACAAGTCCCGTCTCTAAAAAAAGAAAGGAGGCCACTTGGCCACTTACCACATTGATGAACACCATGGTGGCTGGCCTCATTCTCGACGAGACAGGGATAGAGATGAGCCGGCCCAGGGTAATGAAGCCCCAGAAGAGGCTGGGGAGGTAACCAGCCCTCTTGTGCCCAATAGACAGTGGCTTCTCTACAGCATAGCTGTATACGAAAGCAGAATATGCACCCTGTGGAGAGAAGAGGCTTGCTGAGTACCCTGCTGCCCAGGCTGCGCGGCTGAGAAGCTTAGCCCAGGATGGCCTGGGAAGCAAAACCACCACAGCTCCCAAGAGGTATTTTTGGGTCTCCATGGTGTGGAGGTTGGGGGGAGAGAGAATGAATCTCCACAGGCCTGGATAGACAGGCGCTTCTCGGTAGTTAAAAGGAAAAAGGCAATGCACAAGCATCTCATTTACAAAGGAGGGAACAAAGACAGAAGACACATCGAAATTTACCCTGAGGTTAAAACGTTTGCTGTGCAAGCAAAAGGACCAGAGTTTGAATCCCCAGATCCTGCATAAAATCCCGGCTGGCCGAGAAATGTGGAGGCTTGAAATCTTCACAGAAACCAGGCTAACCAGACTAATTCTATCACAGAGTTCTGGGTTTGTTTTAGAGACTGTCTAAAAAGAATAAGGCAGAAGAGTGAGAATGACTGATGATACTGACTTCAGGCCTACATATGTGAACATGCATGCACACACGAACACACCTCACATACACATGAAATGAAAGAAAGAATCATCCTGAATGGTGCATATCAGCCAGGAATTTCAAAAACTTTTCCTTGGGGCATCTAGTTAGGGCTTTGTCTCAGCACCATCCCTCTGACAGTAATTATGCAATCAATTCCATTCAAGTTATCCATTCAAGACTCTCCTAATTTAGTCCTTATAAGAGTTCTGAAATGACCCCTCCCCCACCGCGGTTTCCTATTTTATTCCATCTACCTTTGAATATACTCTTATAACAAAACTCTAATTTAACAGGTTTTTATCTCTGGCCAGGGGGTGATATCCAATACCCATCAGGATGGAGTGAAGGGCATTGCAGGAGCAGCAAAACTGAAAAAAATAAAGAACCATAAAAAAAAAATAAAGAACCATAATCCAGAACATCAGAGACTCTATATCAACCACCTGGAACTAGGCCAGCCTAATCTCTCCCTATCCTGAAGCTCAGGGAAATTTGCGGAAGAGGGGGCAGTAAGATTGTAAGAGCACAAGGATGGGAGGAGCAATGATATGCAAGATACTCCACACAAGTTAGGGCTGAAGCAATCATAATTGGACTTTGCATGCCCTGCGCAACGTTTAGCACACTATTGACCCCACAAGATCTAGCATTTGCTAAAGGCACTAGGATCTTTGGAGGCAAGGGATTGACAACCACAGTAGTGTTCCTACGCTTAAAGGGAACACAGGAAATGGTTCTGGGAAATGCCACTGGGTCCTTGCACCTCATTGGAGAGGAGGACCCAGAGGAGAGTTTGGCATACTCATTAAAGGATGCTCCGGGGATGGGAGGGGGAGACACTGGGGGAGGGGGAGGGAAGAGGGTGGGAGCATAGGGGGATGGGGGTTGGAGAGAGGGGGGGACTGGTATACCTGTTAGGTTTGTATGAGTGGAAATAAAAAAAAAAGAGTTCTGAAAAAGGCACTAAGCATCATAATGGAGGTCATTTGTGGAAGAAGCAGGTGGCCTAAATCCTACAGGAACTAGCATATGACACAGGTTTATGGAGCCAGGTGTAAAACACATGCCAGGAAGCTGAACACCCAGAGTTCATTTATACGGTGAGGCTTCTAATTGGGGAGCAAAGTTCTGCATCTTGCGAAAATGTGGGTCATGGACTGGGACAATGGTTCAATGGTTAAAGTCTTTGCCTCATAACCAAATGATCTGAGTTCAGATCCTTAGATTCCATGTAAAAAAGTGCCATGTGGATATGGGGTAGCCTATAATTCTGACCCTGGAAGGCAGAGCCTGGGAATCCCCAGAGCTTCCACAGGCACATACACTCAAGTGATCTCTAGTAAACATGCCCACACACATGTATACCCACCCACATCAACATGCGCGTGCACACACACACACACACACACACACACACACACACAGAGAAAACCACGTGAAAAGAAAATGTGGTCACAGACTGATATGGTGGAATACAACTATAATCTCAGCACTTGGTGGATAAAGAGGATCAAGAGCTCAAAGCCGGACTAGATTATATTAGATTCTGGTCCAAACCAAATTAAATTTAAAAGAAAAATGTGGGTCACCTATACTCAGAAAACAAAACAAAAAATAAAACAAACAAAACGTAAAGCAAGCCTTCTCTAGAATTAACAAATAGGAAAATCCATCGGCCAAGACAGACCAGAGCCCTGATTCACACTGCAGGAGCCAGGTCACTGCGGCACTCCAGTTCATATTTCTGAGTCACCATACTTCAGGTGAAATCTGGGAATCTCTGTGCTCTCCTCTCTTTTTGCCAGCCCAGCTGTAGGTGTCGGCATGGAGGTCCCCCAGCAGGGTACCCCTCAGAGCAGACTCACCATCATCCCATCTGTCATGAACAGAACCAGAGCCGCTGTGATGTGGATGGCAAAGAAAGAGCAGGGGACCCCCCGGAAGTTCTTTCTCTGGCAGCAGCTGAACAGGTCTTCTTGCCCTGCGGAAAGCACAGAAGGGCAGGGCTGAGTCACCTCTGCTCACCCAGGGGAAATGGCTGGCAGTCAGGAGAGCCTAGTAGGTCAATTGTTCCGGTAGCTTCCAGTCACCTGTGTGGAACATTCTCTGGTTTCTCCCCAGTCCTGGTGAACCTGAGTATCTCCCCCAAGGTAACCCAGGGAGTGGGAGGGAAGGTTGGATCCAGAGTGTTTTCTTCACTCTTGGCCAGGAGGCTTCAATCCTGCCTCGCGATACTGTCAGAACCAGAGAGTTTCTACCCATTATCACTGTGCTCTGAGTGAGGTCGCTGGGGCAGCCAGCACAGGTCAACAGAAGCCCGCACCTGAGTGTGGCTGAAACTTGGGGGCCAGCGAGGAGGTATCTTCCTTCTCAGGAGGCCGGGTCTCCAGTGCGAGCTCATCTGCGGACAGGAGCAGTGGCTTCCTCTGGGGGCAGGTCAGCAGCCGCTCCTTGGAGAGCAGGAACAGCACGGCCAGGGGCACTGGGATCTGGGGGCAGCAGAGAGTCAGGAGCGGCCAGCTGCTGCCTCACCCGGGTTTGCTGTTGGGCCCACACGGGTCCTGGGAGAAGACAGCTCTTTCCAAGGGGCCCGCTTCACTGCCGACGCATACAGCCTGCGAGCCAAGTATGTGGACGTAGACTTGGAGGAAGTGCTGTAAGGCCTAGCTGCACCCATTTCCCACGGGAGGCCCTGAGGCCTTTCAAAGCCGGGACTCACAAAGGGATTTGCTGGCCTAGGGCAGGTGCTACCTAATCAGCTGAAATACGCTTGTGCTGAACACTGCAGCGAGGCACCTCACATTTCAGTTTTGTTTTTGCTTTCGCACCTCTGTAAAACGCGATTAGCTGGCTGGGGGTATGGCTCCGCAGAGAGCACTTGTTTACCACGCACAAGGCCCTGGATTCCATTCTCAGCACTGACAAGGGGGAGAGGAAGAGATTCTGGAAGAATTATCATCCCCATTTCCAGAGGGGCACCTGAAACTCAATAGTATCGTGTAGTCATATGCTCTCAGCATGGGAAGAGCCCTGGCTCTCAACTGGAGCCCCGGAGAGCAGGGCTCCTATCACACCCTGGAACCCAGCATCCTGACTCTGCCCAGCATGTGTCTATCATAGAGTTTCGGGGTGATATTGTGGTTCAGGAGGGTACAGAGCTTTGCCAGAAGCCTGATGGCTAAGGGAAACAGATGCGGGAGGTGGAAGTGCCTGTTTACGAGCACCCCCTTCCCCCGCCATGGTCCAACCATGAATTCTCAGTTCTTCACACGGAGCCACTCAGTCTCCATAGTGCTCCCTAGAGCCACAGGAAACACCTTCTGTTTCTGAGGTTGCCTGGAGAAGCAGCCACTGCCTCCCTTGGGTGCTCCTGACCAAGTCTAACCACCTTCAAAGCCAAGAAGCTCTTTATCCGGTCTAACCACTGTTCTTCCTGCTGCAACTGCAGCTCAGCTCAAGAAAGCGAGGAAGCTCAAGGAGCTACAGAAGTTTCCAGATGTGGTATAGTCAGTTATTGGGCTAGGGAGAGAGGGAAACCAAGAAAAAGCCTGACCTGATAAGGGGCTACTCTGAAGGAGCCTTTTGTACTCTCCCAGGAAGGCTGGCTCATACTAATCTCAAGGCAAAACCATCCCACTAACACCCAAGGTGACCTGTGGTGACTTTCTCACAACTCCCAAGTCACAGGTGGCTGTGATCACACACCTGTAGTTCCAACTGCTTGAAAGACAGGAGGCGCTCTTGAGCCCAGAAGGGCAACATAAATAGAGTAAGACCTCATCTCACAAACAATCGACAGCAACAAAGTCAAGGCCAGACAACTCCAGCAGCATAAGCCACACATGGAGCCTTCTGTGGGACGAGACCTGCGTTTCTGCCCTCAGGGAGTCCTACCCTTCTGGGGGAGACCCATCCCTTCCACCAGTGCCGGAGAAACAGGAAACCCACAGGCAGACCTCATCTTAGGAAGCCCCAGAGGAGGTTAAGGGAAAGCAGCTGGTCTCAAGGCTTGGCACTCAAGTGGCCTTGACTGGAGGTGAGTGAGGGAAAGGCTTGGCAGTGGACTGGCTGGCATGTCGGCAGGGACGCACCCAGTTTTCACAGGAACCCCACCCAGTTTCCACAGGAATCCCATTCAGAGATCCCGGTGATACTTAGAAAGCCAGCTAATGCCAGGTGGTGGGTATGTGTAAGTCAGTGCAGGCACAATTGTGTTTCTTCTGAGGTGCACTGTTCATTTTCAGACACCATTCACTGAGACACCCAGACACCTGGCCTACCCAGGGCTTCCTGGCAACAGAGTTTCAGCCTTGATGTGCACAGCGGTTCAAAGCTACATTGATCCAAAACAGTAATGAGAAAAGGAAAGGAGCAGAGGGAGAGTCACGCATTGCTGGGAAACTCGGTGACATTGCAGCACAAGGTAGGAAGGCCACTAAGGAGCAGGGATATAGGACATCAGGTGAGGAGGGGTCTCTGTGGAGACCGCGCTTCCTTCTTACCCCTTAGTGAGGTCCTGAGCCACCGAAGGTGGCACAACCCTCTGGCTGCCCAGTGCAGTGGGGTCCTTTCTGAAGAACCAGGCTGGCACTGTGCAAAGATGCCAAGTGCACAGGACCTCTGCCCCTTAGTGAACCTGTGGCCCCTTGGAGCACCCCCACTCATGCCCCATGGTGGGCCAGAGCCACAAGCCACCTGCTCTCTGCTCTGCCTGTGTTAACATGGGGACCGTCATGGCTTGCGGAGTACTACAGGTTTCCAAGGGAAGAACAATCACTGATGACTTGGCCTCAGGATCTGAAACAGTTAAAAAAAAAATAGGTGGTTTCTTTGCCCTGTTCCTACCACCCGCTGACAAAGTCCATCTCCCCAGGAGAAATCTCTCTGAACAGATCTACAGCAGTAGACCTCCATCAGTCATGGAGGATCACGGAGAAAAGACCACCATCTGCCATGGCCTCTTCTCTGTGTGGCCATGGAAGAAAAGCTCTGGTTTCTCACAGGACCTTAGAAGACTTGAAAGCAGATCTTGATTTTCACTGTGCTAAACCTGCTCATTGTCTATCTTCCTTGAGAACTGCAAACACAGAGTCACAACGGGGCCACCTTAGAGAAGATCCTTGCTGGTCACCTCTTTCTCCCTCCTGCCTCCTGGCTGAATACCGAATAATTCCCCCCAGCATAATTCTTAGAATCTGACCCGTCTACACTGGGAGATGGCTAGAACTGGGAGCATACGCTGTCTCCAAGTTCCATGCCCAGCTAACATCGGTGAAAAGTGACACTCACATTGATGAAGGCCATGATCCAGAAGGCGTAGGACACATGGTTCTCTGACATGTCCTTGGATGGCTTCGGGACCGTCTGATTCGACCAAGGCCGGGCTGCTGCGTGGTGTTGGCTCAGAAGCCGGGAGGCATGGAACAGGTGACTTCTGGAGGTGGAATTGGCTGTGGTATTGGCAGGAAAGCAGTTGGTCTCTGATAGGAAGGGGTCGGCGATCAGGGGGCTCAGCAGAGCACCAAAGCCCACGAAGAAATGGAGCACCTGCGGTGGATGGTGGGCACAGCTCAGTCTTGCCTCAGAATTTCCCCCCGGAGGGTGCTGTCTTCCCTTGCCTTTACTTGGTGCCCAACTACAGCGTCCCTGCCTGGCCTAAGAATTGAGAATAAGAGTCAGGAGGCAGTATAGGGGGAAAGGGGTGAAGAGAAAAGTCTTCTCACACCTACCTGTGACCTGGGATAACTGAGGGGACCCCATTATCTCTTTTCCCCGATCAACCCCAGATGGGACTGGTACCTAATATGATAGTCAATTTTGACTGTCAGAAACACCTAGAGTACAAATGGAGCACACCTCTATATGCCTGTGAGACATTTGCAGAGATCTCAGAGTTGAGGGGGGAGACCTATTCTCAATGTAGGTGGCATCAGCCCATAACAAAAGGGTCTGGTCTAAATAAAAACAGAAAAGGAGAATGACAGCCGAGCACTGACATCTGCTTTGGGCCTCCTATTTGGTGTCGAGGACTGAGCCACTCCTGATACTTTGTCTTCTCCATGATGATGGACACATGTCTCTGACCTGTGAGCAAAAATAAACTCTGCTCCCCTTAACTGGCTTTTTCTTAGGTAGCAGTGACAGTCACATCGGGTGACTATGGGAAGGAAAAAAGAAAGAAGTTTGAGAAATAAGAGAATAGACAGCAAGTCCCCATCACACTGCAGCTCCGATTTAAAGGACTTTAATTAGCAGAGGATTGCTGGGATATCCCTGTAAGGCTATCTCTTGGAGACAGAAGAAAGCCCAAAATCTAGATATTGTGTTACTATTGGTGTGGTCAGGATCGGCTGAGTCACACTCCGTCCCCGGGGATAGGGATGGGGTCTGGGGAGCAACCCGTACTCTGCCCACCACCCAGTCTCCCCCCGAACCCAGCTCACCTGAAGAAAGAAGGCCGAGTCTTTCTGGTACATCCTCACCAGCTGCATGTTGGCCACAGTGTCAATGCAGCCCATGGCCAGGCCGGCCAGTGCCATGACCAAAGCCAGTACCTTCACATCACGGCAGAAAGGGATGACGGCGAACACCAGGGAGATGGCCAGGGTAGAGGTGAAGAGAGCCCATAATGACTGGGCCAGGCTGAGGCAGGGGAGAGCTGGAGTCAGCGGATGGGCTCCTCTCCCTCACCCTCTGTGGCCAGGCCTTGGTAGCACAGCCATTTTCCCGCTGCCAGAGGGAAGGGAACTGTCCGCCAGCAGGACTTGGGTCCCGACAGCAACTGGTCCTCACAGGCTGCGGAGCGTCAGATGGAATGTGACTCTCACAGAGCTCAACTCCTATTTTATGTTGCTTGGACCTTCAGATTTTCACTTTGAGCGATTCTATGCGACTCGATTCCCGTTCCCCTCAGGGAGAATGCTTTGGACATCTTCGAAGGAACAGTGTCATGTGCTGGCAGCTGGAGGAGGGGACTCAAGATGAACCTGAATCTAAATGTTCCCAGCTCAGTCTCTTCAAAGAGGAGCCCTTTCCTACCTAGGAATGGACCAGGGCACGGGCCTGAGCTGCCATAACCAAAACCACATACCAACATCTGGGTAATTAGTAACCTCTCTTACAAGCCAGAGCTTCTAAGAGCACTAGAAGCTGTGTGCCTGGAAGGGAAGCCCTTGACGCACTGCCTGAGACCGGGCTGAGCAGTTCTGGGTGAGGTGTGGAAAGGGAACCAAAGTGGGGATGCTGAGGACTATCCCCGTGAAAGAACGAGTGAATGAGGCCTAAGATTCTGTCAAAGTCCTCTGGGGACATTCTGCCCGGTAACCAGATACTCAGAGAAAACAAATCAAAGACTTGTGTTTTCTAGAACGGTTCTACAGACTAATGTGCTATATTGGGGGGAAAGAGCTCAGGCAGCAAGAAGCTCATATTGTGGAGAGAGAGGGATGCAAAAAGACTTCCTCGCACACAGAGGAGAAGCGGGCGTCCTAGACAGCTGGCAGCTGTTATTCTGCCAGAGCTGGTCTCTGATCCCCTTGGCACTCAGCCATCTGGGCAGTATCTGATTAGATCCTTTATCAGAAGAGCTCCCCTGACAGCAGCAACTTATTATTTTGTTATTTTCTCATTTCCAGACTGATCTGTTGGGGAGATTAGGGTTCATGACCCCTGTCTGTTCCCACTCTGAACCTGGGCATAGGACCTGCTCCAAGGCTAGCATTAGGAGGATGGAGCAAAGGAAGGCTGGGATGCAGGAGGCCTGTTCACCCCCCTCCCCCTCACCCTTTCAGCGCTCCCTGGAGTCCCCTGCTGTGACAGTCAGCAGCCCTGACACCCCCCTCCCCCCTAAGCTGCCCTGCTGCGTGCCCTGCGGTGCACATCATATCTGTGTGTGCCTCTGCTTCCTGTGCTGTGGCCACCACATCTCATCTGCCTCCTCCGCAGGACCCGGCACGGAGCGGGTGCGGACACACATGAGAGCTGATGAAAACGGGAGACCTCTCTCCCCCCACCCACGGCTTCCTTTCCTTGTGCAAGGTAGACAAGGCGGACTCTGGTGACCTGACCTCAGGTAGAGCAAGGTCTCCTATGCACACCCCAATCCCAAACAGGACATAACATTACCTCTACCTTACCTACCAAGTCAGGCACAAACACACAACTGAGCATTTTTCATTATTGCCTCGAGAGATCTGGGTAGGCTGAGGCAGGAAGATTGAGAGCTCACTCTAGCCTGGGCTACGTAATGCGTTCAACTCCAGCCTGGGATATGGAACAAGACCGTTTTATCTCAAGAAAACAAACAACTGGGTGAGAACCCAGACTGTGACTCAGTGGTAGACTCCATGCCTAGCATGCATCTAGCACGCATTAGGCATTGGGAAGATGGGGATGAAAGTAGTTCAGTACAGTTGGTCAGGCATGTGACAAAATCCTGAGGAGGTGGCATGGGAGATCTGTAAGCTGCCACAGGAAGAAGCCATGGGGAAGTACAGGAAAGGAAAGGATGGGTAATGATTGGGATTTCAGTCTACATGAGAACCACTGTCATTTGTTTACAGTATCACAGATGTTTGTTGCATGTGACAATACTACTAAGGAGATTTTATGTATGTCTCTTTGATCCATGAGTGAACCGGGACTAAGCAGATAGCTGACAGAGGCCATTCTGACTTTATGCTCCTCTTGGTGTTGCTTCTCAACAGAGCACTGTAGAGACCTGTGTGTAAAGAGGCTGTGCCGGCCCACAGACCCAGCCAGGCTGAAAGGGGGAGGTGCCAGGACATGGCAAGAGCGTGACTCTGAAGGTACCTGACTGGCAGGGCTAAGACGCAATGGTCAGCAGCTAAAGTCTCTAGGACACAGACTTGCTGGCATTTCCATGGCTTCAGATGCCTGATCCTGGGACACTGGCTCCATTACAAGCTTCCCAGGCCACCGGTTGCCGCCCGTTCCTTGTGAAACCCAGGCTTGGCACCTTGATGGCTCAATCCAGGCTGAAGACAGTGCCGGCAAACTGGGATCGAGATGATTTAAGAGAAGCTTATTCTGCCATCCCCTCTAGAGGCCTCAGGAAAGAACTGGAGACTGTTAGGTGGCGAATGTCTAGTTTCAATATCTGATAGCCAGAGACTCAGAAGGGAAGGGGTCTTGGAAGGCTGGCAGCTTGCCCACACATGTCCCTCTACCCCATCTATACTCTCTCTTTCTCATTGCTGAGAAAGACAAGAGGTGCCCAGAGGGCCTTTCTGGATTTTGTCTTGGGCCCAGTGACTAGAACCAGACCAGGGAAACCCCCTCTCTATGCTTCCCGCCAGGCCTTGGTCTGTGATTCAGCACAGGTTGCGGCTGGACCCGGAGGGCTGAGCTCATATTTGGTCCCAGTTCTTCAGGGTTAGGGAGGTAGAGACCTATTTTAGCAAATGAAGATACTAATGGGTCGGTTAATCTTGCTTCTGGCCTCTAGGTACCCACTCTTCCAGGTGCTTCAGCACAAACGTATCTTTTAGAATGATGTTTGCAGAGCAGACTGAAGTACATTTATTGCCTGGGTCGATGGTCCCTTTCAGGAACAAGGGTGACTGAAGACTACAGAGTGATAATGCTAAAAGATTTTTGGCACTGAGGATGCAGTGGGATGTGTGATCAGAAGTCTGGGTTCTAGGCCCACCTCTGACACTTCCCTAGCGGTGTGGCCTGGTACAAGCCACTTAAACCTAGCTCCTCTGAGTCTGTTTCTTCCACTCTCAATGGAGAGAGCAAGCTTCTCCCCAAGGCTACAGTCAGCTCTTCCCCCACTGCTCACCCCTGGCTTTACCTCAAGCCTAGGCAGGGCCCAGAGCACGTATCTGAAGAAAGAGAGCAGAGAATACTACCAGTTCTAGGCTTCTTCCCAGCCCCGCCTCTGTTCCTGCAGCCACAGCCTTCGATGTGGTCAGGAAGCACCAGAAACCCACCTCCTGCTCCCAAAGTGTCCCAGCCAGAGTGGTAGTGAGGACTGCGAGTCCTACTCATTTTAAAGATCAGGAAACAGAGGCGCAGCTGGAGAGAGACTGGTGAAGAACTGAGCCAGAGCTCTGAGTCTGAAGCAAAGACCAGCAAAGTGCCACTAACCATCTCTCACCAGCTCTGGACTCAGGGGAATTTTTGGGTCAGTTAGAGCAGTCTCCTCCCTCCAAGGCCTTAGAGGTCTATGTCAGGATCCCTGAGACACAGCCAAGTCATGAATTAATGGCTCCACGTGGAAGGTGCAAATGGGAGCGGGAAAGAAGGAGGGGCCAGGGTCCTCCCACTCTGTCTGTGACTGCGCTGGAGTTGCTTGCTGAACGGTATTGGCTCTGTGACCTTGAGCAAACTGCTGACCTCTTTCAGTCCTGGTTACCAGACACACACGTGACCACCCCACTGTGGCCCTGCCTTGAGCACCTGCTCTCGGTCTCCTGGTGCTGTGAAGAAAAGGAGGAACTGCATGTCTCCAACAGGGCAAGGCCTGTTCCTGTGCTCTCCCGGGGGCAGGTAAGCACGCGGCTGGCCCAGCACCACAGGGTGCTGCCCTTCTAGGGGCTCGCGCTCCGCGGCAGGGATGCTGTCTGGCGTCTCTCAAGCCTCTTTCCCCTTCTCCTGCCCAGGTAGACCATCTTCTTCCACGGAGGACCAGAGGAAAGGGACAGAGAGCAGGAAGGGAGCGGTCACAATGGAGATGGCCTGACCCTACTCACCCCCAAGGGGCAGACAGCCTTCCTTCCAGGGAGGGCCAGTGAGTGAATCTGTGGAGAGAGGAGGCCTCTCCAGCCCAGTCACTCCAGCCTGTTCAACACCCCATGTTGGAAAGGAAAACAGACCTGTCTTTGGGGAGATCCCAATCCATGGCCCTGTCTGATTCAGCACCCTGTGCAGACAGCATCCCCAGGACTCTCTGGATTCTTGGCACATGCGATGTGAACCTCAGACCAAGAGTTGAACCTGTTGCCTGTACCTTTTCCCAACTCCTCACATACCTGTCTCTCTCCTTTTCCTTAATGTCACCTCCCCATAGGGACTGCCATAAGCACTCTCTGTCCCTGACCCATACCATCACACACTGATCTCTAGGGAGAACTCTCTGGAAGTGCAGGGACCTTGTCTGCTGGTAAAATAGGATCTGGCTTAAGAAATGTTTATTGTATTTGTTGAATGAATTAATTAGTACGTGGGACAAGTTCTGAGATGTGTTTAATTTAAGATATACGATTTCTATACTATAAAATTCATCTATTTAAGTGTATAACTCAACATTGTATTTTTTTAGCATATTTTGAGTAGTGAAACCATTAGCACTAAGTTTAGAGTCCTTCCTTCCTTCCTTCCTTCCTTCCTTCCTTCCTTCCTTCCTTCCTTCCTTCCTTCCTTCCTTCCTTCCTTCCTTCCTTCCTTCCTTCCTTCCTTCCTTCCTTCCTTTCTGAGACAAGTTCTCATTTTATAGCCAAGGCTAGCCGAAAAAGTAGAACCTTTCTGGTCAACTTCCTGGGTACTAGGAATATGGGCATGTGTCACATTATCCAGCTTAAATTTAGAGTTTTTCTGTCATCTCAGAAAGAAATCACCCTTATGGCTCTCCACATCCATTTACAGCCTCAGGCAACTAGTGCCAGTTAGGCAATCATTCTCTATCCCTTACTTGGGACTGTTCACGTGAATGGACTCCAACTTTATGTGTGATCTTTCATGATTGGCTTTTTTTTAAAATGACTGTTCTCTTTTTTTATGACAAATACTTTTTTTAATTTATTATTTATTCAATTGTGTGTGTATGCGTGTGTGTATGTGTGTGTATAGCGTCTGTACGTGTGTGTATAGCGTCTGTACGTGGGGTCTAGAATCCGAACTCAGGACCTTCCGCCTGCAAGGCAGAGGCTTAATCCCTGAGCCACCTCTCCAGCCCCTAAATGACTGTTCTTTTAACCTAGCATTTTGGGCACGATGAGATGCCCTTTAAGGTTATACCACAATTTACTTACTTATGGATGGATGGTTTGTTTCTGCATACTTTGTTTTGCTATTATGAGCAATATTGCTATGAGCATTTATGTACAAGTTTTTGTGTGGACAAATACCTTCATTCCTCTTGGGTATATATTTAGGAGGAGAATTGCTGAGTTGCTGGTAGCTCCAAGTTGAGTTTGTTATTGTTGCTATTTGAGGCTGGGTCTCATGTAGTCCAAACTAGATTCAAACTCAATATATGGTGAAAGATAACCTTGAACTCACGATCTCCTGCTTTTACTTTCCAAGTGCTAGGTTAAAGGCATGCACCCTCACTCCTAGTTTTGAGATAAATTTTTAAACAAGAGCCAATCTGGTCCTAAACTCCCAACAGGCCCTGGGCATAGGCTTTTTGGCATGCTAAAGGTCGGTAAGCTGTTGAAAGGTCAGACAGGAGCTTTCTGGAAGTCAGGTCAATCAGAGCACAGCTCAGAGAAGCAAAGAGGCTGTGTTGCGTCCTGGGGACTGCCAGAGGTCAGAGACTTGACACAAGAGTGTCTGGGGAGGGGCTACAAAGAGTATGAAGATATAGTTTGCTGCAAGGTGCAGGAGAGGATCTTAGGTGGTTCTAGATGGTGTAGGACTTGAAGATAAGAAAGAATTAGAGAGAAAAAAAAGGCAGGTGCGGGCAAGTGCCAGTAACTGAGGAAGTCCACAGGGGAAAAGCCACAGAGAGACTAAGAGAAACTCTTACTATTTTCTGATATTCCTGAGATAAGAGGGTCTTCTAACCACTTAGGGTGGTTAGACAAGTCCCAAGAAATCAGGAAAAAAAACCCAAAAAACAGCCCTAGCTTTTTTGACTAAGTACTCCTTCCCTTCCTATCAAAATACATGCCTAATTACCTTACCAAAACTAGGTTCCTTCCTTCCTTCCTTCCTTCCTTCCTTCCTTCCTTCCTTCCTTCCTTCCTTCCTTCCTTTCCTTTCTTTCTCTTTTTTTCTCTCTCTCTCTCTCTTTCTTTCCTTTTCATATGTATGTATGTATACATGCATATATGTATATATGTATGTGCTGTGTGTGTGTACGTGTATGTGTATACATGTTTGTATTGGGGGGTATACATGTGTGAGTACGCATGCAAGTAGAGGCCTGGGAGTGAATAATTTTTTATTGCTCTCCCACCTTATTATTTTGAACCTGGGACTCTAATTAAACCCAGAACTCACATATAGGGATAGGTTTGCTAGCCATCTTGCTCTTGGGATTCCTAGGATGTGCCTTCTGCAGTTAAAATTACAGGTGGGCTATCACATCTGCCCAGCACTTCTTACATGGGATCTGGGGTTCGAAACACCAGACCTTTTCCCTGGATAAGTGTTTTAATTCCTGAGCCATTTCCTCAGTGCCCCAACCCCCATCCCTGGCCCATGTTTTGCTGTGTCTCCTCTCTGGAAGATTTCCTCCAAATCTGAAGACTTTCCAGGGGAATTCTAGCTCAGATTGTTTTGGCTATAGCTATAACTATACCTCGCTGCAGATGGCCTCCTTGGTAGTTTAAGACAATGCCTGCTCTATGGAGATACCTAGAAGCCCCCTTAAGCCTAGAGCATGCACATTGGGCTAAGCAGCAGGCAGACCTAGGGAGAATCCTATAGAAAGAGGAGCTATGGGATCCTTTTCCCTGATGTTTCATTTGTCAGTCTTCCTCACTCTCAACAGCTGGCTCTAGGAGAAGATTCATTGAGGCAATCCCCCATTCCAAGTGCCAGCCTGGCACACTGGCCGGTAATCACTGAAGCTGAAAATCACTTCCTCACAGGGACATTTGCATTTCTACAGACAGACAGAGCTATGTTTAGAGGCCAGAGCTAGGAAGAGGTAGGAGTAAGGGGACTGTGCTGAGTGCTGCCCATAGTCAGATAGGTGGTGAGACTCTCGGGGTCACCCCTGATGTCTCCCCTTTTCCACTGAAGTCTGCTTTGCTCCTTACTGAAGAAAAGGGGTTGGCATTTTACCTCGGTAGTGGAAGGATTCAAGTTCAGAATTTAAACCTGAACCACCAAGAAGCTCTTAGTGCACCCTGAAGGATCCCAGCAGAAAGACTCAAAAATCCACACATTGCTTTCCCAGGCTCAGCCCAGAAAAATCATCTGACCCATAGGCCTCAGATGCAGAGTTGATATAGAACCACTGCTGAGATATCTGGGACTAGAGGCAAGTGCCCAAGTTCGAATCCTAAAACTGTGTGATATGGAGCAAGTTCCCCCTTTTTTCTCTCCCTACTTTTCTTTCTGCCTTTTTGAACAGGTTCTTGTTGTGTAGGCCAGGCTGGCCTCCAACCCAAAATTCTCCTGTTTCAGTCTCTCTAAAAACGGGGATTACCATGTTCACCTAAAATTTCTTAACCCTTTTATGCCTCAACTTCCTTATGTACAAAATGGAAACAACAGCACTACTTGGCAGGGTTGTGGTGAAAATGAAATGGATTGATAAAAGTCAAGTCCTAAAAATAGCCCTGGCAGGGACCAGTTGCACAGTTGTTAGTTATTACTGCCGCCATTGCTTTTGCTGTGGTTTCCTGCTGCAGGACTCTCTCTGCTGCCTGTTCAAGAGCCCTGGTGGATAAGGAAACCCAAGGGAGCTGCAAAGCTTAGCCGGAAGAGATGGCCCAGTGGGGTGTGCATCCCTGCCCACTTCAGAAAAGAAGGCCCACCCACCTGTCAGCTAGAATTAACTTCATTCCCTTTCCTGTTTGTACTACATGTGCTCCTAAAATGTTCCAGGTAAGAGACCTGCTGTGAGTCAAAATTCTGAAGCACACACAAAACATCTGTGAGGGCCGGGAGGCATTTTGAAGTGGCTCAGTAGTAGGGGGCTTGCTTGGCATGCGGAAGGCCCTAAGTGTCATCCCTAGCACCTCAAACAACAACGGTAAAGCCTACCCCAGATGTTCAGAGATTCTCTTCCTACTTAATAAATTTCCAGATCCAATGAATCTTGAGCTTTTTCTTAAGATTTTCTGAGTTCCTGTACATTCAGTCCTATCCCAACCCCCACAAAACATGGTGTGCATAAGGAGATCTGCTTGTGAGAATTCTTCCATTTGCAAGAGGACTTGTGGGAAATGGAATGGTCACTCTAATTGCTGGTGTTTGACAGGCTTTGGGTGGCTCAAACTGGAGTCCACTGTACTACACCTGTACTGCTTCTTCCCATCAGTCACACACTGGAGCAATGGGCCCCGGAGACCTTATGTCTGAACAGCCCTATCCACAGGATTCTCTGGGGGTAGTAGTCCACACAGCTCTGGGTTTGTTCTTAAACCAGTTGCTGCCTTGGGATTAGGGAAGTCACACAGCAACCTCTGCAAGTCACCCATTCTGCAGTTCTTGGTCTCTGTTCCTAGCTATGCTGGAGAGCAAAGCCTGCTGCCTTTCCAAAAGCACGGTGGGTCCTACCCAGTTAGCCAGGAGAATGAGGGTCTCCATGGTAACCACAGGGGCGCCATTCCCCCCACCTCCCACAATTCTGTCCTGGCAGGTGGAGAGGTGCAGGGGCACCACAGAAAGAGGATGCCCTTGTTAAGCTGTGGGTGAAAGGCTCTGTCCGCCCTTTCCTACTTGGTCCTAGGTATGTGCTGCTCAGAGGCCCCGAGGCTGTTTCCATATAACCGACTCTGGATTCACATCCTGGTTCCCTCAGGAGCAGAACCACAAAGACCCCACTAACCTCACCCCTGCCTAGGCAAAGGGACAACATGTGTCGACTGATGTGGGCTGAATGGAGTCACTCTTGGGCACCTGGTCAAACCGCAGGCCAGCCTTGGCGCCCAGCACTGCCCCTGAGCTGGGGCTGCCAAGGTCTTCCCACCTCGCTGCCAATTCCTTCCCTGGCACCTGGGGTTACGACAAACCTCAGAAGAGCCGGCCAAGAGGGGTCCCTAGCCACCTCTGTAAACTCCATCACTCGGTTCCAGGAATGACGGGCTTGTGCAGAAATTAGTTCTAATCGCTCACGGTGGGGGGGGGGGTGAATGAAGACAAATACATAACCCAAAAGTCACCTTCAATCCGGGGAGAGTTGTTCTGGGAAAGCTGGGGTGGGGGAGGGAGGCAGCCACCACAGGGCTAGGACCGGGTTGGCGTGGTTGGGGAGGTGGTCTCAGCGGGCTGCACCGCGGGGGCGGGGATGGGTTAGGGGCGCGGGGCTGCAGATTCGGGAGCAACACTCACGTCCTCTTGAAGACGCCCCCGAGGGCGCTGCCCAGCAGGAGGCAGAGCTGCTGCGAGAAGAAGACCCAGGAGATCTGGGGCAGCGAGCTGTGCGTCTGGCAGCGCAGGTCCAGCAGCGTGGGCCCCAGGAAGGCGATGCACAGGCCGAAGCTGAAGAAGACGCTCCAGTAGGTGAGCGTGGGCTGCAGGTGGCGGCGGAGCAGCCCGGATACGCGGCCGTCGCAGCCCATGGCTTGGCCGGCGGGCTCGCGCGGCTGCTCGGAGAGAACCGGGTGCCCGAGTGCCGCGCCGCCCGCAGGAGGGCCGGCAGAGCCCGGAGGCCGGCAGCCGGGAGGAGGGAGGGATGAGGGAGGGGAGGAAGGGGAGGAGGAGGGTGGCACGGCCCCGCCTTCGGTCGCCCAGCCGTGGGGTGCCGGGGCGATCCGGGGCGCCGCGTCCGCTGCGCGCCTACCTCGCGCGCTGCCGGGCGCTGGCGCATTGCACTTGCTGGTCCTCCGGGGACGTCTCTGCTTGGAGACGCAGCTCCCCGGGGGCTCGGCCTGGGTGCCCGCGGTAGGGCGAGTGTGCCGAGCGTTGAGCGTTCCAAGGGTGAGGCTGGAAGAGAACCCACCTGCCGGGCCAGGGAAGGAGAACTCCCTGTGTCCCCACACTGCAGCCCTCACCTTTCAAGCCTGGGGGTACCACAGGTAGACTTCAAGGGTGTACCAGCACCCCTTTTAGCCGTCGACAGAGGGACATGTCACATACGCTCTTTTTCCCTCCTGGGAGAGTGAGGATTCGTGGCTCTCATTTGGAGCTCAAGGTTTTCAGCACATCGTCCTTTGCAAGCAAACACACAGAAACTCGGGACCTCTGTTTTGTATTGGGGATTGACCCCAAGGTTAGAAGTATGTTAGGCCAGTATTCCCAATTTCCTTTTCTCCATTCTAAACTTGGGAGAAGGAACTCAGCACCGCCCTTCCTTTCCTTATCACAGGTGCGGGATGAGAAGACACTCCACTTCTGATTTCCCAGTTCCGGGAGGGAAGGAGCAGGGACGGTAGCAGTAACTCGTGGAATCTCAGAGAAATTCTGAAATAATCTAGGGAGATTTATCTTTCCCCTAGAGAGGGCCTGGGCAGGGTGTAGGACTCTCTGGCCCAGGCTAGGCATAGACCTGGGTTGCTACCAATGGTTCTGTGTGAAGCTGGGATGTGGCACCTGCCCCAAGGGTGCTTTTCAATGTCACCTCTGCTCAGGTGTTTGGATGGTGAGAGTTATGATATCATGTCCACTTGCAGCCAACACTGAAAGTTCTTAGGAAGCGTTTAGGTGGGTGTCCTCAGGCCAACTTGGCATGAGTAGGGTCTGCCAGCTTCTCTTGTAGGTACTACCCCTTACTGGACACTCCAGTACTTGCTCCACCTTTCCCTGGATTGTGTGCATAGAAAGGAGCTCCCGGGTTCCTCTGGCTAGGCACTCTGTGGGTGATGACAGCTACTTAGTGGTGATAAGAGTGGAACAGGGACCTGCGTACACATGCGGTGGGCGTCCCCAGGGCACACACAGTCACACACATACATAAAGAAAAAGAAAGAAAAAAAGAATTTGTAAAAGCAGAGAACTTTATCTGGAGTCTGAGAATTGCTGAGAAGAAAAGATGATCATATATATCTCTGAATGAGTGTCTCAGAGGGATTTATTATGCAGGACTGAAATGGAAGGAGAAACCAAAGCCAAAGGAAGCCCCACAAGATGTAAAGGAAGGGAGACTGGCACAGATACACTGTCTTCATGGTAGGCTTCACACCTCTGTGCCCTGTGTGAGTAATTGCTGGGCGGTCTCCAAGTGTAAAGTTCGTTTGTCATTTGTGAGACTGTTATAGCGGCAACCTCCCAATAAAAGACACTAATAGCTTCTCAGGCCTTGGCCAGCTCAAAGGTTCTCATTTCCTGCATTTCATGCCCAGTTTAAGAATTTCCTTTTCCTAGTCTGACCTGGTGGTGCATGCCTGTAATCCCAGCAGCTGGGAGAAGAGGTCATTCTCAACTACTAACAAGCTTGAGGTCAGCTCGAACTATGTGAAACCCCGGTTCAAACAAACAAATAAATAAATAAACAAATAGATAAATACCCCCTTTCTCAGTAGCCACCTAATATATGTATAAACACTGATTTCCTAAAGTACTTCAGCTCCACTTTGAAATATTCCTTAAAAGTTAGTTTTTCAGGACCAGGTGACATGGCTTAGCTGGAAAAGACACCTGCAAACTAATCTGAGTTTGATCCCTGGAAGTCCACACGGTAGAAGGAGAGAACTGACTTTCAAAAGTTACTATGTGTGTACCTCTCTCTTGCTAAAGAAAGAAAAAGGTAAAAGAAGAAAGAAGGAAAGAAGGGGGGGTGGGATGGGGGAGAGACAATGAAATGACTCAGCAGGTAAAGGTATTTGTTACCAAACCTGACCTCAGCCTGATCCCTGGTGCCCACAAGATGGAAGAAAAGAACTCACTTCTGGAGCCGTCATCTGACCTCAGCCTCCACACAACGGCAGGAGTGCTGCGTGCTCTTGTGCACACACACATGCATGCACACACACACAAAATAAAAATAGACATTTTTAAAAAATTAGTTTTGAGCAGTGGAAGGGGCTCACAAGACCTCATCTTTTCCAGAGGATCTTAGGCTATTAAAGGTTACTGGAAGAGGGAGAAACATTTTCTTTATTTTTTAAATTGTATTTATTCTTTCACAATTTCGTACACATACAAAGTGTTCTGTAAGCACCTCCATTATTCTTTCTTTTGCCTTCCCCCAGAGGAGAGGCATATTCTTTCCTTTCTTTCTCTCTCTCTCTCTTTCTTTCTCTCTCTTTTCTTTATCCTCTCTTACTTCTCCTCTCAGAGTAGAAACATTTTCTTTCCTTTAAATTTTTTTACTTTTTTTATAATTTACATTTTTTATTATAAATTTTTTTACTTTTATTTATTTTACGCGCACACATGTATGCATATGCAATGGCACACTGTAGAGATCAAAGGACAATTTGTGAGAGTTGATTCTCTTCTTACACCAAACACCTTTACCCATTTAGCTAGCCCAGGGAACAGACATTTTCTTTAGGTATATAGCCACTGGCAATGCTTCTGTAAGTAGCCGCTCACCCGTGTTCTAGTAAGAAACCCTAATTAAACACATTTAGACAGACAGACAGATAAAACAGACAGCCGCACACATACGGCATAAAATAGCAAGAAGACTAGACGGACTTCATATGCCTTTGAAATTTTCCCAAGGAAAATTTTGTTCACCTATTCAATTCCTTCAGAACCAGCTGTATGCCAGGGCTGTTTCCGGTGTTGCTCACCTCAACACCATTCCAGCAGTTTCTTCAGAATGTCCCCTTGAGTTCCTGAAGCCCAGAAGGCTCTAAACTTCAACTTCCACCTCCTACCACCATCTTCAAGTTGCAGGATGCTTGGCCTGTCAGGAAGCCTTGCTTCCAGCAGGACAACCAGACCCAAGTAATGGCTGGGATACAGCTGTTGCCAAAGTTCTTTTACATTTGCTTTTGGCTTTATGTTTTTGTATCTTATCGACCAATGACAACAAGTTTGCCAAGGACAAAGGCCAGCTTATTTGTCCCTTTTATTCTGTTTTGTCTTGCTTACTTTTGAGACAGTATCTGACTAACCTAACACTCACCGTGTAGTCCAGATTGGCCTTGAATTCAAAACTATTCTCCTGTCTCAGCTTTCTGAGTACCAGTATTGCAGGTGTGTTCTACTATACCTGGTTCTAATTTTCTTTCTTGTTTTATTTTGGTGTGTGTGTGCGTGTGTGTGTGTGTGTGTGTGTGTGTGTTTAAATGCCTGTTTTTAAGGTTGGGATATAGCTTAGTGATACAGCACTTTGTGTGTGTGTGTGTGTGTGTGTGTGTGTGTGTACAAGAGGCACTTGACCGTGTGTGCCTGTGAAGGTCCAAGAGTGGCATGGGAATCATCCTGGATTATTCTACCTCCTTATTGCTTTCCTTTTGGTTTCCCACGTTCTGAATTTCAGGTTGTTGCCATTTCCACATGACTCTTCCACATGAGACTTGCAAAGCAAAGGCTTTAACCTTAAGCTATCTCCTCAGGAGACCAAGGGAGGCACACATGATACGGCAGAGTGAAGCAAGACCCATGCTCTTGCTGCGTTCCTTCATGTGCATCACAGCTATTAAAACCCTTAATGTCTAAATCCATGTTATCTATCTTGCTTTTATAATTGTTTTTGATCCAGTTGAAAGCCTTTAAAGTAAAAATTATGCAGAAGAAAGGGTCTGATGACTTCCAGCTTAAAGGGTATCACTGGGCTTGGACCCATTACCATACTGGACAGACTCTTCTAATTGGATCTGAGGCCAGCATCATGAAGTCAGCAGTCCAAGGCCAGTAAGCATACCCGTCATTCTCCGGCCATCCTGGGGCATGAGGCCACTCCTTCCATAACTTCCAATTTTTCCATCTCTACCTCCACGTCACTATCTTGAGGGCTGGAGTCTACAGCACACTTTGGCAGGCAGCGTGTGGAGCTGGCATGTGATGAGTGATGGGTTAGCTTGGTGCCAAGAACTGCACCTGGACAGCTCAGCCCACTTCCCATGCATGAATACAAACAGCAGAGATGTGTGTGTGCAGAGAGAGCCTCCTTGGCCAAATATCCGGATGAACTCTGAGGGCCCAGCCTCCCTGGAAAGGAAAGAGCGTGATCACTGCAGGAGATAGGCGGGGTCACCCAAAGGGACTGTACAGTTGTTCCCCCCCATCCCCCGCCCCTGCCACAAACACCCTGGAGAGATGGTGTTCTGGCGCTTACGAAGGGTTGGTGCTCAACCCGTGCTGGTAACTTGAGTGCTGGTTGAAGCTGCTTACCTTTGAGAGTCAGAAGGACTCTAAAACTGTCTAGTGCAGCGTCCACTCACAAGCAAAATTCCTGAGGCAGTCTCTAAGGCAGCCACTCTGTCTTAGGCCGAGGGTGGAGCCAGAAGATCTCATTTGTGGAGACCGAGACTCTCAAAAATAGAGAGAATCTCCAAAAAAATAAAATACAATAAAAGGGAAATGTATGCAACTTAGGAGTGGTCCCCCATAAATTCTTATTGTTAACAACAACAAATAGCTCTCCCAGTTTGCGACTCTAGGATAAAGGCTAGCAAAGTGTATACTCTTGCCTAGTAGCAAAAGTCCGTACCAAGAACTTGCTTGAAATGTAAATTCTAGGTCTGCCCCAAACCTGCTGAATCAGAAATGGAATGAAGCTGGGCAGCATGTTTAAACAGCCTTTCCGGGAGTTCACTGCTTTAAAGCTACAGAAGTCTACTTCCCATTCTACCTATCACCAGTCACTATTTGTTTTTTAAATACTTTGTGTGTGTGTGTGTGTGTGTGTGTGTGTGTGTGTGTGTGTGTGTGTGTCAGAGGGCACTGTGTGTCCCTGTGGAGGACCAAGGGTAACTTCAGGAACCATCCTGGATTGCTTCTACCACCTTGCTTTGCTCTGGGATTTCCCAGGATCCATCTACCAGGGCCAGAAATGCAGGTTGTTTCTGTCCGGCGTTTTTACATGGGACCTGGGATCTGAACTCAGGACCTTCTGCTTGTGAAACAGAGTGTTAACCCCTGAGCCATCTCTCCAGCCTACCAGTTACTATTTGAAGACACTGGATACCTTGGCCCAATATCATCCTCTCTACTTCCGTCAACCACTCCGTATTTACTATGTAATTTCCTTGTCCTTCTCATCTTACCCCCGTGACTTGCTCTGATGCCAGTGATTCCCAGGCTCCCAAGCTGGCCTCAAACTTGCTATATAGCCAAGTGTGGGAATTAGTTATATATGTGTCTACTTGACAATTGCACATTTGGGTACATCTGTGAAGAACTGATGGCTAAGACAAGCCCTAGGCAAACTTGAGGGAGATTGTCTGACTGATAAGGACAGACCTAGCCTGTGGTGGGTAGGACCATTCCTTGGACAGGTGGATAAAATGGAGGAGCTGGTTCAGTGGGTGGCATAGTCAGCATATTTGAATAGACAAGCTGTCTGCACGTGAGGTTTGCTCCTCTCTCCACAGTCCTGTGGCTAAGATGTGGCCAGTTCTCTCAACTCCTGGTGTTAGTATGAAACCTCCTCCATACTGGATTAAGAAGTGGATACAGTGCCCTCATCCACACATACCCTTGCTCGCTTTCACACACACGCACACAATTTAACTGGACAGTCCTGAGGTAAAATAAAGCCCCATTGTTCTTATAATCTCTTTGGTGGTGAATTTATCAGCAACACCAAGGATAACCCTGAACGTCTGACCCTCCCGACTACCTCCCTAATGCTGGCAGATGTGCATAGAGGAAAGGGAATGCAGTGCTGGGGATGGGATCCGGGCCTGCGTGTACTAGGCAAGCATTCTTATCCACTGAACTACATCTCTAGCCCCAGTGGGTTGTTACTTTGAGATAGGGTATTGCTGTGTGGTTCAGGTGAACTTTGAACTTCTTACCTTTTCCTCTTGGCTGCTGGGATTATAGGTGTGAACTCTTATTTCTTACTTGATTCTGAAAATTCGGACAGATATTTATCTCACGCCCACTTGTAAACACATGCCATTTAGTAATTTTCTTTGTGTATGTGACGTGCGTGTGTGCGTGTGAGAGCGTGTGTGTGTGTGTGTGTGTGAGTGTGTGTGTGATTTTCTCTGAGTGCTGGAACTTGAATCCAACATCATAGACAAACACTCCATCAATGAGATATACTCTCAAGTTTGTTTGCTTTCTTTTCTCTTGTGCATGTGTGCAATATACACTTACATGTGTGTGCTTGTGTGAGTGTGTGAGTGTATAGGTGTACCAGAGGGCATCTGTGTGTGCCTGTGGAGGCCTAAGGAGGACATGGGGAATCATCCTGGATTGTTCTACCTTCTTATTGCTTTGCTCTAGAGTTGCCAAGGCTCCGTCTTCTACGGCTGGAATGCAGAGCACCGTTTCCTCCAGGCATTTTTATATGGGATCTGGAAAACCAAACTCAGATTCTTTTGCTTGGGAGACAAAGGCTTTGACCACTGAGCCAACTTATTTATTTAATGTGTATGTGTGAGAGAGAGAGAGAGAGAGACAGAGAGGGCACTGTGTGTCCCTGTGGAGGACCAAGGATGACTTTGGGAATTATCCTGGATTGCTTTTGCCTTCTTTTTGCTTCACTCTGGAATTTCCCAGGCTCTGCTTACCAGGACCAGAAGTGTGGGTAGCCAGCTGTTTCTGCCTGGCATTTTTAGGTAGGATCTGGATCCAAACTCAGGACCTTCTGCTTGCAAGACAGCATTCTAACCCTGAGCATCTCTTCAGCTTTTTTTTTTTTTAAATGAGGTTAAACTTATATGCATTAAAGTGTGCAAGTCCTAAATAATTAGCTTGGTGAATTTTGACATGTGTACTTATCCATGTGACATAGGCATTGCTCAGATCAAGATCCAGGACATTTCTAGCACTCTACCCATACTTGTTCAACATTATGCCTCTGAGAGCAGGATGTCATTCTTTTTCATTGCTCAATAGAAGCTTCTTGTAGGGATCCTTCCAGTTTACTCTTCCCCTGTACTTTCGATGGACATTCAGGTTGTTTTCAGTCAGAAGCTACAATAAGTAAAGCTTGTCCTTTGGTGGACAGAACTCTTTGTTCTGTCAAATCTAAGCCTAGAAATAAAATGGCTAGTTCAGGATTGTAGACCTTAGCAGATGCTACTAAGTGTACCAGTTTATGAGAAAAGATTTTTCTGGTTTACTAAAATTCCAATTGCTCCACATTCTTCTCAACATTTGTCATTGTTGGTCATATTAGTATTAAACATCCTGTTGGGGCATGCTAACTTTAGTGACTTAAATTCACATTTTCTTTTGATAAACTAGGTTCAATATCTTATATGCTTGTAATTCATTTGCATATCCATATGAAATGCTTCTTAAAGACTTCTGCCTATTTTTTGCATGTGAAAAATTTTAATTTATTCAGAATGGTCATGTTTTGGGGTATTATATGTTATTTCAGAATATGTATAATAATAATAACCAGGTGAGGGGTTTTTGTATACCTGTAATGTCAACTATTAATCACTTCTTTATGCTTGGAACGTTTAGAATCCTCCCTATTTTTCTGTCTTTTTTTTCACTCTTTCTTTATTATATGTGTGTGCATGCATGGAATGGAGTGCACTGGTATGGATGGCCTGACCATAAAGTAGTTCTATCTATAGTTTCTTTGATGATGCTACATACTGTTTTTTTATTGTAGCTGTGCTAATTTATGTTCCTACCAACAAAGAATAAGAGTTTTCTTTTCCACATCTTTGCCAATATTGTTTCTTGTCTTTTTAATACTAGTCCTTTGTCTTAGTTTCATATTCTGTTTACTACAATAAATACATGACTCAAATAATTAAGAGGAACAAGGGCAGTTTATTGATTTAACATTTTCAGGTTATAGTCCATTATGGCAAGAGTTATACCAGAAGCAGGAATCACGGGACCTGACCACACCATATCTACAAGGGCGTATCTACAAAGGGGCAAGAGCCAATGCTGCTTTCTAGCTTTGCCAGCTTGTCACAGTCAACTAGGTCTGTCTCTGTTTTACCCCCCTCCCCAGAGGAGTGGTACCACCCTTTATAAGCTGGGTCTTTATAAACTCAAGGCAAGACAAGCTCCTAGAATTAAGACAGACCCATGGAGATTCCCTTGGCTTCTGCCAGTAACTCTGCTATCACAATCAACTATAAGCTGAAATCATAAGCTGGAATAGAAGTTCTCTTAGTCCTCTAAATTGTCTGAGTCATGGGCTTATTACAGCAATGGAATATGAAACTAAGACAGTTGTGTGTTTGGTTTGGGTTTCTGAAGCAAGCTCTTGCTTTGTGACATTGAACTCACCATCCACTGCCTCGGTCTCCCAGGTGTTGGCATGACGGACATGTGCCACCTGTCTGGCTCTGTAGTCTGTTATGAAATTTGTGATGCCCCTCCTCTACTTTGTTCTTTATGTTCAGGATTGCTTTGGCTATTTGAGGGTCTTTTGTGGTTTGATATGAATTTTAGGAGTATTTTTGCATCTTTGAAGAATGTTACTGGTATTTTTATGAAAATCGCTTCTGCCAAAACAACTTTATACAAATCATTTTGTTATGTAGCCCAGCCGGGCCTTGAGCTCATGGGCTTCCTGCCTTGGCCTCCAAGTGCTTGATTTACAGTGCATCACTTTCTGGGCTTTAGTTTTGGATATTTTTACAATTGTTTTCTTTAGTCATGTTTTGGTGCATGTCAGACACCTGAGAAAAACAATTTAAAGGAAAAGAGGATTCCGGAGGGGTGGCTAAGGGTTTAAGACTCTACCTCATAAGCAGAAGGTCCTGAGTTCAGATCTCAGGTCCCATATTAAAAATAGCATGCAGAAACAGGAGTGCATGTCTTACCCTGATGGACAGAGCCTGAGAGATCCCAGAGAGAAGCAAAAAGGAGGTAGAAGCAATCCAGGATGATTCCTGAAGTCACCCTTGTCTCCACAGGGACATACAGTGTCCTCTGATACACACACACACACACACACACACACACACACACACACACACATACTGAATTTGTCAGTGTTCACAGTTTCAGTCTGTGTTCAGTTGACTCCATTCTTTTTTTAACTAATTAATTGATCAACTAATTAATTTAGTGTGTGTGGGCATACTCATGCCACAGTGCATTCATGGAGTCAGTTCTTGCTACCTTGTGGTCATCAAGCTTGCATGGTAAGCGTCTTTACTCACTGGGTTATCTTGCTGGCCCTCCATTACTTTAAGTCTATGGTGAGGCAGAGCATTGTGGCAGAGGGTTGTGCTGGGAGTGGGGAGTGAGGGGGGGGCACTGCTCATCTTATAGGACCAGGAAGTGATGTGAAGGGACCAGAGGCAAGGTATATGTCTTTCCAGGGTATATCCAGCTTGACCTCACTTTTCACAGCTGCACCACCTTCCAATAATGTATTTACTTGTTGAATCCAATTGATAAAGACAGGATCTTCATGACCCTCTGATTCCCCCAAAGCCCCATCTCTGAACACTGCCTTTAATATGCAAGCTTTTGTTAGAGAGACTTCATATTCAAGCCATAAATTTCGGATTTAGTTGCTGATGAATTGTTGCTACAAACCCTTGGTCAGTCATGTGCATTTTAAATGTCTTCTCAGCGCATATATTATCTTTAATCTTTACAATGTTTCTGTGAGATAGGAGTTATTATCTCTGTTGTGGACAAGAAAACCAGGCTCAGCAAGGCAGAATGTATTGCCCAAAAATCACACTCAAGAGCACTGAAACTGTATACATATTGAACCAGGTCTCCTGACTTCAAACTTGGGATCCTTCCTGTCTCTCACAGTCACTGTGGTTTACATATCTAACATGGTGGTGAGTTCACTGTTGAACCAAGTCATCCTACCTTGTATGTGCACTCAGTGTTGTGAATTAAAGTGAGGAACTTGGTAGACACAGAATAATGGAAAGAACCCAGACCAGGAATAAAGCGGGCCTGGACTTTGATGGCCACACACTTGGCTATACTAACTCAGGCCACCACTTTGGCATTAGGAACTAATTGTTCCAATGCTGATGTGGAATGGAATGATAGTATGTGCAAAGCCTCAGAGGGCACCTAGTTCCTCCCGGCTGGCATCCTCCGTCGCCCTGCTCTGCCCTCCAGCTTTGCTTTGGGTTCCTCTCATGCCAGGTGGTTTTTGGATTCCAACTCAGCCTTACAGAAGAGGGTGCCCTTCCAGCTCTTCTGGATTGAGTGGGGCACCCCACGTTCCTGTAAGACACTACGGATGATTATCTAAGTCATTCAGAAAAATATGAGGCAGAACATGCCGCTCTTCTCCTTGCTTCCTCTCCGCCCTCTCCTTCCCCCGTTCCCCGATAAACACACAGAAGATCTGAAGATCTGGCACCGCCACCAGCACCAGCAGCCCTGTCTTGGTGTCTGCCTGTGTTTCCTCCATTCCTCGCTGCTTTCCTGGCATAGTCAACTAGCAGTCTGAGGATGAGCCCCACGTCCATCTTTACACTGGCATCCTGAGTGAATGCATGGATGTCCCTGCCCGGCACATAGCTGTCCTGTAGGAAACATCCGCTGTGTCTAAAACATAAAAACATAAGTGTGTATTAACTACTATAGCCTTGAACTTTAAAAACTCAGCGGCAGGAAATATTCATGAAAGATTTCATGAACAAGGTAGAATTAATCTATTTACTGATGAGTTCTGGAACTTGGCTACATATTAGAATCACCTGGGTGTTGAAGAAGCTCCTTGTGTATGGGGTGGCAGAGACCTTCTGTCCCACTAGTAATGGAAATGAGCACTGAAGCTGCACGTGGAGGCACAATGCTCGGGGCGAGGCAGAACCATCACTCAAGTTTGAGGTCAGCCTGGGTTACAGAGTGAGACACTGTCTCAAAACACACACTCACACACACACGCACACACACACACTCACACACATACACATACTGACACATTCACACTCACACACATACACACACACCCCACACACCCATTCACACTCACATACATACACAACACACATATGCACATACACTCACACGCACTCAAACACTCACATACACACACACGCACACACACACACACACACACACACACACGAGGAGGATGAAGAAAAAAAAGAAACTGTTTAATGGACACTTTTTAGCCAAGGGGGATGCTGGGGGACAGTACCGGCCAAGAGGGATCGGTCTGCCCCACAATGGAAGGGACAGACCCTCTCATCAGGTTTCTGGAATGGTCCAGGATCCTGTAATTTTCCACTAGTAGTGAGAATGGCTTCTCAAGAAGGTTCCTTCCTGTGTTTTAGGATTTTCTCATGCAAGCAGATCAGCGGCTGCTTCTCTGGGGACATGATGGCGTCATTCTTTATCTGAAAGGCTCTCATCCTTGGGATAAAAGTGGAAGTCCAGGAGAGTCATATTTCATCCACTGTCAACAAGGGAGGAGAGGGGCATCTTTTAGCTTTTACAGAATGTGAACTAAGGGGTTGCGAGGTCTCCATGAGAGTCTCTGTCTACTGCATCTGCCCCTCAAAGATGCCCTCTCCCTACTCAAGGGAGACAAAGGATCAGAGATCACTTTAGTTATTTTGGGCCCACCTATGGACACTGTCCCTCTCTCTCCTTGTAGGTAAGTGTATATTTTTGCCTGATCTACTGAGAATAAGACTATTGGCACAGGGCCTCTGGGGTACATTGAAACCTCCATCCCTCCAGCAAACATCAATTTGGCTTGGAGCTAGCAGAATTCAGAAGACAAGCCTTTTAACACCAACCTTTTAAGCATATTAAACAAGTAGGCAAGCTGAATGTGGTGGTTTACACATATAATCCCAGCAATCAGGAGGCTGAGGCAGTAGAATGGCTGGGAATTTGAAGCTAGCTTGGACTACATAGTGAGTTCCAGGCCAGCCTGGGCTACAGTGTAAGATAATGTCTCAAAAAGCAAAAACGAGGGCTGAGGAGATGCCCCAGCAAGCAAGAGGACTCCAGACCTCCAAATCCTACATAAAATGCTGGGTAAGTGTGGCAGTTCATTTGTAATTGCAGCTTCAGAAACAGAGATGGGGACTCTCCAGAGTAAGACAGGACGAGCCCCAGCCCTCTCAGCAAGCTCTAGGTTTGATTAGAGATGGTCTCAAAAAGAATAAGACGGCAGAGTGATCTAGGTTGATTCCCATTATCAAGTTCAGGCTTCCATGAGCATGTGAACATGTCCACATGCACCCATACTAATGCAAACACATAGACACGTGAACGCGCCTCTCACAGCATACACATGAAAATGGAAAAGGAAACATCACAGGACCCTGGGGAGATGGCACAGTCAGTAGAGGGCTTGACACACAAGCATGAGTGTCACTGTTTCCAAAGTTGCGTGCATGCTAGTGCACATCTGTAATGCGGGCACTGGGGAGGTAAGGACAAGTGCTGCTGGAGCTTATGGGTCAGTCAACCTAGCTAAATCTAAACTCCAGGCTCAGTGAGAGACCCCACCCAGAACCTAGAATGGAAAGTGATAGAGAAAGATGCTTGACGTTACCCTCTGGTCTCCACATGCACACTCACATACATTAACATCTACAAACACATAGCTCTCATCCATACACACAGAATGCATACAGACAGAAAACAAGCATGAGACATAAAACAGAAGGAGGAGAATAGTGACTGGTGGTCCCCAAAAGTGGTAGAAATTAGGTGATGCTTGGTAAAAGTCTTCCATATATATCCTTTTAGTTACATGTATGTGGATATTTAGTTTTCTACATATCCCTTTAACATCAACCTTTACTCACCTGAGGTGTTTAGACAAGTACAACAGGTAGAGGTTAAAAGATCTGGGCAGACCCTTCATGTTTTGTCAATAAGACACAATGTGGGCCAAGGGATTTAGTGAAGCTCAGGCCAACAGGATTCTCTGAGCTGTTTTTATATTTTCTCTCCTGACCTCATTCAAGGATTGTAGTGTCGCCTCATGCTCCGTGAAGTCTGCCCAGGAAGCAAAGGAGGTGATTGTCTTTCTGGCTCTGGTACTTGGATGGGGACAGCTTACTCCAGTCTTAGAGTCGGGTTGTGTTTTTAAGAACCTATGGGCTCCTTGTTTTATTGCTTCACCACTGTTGATAGAAAAACAATTCTGAAGGAAGCCAGACATTTAATCCTAAAATAAGAATTATTACAAATCACAGGGCAGAGTAAAGGCAAAAATCCAACCTGGCAGGCATCCAAATGAGGCTATTTATGCTTTTATGTGACCATCCGGCCACTGAACTGTGCGGGCATCTGGTGCAGCCTTTGTTGTAGAGCCCAGGTCTAGCATCTTTGCAGTGATTGATTTTGGATAGCTCAAATGTACCAGGTCTGAGACAGATATCAGAAAGGCAGTCTACAGTTCCAAAATAGTATTGTGGGCAGGCAAGATGGCTCAGCAGGTAAAGGCTCACAAAACCTGGGGATCCGAGTTTGGAGCCTACATGGGAGAAGGAGAGAACTTTGTCTGAAAATTGCCCTCTGATCACCACACATGCTCCTGCTCTCTCTCTCTTTGTTCTCTCTCTCTCTCTCTCTCTTTGTTCTTTCTCTCTCTTTCTTTCTCTCTCTCTCTCTCTCAAATAAGTAGATAAGTTTTTAAAAAATCAGAATTGGGGCTGAAGAGGTGGCTCAAGGATTAAGACTCTACCTCTCAAGAAGGTCCTGAATTCAGATCCCAGATCCCATGTAAAAAACACCAGGCAGAAACCCTGGTAGCCTGCACTTCCAGCCTTGATGGGCAGAGCCTGGGAAATCTCAGGGTGAAGCAAAAAGGAGGTAGAAACAATTCAAGATGATTCCGAAGTCACCCATGATCCTCCACAGGAACACACAGTGCCCTCTGATACACACACACACAAAAAACAAAGTTTTAAAAAAGCCAACAATCAATGTTCAGTCTCTAGAATATGTATATTGGCATTTAAAACATTTTATCTGATTTTTTGTGTGCATATGAAAAGATCAGAGGACAACTTTTAGAAATCAGTTCCTCCTTCTACCGTATGAGTTCCAAGGAGGGAGGGTTGCTAGACTTAACAGTGAGCAACTTTACCACTGAGCTAGCCTACCAGTCCCACGTTACTGCTTTTGTCCCATGTGTACACCTCTATCCAAAGTCAAAGCCCTAGAAAAGATCCAGAAGTGCAAATAAGCATCAAAGTAACATAACAGTAACTAAGATAGAGCAGTTCCAAGTAATTGGTGGGACTGCCAACCTGAGACTTTGCGTGACTACAGTTTAAGATTCCCCAGGTGTGGTGAGATTCTGCTGGGAACTGCTGTGAGGGCCGGTGGAGTCTTAGGGGCTGTTTTGTGAGGACCTGGGTGTAGTGTGCAGAGGGCAGAGAGCAGGCCCTGGAGCTTGTAGACCCTGTGCCACTGGAGCCCAGCATTAAATATCTGTAGCATTGTTCTTGGAGTTTGTGTCTAACTTGAGGGGCCTTGGGACACAGCCATGTCCCTTTAGCTTTCAGAGTGACCGTGGCCCTGTGATCACCTGAGCACCAGCTGGAGTTTATCTAAAGGATGCTGGGAATCATTGAATGCTCTTTTCCAAGCTCATTGCAACTGTTGGAAAGTTCATAGTCAAAGCCATGGACCATCTTTATCACTCACATAGAATTTTTTGACATGTATGTTGCATATTGATTTGATTCTCTTTGTTTTCTGTTCTTCCTTTCTTTAGTTTTTCACCCATTATACTGTTTTTTTTCCATTTGAGATAATTCACATATCAAGCAATTTACCAGTTTAAAATGTGTGATTTCATTACATTAAAAATATTTGCAAGGTTATGTGATGCATTAGAACGACCACTTAATTCCAAAACATTTTCACCATCCTCCAAAGAAACTCCACACTGTCCAGCAGCCATTCCTCCTTCCCTTCTTGCCTTGTCCTACCTTTTGCCTCTATAGACTTATATTTTCTGAGATTTTGTGTGCATGTGTGTACATGTGTACAGATGTACGTGGAACTAAGGGTTGATATCGGGTGTCTTCTGCAATCACTCTGCACCTTATTTATTTATTTTTATTCTGTGTGTGTGTGTGTGTGTGTGTGAGAGAGAGAGAGAGAGAGAGAGAGAGAGGGAAAGCACTGTGTGCCCCTGTGGAGGACCAAGGGTGACTTCAGAAATCTACCTCCTCCTCGTTTTGCTCTGGGATTTCCCAGGCTCCACCAGAGCTGGAAGTGCAGGCTACCAGGGTTTCTAACTGATGTTTTTATATGGGACCTGGAATTTGAACTCAGGCCCTTTTGCTTGTGAGACAGAGTCTTAACCCCTGAGCCATCTCTCCAGCCTCCATCTGGTTTTTTGATACAGGGTCTCTCCCTGAACCTGAAACTCTCCAGTTCAGTTAGGTTGGCTGCCCATCTGACCCCAGCGTGCCCGTCTCTACCTCTCTAGTGCTGCCATATCCATCTCTTTATGTGAGTGCTGGGATGTGAACTTATGTCCTCTGCCTGTGTGGCAAGCCATCTATCTCCTCAGCTCTAGTTCTGGGGATTTTACACAAAGGTAGCTTTTACTCTCGATTTATTTTGCTCGTCACTGTGGTTCAGGCACAACCACGTAAGTATTGGCATTCCTCTTTTCTCATTCCAGGCTAACTTCATTCAAACTTGCTAGGTAACTAAGGATGACCTCGATCATCCTGCCTCCCTGGGATTTCAGGTGTACAACACCGCATCTAATCTATGAGGTACTAGGGATCAACCCCCAGAGCTTGTGCATACTAGACAAACCAAGCCACACCCCCAGTTCCCTTCCATTTCTTTTTATAGACGAGTAATATTTCAGCGAATGGACATACTGTATTTAGTTGAGCCGTTCCTTGGTCCCACTTTTTGGCTATTATGAATTGTGCTGCTCCGAACATTCATGCGTATGTTTTTATGCGACCAAGTTTTAGTTCTCATATATAGTAGTTTGCAGAGTCATGTCACAGCTCTTTGTTTAGCTTCTTTTTAATGCTTTGGTTTAAAATCGTTGAGACAAGGCTTCATTTAGTCTGTGTTGGTCTGGATCCTGATAAGTAGCTGATGGTGATAAACTCCTGATCTTCCATCTCCCATCCTGGGTTTGCTGACATGTGTAACCATGGATGGCTTTTTTTTTTTTTTTTTGAGATATGTAGCTCAGCCTGGATTTGAACTCATGGAGATCCCCCTGCCTCAGCCTTCCGAGTGTGCTTGCAGCATGTGCCGCCATGTGTTTACCTTTCTTGAGTCCCTTTCTTCACTAATTTTTTGTTGTATTGTGCATATCGTTGTAAGTTAGTGCAAAACCTTCTTTTGGAATGAGACAGAGTATAAATAAAAATAAATCACAAAGCACTCCTAAACCATCTGTTTAATAATCTGTGCTAGAAGTTTGCCAGGATTCTATATTAAGCCATTTGGTCTGTAGTTTCCAGAAATACCTTCTGTCTCCTTGTCGAAATCAGAACATTGCTTAGGCAGTGTCCTCGCGGTGCACGTGGGCTGCCTTCCAGCCCCTGCAAGTGCTTTCATGAGTCTAATTCATCTGAATCTGGCCCCCAGACTCATCCACAGCCTCGAAGTTCTTGCTGTCCCCCTTCCCATCTGCTGTGATATACTTGCATTTTTGTGTCAAAGTAATTCATACATTTGGTTAAAAATGAACTAGAGTAGAACAGCCCACAGAAACAAGCCATGCCCACCCTCCCACGCTGGTCTTAAATCTTCATTTTTTTTTATCCTAGGAGCAACTTACGGATCTCCAAATAAAATGCTTATGCTGGTGGTCTTTGGTTTTCCAAGTTTTAACAGCCTGAGTTGATTTCTGACTATGAAATGAAGATTGAGTTCATATGTGTCATCCAAACAACTCCCCTCAATATGTAGATAGCAGTTTTATTTAGTTCCTCTAAAAAAATAAGCCTGCTGATTATTTTTATCGCCTCAGATGGCAATTTTCTTTCTCTCTCCCTCTCCAGGGTCTCATGCAGCCCATGCTGACCTCACATTCACTGACCTTAAACTCCTAATTCTCCTTCCTCTATCTCCTAAAAGTTGGGATTATCACCACACAGACTATTTCACACTTTTTTAAAAATAAAATAACCCTATACTCTAATTTTTCACCATGGTCAGGGGTCTGTGTTTTGCTTGTGGGTTGGTTTGGGAACTTCCCATCTAGCGACCATGTGAATGATTTGGCACTGAGCCACACGATGCCTGTTACTCGTCTGCTTTCTTCTTCTTTTTTTACTTTTTCCTGTTTTAAATCTCCTTTCTCTCCCTTCCCTTTCCATTCTTTTCTTCTTACTATGTGCCACAGACATTTCCTCTGAGACACTACACCTGGCCCCATCTCTTTATGGCGCCTAGAAAGTTCAGAGGGACAACATCATCGAGACGAAAGGGGACCAGAAGTCTGCAGGCTGCACACCCTGAAGATGTGCTTTGGCAAAATGGGATCTTGAACAAGATGCAAAACAGAGAGGGGAGTGGGAGGAAGGGCGCTGGCCCCAGGCATCAGGGCAAGGAAAAGCCCAGCTAGCAGCACAGGAGCGGCCGCGGAGGCACTGCTGCTGCTCTCCGGCTCTTGCTTAGAGGGGGTCTCCCCGGCAGCTCTGGGCTCACCATGAGCTCTCCCTCCTCCAGCTCATCCTCCCAAGCGCTCGGGTGATAGGTATGGGCCATTACAGCCAAGCTGAAGGGTCATTTGACAGAAATAATGACATTGTGGGCTTAAAAATGCTTCTGGAGGTGGCAAGATGTCTCAGGTAAGTGCTTCTGAGGCGCCCGATGACCTGAGTCTGCGAACTGAAACCCACGTAAAGGAGGAGAACTGACTCCGCAAAACTGTCCTCCAGCCTCCACACATATGCCGAGGCGCTCGCTCTCTCTCTCACACACACACACACACAAATAATAAAAAGTAAATTAAAATTGAAAGGAATTACTTCTACCATAGCACATTGAAAGCATTCTTTCAGTCTTTACTAATGAAAATCCTGAGACCTGGGCGGTTCTTGTGCTCTTAGATGTATCTTTTTTTCTCCAAGGAAATTTTTAATATCTAGATATACTATTATCCAGCTATTGGATTAATATCAAGATATTAAACTAACTTTTTTACTTTCAAAAGCTTCAATTGAAATTTTAATAAATTATTATTATTTTGTTTATTCGAGAGGAAGGAGAGAGAGAGAGAGAGAGAGACACAGAGAGAGAGAGAGAGAGAAGAGAGAATATGCATGCATGCCATTTCTCATGGGTAGAGGTCAGAGACAACCTCCAGAAGTCAGATCTCTCCTTCCACCATGTGGGCTCTAGGGATTGAAGTCAGGTCACCAGGTTTGCAATCAGGCACTTTGCCCACTGAGCTGTTTTACTGGCCCAGACATTTTTACTTTTACAACCCTATCTTTACTTTCTAATAGCTCACCTTTATTTTCTGACTCCTCCTTCTCATAGCACCCAATCCTGTTCTAGGGGTGTGGCATCTTCTCAAATCCTCTGAAGATAACAGTTATTTAATTTTCCTACTTAAGCACATTGGCATACACCTACAGTCCCTGTTGCCCAGAAAGCTGAGGATATAGAATTACCTAAGCCTAGGTGACTGGCTAAACCTGTGTAACATAGAGGGATTCTGATATGTAAAGAAAAAGAAAGAAGGAAGGAAGGAAGGAAGAAAGGAAGGAAGGAAGGAAGGAAGGAAGGAAGGAAGGAAGGAAGGAAGGAAGGAAGGAAGGAAGGAAAGGAGAAAGAAGGAAGAAAGAAAGGGAAAAAAGGGGAGGGGAAGGGAGGGGAGGAGAGAAGGTTCTGGCTAAGTCCTTCAAGCCGAGGTCCTCGGCTGGCAGCTGCTTGCAGTGAACTCCTTGGCTGTGTACAGTCCTGCAGCTGTTGGATGGGCAGCCGTGATTGGGATCTTGGCGACAGCTCTTTCCAGTGGCAAGATGGCGCGGCTGTCAGGTCATCACGTCCAACCAGAGCGAGGGAACAGAGAGCATGTGATTGAGACCCCCATTTTTTTAAACCCATATTTAAGTCCCCTGAATGGGGCTTTACCCAGTTTGATTTGGATGAGTTGAAAACGTGGTGGTGGACACCCTGTCCCTCCTGATTGCTAGAGGCACAGACATATCCCTAAATGTGTTCTTGGGGACAGTGGGAGAACAGTGAGCCCCTCGCTTGTGGTGGTTCCCACTTGCTGTCCCTTCCTCAATCCCACCCCAGGAAATCTTAACTCCTTTCTCTCTTTTTTTTTTTTTTTTTTTAAACAATTTTTTTATTATTATTTATTCAATTGTGCGTGTGTGCGTATGTATGTGCGCGCGCATGTGTGTATGTGTGTGTGTAGAACCACGGACGAATCGGGAACCACCGTGGGCGCCTCCACCTCCTTCTGCCCCATTATTCACAGGCTCCGCCCTACCAGGACCAGAAGCGCAGGCCGCCCCCGCTTCCGCCTGGCGTCTATACGTGGGATCTGGGATCCAAACTCAGGACCTTCTGCCTGCAAGGCAGAGGCTTAACCCCTGAGCCACCTCTCCAGCCCCTCTTGTTTTTTTTTGTTTTGTTTTGTTTTGTTTTGTTTTGTTTTGTTTTGTTTCTTGTCTTTTTGTCTTCTAAGTTATTTCTCTTCCTGGGGAGCTCCTCAAATGTCTGATGGCAGGGGCTAGGCTGGGGATTGCAGACTTCATTTCATTTCGTTTGGGTGGGGAACCAGTGTCATGGGCGAGGTGGGGGATTCCAGACCAGGTGTGGAAAAGCCCTTTCTTTGGGGTCATTGAACCCTCTGATTGGAGCTAGATCCCCATTGTCTCGTGTGTGCGCGCGCGTGTGCGCGTGTGCGTGTGTGTGCGCGCGCGTGTGTCTCTTCCTTTGTCCCTCCCTCCTCCCTGGTGCTGGGGATGGGTGGGTGGACAGCAGAGCTTCTTGGCATATGCTGGAGAATAGCTCTGCGGCCACGCTCCACCCACAAACCTTCAATCTTTCTCTACCTCCATATCTGCCTGTTTGCAGATTCCTTCTCCGATTCAGTCTCTTGATCTTTGCGCTCAGCTGCCCCCACCTGCCCCCAACCCCAGCCCCACCATCTTCTACTCACTCCCCCCCTTCCCCCGCTCCCGAGGAGCTGCTGCTGCAAGTGTTTGTACTTGCAGCCATCCTCCTCTACCTTCATCATTGGACTCTGGTTTTCTTCATTGTTTTATAGGGCTCAGGGCAAGAGAGGGGTAAATGCATATGTGGCCAGCAGTCTGTCTTTAATGGAAACCTTCCATTTCCTCCTGTTGTGTTTTGTATTCCTTTTTCAGGAGGAAGGGTATTACCCTGACATAGAGGGTGGAAGGAATGGAGCTTCCCACACTGTGAACCCTTCAGGCTACACAGGCTCCAGACACCAGAGGCCCCTGCTGCCTCTGCTGCTGCTTCACTGGTCCTCCTCGGGTTCTGTGTCAAGAGTTCTCCATCCTCCTCTCCCAATGAAAGCGAGTCAACAGGCTTCCTGAACGCACGTGCTCTGGTTCACAGGTGACAGGCTTCTTCTGCCCTATGGCAGCCTTCTCCTACCCGGTCCCTGTCCACCCTCCCCAATCCAGCCTCCCAGAATCTAACTCAGACCTCATTATGACTCACTTTTACACCAGAAAGGGAAAATTTGGATTGGGGGTGTGGCTTGGCAACAGAGCTCTTGCCTAACTTGTACAAAGGCCCCCCACCCCCCAGCACTGAAAATCAAACCAAAACAAATCACGGAGTTAAAACAGCCAGTGATCACCTCTCTGGAGGACTATTTGACACGCCCATAAAGTCCTCACTGCACCTGCCTCTATGACCTTACAGTTCTACATCTAAGTTGCCTTATGCAGAGTCAACAGGGGAGAAGCCAATAACTGCAGCATTGTCTACAAGGGCAAAATATTTAGACAACTCAAATGACGGTACGGATTTACTACATAAACTAGAATCCATCCTCATAATGTAATACGCAGTCACAAAAATGTGAAAACTGTATAATTGGTAAATAATATCGAAGTACAAGGACACAGAATGAACAGCTAATGCTCAGGTAGCATTTGTGTAAAGAGGGAGAAGGTAGCATGTTCCTCTTCTTGCTGCGCGTGCTGCTTCACCCGAAGCCAAGTAGATGGTTTCCATGGTGCAGGCTGTACGCTTTTGAATTGTGAAGCATGTAACTGTGTTGCCTATTTAAGTTAATAAATAAATTTGAAACTCTCCCTTCTTATTATCCTGTTTTCAAAAGCACACATATTAGGTATATTCATTTTAAAATAATTTATTTTTAATCTATATATATAATAATTTATAAGTTGATCTACACCTGCTGTCATATGTGAGGTCAGAAACTATTCTAATACAAGTTGAAAATGTCTTAGAGGAGATGTTTGTAAGCAGAGTGTTTTGATTTTTCAGAGTTTATAATATTTGTATATATAAGGGAAAGAGGTCTTGTGGCACCTACAATCATTTATGTCTTACATAACTTCATACACACATCCTGAAGACTTTTTTGTACGTGTATGCTAGAGATTAAACACAGGGCACTACACATACTAAATGCATGTTCTACTACTGACCTATACTCTCTGTCTGGAGTAAATTTTATGCAATATTTTAGTGCACCTATGTTTTTTAAAATAACATTTACTTATTTTCGACAGTTCTCATATGTGTCTGCTGTCTTTTTGATCATAGCTACCCTCTCTCCATAGATATTTCCCCCACATGCCTTCTTTCCATCTTCATCTCCTCTTTTTAAAATGTGTGTGTGTGTATGTGTGTGTGTGTGTGTGTGTGTGTGTGTGTGTATGTGTGAAAGAGAGAGAGAGAGAGAGAGAGAGGGCACTGTGTGTGCCTGTGGAGGCCCAAGGGTGACTTCGGGAATCACCCTGGATTGCTTCCACCACCTATTTGCTTTGCTCTGTAGTTTCCCAGGCTCCATCTTCCAAAACCAGAAGTACAGGCCTCTACCATCTCTGCCTGGCATTTTTCCATGGGATCTGGAATCCAAACTCAGGACCTTCTGCCTGTGAGGCAGAGGTTTGAACTAACTCCTGTTTAATTAAGCTATCTCTCTGGCCCATGTCCTCTTTAAAAACAAAACAAAACAAAACCAACATTGGACTAAAATATAAAATAATATATGAGCAATAAAATAAAATACATTTAGAATATACATAGTTATTATGAGTTTACTGCTCCACATGGTTAAAACCCATGAAAAAGCTAAAGAATGGTGATTTTGTCGGTCTCCTGTGAGACTGAGTAAGCCGGTATGTGAGTGCCTGGAGTTGGCTCATGGGGGGTGTCTATGTTGGGGGCACACAGGCCAGCCTATGGCAGGTATCCACAGTGTGAGTAATGGAGCCCCCTCCACAGGAACCCATCCTAAGCACACACTGTACCACCGAGCCACACTTCCAGCATGAAGGCGATTTAAAGCATCGTTTTTTTTTAGGGCAACTGCATTCTGAGTGCAGCCTACCACTCTGAGATATCACTTCTCAGAGTTCTAGATCACAGAGTATGTGGATTCTCATTTTGGAATGCTCATTGTGTATTGCATAATCTTTGACTATGGAATATGAATTTTGCTATGTCAGAATTTATGATTATACTTCAGTGGAAAAAATTCCTGTCACGTGGGAGGTCCTAGTTCATTATCAGTACTGCAAAACAATACACAAATGTACCTATATGATACATATTGTATATATAAAATATGTATTTTTTGCATGTGGTATTGGGGATAAACCCAGGGATATGGCACTGTAAGCAAATATTGTATTACTGAACTATATACTCTTAACTTGTTCTTTTTTTTTTTTTTTTTAACTCTTAGCCTGTTCTTTTTTTTTTTTTTTTTTAACAAGACTTCCTTGTAACCCAGGCTGACCTCAAAATTGAAAAAAAAAAAAAAAAAAAAACCAAAACCAAAACCAAAACCAAAAAAAACCACTCCTGCCTCAGCTTCTGGAGTCAATGACCTATACTCTCTGTCTGGAGTACTACATTCAGTAAAGTATATTCTTGTGTGTGTGTGTGTGTGTGTGTGTGTGTGTGTGTGTGTGTGTACAGGTGCACAGAGATTGACGTCATGTGTCTTCCTTTATTGCGCTCCACGTATGCTCTGAGACAAGGCTCTCCCGGAACCTGGACTCACGCATCTGGCTCGGCTGACTGGCCAGTGCATACCATTGCGCTGGGCTTTTTACTTGGACGCTAGGGATCCAAAGTAAGGACTCCATGCTTTACTGACTGAGTCATTTCTCCAACCTTCTTCCTGTGTTTGTGTGTGTTTCTTTTTACTGGTATCTGAAGGCAAAGCATTGAAGTGTTCATTAGTGTTCGTTTCAGGAATGATTTCTATTTTTTTCATTGAGACAAGAATCCTAGGCAGGCCTTGAACTTGAAATGCGGAGGAAGACCTTGAATGCCTGATCTTCCTGCTTCTACCTCTTGAGTGCTAGGATTGTAGATTGGGCTACCACGTTGGTTTATATGGTGTTTGGGATCAAACTCGAGTCTTTTTTTTATTTATTATTTATTCAATTGTGCGTGTCTGCGTGTGTGTGCATGTGTATGTATGTGTGTGTGTATATGTGTGTGTGTGTGTGTTGTGTGTGTGTGTGTGTGTAGAACCACGGACAAATTCGGGAACCACCATGGACGCCTCCACCTCCTTGTTTACTCTGCCCCGGGATTCACAGACTCGCCCTACCAGGACCAGAAACACAGGCTGCCCCCGCTTCTGCCCAGTGTCTATACGTGGGCCTAGGATCAGAACTCGGGACCTTCCGCCTGCAAGGCAGAGACTTAAACCCTGAGCCACCTCTCCAGCCCCAAACTCGAGTCTTGAATGCAGGACAAGCACTCTACCACCTGAACTACCTCCCCAGCCCTTGTTTCGCTCCCACTTTTTGTGATGACCATATTTTGCTTCTGTCAATAGAAAGTGGTGTGCTCCTCTGGCCTGTGCAGCACTCAGGGACTTAGCCACATACAGCAAAGACCCTTCCTCATAGCTCTGTCCTTTGGCATCTGCTAGCTGGGCAGGGACTTAGGTGATTCCCCTGGCTCTGCGGAAATGTGCCCAGCCTTCACAGTTGAGTTCAAATGTCATTTGCTTCCAGACAGCGTCAATGGCCCCACTGTGCCTGGGTAACCATCTGTTTCCTGCTGACCTGTATTCCTCCCTCGCGTGGACCTGTGCCGTGAGTCATGTGCTTCCAGGGGAGGCTCACCGTGGAATGAACGTTCCCATCACAGGCGTGGGCCAGGCAGGCAGACCTTGCTACTTCCTTCTCCTTCTGGCAGATGTGTGCTTTCAGGGCTTTGTAGCAGTGAAGGTGGTCGAAATACTCACTTCACCTCCTTGTCTTCTTTCTCCTGTCAGTGCTGAAAAAAGCCTTGGTTTTCTGCCGGATGTGGCTACACACTTTTCATTGCCTGGGGAACCTTCTGTTTAGTGGCATTCTCTTTTTTGGTGGTAGATGTGGATAAATGTACAACCTTTCATATGGTAAACATGTCCTCTATCACTGAACTACACTCAGCCCCCAGCAAATACTGAGTTAACTGATCAATCTACATAGAAAGAGATCCTTTTCTCCCCTTTCCCTCTTCTCTTCCTCACTCTCCAATCCTTCCCTCCCTCCCTCCCTCCCTCCCTCCCTCCCTCCCTCCCTCCCTCCCTCCCTCCCTCCCTTCCTCCCTTCCTTCCTTCCTGAAAAGTGGGGCAGGAGGACCAAGTCACAATGTTTGCCCTAGTGCTTGCCACAGTCTTCCCTGAAGACATTCCAGTCCCCATTTAGTGGGAAATGGAACTGAAAGGGGAAGACCAGAGCTGGGCTCAGTAGCCTCCATGAAGGGGGAGACTTCTCCTGGGCTCATGAATAAGAGAGCTGGCTGTACCTCAAACCACAGAGATCCAATGATTCACAACTTCACTTCTTCCCTGTTGCCTTCCAGTTATGCCTACATACACACACACACACACACACACACACACACACACACACATACACACACGGAAGTTGGACCGAAAGACACCAGAAGCCTGGCTTAAGAGATGGTGGTAGAGATGCCTCTAATCCGCACAGTGCCACCTCATCCCAACCCTTCTTCCCAGGGGGATTTAGGAGGAGAAACTCAGGCCTGAGAACCCTACTCTTGGCTCCATTTTCAACACCACCCTCAGCAGGGCCGCCAGGGATTCCTAACCTCTGCAAGAGACAGTTTCTCCATCTGGTGCTGAGCAACTCGCTGGTTTTGCTGTGAACTGCTTCTCACAGGGCGGCTCCCCAGAACCCTAGAGGTGCACTCAGCAGTGCCGTGTGAAGAGATCAGACATGAACGCCTCTCTAAGACGGAAAAGCTGAGCCAGTTAAGAGCAGAGCGCAGTTACTGGCAAACACCTAGCGGCCTGAAAACAATTCTGAACTTCCTCTGGGGTGGAGTCGGAGTTTTTAAAGGTGATCAGGTCCTTTCCCATCCTCAGGTGGGAGCCAGCTCGGGTCAGGGGGCAGGAATTACACATCGAACACAAAGGAATTTTGGCCTGTATACCCCCGCTGCACCACTGTCCACCAGTTTCCTTCCAGGTCTCCTCCGCTTCCCATTCCCAAGCCTGTTGGTGGGCTGCAAGCGCAGTCTGGGGGACCTCCTGCAAACTCCAGATTGGCCAAGGTCTTTGGCACCTTTAACTTGGAGGTTGACCTCCAGGGAGTCCCAAGGCTCCGTGTCCTTCCTTCTAGCCTCTCACGATCCTGCCAACTCAAAGAAATGACATAACTATTGAAAAGCTTCTGTCTTCCATAATGGGCCACCCCCCTCCGGAAATGTTCCCCAGCTCTGCTGAGAGCCTGCCAGGCTTAGGGACGGCCCTCAGCACACACAATGGACCAGGCAGAACAATGTTGAGGAAGAAAAACATCCGCCTGTCCTGTAGTCTGACATCCTCCTGGGACACCCCCCCACCAGCCACCACCAACTTTGGGTTCCCAGAGTGGGGAGGGAGGGGTGCAGTAAGGAGCTGGAGGCCAGTCACAGCGGCGGGCAGGAAAAGCCCAGGTAGGAAGCACAACCAAGCTTCCCCGGCTTGGCAGCATTCTGAACCAGATGGGTAAGTCAGATTAGAAGTCAAGTCTGCTTGTTCTGGCTCCCCTGCCAGCCACGGGGCCTCTGCTCACAGACAGACAGCCCCGGTGGATTACATACACCCCAAGAGAGCAAACAAAGCTGTTCTGAGCCAGTGACCTAAAGCGCACAGGGCTCAGCAGGTAGGTGTGCCTGGTGGGCTTGCTTAACTTAACCCTGTGCAAGGGTCTCTGTTTCCGCATCCACCTAAGGAGGTGATTACACCTGCCCGTCTGCTTCTTGGGATGTTTTCTAAGCGAAGTGGGTTGCTGCACACAAAATCACCTGGATCATTACAAAGGAGTTACTTGGGCAAAGCCCTGAGCGAGGTTGCACTAGAGGAAGATTACAGTGAAGTAGTAAAGGGCGTGACCTTTTCAGCCCAGGCAGCTTGGTCCAGGAGACACACTGAAACCCTGGGGGCCTATCTGCAGACCGCAAGGGATAAAGAATTTCTACTGTGGCTATGGGTTGGGGAGGAGTGGCTAGCAGATTTGCCTAGAAGTACATTTCTCTCTCAGCTGTTTTGGCTCAGATTTATTTGAGCCTTTGGTGTAGTATGTGGGTGGAGTCCCCATGGCTCTTGTATTGCTGAAGGCTTACTCGAACTGAACTGAGCCCATGGGGACATCTTCATGGTGATGGTCCAGGATGACTTGCTGGCGACAGGGGGATTGAAGTGCATTTGAAAGGAAGGGATTGGGGGAAGATGCCCATAAAACACAAAATTGTTCCTTCAGCTACACATATACTAAAAATGGAACAAAAAAGGTTAGCATGGTCCCTGAGCAAAGATGACACGCAAAGGCATAAAGCAGCCCATATTTTCCTTCTGATTTTTAAATATGTGTATATATGAAGATCTGAAGTGGGAGAGGATGTAGAACACGGGATTCGAAAGAGGCAAGAGGAATATGTGGGTGGAATGGTACAAGTTGGAAAAGGGACAGAGGAGAGGAGGGTGAGGATTGACAAAAATTGAGTCATGTAGCAAAGCTAGGAGAGAGACTGGGAAGATGATCAGTTGGTAGAGAGCCTACCATGCGGAGGAGGTTCTGGATTCAAATCTCAGTACCCATGGACGAAGCCAGCAGTGAGTATCTGTAACTCCAACAAATGGAGGCAGGGACAGGCAGATCCTTGAAACTTACTGGCCAGTCAGTCTAGCTCCAGGTTCCATGCAAGATCCTGTCTCAAAAAATAAGGTGGAAGACTGGCAAGATGGTTCGCGGGCAAGATGCCATCTAGTGATCTGATTCAATCTCTGAAACCCACAGTGGAAGGAGACAGCAGACTTTCAGGCTGTCCTCTGACCTCATATGGGTCACACCTGCGCCTTCACTTACACAATAGGAATAAGTAAAATTAAACTAGGAAAATAATGTGGAGGGATGGCAAGATAGCTCAGCAGGTTCCTGCAAGCAACCTACATCTAGTCTCCAGAACATGGTAAAAGGATAGAACGGACTTCCAAAAGTTGTTCCGGACCTCCACATGTGTTCTGTGGCATGTCTCTGTCTCTCTTGAATGAAATACATTTTTAATATTTATTTATTCTGTGTGTGTGTGTGTGTGTGTGTGTGTGTGTGTGTGTGTCTGTATCAGAAGTCACTGTGTGTCCCTGTGGAGGACCAAGGGTGAACTTGGGAATCATCCTGGATTGCTTCCACCTCCTTGCTTCGCTCTGGGATTTCCCAGGACCCACCTACCAGGGCCAGAAGTGCAGGCCGCCATCATTTCTGCCTGGCATCTTTTTTTTTTTTTAACATGGGACCTGGGATCTGAACTCAGGACGTTCTGCTTGTGAGCCAGAGTCTTAACCCCTGGGCCATCTCTCAGCCCTCAAATGAAATATTTTTTTTAAAAAGATGTTTTCAGATGGGCACAGTGGCACATGTCTGTAATCCCAGCATGTGGGAGGCTAAGGCAGGAGGATTAAGAATTTGAAGCCAGCCTGGGCTATATAGCCAGACTCTGTCTCAATAAACAAACAAACAAATCCTGATATTTCTTAAAATTTAAGCTATGGGTATAGCTTGGTTAGTGGTAGAGTACTTGCCTAGAATGCAAAAAGCCCTTGGTTTGACCCCAAGCACTGAAGAAGGAAGAAAGGAAGGAAGGAAGGAAGGAAGGAAGGAAGGAAGGAAGGAAGGAAGGAAGGAAAATAAGTAATGTATGCTAAGTTCATCGACCCCCCCCACACTCCTATTGGCATTTGTCAAGTGATAAGAGATGTGAGAATACCCAAGTTCTGGTGATAGTGAATAATAACCCATCATTATATGGCCCCGATAGCTCCCTTAGTCCAGGTATCAAAAAAAGGAAACAAAAAGAGGCCTAAAAATAGAAAAACTCAGGTAGCCTCTACCACTTGGGGAACGAACACTACTGGCCCAGCTTTGAAAGACAGATGTTCTCCACAGAATGTCTGATCAACTCCTATTCTCAGGTGCCTCTTCTTTCTACTTTGGAGACTGTGGCACTGGTTGAGGCCCTCGCAGAGAACAGGGGCCGACGGTGATGCCAGCCTACTCCACCCTCAAGACGTGACAACCACGGGCAACCCACGTGCTTCCCACGTGGCCAGTGTGAATGTTTTCTGGGAACTCAGTTGATCTCCACACTTACCCCATGACCGCTCCATTGTGCGGATAGGCAAAGTGAAGCAGCATTGAAGATGCTGTGTTCTTACACCTGTGATACGGCCACGGGGCTCTGCTCTTGACCTGCACGGCGCAGCTTTTCATCGCCGGTCACTGGCGGCCTGGCTGGGACACTAAGCAGTGGGGTCCCTCACTGAGTGTGTGCAGAACCACAGGTGACTAAGGGTGACAACTGCCAGGTTGTCTGCCTGAGACGGGACAGAGAGCGGCCTCCAACCTCTTCCCTCCTCCCATGAGCGTCTTCTGTGGCTGCGAGCACCTCAGATCTCGCTCTAAGTCAGTGGCTATGGCTGCAACCTGAAATCCAGGGCAGAAAGCTATCTGCAAGTCTGGAACTGGGCTTCGTCCTCTCCTCTCACTCTAGGGATGTCTCGCCAGCCACTTACATGTGGCTGCCTTATATGACAAATGGAGAGGTGTCAGGAATAGGGTCAGACCAGAGGCACTTTTGGCTGCCCCTTCCTCAGAAACCTGCTGTGACTTATCAGAGTCAGTGGGTGCTTCCCCTCCCCCCCAATGGCCTCCCCAGCCTCTGCTTGAGTACTCCTAGGGTGGAGTGCTCACTCCCTCAGGAGCAACCTACATTGAGCAACACCTGCGACCCAGAGCTTTTTATCATAAATTCTCCTTCCATGTTTGTTTCTCCAGTCTCACTTAAAGTCCTATGGAAGCATGTTTTTAAGTCTTACTGCAATCTTTTAGACAGGCTGTTCTTAACATATAGTCTTGCTTATTGAGATCTTATCATGGGTGTAGAATGTAAGGGCAAATGTGGGTATGCTCTCCAGATTTGGTTTCCATCTGGGATCCCTGGACAGGGAAAGAGCCTGAGTTTTTGGTGCAGTGAAGGTTAGACGTAGTAATGCGTGGACCGATGATATTAAGTCACCATTTAACTGAGTCCTCTGTGGGTCGGACCTCACAGGGTGGCACCGTGAGAAGTGTGCCATTACTCCCTGTGTCATTACTGCAGAGCAGGAAATGAAGGCCCAAAGAGGCCAAGTAACATGCCCATAGTGACTCACCTGGAAGCAGCAGAGTTTGAACCTGGATCTGTGTGGTTTTGTAGCCCAGGATGTCCCTGGGTATCCAAATCCAGGTCTCTGGAGCCCAGACTCTCTGCTCCTCCTCCACAGAACAAAGAGGTGTTACCAGAAGTTCTACTGCATCTAAAAACCTTGGTGGTTTATTTGCTTTTATTTATATGGTGCAGGTGTTAGAAACTGAGAGCTTTACCCATGCTAAGCAAATCTCTATCAATGAGCTACATCCCAGCTCGGGTACTTAAAAAAAATGCCTAGTTGACAACTCTCCTCTCCCTGAAAGAGTGAAACCTCATAGGAGGAAGCAAAGACCACATCCTAAACCACCAGAGACTCTGGGCTCCCAAGAGCTGCAGGGCTAAGTCAGGGTCAAGTGTGCACGTGGCACCGAACATAGAGCCTAGCAGGTGACTTGGACCCACGCTAGAGAACCAGAGAATTAGGAAGGGGATTATCAATTCAGAAGACAGTTGGGCCTTTCCAGCTCATCAGGAAGCAGTGCTGGCAACATGATATCACTAGGGCTGCTGGAAAAGCGTCAGTGCTCAACAATGAGACGTCTCAGAGTGTGAGGTGCGGTAGACAGAGAGGTAACTATGGTCTTCTTCTTGGGGAAGAGCCTGGGTTGGGTTGTTTGTTTATTTTGGAGACAGTGTCTCACTATGCTTTCCGTGCTGGTTCTCAACTCCTGGGCTCAAAGGATCCTCCTAACTCTGTCTCCAAGTAGTCGGGATTTTATAGCCTGTGACACTGTACCCGACTGGATCAGGTAATTGATCTCCGGGTCTAAGTGCTGCTTGATCACTCACTGGATAGGACTTAGCACCCCAGAGGGAGAGAGACGAGAAAGAGAAGAGAGGAGGAGAGAGACGGAAAGCGTGGAGGACAGTAGCCAAGTAGTACCTGCATGCCCTCAGTGAGCCCGGCTTTGTCCCTCTGACCATCAGGGACACCACCAGCCTTAGTGCTATAGCAGCTGCGATGGGAAGGGGGCCTGCTGGGTCTTCAGTTGGCAGGTTGTAGGAGGGCCGGGGAATGCAAAGGTGGGCTGGGTAAGGCAGGAGCCCCTGGGGTGGACGGTAGGGAGCTTTTGGCTCCATCCTCAATGTTTCTTGCTCCTCTTGGAGCACATGCTCTTCGGGACTTTTGCTAGACTGTTCTACCGTGGCTGCCCTCCCCCCCCCATCTTCTCTACCCTTTCTTAGCTCCTGAGCCTTTCAGAGTCCCCACCAACCAGCCCTCAACCCCACCCTCGCGTCTCCCTGCACTGTGTCAGCTTGCCTAATTGTACTTCTGCTCCTCTGCCACCTCGCTCACTGCCCCCCACTGTATCCTCCGGCGCTGAGGTGCCTGGCAAAAATCTGTTGAAAGAAAGGCGTCATGACAGTGTCCTGCGCCGATGTCCTGGAGCCCAGCCCCGGCTCAGGCATGAAGGCTGTGAGCAGTTCGTGCCTGATGATTTGCTCCGCAGGTAGGACAAAGCAAGGGTCCAAACACAGGCAAGGGGAGAGGAGCTCAAGCAGACGAACTGCTTCAAGCAGGAAATAAATGGCAAGACTCGGCAGTCCTGACATGTGGCCGGCCCAAAAACCTAATGGTGCAGCAGGGTGTCTTATTGGGTACCACACCTGACCTCTGACCTCAGACTATAGGGGGCAGGTGCCTGGAAGACCCCAAGGAGGGTGGATCAGGGGAGACCCAAGTCCGAACCCCATGAGCGGGAGCTGCTGTCAGACCTGCCTTGTAGCAAATAACAAACGGGACCTTCTGTTGGCAGCTGCGAGGCTCCTGCAAATCAAACACCCCAGAGAGCGGGCACCGTGGGGGGATGTGGTAGGACCCCTGGCACTCCTGACTGATCCCAGGGGCAGATAGTAGATGTGACACCGCAGGGGACAAAGACTCTCCAGAGACCGCAGCAGAAAGGACAGGCTTCTGTTTCGGACAGTCTGTCACTGCTCAGGAATACAGGACACCAGGACCGGGGCTCAGTCTGGCTCCAGGAGAACCAGGGACCACCCCTACTGCCCTTCAGTGGACAACTCACAGCCGTCACTCAGCTCCTTTCCCCGAAACCAGGTTTTTTCCAAGACCACGTTTTTTTTTAAGAGTGCACACCTGGAACAAGCCTGTCGTGCCATGTCCGCCCCTGGGGCCAGCGGGTTTCCTAGGGCAGAACATTCTCAGGTTTGAGGCCTTACAGGATGGACCAGGCACTGCCCCTTCCAGTCTCTACAATCAGACGCAGCCCAGGACAGCTGCCCGGGAAGGCTTATGTTTCTGCATGCAGGCTGCCACAGTTGACACCTGCAAGGTGCCACTCTGGCAAAGCAACATCTGCCAAGGCCCGGCGTCACCTTGGCTTCCTGCCTCCAGGGCCTACATACTCCTCCCTAGAGACCAACACTCCTTCCATACAGACCTGGGATTCGGGAATTCTAGGATTCTCATTCTCCTCCTCCCATCCCTCTCTCTGGATGGAACATGGGCCTCGTTCCTTATGTTGTTGGGTAGGGGTGTGTGTGTGTGGTGTGTGTGTGTGTTCCACTGAGCAGCTACCCATCTCTTAACAGACCCAGCATTCTAATGTGCTTCGTAACCTGGGCAAACCACTTCACTCCTGAAAGCCTTACTGCTTCCACACGTGAGCGAAGAGAATGAGGCTCTGGTGGGGATTCAGCGAGAGAAGCCCTGGCACAGGAGGTTGGGCTCATCTTGTCACCTCCAAATTCAGTTTCAAGACCCTCCTAGCACCTGGCCTGGCAGCGAGCACTTGGCATCTGGGTTCTCTTGCACTTCACTATCTCACGTCATGGTGCTGGTCTTTGGCCCACCCTTGACTTCCATGGCTTTGGAGATGAAGCCGCAGCCCGAGGATGGGGCCACAAGCAGGTAGGGTCAGGAGGTGTACGTGCTTGGGGGTCTAGCAGAATGAGTGGTCCTGAATAAACCTGGACATCGAATTAGAAAACTTGCCCTGGAGAATGGAGAGTAGAAAGGAGTGCAGGGAAATGTCCCATGTGCTCTCTCTGATTCCACGAGCAGGGGCCAGGACTTGAGTTCAGATCTCATGTCTACTGCTTGAGTCCAGTGAGATTGTGAATGAACCTTTTCAGTGTTGGGAGCTGGTGTGACCAGAAGTAGGGCCAGACCCAAGATGGTGGGACAACAGGAAGTGAGCAGACTCATTGGTTGAGGGTCCTGCTAGTGAGATTTGTACCCTGCTGCTGCCCTGACCTTGACCACACCAATGCCACCCCTCTCTTGATCTTCATGCCCAAGAAGTCAGGCAGCCACGTGGTGCTGGGAGAACAGGGTAAGCTGTGGTCTGATGCCATGTCCCTCTTCAGAACTTCCTCTGGGCCTTCCTGGTTGGTTCAAGGACGGGACATGATGCACAGTTGCTCAGTCTTGCACCTTCTCTGCCTCACCCACATCCCTCAGCGCTCTTACCATGTGCAGCAGGGAGGGTGCCCTGGGTGGATTCAGAGAGCAAGCTTCCTTCGTGTGTGTGAGTGAGCCCAGCTACCAGGACCCTCACTCAGTTCTCTGTCTTTGGCGACAATCTCTCAACTTTTTCCGGACGAGGCTGCTCACTGCTTTTTGGACAACATGAATTAAATATATTCTGTCTTTGCTTTTGACAGGACATTCAGTCATCGGGGAGTAGTGGGGGATGAGCAGACTCTGGGGCTGCTCCTCACACTGGCAGGACAGTGGGCTGGGCATGGGGCTTATGGAGAAAGCCAAGGCCGACCCTCCCCTCAACCTGTCCTTTCACAGTTCAGCCAAGGGTTGAGGAGACCCTGGGAAAACAAGAGAAGTACTGAGGAAGGTGCTGAGGGGGGCCTTCCCCAGGGACTGCAGGAGCTCTCAGAATCAAACCTGCTTCCATCCCACTTCTCCAGCTCAGTGTGGTGTTGACACTCCCTCTCATGACCACCTCGTATGGAGACCCGTACAAAGATCAGGTGGATAAAGCCACCGGACTAGGAAGGAGGGGTAATGTCAGTCTCGAGGTCCCAAGGCCAGCCTAGTACCAGTGTCAAGGTGACCCTCCCTATCTGAGTGCCAGCCTCAAGAAGAGCCCCGAGCCAGGGCTGACTTATCAGCCCTCAGGGGCGATAATACTTGCAGGAGTGGCTCTTGGCGAAGGAGGGACAGGTTGAAGCTGGGTCAATGGTCCAAGGGCAGTGCACGCTCTTACCACCTGCCAATTTAAGGCAACTCATCCAGATTGGGAGATAGGGGGTTGGCTGAGGTGGCAGGGGGCATCTGGTGGTACCGGATCACCTCCAGCTACAGCTGGGCATCCAGTAGCATATCGGTCCTGCTTAGCTGTGGTTCAAGCCAGAGAGCACAGCAGGATATCTAGTGGGCAGAGGGAGACAGCAGGGCAAGGACAGCGACAGACAGGCTACTATTCCTTCTGCTGCCCCAAAGAGGTCTGCCCTTGGCAGGGAGAAGGGGGAGGTTGGCAACATGTGGGCACCCACAATCTCTAGGGTCCCAGATAAGGTGCTATATCCCTTCTTGTTCTCTGAGAGGAAGAAAGTGAAATGCCCGTCCAAGGAGTAAGAAAGGGATCTGTAGGCCCCAAGGGGGCATGGTGGAGCCTGTGTCCAGAATCTGGCGCTCAGACTGGCATCCACATTCTCCTGCCCGTGCTGGCATCTGAGCACTTAAGTTGGGAGGTGCCTCCTTGCCCCTCGCCTCCGCTCAGGGAAGCAGCTCACGCCTAGCCCCGTGGTGGCTGACAGGATGGTGTCCAAGCAAAGGCTATCATGGAGGTATGTGGCAAGCAGGGGAAGGAGCTATCAGCAGGACTGCCAAATGGTCCTCCAGACTGGCCGTCGGCCCTTGTTCTTCAGCTCTGTAGTGGCTGCACAGCCCCGTCCTTCCAGAATCTGTGTTCCGTGTGGCCTCTTGTCCCTCAGGTCACGGCAGGCAGGCACGGCTCAGAAGATGCTCTGCCGCCGGTTTTTCCCTCGCCCTGGAGAAGAGAGGAGTGAAGGGGGGTTGCCCAAGATTAGGGGGTTGCTTGTCTCCTGCACTTGACTTCAGATCTCATGTCTCTACTTGTGAGCCCTGTGAAATTGTGACTTAACCTTTAGGGGTCTCAACTGTGAAATGGGGAACATTAATCTAAGTACCAGGACTATAAACTGTCTAAGGATTATATGAAGCAATGTGTAGGTAGCAGTATCAAGTCCGAGGCCATCAGCTGTGCTAGGGACAAGAGTCAGTTTTCCCAGGATGCAGACTGGCCAGGGTTCAGGGTCTTCAGAGGAATTACCAGGGACAGTGCACGCCTTTGCCAGGGCCACTGTTAAAGATAGCGTCCCATGAGGGTGGGGTTGGATAAAGATGGGAAGGTGGGGGGGCATGCTGACTCCTTATCCTGGGCTCCATCTCTCTTTCTTGAGAGTCCCCGCTGCAAAGTGGTGGTCTGTCTGTGTCTCTAGCAAGGGCAGTAGGAGGGCACACAGCTCTACCTGGATGCTGGAAGGCTAAACTGCGGTAGCCTGGGTCCTTTTGGAGCTGGATCTCCTTCAGGGAAAAGATGGAGGCAGCTGGGAGAGAAAAGAGAGGTGAGGGAGGTGTAGGTAGAGAGCCTCCTTGCTCCTGGACCTGCTGACTTCACTTCCACGAGGTCCGCAGAACTGGACACTTGCCAGTTAAGACTGGCCAGGGAAAGAGCTAACATCTCAGATGGAATCCACTGCCTTAGCTTCAGCTGAGAACTCATGAAGAAGTCGTGCTCCCAAGGCCTCTCAGCCAGGCCCAGGCCTCCAGTCTCTGCTCCAGCTCTCTCAGTCCACACCTGGTAACCCCATCTCTTGGTTCTGGGCTGGCCCACCCCTCTCAGGAACTCACTGTCTTCAAGCTGGTGCACACGCTGTCCCAGAGACTGGAAGTAGGGATGACTTAGGGCCATCTCTGCTGACATGCGACTCTTGGACTGGTACTGAAAGGCACAGGGTAAGCTGTCATTTTCTGCAAGGACCCCTCTAAAGAACATGACTCCTACGCTAAGTTAGATCACCAAAGTGGGATCTAACCCAGAGGTCTCAGGCCTGGGTGCCCCCAGGGTTCAGCCACCTGAGAAAACCTGAAATGAGGCTTCAGGGGAGAGTGACTGGTTCTTGGTTGGACATGCATATTGCAAAGGCCACAGGAGGTCGGCACTATAGTAGGTAACATGAACAAATGCCTTTTATCCTGCACTTGCTTTGAAGCAAATATAGTACAGCATCCCATAATCTCTGCAGATCCAAAGCACTTGGGCCCAGGGATCACTAGGCGGGTGGGGACAAGAGCCTGGCTTTCTCTGCCCCTCCCTGGGACGACTGGAAGCAAACTCACCAGAAGGAGGCTAGTCAGGAGGTTGATGCCGTCAGTATCCAACCTGCAAGAAGAAGGCTGTGGCACAGGTACGCAGCCTGAAGAGGTGTGGGGGCGCGAGGGGCAGGGAAAGTGGACTACCTGGGGGCGTGGCTGAGCAGCGGCTGTGGCAGGTACCGCGGGAAGTTATAGGCTCGAAACTCAGGGAGGGCGGTCACGCCGGGCCATGTCTCTTCCGTGGGAGTGCCTGGGGACAGGGTGGGGAGGATGGTGTAGGACTGAGGCCTCCCGAGGGAGTGTAACGTCGGAGGCGGCAGCAAAAATAGACCAGGTTCCCGGGTCCCACCCTGTTGCTATCTGCCCAGTCCCTGCCCAGTTCCGCCCCCTCCTCTTGGACTGGACAGAGTTCTGGCGCTCCCTGGTGGCCAGAGAGAGTGGAGACTGACCCAGGAGACGGAAGATGAGGTGCAGCTCCTCCTTGACTGTTGAACCTGGGAAGAGGGGTCTTCCGGTGGCCATTTCGTAGTGGATGCAGCCCACACCCCTGCATGAGCAAGAAGGGTTTCGGGAATAGGCATCACTCCTTCCTAGGGCTGCTGCATGAGCGATCCAAGGAAGCACAGGGACGAACATTGGGGTGGCCCAGGGCAATGGCAGTATCTAGAACTAACCAGCACCCCCACTATATAACCCTTTTCTTCAGTGGGTTGCTCGGACCCCTAAACACTGGAATCCTTGGGTCTCAGGCAGGAACCTGTGCTGGCTTTGAGTTTAGGAGGCCAGTGCGATAGCTCAGCAGGTAAAAGTACCTGCAAGAAAAACCCGAAGACTGGGTTCCTCTGATCTCTGGAGCCCACATAATGGAAGGAGAGAACCAACCTCCAAAAGTTATCTGTCTTCTGATCTTTGTGTCAAAAAATATTTAAAAAATCTGAGCCGGTTTTCACTTTATGCCAGATCACACACTTGCTAATTTTAATAATAAAATAATATACTCCTTCCAAAACATTCCCTTAGGACTGCTGCTTACTGAAGACGTCTCCCACATCCTCCATTAAGCTGCCCTCCCACCAGTGGAGGTGCATTTCAGAAGCGCACACCCTTAGAAACCTGGTCGATTGCAGACTTCGGTGATCAATAAGCAATCTAACAGGGGGCCGTCAGGCTGTGAGTGAGGTCATGGGCACTTGGAGCCCGTGAACATGGACAACCCTTCTCGTCTTCCTCAGCCGCTCACTCACCACATGTCAATGGGGGTGGAATATTCTGTGGATCCCAGAAGCACATCTGGCGGCCTGTACCACAGAGTCACTACTTCGTTGGAGTAGGTCTTTGTGGGCACTGACTTAGCTCGGGCCAGGCCTAGAAACAGAAGCGTCACTGAGCCCAAGGATGCTGCAGGGTCAGGCGCTCAGCCCTCCTGAATGACCCCCAGGTCCTGACAAGCTGTGCACCACAAGCGGTCAGGCCCACCCGCCTGCCCTGGCCCAGCTCCGGCATCGGCCTCACCAAAGTCAGCCAGCTTCAGCTCGCCCCGCTCGTTGATGAGCAGGTTCTGGGGCTTCAGGTCCCGGTGCAGGATCTTTCGGCGGTGGCAGTAGGCCAGGCCCCGGAGCAGCTGGAACATGAAAATCTGGGCAGGAGGGAAGAGAAGGAGAAACACACAGGAGTGGGTTTCAGACCCTTCACCTAGTCCCTGGCTAGGCAGGAATGGGGTCTGCTGCCTACCTTGCAGCCCACCTGTTTTGTGCATGGAGGACTCCCATATGGAGGGGATGTTGGGTGTACAGACAAGACAGCAGGTGTGAGGAAGCTGGAGAGGCGTCCAGCTGTGAGCTGGGCAACTACAGTGGGTGGGGGTCCCAGAGGGTGTAAGCAACTGGTTTTTAAACTCTAGAACAGGTCATTCACCCTTCCTAGCTTGAGAGCCTCCTTTTACTTTCAAGCAGCTCGTGCTCCCATTCCATATTCAGGAAACTGAGGTTTGTATCAACAGCTAGACAAAGGTGGAGGGTGCGTTCTGGGGCTAAGGTGCTGAGTCTGGGTTGGCTGACTGGCACTGGCCTTTCTCTCCTTCCTGCATTTGAAGCTCTAAGCAACACTGGCGCCCTGGTGGTAAGAGGAGCGTCCTTGTATTGAGCATTAGGACATGGCTGTCAAGATGAGTAGGGTCCCAACCTTGACATTGTGCATGCTCATGAGGTTTCCACAGTGGTCAAGATACTGCTTCAGGTCGCTGTCCTAGAACAGAGAAACTGGTTCAGTCCTGCCTTGTCCTCTGCCCGGCCAATGGTCCAGGCCAGGCCAAGAAGCGTCTGTCAGCTGGGCCCAAGCCGCTAGTGTGACAGGCCTCTGGCTCCAAGCCTCTCCTTCCTTTCGCTTTCTCATGGGAACATCCGAGAATCTGATTCGAGGTTCGGATTATGCCATGTCCTGTCCCTCCCCCTCCCTTACTCCCTTTCTCCCCTCTCCCACGTTCCCCACCGCAGGAGGAAGAGGCCGTGGGCCCCAGCCCAGCTCACCAGATACTCAAACACCAGGGTGAGGGACCGATCGGTGTGGATGAGGTCATGCAGGGTCACAATATTTGCATGTTTCAGGTCCTTCAGCAGAGACACTGGAAAAACAGGCCCACCTGGGTCCCAAGGCCAACTGATTCCTCCCACTACCCATTCTGGGCGTCGGCATCGGCCCTCTACCCAAATTCCCACCAAGCCCAGTTGCTAAGTCCCTCCTCCCAGAGGCCCGGGACACTGTACCCTCTCGAATAGCAGTGCAGGGTGCTCCCTCCTCGTGCTCCAGCCGGATCTCTTTCAGGGCCACCAGATTCTCGGTCAGCTTGCTGCGCCCCTTAAAGACTGTGGCATAGGTGCCCTGGGATGGAGCGCCCTTGGTCAGTCAGCTCCAGGAGCACCCCTACTCCTATATTCCTCTCCTGATCTTCATGCCTCTACCTACGCTGGGGTTTCAAACTGCGGGCCCGGGTCCCTTTCTCCTTCTGCTGAAATTCTGTTTCCCCCAAATCCTGCTTCCTCCATGAAGCACCCCTGGCAACTCCCAGATCAGATGGCTCATTCTTTCCTCTAATCGCAGCATGCAGGGCATCCCTCTGATATCAGTACATGGACTTGTTCTTAGTTCCTGCAGATGTGGCTCTTGAAGGATCTTCTCTCCCACTCCACACCTTCACCCGCCCAAGTCACCCAAACAAAACCTGACAACAGGAGAAACAGTGTAGTGGCACTGCCCTGGCAGTGTGCCCGGCACTAAAGCTGTATGTATGCTCATTGTGGAAACCTGCCCAGTTCCCACAGCGACCCTAGGTAGCATAGTTACTGTCACCATTTGACAAAGGAAGAGACAGAGGCAGAAAGAGGCCACAGAGTATTCCAAAGTCACAGAGTTCTTAATAGTGGTGGGCTCAGAACTCAAGTCAGGGTCATGAGTACTTGTGGTGAGAAAAAGACTAGATTCTGCCCCCATCACTTCTGTCCTTGAAGACTTGTTCAGGTTTAGGGCTCCAGCTGCCAAAAGCCAGGCCATCCAGCCAGGATGGCACAAGTCCCAGGGGGAGGGGGCTGTGAAGGACAGATCAGATTTACTGCCTAGAGGGGACCACACTGGCCTCTTACCTCCCCCAGTTTGTCCAGTTTCACGTATGTTTCCAGTTTTCCAAAGCCAATATCTGACTGTGAAGGAAACAGGGAAGTCTGTGAGATTGACATTCTCAGCAGTTCCACCTACTTCACATCCCCTCTTAGTCCCTGGAAGGGAAGGAAACAAGACCCCATCATGCAGAGGGGAACTGAACTAACTTCAAATCCTTTGTCTTTTCCTTTCATCCCTCTGACAGTGGAGGGACGCCCTAGAAGTGAGAGCTCCTTTCTCCGTGAGTTAGGGATGTGTGCAAGGACTGGCATCAGCTGCTGTCATGTTCATGTTAATGGCTCCTCCAGGGCAGGCCTGTTTTTCTCTGTTATGTAAGCGTGCGCCTCAGATTCCGCCTTCCCACAGTTTCTTCTAGCCCAGGCTAGAGTAAATCTGGTTTTCTACCTGGTCTTGCACCCACCCACCAGAGAAGCTGAGTATGCAGGAGTCTGGAGTGGGTGGGGCCTTGAAGACCCCAACAGACAGAAACACATGCCTGGTCTCTTTTTTCTCTGTATGTCTCTCTCTTTCTCTCGCTCCTCTCTTTCTATCTGAGCGAGAGTGCATGGGATCAGAGGACAACTTTTATAGTATGTTATTTCCTTACACTGGGTGTTCCAGGGATTGAACTCAGCCCACCATGTTTGCATACAGGCACCTTTACTTGCTGAGCCATGTCATCAGCCCCTGTTTTTTTTATTATTAATTTTATTCATTTTTTTAAAAAAAATTTTATTTATTTAATTGTGCGTGTATGCATGTGTGCGCATGTGTATGTATGTGTGTGTGTGTAGAACCACGGACGAATTTGGGAACCACCATGGACGCCTCCACCTCCTCCTTGTTTACTCTGCCCGGGGATTCACAAGCTCCGCTCTACCAGGACCAGAAGCGCAGGCCGTCCCCGCTTCCGCCCCGGTGTCTATACGTGGGGTCTAGGATCCGAACTCAGGACCTTCTGCCTGCAAGGCAGAGGCTTAACCCCTGAGCCACCTCTCCAGCCCCTTAGTTTTATTTTTTACCTAGTTATATAAGCTCAATGAGTAGGTACCTTCGCCCCCCCTCTTCCTCTATCCCATCTTCTGGCTCTCTCCCACACCTTCCTTTCTCCCTTCCCCCTTCTTTTCCTCCCTCCCCTCTTGGTGTTTTCCACCTTCTCCCTCCCACCCTTCAGCTTATATGGGCCCTGAAGTTTCCTCTGAGTCATCTACACTAGTGAGGATTCAGGACTCTTTGTTTTTGTATTTCTTGAGATAGGATCCCATACTATACCACAGCTGGCCTGGAGCTGACTGCGTAGCCTTGAACTTCTGCCAGTTCTTCTACATCGGACTACCAAGGAGACTGGGGTATGAGCAGCAACACCTGGACGGTCTATTGGTCTTAACCTGGTAAACTCAGGCTAAGAAAGGGCACAGCTTAGCCTTGAATCCTCGTGGGTCTTGGGAATGGATGGTGACCATGTTTTGGAATCCTGTGGCCAGCAGGTGGTGCTAGAGGTGCAGGAAACTCTCTGGAACCCACTACAAGGCTAAGCAGGCACCAAGAAGCTGACCCCCGTTTTCTGCTGGTACCCAACCCTGTGACCTCAGACCATCCTCCCCTGGACTCACCAGGGAGGCGCGGCGGGACATGCGGTTGAGAGGCTTGGGCATTCCTGGGCTCTCCAGCTGCAGCTTCTGCAGAAATTCTGGGGGTAGACGGATATCCATGGGCAGAGAGAGTCTTTTGCTGAGGTCCTGGGGTGGTAGATGGAATGGAGGTGCCATGGTGACTCCAAAAGACCCCCCTAAACACACACCTTTTTGGGCCAATCTGTCCATATAGAGCGACAGGAGCATGGCTTAACAGCTATATCAAGGATATGCTCAGAGGCATGTGAACTTCCAGGGATTACCACATGACCTAGGGGGGGTTCTGTCCCCTCTCTAAGCTGCACTCTCTGTAGAGTGTCATTCACTTGCACTCACAGGCAATGTAATTTTTAAGCACATTTTTCCTGTGCCAGACACAAGTATGTGAATTGTAAAATAGCAATTGTCTGTCTTTGTGATGTTTTGGTGATGTTCTAATGTAAGATACAGTCTCATTTAATGCTCACGATACTTTGCTAATTAATAGCAGGGCCTGGATTTGAACCCTCGACATCTGGTGTGTCTATGTCCTGACCTGTGGAGCCAGGAAGGGATGGCCTCACCTCCATGGAGAAGCGGCGCTGGTTCTGCCGCCGCTCATACTGCACTTCAGGGGACAGCTGCCCGGACTCGTCCCTGCCATCTGTGGAGAAGATGCGGGCTGTGGCAGGGGACATCCACAAACGGGATGGAACAGCCAGTTTCAGCCACCTTCCTCCCGTTCTTGTACCCCTGCCCCATGATCAGCCAGCAGCCCAGGGAACCCCAAAGTCTTTTCCCTTAAATTGCTGGTCAGCTTGGTCCACGGGGTTTGAAGGATGTCGGGGTAGGAGGGCAGTGGGTGTCTTGACCCTCACCCTCCTTCCTCTGGGTGTGGAGCTGGTTGAACTGCTCTGTGAACTCCACCAAGGACTCCTCAATGGTCTCTGGGCGGGGCACGGACAGGGAGAACCTGCGTTTGAAGTTCTTCACCTTGTTCATGATCGGGAGGGATCAGCAGCAAGTCCTGGGATGGAGGGGAGAGAACAGGGGGTGATGAGCCCACTCTACGCCAGTGGGAGCCTTTCCCATCAGGCCTCACACACAACAGAGTTGGGTTATCCTGACCAGGAACCAGGCGCTGTGTGGACACGGCCTGACCTGGGTCCTTCCTCCAGAGACTCAAGCAGTCCATCCTGGGCAGTCAAGTGTCGAACACAGCTGCAGGTGCGCAAGCAGTCCTGCGTGTCAGACATCAACCCTTTTAGCTGCCAAGAGTGGAGGGCAGTGTAAGGAACTGACTGGACCTCAGCTAGCCACTCTTCCTCGAGGTGTCCAGAGCCTTCCTGCTGATGTATACCACCACTCATCAGCAGATCCCAAAGTCCACGTGGCCTGATACTGACCCTGGAAGGCTCTCTGCTTGTCCTGGTCCCCAGAAATCAGTAAAAAGACAGGGAAGAGATAAGGGAGGGAAATGTATAGCAGCTGTCCAACTGCATCCCCCTCCTTTCCCCTCCCTCCCAGGTTCGGCTGCAATGTGTAAGTTAGAAGCATCGTGGGAAACTCAGCCTGAGCGCCGGCCTCTGCGGCGCCTTAATCTCGGGAGCTGGCAGGGTGTCCTGGGCTGAGAACGCAGCAGGGCCAGCGCTGCTCAGCTCTTCCTGTCCTCTGCATACTGGCTTCCTGATGATACTTGAGCGAATGCTCCTTCCCATAGGCTTTGAAAACACAGGGTGGGGCTACTTTGCTCTGCCCCCCGTCCTGCGTGGTTGTAAGATACCCACTGCAGCTGCACCCCCAGACTGTTCAGCTTCATACAACCTTCAGCTACAACTAGACTATGGGGACCAGGGGCTGCACGCCCACAGAGCTGCCCACTCTGACCAGGAAGGCATAAGGCTATCCTTATGATGGGAGGGGCTGCCTGCATTCCTCTCAGGGCCGACCCATAACCTACTTGTGGAGGATACTTAGGCCTGCCGCTGGCCGGCACCTAGTTTCCAAGGCAACCGGGCCCCTCCTGAGTTCTGGTTTAAAGGATTGCCGGCCAGTGACAGGCTTGCTCTGCGTAACAATTACATCCTCCATCTTCAACCAGTCTGGACAGAGTCCTCTCCCTGGCACTGTGTGCTCCTGGCTTCCTCCAAACACAGCTGTGCTAGGCCCCAAGGCTCTCTTGATCCCAGGCCAGCACCTCTCAGAGCACAAGGCTGCCAGCTGAGCCCACTTCTGTTGGGGAGCCTGCGGTCTGCACAGCATAGGCTGGGCAGTTCCTGTGCGTGTGGTACAGGAATCCTAATTCACAAGGACTGCAAGGAGCAGTGATGGCCCCGCCTGGTATGGTCCTCAATTTTGGTTTCACTCCCCTTTGCCTCAGTCATCTCCATGAAATGCCTTGACCTGCCTTCTTCAGGGTTCTCAGAAAGTTCCAGAGAACAGCCACTCTGCTCACACCCTTGTGTGTGGTATATGGTCCAAGAGAATGCAGTCTCATGGTAGTGTCAGGATGGTGTGGGTTCTTGTGACAAAAGGACTCAGATACACTGCCTGGTGCCTCTCGGTTCTCAGCAAGACAGGAGAGCAGGGATGTCTGCAAAGGACGGACCATTGTTTTCAAGGTTGGCTAAACACTGGCATGATCAGAAAATATCTAAACATTCAGACCCTCCAACGCTGTCACTGGGGCCTGAAATGGAACCCAGGTCTTGAACATACGAGGCAAGAAAGCACCTATTGGTCTGGAGACTGGTTCAGGAGTTAAGCCTCTGTCTTATAAACAGAGGATCCTGAGTTCGGATCTCAGATCCCATGGGGGCGGGGGTGGGGTGGGATGGGGGGAACAGCCAGAAATATGAACAGCCTGCACTTCAGGCCCTGGAAGGCAGAGCCTGGGAAAACTCAGAGCAAAGCAAAAAGGAGGTAGAACAATCCAGAATGAGTCCTGAAGTCCTTGGGTCCTGTATAGACATGCACAGTGCCCTCTAACACACACACACACACACACACACACACACACACACACACGGCTCCTTCCTTCCTCCCTTTCTGTTTTTGAAGGGGATCTCTCAATGTAGTCCTGGCTAGCCTCAAACTCTCATCCTCCTGCCTCAATCTCTGGGATTCCAGGACCCCTCTATGCCAGGCACATTTCAAGCAGCGTCTCCAATGATCTGTGCATGGAATCATGGCTGGACAGTCATGGGTTGGGATGAGAGTTACTGAGCGCCCAGTTTTCCAAACTTCTCTTTACAAACTGTGGGGAGCCTTCAGAGTCAACAGGCACAGAGAAGCCTCCTATGACGGGACCTCCCCTGGGAACGCTCTTCTACGGAGCAATGCCTCAGGACCTGTCACGCCATCCTGGGGGCATAGGGCCAGTCCACAGCCACCTCAAGAGGTACGGGTAGGGCAGGTCACCGCTGTTGCAGGGGACGTGGGCCAGGGAATGTCCTTCCATCCGAAGGCAAGTGGAGGCATGGACTCCAGCCAGCCAGAGGACTTGGGGGACGCAGCCCCAGCCATCTTAAAGACGTAGCCATGAGACATCTCAGGGGGAGATATCTTGTGGCTATGTCTCAGCTCTACCAGAAAACCCTACTGTACCTCTAACTGAAAAGGGGCTCCCCAAAAGGCTGTCTCCAAGTATGGACTTAGGATGGAGCGATGGGTTTACGGCTCAGGATTCTCCCAGCAAATGATTTGCACTTGGATCTTTCTGTGGAGGAGGGAGAAAGAAGCCTCCAACTTCTGCGAGATGGGGCCAGTCCTTAGTCCCACCTGCTCTCAGGTCTCATTTAGGAGCAAGAAACCACTAGCTAGATTGTGACTGTGTGATGGGTGATACAGAGGGAAAGGAAGCCGGGGGAGGGGATAGAACAAAGGCTCTGAGCTCAAGGCTTGACCTGGGCAGGGTGTGGGGCCATTGTAGAGCCACAGGGACCAGCTGTTATCTCCCTGTTTAGAGAAACAGCCAAGAGGAAGTGGCTGTCACTGCAGCATGAGGAGTGGAGGTCAGACACAGGGATGGACTTGCTGATGGTGACAGGGGAGCAGGCATAGAGTAGATGCTTCTCTCTGCTGGGGACAATTGGGATATTGAACCCAATAGGGTCTTGGGTGTGACAGAGCAGTCGGGGGCAGTGAATGGTCCGTTGTTTCCAAGCTCAAGACACAAGATGCTCTGTCGCTTTTCCCTTGGGAGAATCAGCTCCTCAGATTGGGGGGCTGAGGGGGAAGGGAGACAGGAAAAGAGCCTGTCACCTTAGTGCTGTCTGTCCCTCATCCCCAACTGGGGACAGAAAGGCCCAGTGTGACCCGGCCTGCAGCCAGCCCAGGGCCAGGCACAGTGTGGCCTTTGTCCTGGGGCCCAGAAGCCATCTGGGCCTGTCCCGGGCAACTGGTGCCAGGGGAAGAGTCATAGAGAGCAGGGCTGCCGCCCAGCAGGAGGCGTGGAGGAAGTCGCAGGCAGCACAGGACCCCCCAAAGCTGCAGGGTGGGCAGGCGGAACCCAGCCAGCCTGCCTCCTGCCAGGTGAGCTTACCTGTCTCCTGGGCACATATACACACCAGTCCCCCACACTTCCTGCTGGTTCCAGAGTGGCCGGTGTCCCAGGGGGAGGGGCCAAGCAGGAGGAAAGAGAGCCGCTGTGCACGGTGAGAAACTGCAGACTCCTGAGAGTAGCCGGGAAGCTAGCAGGGAAGGTGCTCACAGCACGCCTGACCCCCCTGTGCTCGGGTTGTGGGAGAGGACTGACCAGTCCATCCAGGCAGCACCAGTGGTGATCACATTGCCCCTTTCTTCTAACTGAGGTCCTCCGCAGCCCTGTCCCATCCCAGTAGCCTGGCCTCCAAGCGCTGTTCTCTCCTTGGGGCCTCCTCCTTCCCACTCAGGATCAACACCCGACCAACCCAAGTTAGATTCTGAGCCACTGCAAGTAAACTGAGTGACACAATGGATTTCTTTTACCCTGAGCTCATTTATCCAGCAATTGTTTATTGAACACTTACTAAGGCCGGCAGTTCTAAGAGTCCATAGGTGAAGGAGACAGATGTTGACTCCTGGTTTAGAACACATGTCCTCAAAAGCAAGTGCCTCTGCCACGGCTCAAGATGGGACTCGGAGCCTCATACATGCTAGGCAAGCACTCTATCTGCGAGCCATATTCTTGTGCTTGCGACTCGGGCAAGAAGAAACTGACAAAAAAAGAAACAAAATGCACAGGATGGAAGGTGGCGACGGATTCAATGAAGGAAAATCAGGCAGAAAAGAGGATGGTGTGAGAGGCGTAGTATTTCAAGGTTAAACGGGGCTCCCCAAGAATATGATACCACAGAAGTAGCTCAGAGTCATGTGGTAGAGATGTCTCATGGAAAATCTGAGGGACACGAGTCAGCAAAGGAAGATCCAAGGGTCCTGCAGCAAAGGTGAGTGGTACTCACTGTGTAGTGTGTGCGTGCATGTATGATGTATGTCTATGTACATGCTCATTTGTGCATGTGAATATGATGTGCACACACACCACTCAGGGATTGGTCCTCACCTTCCACCTTGATCAGTTTCTGTTGTCTTCCTGCTCTTACTGCACCCAGCTGGCTGTTGAACTTGCAGAAGGCAATCCTCTCTCTGCCTCCCATCTCCATTATGTGGCAGATTTCAACGTGAGCGCAGAAAATTCCGACTCGGGTTCCCATGCTTGCATGGCAAGCGCTTTAACGCACTGAGCCCTAGCGCTATGCTCTTGAAGCTCAGTGACTTGAGGGAAGGACAGTGAGACCATGGAACAGCTGCGCGGGGAACTCCAGGGTACAAGAAGGCGCTGAGTGACAGGATCCTGCCGAGGTTCTCTGGGGCTGCTGCGTGAAGAACAGGCTGTGTGTGGGCAAGGGAAGAAGCGGGGAGCCCAGTCAGGAGTTTCTTGAAAAGATGCAGGTGAGAGACAGTGGGCTGGGCCCGGCGTGGGCGCTGCGAAGGAGAGATGTTGTGGCTAGAGGGAAAGACTGTGCATCTGCGCCCTAGAGGGCGTGGCTAGGCAGCCAGAAGCACGGTGCAGTCAGCCTGGGGGTGGGGGGTGGGAGGTGGGAGGAGTCCTGCCAGCCCAGGTTTGGGTGGGAAGACCAGGAGTGGGGTGGGCAGGGAAGTTTCCAGCGCTGCCTAATGTGGCTCCATCCTTTCCTGGCTGCTCACGGAGAAACCTAATTACGAGGCCACACCCACTGCTTTGCCCCATAGCTCAGACCCCAGGGCAGAAAAGGGCCGCAAGCAGCAGGGAGCAGGTTAGCTTGGCCAGCTTCTGGCAGCCTGGAACGGTCCTGTTGCAAAGGGAGGGGCCAGAGGGCCTGGTCCCGTTTGGACAACTCTGCAAGCCTCACAGCACGTTTGAGGCAGGAACAGGTCTCATCCCCTCTTAGGAAGAAGAAAGCAGAGTCCTGGTCCAGGTTGTGGGTACACTTCTGCTGCCCTCTGGCCTCCCTCTACCAGGCTGTCCACGTACCTTTCAGCTTGGCTTGGAGACTATGGATGGCAGAGCACAAGATACTGGAAAGCAGTGGAGGACAAGGGACAAGCGACCATCACTTTACCTAAGGGGCCAGCCCCACACTCCTCTCTGCAAACTCCTTTGTCCTGGGCCTCCCATCAGGTACTGCTGCAAGCCCTCGGGACCTGGTCTTCTAGCCTCATCCATCCTGACCCCTACCAGGCTGGTCTGCTCAGAGTGGGATGTGACTTGAGGCTCTGAGGTCTTAGCTTTGCCAAACACCATAACGCCCAGTGAGGCCTGACTTCCTACTTGTCTCCTTACCCGGTCACTGTGACTCCTGTGTTATGCCTGGTGGCATACTGCAGGTACACGTGGGCACCTACTGTGTTCCTGGCATGTCTGAGGCTTTACTTGTTTTGGTCTCAATCTCTGGGCGCAGAGGTGGAAGGATATAACTAGGAACTGTCCACTTTCTGGGGGTCAAAGGGTCTGAGCCTCAATCCCAAAGGCTGACTGCCAGTCAGGTTTTTCTGCATTCCATGCCCTATCTTCCACCTTGGTCACTTTGCCACTGTGCTCCTTGGAGGAGTTTCAAAGAAGCGGAAGTGACAGCTGACCAAATTTGCAGACATCTTCATCTGGGCCTCAGCACAGCTGTGCTCAGGGAACTGGCAGCTTCCATCCTCCTGTTTTCCACCTAACCCTGTTCTGCTCAACTAGATGAGGGGCGGGGAAGCAGTCACTCCTGCTGCCTGGGGTCACTGACACCTCATCCCAGAAAAAGGAGCGAGGCTATGGGCCTGGGGCCTTCAGGGTGACCAGCTAAGGAGAAGAAAACAGGCCTGTAGTTCACTTTACCAAGGAACAGATGCTCTGGACAGTAGCTGAACTCAGAAAACATTCCTACTGGTTCCAGAATGCAGGAAGCAGGCGAAGGCCTGCGGGGGATCGAGCGGAGCCAAACTACAGGAAGGCAGGTCAGGAAGCCAAGTGTCTGGGGCTCAGGTCACCCGTGATGAACACAAACGCAGGCCCAGGAGCTCCAGCATTTTTGTTTGTGGTGCTGGGTGGTGGGGGGTGTGGATCAGCTTACTGTATTATCTCACTTAGACCAGAAAAATCCTGTATGGAAGAACTCCCTGGCCCCAGTGATGTTCCCTGAACAGGCACCTGGTGTCTCCGTTCTGCTGACTGGGTTAATCCCTGGCTCTCCACTCCAATTGTGATGGAAAGGAACTGGGCTCAACCTCTTCAGCTGCTTTCTGAGGATGACCCAGCAAGTTTAAAATCCTTAAAGATGAACGTGGCCTTCACAGCAGCCCGCACCCTCAGAACCAGGCCTGCTGCTCTGCAGTACAAGAACTATATCGCTTTTGCTTCCCTGGTGCCTCCCACAGGACAGCGCCTAGCCTCAGCAGCTGCTCAGACTGTGGAACGAATGAACAAGCGACAGAGATAGTGCTGAGCCACCGGCTCGCAGCGGCGTGAAGTCTGGTTCCTCTACAGATGGTTCTTCTAGGATAAAGACAGCACGTAGGTCGCCTTCAAGCTCCAGGGTCCACAGCTACATGTAGTAAGTGTTGGTGCCCTTCCTCTTTCAGGCAGGCCAAGATCTGTTTACAGGTTTATCTTCTAGAGAGGCAGTTGCAGTCTTGGCAGTTGCACACGGGCACAATGGGGGTAGTCCTGGCTCTGCCCTCTCCCTGGGCACTCTAGAGCAAGCCTGGGCTGTGAGGCCCCTAGCACTGGATTCAGGCATCTCTTTCTCTGTTGTCTTGAGTATCAGAGGGAGCTAGAATGTCGTGACTGTTGGGCGAGGGACAAGGGGAACCCATGCCAGGCATGGTACCTACCCTCCACAGAGCCCCTTTGTCATCTCCAGCACGGCCCCCACCCCCAGCGGAGTGCTGAGGCGCTGCCCTGTCGCTGTGAACGTGTCTACGTCCTTCACTTGCCCGTACACGGGCAGGGGCCAGGTTTGACTCAGCACCCCCTAGAATAGTCCCATGGCCTCCCCGGAGCCAGCCATGCGAAAGCTGGGCTCAAGGCCTCCACAGGCTGCAGCCCTCCCCTTCTTGCCCAGCCACTGGTTCGTGGCAGTGGGGATGGGAGGATGGGGCAGAAGTGACAGATTCCTGGCCAGCAGCTACGTCCACAGTGAGGGGACCATGTGACGAGAAGCTCGAGAAATTCTCACCCGTAGGCATCGGGCAGCCTCCTGTGCTGTGCGGGTGAGGATGGATTCCACCACAAAGGGGCAGGTTCCTTGAGCCTCACAGGCCTGACAGACGACCCCTGCTGATCCCTGATGGCCCACTTGCAGCCCTCTGTGTAGGCTCTAAATCAGTCCTCTGGGTGGTCACTCTGTGCCCTCTGGTTTCCTAGTGCACCTATAGCATCTTCTGGTAATTTCATTTTGACCTTATTTGGGGGCTAGTTAAGGTCTGCCAGTAATCTTTTTGGAGGCTCTGAATTCACACGATGAGCGTTTTCTTCTCTCAGCTCTGGGTCTGGTGTGCAGAACATGCCACCCATCTGGTCCAGGAGGTCCTTGCTCAATCTTTGTCTTGGCCTGAGTGTCGCTCCCCTCAGGAAAATGTGCATGACCACAGCACAGCACGCGAGTCTTCCCCTCCAATGGGAAGAGCCCTCTTCTCTCCCTTTAGCAAATCACTTTAAAGACCCTCATTCCTCACCCAGCACACCAGATCCCAAACCTGCCATTCGGTCACCACACTGGGGGCTATATATCGAAAGGAAGCAAGATCTGTACAAAAGAAAAGTCTCTCTCTGTGCTCACTGCAGCATAGTTCTCACCATCCAAGACATGCAACAACCCATGAGCTGAGGGATTTAAGAGTTATGCACAGAAAATACTATTCAACCACCAAGAAAGAAATCCTTCCACTGTTGACATGGCTTAACCAGGAGGATATTATGCTAACGAAGTAAGTCAGACATAGCAAATGCCACATGGTCACACTCATTGTGAAAGCTGAGAAAGCTGTCCAGAGACTGGACAGAAGAATGGTGGCTATCAGGAGCTGGGGTACAGGGGTGGCAGGGGGTAAAGTGACAGGCAGGTCAGTGGTGCGGAGTTGGGGCAGGAGGAAGTTCTGTTGTTTTATCACTGGGAGACTAGTTAATAGAACATACTGTCTATTTCACACTATCTACAAGAGGTTTTTGAAATTCAAGCCACAAAAAAATAATGAACATGGCAGAAGTGCTAATTATCCAGATTTGATCATTACTCAATTTCACATGTATCAAAACATATATATATATATGTGTATATATGTATATGTAAGATTGTTATTAGACAATTAAAAATGAAACAAATTGTTTTGATGTTTTAAAAATCCAAATTCTTCACCCTTGTCTTGGGTTCGCTTTAAACCCCAAAGGTTAGCTCATCCTGCTTCCTTTCTCCACAGCGCCGACCATCTGCATGACAAACTAATAGAGGACACCTAGCTCAGTCTCCTTCGGCTTCCCTTGGTGACCTGTTACATCGCCATATCTCCATGCCCAACTTTAGCATCAGCATCAGAACTTCAGGGGCCTTTAAACCTTAGCATCCCTGGGGACCTTGGAGTCTCAAGAACAGGAAGGGGGATGGGAGGACTGACTTCCTGGCATCTGAACTATATAGTTCTATTTATACTCTGCCCCACCAGCCTGGCCCACACTACCTCGGCCACATTCTGATCGGAGCCCTTAGACCCTCGTTCCCTCAGAGCTGTGAGTTTCCTCTGCCAACACCACCAGGCTCTTCAGCCAACAACCCAAGGCCTTGGACAATTTGTGCTGCCCTCTCTCCTTCTCGTACTCCGCATGGACTCCTGCTAGAGCTGACTCAGGTGACTCCTTGCTCCTCCCCAACTCCATAGTCTGATCTGGGGAGCCTCTGGGCAGCCCGGGCAGCATCGCTCACCCATCGGGACTCCAGCTCAGGGAGGGCGTCCTTCCCCTGGCTTGGTTCGCAACCACGAGCTCAGCTCCAGGCTATGTCCCAGGCCCTGTGCCTCCATGACAACCAACGCGGCTCTCCTCCGCTTCTGGAGGACTCCCTTCCTCTACCTGTCCTCGAGTGGTGGCACACCCCGAGTTCCCTCTTTGGCCCTCTGCTCTTCCCCTCTGCGTTTCCTGGGTGACCTCATCCTCTCCTGTGGTGGAAACCTCGCGCTCATGACTCCCAGAGCGCCTGGGTCTCAGCATGCAGGGTCAGCTGCCTGCCAGGGAACCTCTGGCTGAATGTCCTTCAGGAGTCCAGTTTGAGTAGTGTTTCCAGTGAAGAGCACACACGTGTGCACCCTGGGAAAGGGGCCTGAATACAAGGGACACACGAGTCACTCCTGCATACACGTGCGCATAGGCACTATCACACCAGACGGGGAGAAGGTCAATGGACAAAATGCCAACAGAAGTCATCTGGGTACTAGAGTGCTGGACGCTTTTCATTTCTTCTTCACGCTTATCTGCCGTGTCTAACATTTCCATAATGAATACTTATTCTTACCTAGTAAGAAAATAGCAACACTTCTTTGTAAATGAAAAGAAAGTATTTTTAGCTTGAGATTCCATAATGATTTAGTAAGAGGCCTAGAGAACGGTATGATTATCTTGAGCAAGGGTCAGCAGGCTTTTCTGCAAAAGATCAGCCTGCCAATCTCAGATTTGTAGGTCAAATTCTGGGCTGCAGCTCTGTGACCCTAGCAAAGGACATGAATAGGGCGTGTTTCATAAAACCTTTAAAGATGGCAAAATCTCCATTTACATAAAATTTTGCATAATCTTTACATTTTACAAATACAATTTTCTTCTTTGGAGCTTTTCCCAACCACTGAAAAGCCATTCCTGCAATTCCAACACTACGGTCACTGTCACTGCTGCAAGTTCAAGGCCAGCTGGATCCACAGAGCAAGTTCCAAATGAGCCAAGATGACATAGAGATACCCTGGCTTAAAAAAACAAAACCAGGGCTGGATTTGTAGCTCAGCTGGCAGAGGACTTCCCTAGCACCCCCTTCTCTTTCTCCTCCTTGCCGTGCCATCTTTGCAGACTTCTCCCTGTCCTCTGACCTTAAGCTGTCTCTTCTGTCTAATGCTCTCCCATCTTAATAAAAAGAAAGGACAGTGACCAGACCAGGGTTCTTCAAAGTGACGGAACAGAGCTGAGACCAGAAGTGAACTTGTGACTTAAAAGTTCAATATCCTTTCTGCTCCCCAAGGGTACTGGGTGTCACAAGCAAAGAACTCAGAAGTGCAGTCAGGCTGCCTCACTGGAGAAGGATCCTCAGCAGATCCGGCATCTGCAGAACGTGGCACTAGCCCCAAATACATGTAAGGCTGCCACCAGTTAAGTCCACCATCATGATCAGGGAGGGGCTCTCCCTGATCCACTCACCCTGTCTAGAAGCATGCTACTGCTGGCATGAGGTATGCCCTGCAGCATGGCACTCACCACACACCAACTGCCAGGCAGTGAAACCCACCAGCGGATTTGAGGGACAGCCACGTCCTCTCCAAGGCCCAGTTACCCTGTGGGAGTTTCCTTTGCTGGGTGGCTGAGACCAGGAAGGAGAAAGCAGGCTTGGTTCCTGACTCTCCATGCGGAAAGGGCAAGCTTCTTCAGTGAAGCAAAGTGTGCAGGCAGAAATCATGCTGCAGCTTTATGAGAATCTCCCGGGATAATAAAACAGAGCAGGTGTCCAAATGAAGGAAGAAATACTTTAAAAGGATTCTCTCACTGAATCTGGAAGATATGACTTCACTGGAATCCTCATGAGTACACAAGAACTGTCATCCTCTCTGTGCTAAAGCTGGCATTTTTTAATTGTGGGCAACCAACTGTTGAATGGCAGGGGCGGGATTACATGAGCCTTCATGGGGAGGATGTAGTGAATGAATGAATCCACCAGTCACTCTTGGGCCAACCTTTCTGCTTTACCTGTTTCCAGAAGGACTTCAGCTAAGGGGGTAGGGGGAGGGGGGAGGGTGGAATCACAACCAAGAGTCCCAGGAAACAGGATGCCATCATGATCCCCTCAAACATTGGGGTCAGTTGTGTCCTAATCCTAGAGCAGAGTGTGCTGGAACCCGGGATCCCACTTGCTGTCAAGTTTCAGGACCCTTTCAGTTAAAGTTAAACCTTCCACTTGTCTCACACCCCACCTCCTACGGAAACTGGGAAAAGATGGATACTACGGGCAGGAGTTCTGCTGCACTGTAGGCCAGCTCCTGCCAGGCCTGGACTAGTCCTGGATCCTGTCTTAGAGAGAGAGAGAGAGAGACTTCATGCACAGCTTGTAAGAGCCAAGACTAACCTTGGTGCACTCCCACCCTCTAGATGGGAAAGTGGCTGCTCAGCAGCAAATGCCTGGAGGGCAAAGGTGAAGGGTCCAGGGCAGAGGAGAGAAGGGGTCAGTGTGGGACAGAGCCAGGAAAAGCAATGTGACTTTTCCCCAAGGGAGTGAAGCTAAGCAGGTAGGCCTGGACTGCAGCCAGCCGCTCCCTCATGGACAGCAGAGCAGAACAGGGGCTGCAAATAATTAAGTGCAGGAAGGGTCCTCTTGCCCTGGGGCAGGGTGGAGGGAGGCTCCCTCAGAGGACTACACTCCTGCAGCCCCAGCGTCGGGCTCCCCACTTAACTGCAATTAAGAGAATGGGTCCAGCAAAGACTGTTGGTCCCTCCTGGCAGGCTTCTGTCTAGTTCCCCCATTCCATCCAAAGGATAGGAAACTTCTGGCTAAGACCTGATAGGGTTTAATGGTCTCTACTCCAAAGCATCACTGGGAAATTCCCTTTCCCAATTGCTATTATCCCATGGTCACCTAGTACTCAGCCTTCCTGCGTTTTTCCCCTCAGTTCACATAACCACCTTTCCTATTATGAGCCCTCTTCACACATGAGGAAGAAGGTTGAGGAAGTTCAGGAGTTGGTTGGGGGAGGGGAGTCACACCACCAGCGTGAGTCGGGAGCTGGATTCCAGCAACAGTTTAGGTTTGGAGGCCACTCTGTCCTCTCAGGTCCCAAGCTTAGTTAGGGAAGGAAGGAAGAAATTAGAGAAGAAAGATGGAAAGATGTTGGGCCAAAAAAAAAAAAAAAAAAAAAAAAGAAGTAGGACAGTAAGCCAGAAAAGCCAAGCCAGGCTCCATCCTACAAAGTCCTGCAGGAAGGACTCATGTAGCCATGAGCTAGACAGAAAGCAGAGCCCCATCACTTTTAGACCCCCCGAGCAGATCTCTCTTTCTTGCAAGATTCAAGTCGGGGACTCTACTTGCTCCTCAGATCTAAGCCCTCTGGTAAAAAGCTTGGCTCTGTCTGTCCTGGTACAGGGAGAGCGCCGCTACTCAGAAAACTCCATCTTGCCTTCCCAAGGGCTGAAGCTAAGCCAGAGGACCCCAGAGTGCTCTGGGCCCTACCACTGATGGAGAAGGGTCGAGAGAGAAGTGGGTTGGATCCCACCTCCACTCTTTGGGAGCATTCATCTTAGTGCACTAGTTTCCCGGTCTGTAAAATGGGAATAACACTATAAGGCTACTGGGACGCCTGGCTTGATACTGCAGCAGATACCTAATATATTGCTAGAGATACACCTTAGTATTAGAATGCTGGCCTAGCACATGCATTCCCCAGTAGGACTGAAAAAAAATTATTAGAACTTTATTTAGTGATACTACACTGGTTCTGGAAACCTCAGTAGTTCAGAAGTGAGTGGCCTGAGTCAGTTAGGTGTGGGCAGCCAGTAGAAGGGTCCTAAACAGCTCTTGACCAGGGACACGCCCCGGCTGCAGAAGGGGTCACCGTCAGTTCCTCCAGGTTACACAGCATGGGGACAGGAGCTTGACCACACAAGAGGACTCTAGGGCTTTTACGGTGAGCCTTGAACCCAGAACCCTTGTTGTCAGCCATTCTCCATACCCCAGAAGATACTTTCTCAGCTCCAAGGTAGGCTGGGGCAGGGGCTCCCTGGGACGTGCTTATTCTGCTCCCTGGCTGTGCCCAGGAATGAACTGCACCCCCATGCTCAATCTCACAGCTCAAGACAAGGTGGGGGGCAGCCTAGTCTGTGCCAGCTGGTAGAGCCTCTCAGCCACAGGCCACAGCCACAGCGGCTGGAGGAGGTTGCTGAGAGCTAGACATGCGCATGGGGAGGTGCAGGAGCACCGGAGGGTCTAGGGTCTGGACCTCACTACGCAACCCTGTGACTGAGAAGGTTTCAGAATTAATGAGGTCACTGGGGCCTAGAGGGATACCCACTCATCTATACAGAAAACAGGCCTGAGGGCTCTAGGGACCCGGTCCCCAGCAGGGTGGGGCTGGGCCTCGGCCCCATCACACTGGCATCGTAAGAGTCCTGTCTCCATAAACACAGCGAATCAACTCCTCAACTACCCGCCCTCTCTTTCCACGCAACATCAATTTTTACCCACTGCTGATGAAGGGGGGGGCGTCACTGCCCCCCTGAAACTCCCCAAGTCAGTAGAAGCACTCGTTCCCCAGGGACCCTCCTGACCCAGTGCTGGTGGGACCTCAGCAAGGACTTCACGTGTCTTTCCCGGTTCTCTCCAGGCCTCTGGATGCCTATCCGAAGCCTGCGGATCTGGAAAATTCCCCGGACTCCAGGGAGCCCTTCAAAGGGAGCCCTACACATCTCAGGTCCCTTTCTGCGGAGGGCTCCCTACCCTGGTCCCCCGCAGAAGGAAGGGAGCTTACGGCAGGGGCGGAAACTTTGCTTCCTGGGGTTCCCACGGAGCCGGGGGACCCAAGGCAGTCCCAGATGTTGAGTCCCCACGGGGCACGCATTCTGCGACGGCTAGACAGCCGTCCCTCCTGAGCACCGGGAACTTGTGAGTGGCCTTGCCAGGGCATCTCCGCCACGCAAAACACCAGTGCGCCCGGCGCTCGCCCACCACCCTGGGCAGCTCCGGTATTTCGCTCCAACCTCGAGCCCCAGAGCCAAGGCGGACCGGCGCCTTTAAGGGCCGCTCAGCTTACCTTTGCCCCGCTTGCACGGCGCGCCGTACCCCTCTCCCACCGCCCTCCGGCCGCGCCGCCGCCGCCCGCCACCTCGCAGCCGCCCGCAGACTTACCGCGCGTGTCCCGGTCGCCGCGCGCCCGCTCCCGCGCCGCGGCCCGGCTGTCTAGGGCTGCGCACGCTTTCCCGCGCCCCGCCGGGGATCCTGTCCCGGTTCGGGAGCTTCCTGGCCCTGGAGAAGTGAGCGGCTCCCCAAAGAGGCTGCAACCTGAGCTGCAGAAGGAGGAGGAAAGAGGGGGTGTAGGAGGGTGAATAAGAGGAGGAGGAAGAGGAGAGGAAGAGGAGGAGAAGGACGACGAGGAGGAAGGCAAAAGCCCAGCCCCGGCCAGAGTTTTTCACGTGTACAAATTGACTCCTCCCTCATCTCGCTGCCCATAGCCTCTGCCAATCCCCAGCGTTCCCTCTGTCCTGGTGCCCACCCCTTTCTCCCACTCTGGGAATCAGCACAAGCTGCCTGTCTGTTTCCTAAGTGATATGGTCCTCAATAGAAAGGCCAGGACAGGTCTCTAAATGTACCTACCTACTCCATCTGCTGAGGCCCACCCTGGACCCCAGCACTTGGCATCGGGGACTCACATGCCCGCACATCCTCTCTGCTGTGTGGAATTGTCACTCACCCTCCAGTGATCTCTTCCTCCGGTTGCTTGGTCTCTCCAGGGCCTGCTGCTCCTGGCCGGCCAGCATCCCACCTTCCATCCTTTTGGCCAACTAAGTCATCCAAGGAGCCTCACACACTAGCTAACGCAAGTTCGGCTTTCATTTTACCCAAGGGGAAACTGAGTCACAGAAAGAACATGGAAGAGGCCCGAGGTCCTGCAAGGAGTTCAGGGGTTAACAGTGATTAGAAACCAGGTCAATGGGCATTCTACTCACACCATCTAATTTCAAAGGTCAAAGAAAAAAAAAAACCCAAACCCCCAAGCTAGGCTGGCTTGGAGAACAGCATTCCCATGTGGGCCCTACCTCCTGAGAGCTGTGCTGAGCTGAGCTCCTAGGGTACCAAACCAAGAAGGCCTGTGTCGTCTGCCCTGCCAGTGGGGGCCCTTGAGAGGATGTGGTCCTGCACCTTGTCTTGGGGAGAATGTGATACTGAAAATAGGTTTCCTTGTGGAAGACATGGGTCCAAGGAACACAGTCAGCTGGAGACAGGAGAAAGAAGGAAGCCATGGCCCAGGCATGGCATTCCACGGAGGACCTTGCAGCATCTTGCCCCAAGTGTTCTCTACCAGGGCAAGCTGATTTCCTAAACACAAACCCTTCATAGACCCACAACCAGGCAAGAGTCAGAGCCTCTGGACTTTAGGCAGAAGCTGCAGCCCATAATCCATGGCCATAGTAGGAATACTAGGGGCTGGGGGCAGTGGGATGGGTAAAGGCAACCTGAGTTCAAGCCTCGAAGTTCAGATGGTAAAGCAAGAGGAGACAAACTTAAACTTTTTTTTATTTATTATACATGTGCGTGTGTGTCAGAGGGCACTGTGTGTGCCTGGATTGCCTTACCTTTTCTTTGCTTTGTTCTGGAGATTCCCAGGCTCCACCTTCCAGGACTGTAAGTACTGGTTGCTCCCCTTTCTCTCTTATGTTTTTACATGGACCCAGGATCTGAACTCAGGACCTCCTGCTTGCAGGGCAGAGACAACATCTCTCCAGCCTAGAGAGAAACTTCTTAATGGTCCTCTGGTTTCCACTCACAGTATATACCTTCTCTCTCTCTCTCTCTCTCTCTCTCTCTCTCTCTCTCTCTCTCTCTCTCTCTCTCTCTCTCAAATAAATAAGTAATTTTTTTTTAAATATCGGGGGACAGGCATGGTGACAAAGATCTGTAATCACAGGAGGCAGGGACAGGAGGTTCACTTCAAGTTCAACACCAGCTTATTCTACATAGCACATTCCAGTCCAGCCAAGGCTTCCTAGGCCTTGTCTCAAACAAACAAGGAAAAAAATGAAGCATTAACAAAAACAAGAAAACCCTGGGGAGCAGGGAGGCCAAGGGAAGAAGGGGGCTGGGGAGATGGACCATGGCTAAGTAGGGGATTAGAGGGATGGGGCCAAAGGGTAGAGTTTCAAAGAGCGAGGGGGTGAGGTCAAGAGGTCTCAATAAACATTTTCTGAATATCTCCTGCATGTCAAGCAATAGCCAATGCCGCTGGGCACAGAAGGCGAATAACACTTAGTACCCTCCAGGAACTTTGGGGGAAAGAAGTAAACAGGATGTTTATGTCGGTTCTCTGTTGTTGTAATTTACAATACTAAGGCAATCAACTTCCACTGAAGAGCTCAACTGGGGCTCATGGCTGTGGAGGTCTAGTGCTCTAGGCCCCCCAGCAGCGTATCACGTTTGGGAATTTGTGGCAGGTGGAAGCCATTCACCTCAGGGCTGGAAAACTAAAAAGAGAAGAGGATGGGGCCAGAGTCCCATTAATCTCTCAAGACCGTCAAGGCCCTGCCTCTTAAAGGTTCCACCACCTCCAACAGTGCTGTCGGGTGGGAACTAAGTCACCTGCAGTGCTGAGCTGGGAGTCCTGAGAGAGTCTCTTTGCTGTGCTTCAACTGAGAATCACCAGAACAGAAGACAGGAGGAAGGAAGGGGTGTTCTGTTTTTCCAGCAGGAGTGATACCATGCATGAAGTGCAGGGGTGAGAATATGGTATCTGAGTTCTGGACACTGGAGTATAGGTCTGGGCTGGAGCCCAAAGACCCTCCTACAAGCACTGCTCCTGAGAGCCAGGACACTGTGAGACAGCATGTAATGTGCTTGCCTCTGCAGCTGAGTAAGGGTAACAGGCAAATCTGGAGACAGGAGCCCCAGAACCAGCAGATCCTAGAGAAAATGATACAGTCTTAGGCTACAGAAACCCCAGCAGGGAGGAAAGGAGGACTCGATTTGATAGATGGCTGGCTATCAGATAGTCATAGAACTGTGTGCCTGTTTGTTTTAGAAGGCAAAATGGAATGACGGGTCAAGATTGGAAGCACCACTATGTTAGACTGAACATGGTCTGAAATCTTCTGAGCGGTGCCTTGAGACCCAGTACTCCTTTGTATGACTGCGTGATCTTTGACAAATGACAACCTTTCCGAACCTAGCGTTGTAATCTGTAGGACAGAGACACTAAAGTCAATCTGCTGTGGTTGTGGTGCGTATTAGAGATAATGTATGCTAGGGGTCTATCATAGAGGTGGCATATAATAAGGGCATAGTAGGCAGTGGAGATGGTCACTATCATTTGCCCACCTAACAAATGCTTAACTGTATTCTTGTTATATGCCAGTGACACTGGATTCTTGGACTCTGTCTCTGTTTGCACATAGCTCGCTGTCTCCTGGGAGAGAGATGTGCACAGATAGTATTCTCTGGGGCAGAGGATGAAAGTCTTATGAGTCCCAACACAATGTCATAGAGGACTGGTGGCAGCATGAACAATGTAAGGCCAGTCACCTGCTCCAAGACCCCCACATCACCCCATCCCTCTGACATGGACCTAATGTTTAGAATCTTGTCTTTTTAAAAAAAAACATTGTCTTAGCCGGTCATGGTGGCACAGGCTTGTAATATGAGCTACACAGGAGACTGAGGAACAAGGATTGAAGGTTCAAGGACTGCCTGGAGAATCCAAGGCTAGCCTGAAAACTCAGCAAGATTCTGTCTCAAAACAAAAATAATATAAAGGGCTGGTGAGACAGCGCAGCGCTATAGCACTTGCACATGAGTAAGATTCTAGATTTAATTACCAGAATGGCAAATAATCATAATAACAATGATAATAATGATAAATTTTTTTTAAAAGGCATTGTTTTAGCATAGTGTACTATACCAGTAATTCCATAATTGTGTATGTTAAGGCAAGGGGATTTCAAACTGGAAGCTAGGCCTAGGCTAGATCTTGTCTAAAAAAATGAATAATAAAGACATTGGGAGGGGATGACTGCAGGTGGGCACCTTCGTGGAGCCCAGGGCATGGTACAGGAATGCATGGCGACTCCAGAGAAAAGCACATACAGATCTGTGGAGGAGGAAGCCGGGTAAAAGTGATTCTGTGACATGGTGGAGTGACAACTGGGCTGTGGATGTGTGGTGGGCACTTCATGACATCCTGGCCTAGGTAGTAATATATTAAGTTTGTGCCTTTCTGAAAATTTCTTTCCAAACTTTTTCTTTTTTTATTATTATTATTTCCGCTCATACAAACTTAATAGGTAGACCAGTTCCCTCCCTCCCCCCCCCCCCGAACCCCCTGCTCTCCCTCCCCTTCCTCTCCATACCCCAGTGCTTCCCCCCTAATTCCCAGAGAGTCCTTTATTGTGTATGCCTGACTCTCCTCTGGGCCCTCCTCTCCAATGACCTACAAGGACCCAGTGGAATTTCCCTGAACCCTTTCTCGTGTTCCCCTTAAGCACAGGAACACTACTGTGGCTGTCAATCCCTTGCCTCCAAGGATCTTGGTGCCTTTAGCAGATGCTAGACTTTGTGAGGTCAATAGTGTGTTGGACATTGCGCAGGGCGTGCAAAGTCCTATTATGATTGCTTCGACCTCTTTCCAAACTTTTTAGTGTCCCTCACCCACAGCCCTCGCCGTATATCTCTCAAGAGGCCCAGTTCAGAGGATGCAACTACTTCTGCCCTGCTGCCCTCTGAGCAAGACCTTGGGCTGTGAAATCCCATGGTCTGTATGACCTTGCTCTGTTCCAGCTCTGATGTAACATGGGATGGTTCTATAGTCCCTCTCTCATGGGCGGCTGTGAGTTCAGGAAGATGTAAACTTGACACCCAGTTAATGTCCCTTGACCTCTCTGCAACCCACTTGCAATCTTTGTAATCCTCTCCTTCAGAGGATCTGGCAAGAAGCTCTCAGCTGGGGCTGCCTGTGGCACTCTGATTCCTCGGGTACATCCCCTGTGGGCTCTGTAACTCCCTTTCTTTCCCTTTGCTCCTGGGAGACGAGGAGTATCTGTCCCTGGGAAGCCCCTGTAGACACTGCAGTATAGTGGCTTGATGCAGGCCTGAGCAGCATGGAGGGGCGCAGCCTACTCACTCCAGCATGTCACTGCTGGGCAGATAGGACAGCATCCCAGGGCGCCTGAGGGATTTGTGGGGAAGCTGGGAACTGCTCTCCCTAGCAGACTGTGTAGGCAGCACATCTGAAGAGCCTCTGTAACCCAAAAGTTCAAGCCTGCCCTGCTTTCTGTCCTCAGAAGGCTTTCAGCATCCGACAAGGATGAGGCAGCAGCAAAATTCCTTCCCGCACACAGTAGCATCACACACACACACACACACACACACACACACACACACACACACACACACACACCACTCTCTACGCAGCTAGATATTCAGAAACACTGCAGAACCCTTGGAGGCTGGAGACCTGGATTTGCCCCAAGACCCAGGAGTCCCTTTGGTTATCTGGGCCTCAGCTTTTCCTTCCAACAGATGGAAATAGTGTGATTTTCCTATCTTGGGTGTCTGGATTTAAAGAGGCAGTACAGGATGAGCCGTAAAACGGTCTGTTCCCAGTGTCTCGCCAGTGACCCTTCTGGAAGGTCTGAGAAGTGGGAAATGAAAGAGGATCAGAGAGGGTATGCCACCGGCGGGAGGACAGAGATGGGCAGCAGAGACGAGTGGATAGACCAACCTGCTGCAGCCCAAGTGGTCTCAGGTCTACAGGTCAGTGGAGAAAGCAGGACAGCAGGACCCAGCTGGATGAGCCAGGTCTTAATCCCCAGCTGTTCCAGTGAGTCACAGACGAGTGGGGGAACAATTCGGAGAAAAAACGTCACCCCAGAGTGATTCCAGCAGTCTGGAATTTTCAACTTTATCACTGTACCCATTTGTGCTAAATATTCAGACATGTATATGCTCATTCATGGGTACACATAATTGTATGTGTGCACATGCAAACACACACACACACACACACACACACACACACACACACACACACACACTCATGACCACCCCAGACTTCAGAGGAATGACAGATGCATCCCAGAGGGAATTTCTCATAGTGTAAACCAATCACAAACTTGTTGACCCTAGCAACCATCCAACCAATTAGAACCCTTCCTTTACATCCAGCAGTGTTCCCCAAACTTACCATACAAAAGGGTATTGGATGCATGTGTGTATGTGTTTGTGCTCTCTCTCTCTCTCTCTCTCTCTCTCTCTCTCTCTCTTTCTCTCTTTCTCCTCTTCAGGTTGAGCATTGCCATGGCAACAAAGCCACCCCACAGAGTTTGAGTAAACGAGAAAGTGTCCCTTAGCAACGAGATGGGAAGAGTGGCTGGGGTGCAGATAACAGAGGTGGAGCAGTCTGATGAGGGGTCTTCATGAAGTGTGGGGGAGAAGTTTTGGTGCTGGTGGTGGTTCCAAATCAGGCTTTCCTCATCCATTCTGCTCCATTTTGTAATGGGGCCGAAGCCTCTCCCTGCAGTGCATTGCTTAGAGCATGAGCTGCCTGCCAGCCCGTCAGTGAGGTTGGAACAACGGACTTTCTTCTCACTCACACACACACACACACACACACACACAAAATTTAAAACATCTGAAACTTCTCAGTGACAGAGTTGACTGGTTTGTAGAAAGATCTAAAGCCAAATCCAACTTGTGCGAGCCTCGTAGAGCTGGACCCGAGTGCAGCTGAAAACATCTGCTTCATATCTGCTGATTCCAGATGTGGTCAGGTGGACCGGGAGGGAGCAGGACAGCACACTGGTGGAAACATTCAGACACACGCAGAGCTATCCCATGGACTTGAACACAGGTGCTAGAGGGGGAGCCCTGCTTTGGAGAGGCCTGAGTCCTACAAGCTCCACCCATCACGAGTCTCCTTTCCATGGGCCACCAGAGAGACGTTAAAAACAAACCTTTGACAGTGGGCCCCTCTACCTAGAGACTTCCAATAACTTCCCGCGGTGGGCTTTGGGTCCCCAGGCTGTCTTCAGAATCTAATAATCCCTACTGCCGAATCAGTAACATATACACACAGCCTTTTCCGTTCGCTTCCAGGCACTATGAGACTCTTCAAGCTCCTTTTGAGGATCTGTCAGGGAAGCATGACATACCAGCTGCTAGGCAGTCTGGCCCCGCCTTCCTTACAAGTTCTGCTTCATTTTCACCATAAGTCTAACCACATCAAATTACATGTAACTTCTTGTGTACCCACCACCGTTTCACTGTACCATGCTTCTCACATATTCCCACCTGTTCAAGAGGCTTTCTTTGTCTCTAACATATAAAACTCCTATTCATTCTTCAAAACCCGGCTCAGGAGTCACTACCTCCTTGACTCATATGGTCTCTGATGCTGTGTAGATAGGTCTGACCATTCTCAAATCTGAAGCACTTACGCACTACAAACAGCCCTTATTGGTTACCTCTAAGGAAATGGGGGCTCTGTGTCTATTTCCTTTTCTGGCCTACAAACTTCCTGAGGCCAGAAGCCATGTGTCTGGCTGTCACATCCCCAACATCCAACACACAACAGGTGCTCACCAGGGTCTTAAGAACCACAATGGCAGAAATGAAGAAAAGGAGCTATAGGAAGAAGAGGAGGAAAAACAGATAGGACCATGGGACAGGAGCCAAAGGGAGAGAAGAGACAGGAGCCAAAAGGAGAGAAGCCATGAAAGAAGGGGAGTGAGGAGGAAGTGGAGATCCAGACTATTAAGGATCGAAAGGTTATCATTGAACTTGACAATTCCAAAGGTGGGTGCGCCCAGGACTCTCCTACTGCTAGGGGGGGGGGGAAGCACTGGGCCAACAGAGACGTCCCTCACTCTGATTGGTGGCCTGACCCGGACAGTCTGAGTTAGCAGTGGGCCAGAAGTCTGGTGCAGAAGGCTAAGCGCTGAAGGGAAGGCATGGAGCCCATGTGGTGAGCACAGTGATCCTAAGTTGTTTGTGCCCAGAGGAGGAGGAGTCTGCCAGCTCGCCAGCTTCCAGGCCACCCTCCTGCCCCTCCACTTCCCTGCAGGGAAGGCAAACAAAGCAACAGACGTCGGGAACAAGGTGTACACTCTGAGGACTTCTTCCTGAAGGGCTCCAAGCCTGCCACCTGGGTCACCTGACTGGTCCTGCCACCATTTGATCCCCACAGGACTAGCAGCCCAGTGTTCTCTGACGTCCCGTGCAGGCATCATGGATTTTATCCAGTTGCCATAATGCATCCTGCTTGGATGGGAGCATGTTTTCTCTTTATAAGTATTTTTTTTTAAATTACACTTTGGGGCTGGTGTGTGGCCTGCGGTAGAGTGCTTATCTAGCGTGTTAGAGACCTTGGATGCACTCCCCAGCATGCCAGGCACACACACCTCACTAGGTGGCTTACCTCATTGAAGTATGGGCCAGCTTCTCTATCTACTTCTCTGTCTCTCTCACTTCCCCTTTTCCCTCCTTTAGCAAATACCAAGTGCTGCTTATTCTGTGGTCAAGATGACTTGCAATTCCTCACACATCTCTCAGGCCTCCTAACGTCTCAACAGTGGGGAGTGATATCTTCCATCTCTAGCAGGTAGGCCTTCAGACATCAGTGAGTCTACAAACACACAAGGGTATATGCCTGGGTAGACTACGAGAGAACACTGTGAGGTGAGAGGTATGTGAAAGATAGGGTCAGAGACTGTGTTTCCACAGAGGGTCTACACTTTGGTGTGCTCGAGTTCAGTCCATTTGCTGGATTCACGTCTATTTGTGTGATGGTTAAAATCAGTCACCATTTGGTGCCTCTGTCTCCTAATCTGTAGAGGAGGGATAGAATACCACCGTTCTTGAAGGGCCCAGTGAGGGTGGGTGGAATATGGAATATTGTATATGAACAACTCAGTAGAGTTCTTGGAATAAATAATATGGGAACAATTTTTATTAGTGATTACTGGTTTTCAGAAAGAAAGAGGATTTTTGCGAGGTTCTCATAAGGTTATGAAGCCTTCATTGGTGACATATCTGTGTGTTCAACGGTACTGCCTGTAGCAAGTGCTGAAGGGGACTGATTGGAGGTACACTGGGCACCTTGAACTTTCTTTTCATGTCTCTTTACACCAGTGGCTTGGGTCAGGACCCTCAACAGCTGCTCAGACACAGAGGCCATTGAAACTGACCCTCAGTGCCACTGAGAGGTGTGCTGTGTTACAACACGTTACAGACCAGAGCCCACTCTGCTCCTTTAGTCGGGTTAGGAAAAGCCGAAGAGGCCTTTGCTCTGATCGCATTAAAGGCGCTCACCTCCACTGCAATCAGGCCTGGTAAATTACAGAGCCTGCCTAGCCATCGCCAGGCACCGTCTCATTAACCGGGTGCTGGGAGGAGGCACTGCACGCCCTGTGGAAGCACCTACCACAAGTTCCTATCCCATAATTAAACCCAAAACTCTGACCTCACCGAGGTCCCCAGGAGGGGTCTTCAGAGCAAAGGTGAAGTCTCCTCCCTGCCTGGCTCAGGGGAGGGAAACTGGAGGTGGGTTATAAGCTCCCACCCTGCTGTCACATGACCTGGGTGCTGGTGAGTCTTAGGGAGAGAAGTGGAGGTAGAGGGGGGAGCCTCATTTCTTTCCCTGCAGGATACTTAGAATTTGGCAAAAACAAGTGAGCTGAATTGGCCTCTAGGAGATTCCCAGGCTGGACTTAGAAAACAAGGGACTAGAAAGAGGTTATGGTGTACTGGTTCCAAGTTCGCCCAAGAAGAGCTGAGCAACCCCGTCCACGGCCACGCCCTGCCCTCCATCGACGGGTGGGTGCTGGGGCCACCGCCAAAAGTCAGCCAAGATGCTCCCAGAGGCCTCAAGGCCAAAGCTGGGCTGGCTGTATCCCGCTCTCAATGCGACAGGACAGATGCCTTTGCAGACATTTTGCAGCGCAGGCAGCCATCAGGATAACAGGATAGTGGCTGGTTAGACAGAGGGTTCTTGCTCTGCTGAGTGGAGAACGGCAAGCAGATAGGGGGAGGAGAGCAGAACCAAGGCTGCCCCCCCCATACCACCTCAACTTGACCTCTCTCCTGAAGCTGTTTTGATGGAACCTTTCGAAGATGTCCTGATGAGAAGTTGCTAGGTGATTAGCCTGCTCTAAATGCTTCTACGGGTGCAGCCAGCCGTGACTCCTAGTCCTTCTAGATCCTACCCAAGTATCACTGTCCGTGAGAAGGGAGATGGGAGGAGAGGAAAGAAGTCAGTGGCCTAAGGAGGGGCACGCCCCCCCCCTACTCCCCAGAGCTCTGGTCCCCGGCTGAGCCTCCCAAGCCTACATGATACCTGGTTCTGCATCCTGATGGGAAGAACGGAGCCATAGGAAAAAAAAATCATCCCACGTAAGCAAAAAGGTAAGTTTGCTGGGACAGACAGGGCAGTATCTGTGGTAGAGACAGAAGACGTGACTGTGGTCAGGCATATATTTGCAAAATATTTCATATTAAAACAGCCCCGGACTGTGCTCAGCACATAGCTAGAACCCAGGAACCTGACCACTGACTGCCAGAAAAGAACACAGAAGTCCCTCCAGCCCTGCCTCTCCCCAGAGTTATTCTAGATCTGATTGGCATCGGACCAACACTGATTTTTGCCTTCCACCCCCACTGTGTGGAGGGAGAGGTGAGGACAGCATGCATTATGAGTCACAGTGTTGTCCTCTGAGGTTAGCACAGCCCAGAGAAATGCCCGGGCAGACTGTGCCCCCTCACCTCTCAAAGCCCTAGCTCTAGGGCAGGGCGGGGCCGGGCCAGGCCAGACATGTGCCCAGAGCAGAGGGAGAGAAACTGTCTGAGGCCTGACAGTTGTCCTTTGGGACAGCAGGAAGTCCTTTGCAACTCCCACCAAGTGAACCCAGCCCTGCGGACCATGGCTCCGCAGAGTCACTGCTGATTTCCCTATTTCCTCCAAGACCAGCTTCCCCTTTCCCGGCTGCCTGAGAGCCAGTGGGGCCCGGCACAGCCAGGTGTGGCCAAGGGGTGGCTGCAGGGCTGGCAGAACTGGGAAGGGTAAGCAGGGGTCAGGAACTGGGAGCAGTGTGGGCAGATGCATGGCCCATGGAGAAGAGCGAAGAAGAGGAAGGGCCTTAGTTTCATCCTTGGTTTCCCTCTGGGTAAGTTCCGTGAGTTACCAGGGACACAACCTAGTTGCGTGGTACAGCAGACAACAGACCTGCTTGCTGGGACCCACCTGAGCGATCAGCGAGATCTAGGTACCCTACACCCGAATGAGCAGGTATGTCTGAATGCATGGTCACTAACAGGTAAATGCCCAGGTAGCCAAGCAGTGGCGGTGTGCCTAGCTGACATACAGTACCTAAAAAAAATTCCAGGTTGTCCCAAATTACAGGAGTGCCCAAGGGCAAGTCTAGAAAAACTCTGCAGGGGCTCAGCATTCCTGGGGCCACACCCAGCCTGGCAGGTTGATGATAGCAGCCAGAGGCTCGCCGAGGGATTTGTGGCCTGAAGCCTGTACTTCCCAGGCCTGTGTGGGCCCAGGGTGCTGCCCACCGCTCCCCAGGCAGCCAGCTCTCCCAGCTTTTCTTCCCAGGCTCTCTGCCACAACTGACTTTGCTCTTAATTGAGCAGCTGGTGACTGAACCTGATCCAATATTTACTTCTGGAGAGAGGAAAAGGACGGGTACCACCCCAGCAGCCTGGATGTGCTGCTGCTCTTTTTCTGGTGTGCTGGGGGTTCTCAGACCTGAGGTATCCCCACTATCTGTCACTTACCTCCTAACATGGGGGGGGGGACTTTGCCTCTAGGGAACTGTCCCTGGGAGCAATGAAGGTTGTGCAGATGAGGGAGTTGCACAGGTTCCAAGAAGGAGGGGTCAGGGAGAGGAAGAGGAGCTGGACAAGAGCCTTCCTGCAGAACGCATGGAAGACCTCCATGAGCACAGGGCTGACAGCTGCTCCCTCAGAAAGGAGTCAGGGGGTGTCAGCTCTTCAAGGATCCAGAAATATGCAGATTTTCCCACATGTGGTCTTTTATTTTACTTCTTTCTCTTGTAGCAAAATGTCTGAAGGCCCAGAGGACACTGGCAGCAAAGGGAGAGTCAGCTGAGAACTTCCTGGGTGGTGAACCTGGAGGAAAAGCAAAGAGGGACTGGACTGTTCCGAGGAGCAGGCAGGCAGGGGACAGGCTTCACGGAGGAGGGGTGCTGCTCAGCAGAGGTGCACCAGGCACTTCATCTATCCTCAGGGTAACCTGAAGCAAATATTGTTATGCCCATTTTACAAATGAAAAAACTGAGGCCAGCAGAGGTGAAGGAGCTTTCCCAGCCACCCAGCAGGAGGCGAGAGCAGGATATTCAGGCTCTTCTCCAAGCCTGGCAATCCATGAAGAGATTCTGGTCTGCCTTCTTCTAGGGTCTCTTGAAAGTTTAGTGAGATGTATGTAAAATGTTGATGTACATAGTTCTTAGCCTTAGGTTTGGGTCATCAAGCAGTCACAGTGGGGCCTTGTGTCTGAAGTGACCCCTAGAAGCCCCTGCTTGGCTGAGTGCTCTATGATTGCTTCCTAGAGAGTCTTAGTAATTTTGTTGCCCTTGTTGCTTTAAGGCAGGATCTTTCTATGGAATCCAGGCTGGCCTCAAATTTTTTTTCTTAATTGTCTGATAAACACACACACACACACATGCACGCACGCACGCACAAACACACATATATAAATAAAGTTTTAAAAAATAAAGTTATGGATTTTTGTTGTTTCCTTCCTCTACCTGCCGTTATCCCATCCAATGGTCCATCTTCCCACGGAGAGATTTCTTCGTCCCAATAGGCTTGCTTCCCACCCCAGTGTCCCTTCTTGTGTCCCACTGAGTCCACAAGGGATGTGTGTTTTTGCATGTGCCTTGACACCTGTTGCAGCATAGGTAACATTTTACTAGGGGCACTCCTGACGAATGAGGGGCATCTTCTGGCCAGCTTCAGCTATCAATGGTCACGCCTAGAAGGGCAGGGCCACCTGAATGCCTCCCTCATTTGTTGTGCATGGCGCTGGGCCCAGTCTTGCATGGGTCTTGCGCAGGTGAGCTTGGTTCCAGGGCTTTTATTATTGTGGTTTCATGTCTACAGGGTACTGTGTGTCCTTCCACTTTCTTTCTTCCTGTCTTGTGTTCCCTAGATTTTGGCGTTGGGAGGAAAAAGAGCTTTGGATGTCCTGATTATAGTGGAATCGTCCTCAATAGCTTATTTTCTGCCCTTGACTCATTTGTAGTTCTCTTTATTACCGATTTTGATTGAGAGAAGTCTTCTTGGATGCAGACTGAGAACTGTCTCATTCTATTGTCTTTGGAAGTAGTGCGCTGTCATGTTTGCTAGGCAAGGCTATAGTTGTGATCTCTCTCCCTCCAGTCAAGGGCTTGCAACCAGGCCTACATTAACCATTATGGAATGGTCTTGAACTTGTAATTCTTCTGCCTCAAGCTCCCAATTTCTAGGAATACAGTCACCACAACTGGCTTTTTTTTTTTTTTAATTTAATTTACTTATTTGGGAGAGAGAATGCATGTATTCCACAGTTCCCAGGTATAAGTCAGAGAACAACTTTTGGAAGTCAGTTCATTTTTTCCACCATGTGGGAATTGAACTTAGATCACCAGGCTTGTGACCATCCTACCGCTAAACTCTGTCTCCAGTCCCAGGCTAAATTCTTATACATTTTAATAAGAGGACTTGTGCTTTCCTTTTGAGTCCCCAAATTATCTAGCAAATAATGGATGTCGCTTTGGGTTTGGTTCCCCAAGCCCAGAAGAATTAACAGTGTCAGACTCAGTACCAAAGCTCTGCTTCTTCCTGTTAGAAGCTCTAGATCCAGAAAGTGATGCTCTGTCCGTCCCTCTGCACACTGTTGTCACGGGAAATCAGAGTCAAGCAGAACCATGTCTGTCCTGGGCCTTCTGATACCTGCAAGGTGACAGGACCAGGTCATACCCTTCCTTCTGAGGAGAGAGACTGCCTGGAGAAACCCAGGCCTCGGTGTCTGATTGTCAAGGGGGATGTCCCCATGCCAGCAGCCCAGTTAGAGATCAAATGCCTTTCAAGATGAGAGAACTGCAGTTTGCAGGGGCCAGACCTAGCAATATAGCATGCCTTTCTCCTGCCCATGAGGGCAAGGACAGCAGGCAGGGCAGGCGGAGCTCCAACCTAGCAGGAGCTAGAGCTGCAGGTCGCAGGAGTTTTCCACCCATTGCCTCTCTCCGGTTCAATTGACTGTAGGCTCTGACCTCCAGCGTCTGCCTCTTGGTTGTTTTTAGACTCCTGCTCCCCAAGGGGTCTTGCACTTGTTAATTTGGCAGTCTGAGTTTCTACTGATTCCTGAGAATTAGCAATACGGGGGAGAGGAAAATCCAGTGTCTGGCCCGGCTTGGCCACGCCCCTCCTATTGAGTTCTAGCAGCCTTCACAAAAATACTGGAGTAGTGCTTTCACCAAGGGGTGGGGTTAAGGGAGGAAAGAGCCAAGGAAGAAGCCTGGGGTGGAGCTCTAGTGCCTGGGGGAACAATCCTCAGCTCCCTCCAACATCATGCAATATTGAGCTGAAACTGAGGTCACAGAAAGAAAAATCAGCACTCTGATTGATCTAAGTCTTGTCCCCTACCCGCAACCAGGATAGGATCTATGTCCTTTGCCCTTGGAGAACTCGATGGGAATGTGTCTGATGCTGTGCCTTTGGAAAAGCAGGGTATGATAAAGGGTCTCTCCCTCAATCCTCTTCAGAACACCTGGGACCCCTCCTGCTCGACACTTAGTGGCCCAAAGTCACAGGGCCCAGATGGATTCTGGGACAGAGACCTGCTCACTTCTTCCACCATTTAGACCTCAGGGTCAGAGGCAGACAATGACAGAGAGGTGGCATGAGGCTGCTGAAGGGAGTGCTGACCCTGATGCTCTCTGACCCACCTCTCTGTCTGAAGCCTGAGGTTCCTGGGGTGGCTTCTCTGCTTCCACTTGTGGTTGTAATTCTGAGATCCAGACTTGGATCCTAGGGCTTCCTTCTGGAAGGAGGGACTTGAGCCCCTCTTCAGGGATGGTCATAAAGATAATCATATTAAACTGGGTCTGGTGATATAAGCCTATAATCTCAGTGACTCAGGAAAATCACAAGTCCAAGACCTGTGGGAGCTGCGGAATGGGTTCCAGGTTAACCTGGGCAACTTAGTTAGACTGTCAAAATGAAGGGGCAGGGGAGAACAAACATTAATTGCTAATATTTCTAAGCACTCTCTATGTACCAAGCACTTACATGTATTATTATCTAACTCTCTCCATCACATGGAGATAAATACTATCAGCACTGAAGGCGTGTGTGTGCACATGCACAGTGTGAGTGTAGAGGTCAGAATGACTTTCAGGATTCAATTCTTTTTTGTTTTTTATTTTTTTCAGGATTCAATTCTTGCCTTCCGCCTTGTCAAGGCAGAATTTCTCATTTCTGCTGAAATGCAGAGCACTCCAGCTGGAGTGGAAGTGCTGGAATTACAGCTGTGTGCCATCAAATCTAGCTTCTTTACATGGTTTGGGAATTCAACTCAGGTCATCAGGCTTGCGCAGTAAGTGATTTTTACCCACAGATCTCCAGATAATTGGGATGGGGGGGAGAGGGCCTCACTATGTAGACAAAGCTGGCCTTTAAACTCAAAATCCTTTTACCGCAGCCTCTTGAAGGTTGAAGTACCATGAATGCTCCATACACCTGCTCATTGTTCTGAAGAAGAGTCGAAATACAGTCTAAGTAACTTGCCAAAGGCTTTGGTTAGTAACCTGGAAAACTGGGATTTGACCTAGGCAGCTGGACCTGGAGAGCTGGCACTGTCCCGCTCTGCTAGGATGAGCAGCTTCCAGTGCTCTGGTCCATGGAGCATCTGTTGCATCTACCCCGTGGGCTTTTAATTGCAAAAGTTACATGTGCCACTCTGTCTGATTTAGTTTCCCCTGTCCACATTTTGCATAACACATTTGCCCAGACAAGAAATTAATCTAAATTTTGGAATAGTAACCTCTTTCCCCAGCCCCTCCAATCACCCGTGGTGGCTTCTGCTGCCACCTTCTGGCTCCAGAGGGGTAAGACGGGTCCTGTGGGAGTTTTATCAGAATTCTCTGAGTGACATCATCAGCCCCTCATTGTGATGGAACCATCTCCTGTGGTCATGGGGCTATTTGACTCCAAACCTTTCTGTCATCTGAGATCCAGATGGTATATCCTGATGCAAATGTGTGTAACTTTCTGGCACCCCAAAACACCCCCTCCCCAAGTCACACAACTACTAAGTGCAGATTAGAAGGCCGGACCCCCGTGTCTCAGCACATCACTGAATCACACACATTGCTTTCCCAAGGATGCAGCATCAGACGTGGGCACAGACTCTTTTTCAGGGGGAAAAGATGCAGATTTTGTGCTGCTTGATATCGAGACAGGATTTAGACCCAAATCAGAGTGATGACTAAGTTAGTTGCTGTCCCTAGTATACTCCAGGGAGTAAAGAGAAGAGAAATGACACCCAGACCCACAGATATGGAAGTGTGAGTCCAGGCATAGGGCCAGGGGATTTCCGGGGAGGCTGGCACAGTTCTGTGGCTGAGAAGTAGCTGGAAGGGGCAGATGCTGAGTCTCCTAACCAGGCTATGGAAATGGAAATGAAGGTATCTCATGAACAAAAGACAAGGTATGTGTGTGAATGTGTGTATGCGTGTGCGCGCACGTGTGTGTGTGTGTGTGTGTGTGTGTGTGTGTGTGTGTGTGTGTGTGTAGGGGGAATTTGTGAGTTCTAGTGCGAGAAAGAAGTGGAACAGGAGAAAGGGACCAAGAAGGAGTTGTCGGACGGTAGTTGCTGAACGAGAGTCCTATATCTTAGAGCAGAGTTCAGGGAATTACAGTCAGCCACCTAATTTTTCACCTGAGAGCTAAGAATAGTTGTTCTTTTTTTCTGGATGCTAAAGATTGAACCCAAAATCTTGGACAAAGTTTTTCTTTTTTTAATGGTTGTAAAAATCTAAAAGAAAAAAATTTTGATAATGAATGTAAATGGTATGAAGTTCAAATTCCAGTATCTATAAAGTTTTATTGTCCCACAGCTATGTTGTCACTTAGCATTGTTGTTACTTAATGTTCATAACTGCTTCCTGCTGCACCCCTCTGGTCCTATGCTGGAAAGTTTGCTTTCCTTACCCTAGACAAAAAGAATTATGGGCCCTAGAGAGGATACAGGGAAGAAGAGGAGAGGGAACTTAGCTTCTGACACGCGGTTACTCAGAACTGGATTCTTCAAAGGCTTTTCTAGACCAAATGCCCTGATTCTGTGATGACAAAACTCTCTCCAATAACAAATCTGTACCTTTCAACCCTACTTCCCACAGACCAGTCTGCAGTTTCACACATCTCTGCCTGAGGATCTCTATCTTATATGGGGATAATTGTGCAGAGCTTGAAAGTTTGTTGGGACGTCCTTAATAGTACAATATTCATAGAGCAGTTTTGGTGCACAGAGGCAAGGGACCATTAGCTGATCCTGATTTGAAGCAACTGCCAAGGTGGGTAAGTGGGTGTGTCTTCCATCTTGTCCACTAGAGGGCAGGAAGGACCTGCTGGCCACTGGGAGGTGTCAGATGGAGCTGGTCTGCAGGTTGCCCAGCCTGGAGAGAGGTGCCCTCCTGTGCTGTTTACAACTGTGCCCTTTGATCAGCTCCTGTTCTTTCCACCGCCTGCTGAGTACCAGACTGGTACAGAGCTTCCCATTGGGGCAAGCCAGGCTTCCTTCACCTTCTTGTTTTGCAGGGAAGACTAGGTTGGGTAAACACCCCCTGTCCCACAGGTTTCTTTGCACAGTTTGCAAAGCCATTTCTTGCTCAGCCCTTCCTATGATCCTCTGAAGCCCTCGCAAGGCTGGTGTGGCAGCTGGCATGATACTCTTTCATGCAGCCAGAAACTGAAGCTCATAGAGGTTGAGTGACTTGCCCATGCCAGGCAGCTGGACAGCAGGGGTAAGGACTGGAGCTAGGGTATCCTGATGCCACACGTGGCTTTCTCTCTAAGGAGGCTAGCTGTGCCTTCTGCAGCTTCTTCACTGCATTCCTGCCCTGCCCTTGTTGGTAAGACCAGCAACGCTGACAGATGTTTCCATATACATGAGCTCATTTCTGCAGGCGCAGGCCCCTGGGGTCTGAGGGCAGCGGTGGTTCTCCAGTAGGAGATGAGAACACGCATGTTCTCTCTCTGTCTCTCTCCCTTTCTCTCTCAACTCAAAGGTCAAATAAAAACAGAGACGCCTGGATAGCTTGTAAGAAGTTAAAAAGATAGGAATATGCAGGGTCATTCAAGGTATAAGAACCACACAAACAGCAGATCAGGGGGCAATGGTGGGAGCCTGTGAAACTAAAGGAGGCTGACTCACAGGGAGTGTCAAGTGAAAAGAGGGGGTCATGTGGGCAACAAGAGTGTCATAGTTAGGCACAGGTGTCAACTTGATGGTTGAGGGTTTGAGCTCTGGGTATATTTGTGGAGGATTAGTGGTTGAGTTGGGCCCAGAGCAAACTTGCAGGAGATTGTCTAGCTGATGGGGAAGGTCCAGCCCATGGCGGGTGGGATTAGGCTTTGGAATAAAATACAGAGAGCTCGTTGAGGGCGTTAGCATCTAGGCATGCTGGTCAGGCAAGTAAGGATCATCCCTATCTCAGCCGTTATGTGGTGATGGTGTGGTCAGTTCTCTCAGCCCTGGTGTTGGTGCATGCTCTCCTGTCAAGCTGGACTGAGAACTGTAACCTGTAATCATAAGAGAAAATAAATCCCTTGTGCCTTTAAGCTGTTTGATGGTCATTTATCAGCAACCATGCAGGCGAACTGCAATAAGAAAGTACTGAAGGGTTTTGAGGGGAGGCTACTAACAATGTGAGGGAACAAGAAGGAAACAGAGGAAGACGCTTCTGTCACTTAAGTTGGAGGGCATTAGAGCCATAACGGAAAGGGTGTGAGCTAGAAGGAACTGCGCAGGTGTCTAGCCCGCTCTGCTGAAAAGGGACAACCTACGGTGGGAATCGCTCAACAGCCACACTGTGATGGGAGAAATGCCAGGGACAGGATTTTTGTTCTTTTCATAAGAGAGTGAATTTGAGAACACTAAGTAGAAATGCTCTGTAAGGCGCGTGAACTACAATCCCAGCACGCGGGAGTCTAGGCATTTGGACAGAGTGTTCAAGAATTTGAAAGTGGGGGGCACATGGGCATGACTTCTGCAGACAAGAGAGGGGACCCAGTGTAAAGGGAGAGAGGGAAAAAGAGGAGATTGGTGTGTGTGTGTGTGTGTGTGTGTGTGTGTGTGTATGTGCATGTGTGCTTGTGCGTGTACGTGCATGTGTGTGTTTGTGCATATGTATGTGCGTGCGTGTGTGTGTGTGTGTGTGTGTGTGTGTGTGTGTCGCACGTGTTTGTTAGGGTCTCCTGCATCCGGTCTCCATCCCTGCAGAGAGCTGTCGCTGGGAAAATCCAGGAAGCCCTGGTCCCTGGAGGCACTGTGGTCTTCAGCATTCAGTCTAATCTTTGAACCTGACCTTGGAGCTATTCCTGGGGGTCTTCTTCACTCTGAGGTCCCCTCAGCCACTCTGCATTCATGCCAAACCCCAGTCACTTAACTTCTACCTCAGACAAGCAGATGTCTCATCGTTTTTATTCAGGTAAAACGACACCACATTCCTCAGTAACCATTCATTCAATAGCATTTTGTTTGGTGCTGTCAGCAGATCCCAGCACCTCTCATTTGCTAGACAAGCTGTGTTGACAGCCACGCCCATCTCCTTCCTTTATAACACCAGACACAAAGGGGCAAATCCTCAGGTAAGTAAGACACACACAGCCTTGGTGCCCAGGGGACCTGGAGTGTTGTGAAAGGAACAGTCATGGAGAGGAAGTTGCAATGTGGCAAATTGCCATGAAGACCGAGTAGAGCACTGTGCAGTGAACGACAGAAATGGGGCAGGCCTCGTTGGAACCCTGCTGCCGGCCACTAAGTCAGTAGCAGTGCCCTGCTCTCAGGTCCTGGACACCATGATACTGCTCTGGTCTCACCCTCCCATGCCCTCCAGCACCTACAAAGCTCTGGGCCATTCAGTACTGTCAGGTTCCCAGGCCCTACCAGCGTTACGTGTTCAGAGCCATGCCCAAGCCGATAAAGGTGACAGAGGAAAAGCCAAGGGTTCACTGGTCCCTCGGTGTCACCCTCCACAGCTGGGATGAGCGTCTCTGGGCCTCTCTCCTATCCAGAATTGGTCAAACAGTGTTCAAAAGCTTCATGTTGAACTGGGAAAATGACTCAGTAATTAAAGCTGTTTGCCTTGCAAGCAAAAGGACCTGAGTTTGGATCTTAGATCCCACATGAGAACTCCAGGTAGAAGTGGTGGCGGCCAGGAATCCAATCCTGGAAGGCAGAGCCTGGGAAATCCCAGAGGTAAGTAGGTGAAGCAATCCAGAATGATGAATGATGTCACTCTTGGGCCTCCACAGACACACATATTCAAGTATCCTCTTGTACATGTGCACACACACGAAAACAAACAGAAAAACAAAAAAGCTTGATACTGGAGCTGAACAGCCTAGATTTGAATCCTCCTTTAACCTTTTACTAGCTAGCTGCATGATCACAGAAAAGCTGTGTGATTTCACCTAACCTCTCTGAACCTCAGTTTCTATAGTCATAATGTACGAGCATTACACAAGGTTTAATACCAGCATAGTGGTTTCAACAGGGAGTGCACAGGGCTAGATCTCTGTTGGACGAGCCTTTCCTTTCTCTCACTCCATCGTGCTCCACCGACATCTTCTCTGGAGGGCCTGGGAGACAGGGACCCTCTGACTTCTTCACTCAGTCCTGGTATTAGCAGAGCTGGCACAGGGCCTCCGAGCAGGCCGGCAACACTATCTGCTTAGGGAGTACATATTTTCATTGTGAGCACTGAGCTGGAGCAAGCACCAAAGCTGCCCCAAAGTGGGCAGGCGTCCTCTGAGGAAAGATTCTAGGGCTGCAGGACGCTGGCGGGGGGGGGGGGGAGCACCTAGTTAGGTAACCATGTTTACTTTTCTCTGCTCACAGACCCTAAGATGCAGCGGCCACCTGCTGGGGAGGTGGCCAGGAGGGAAAACAGGAAGCCAGCCTAGAGGATTTACTTGTCCACCCCTGAGCACTTGGACCGGGGACAGGCAGAGTCAGTCCATTTGGCCTTGCACAGAGAATGGGCAGCCGGACAGCCAGGCATGGACAAAGGGTAACCTGAGGAGACTCTGGAGTTCCAGGAAGAGATGGTGCAAGTGAGGGGTGAGGGTTGTGCCGGGTGGGACGGATATGAGGTGTCAGCAGAACTGGCCTCAGGCCTCCATGCACGGGAAGAGCCCTCAGCGCCCTGCCCACTCACAGATCACGGAGCTCAGTGAGCCCGGAGTGAGTGGGCAGCTGGATAGGGCTCCCGGCTATATTGCTTGAAAGGATTAAGGATTGTGTTCTAAGTAAATTAAGAATTAGGCTTCTTCTCACCTAGCACTGTGAGGCTCCAATTCAATCCCCAGCACTGAAAGAGAGAAAAAAAGAAAGAGAGAGAAAGAGAGAAGGAGGGAGGGAGGGAGGGAGGGAAGAAGGAAGGAAGGAAGGAAGGAAAGAAGGAAGGAAGGAAGGAAAGAAGGAAGAGAAAAATAAGGAAAAGTAAGGTAAGGAAAGGAAAGGGGCTAGTGAGATGGTGTGGTGGGAAAAGCATCTGTGCATAAAACTGATGACTGAATTTCTTTTTTTTTTTGATTACTGAATTTCATCCTTGGGGCCCAAATGGTAGAAGGAGAGAATTGACTCTCAAAAGTTGTTCTTTGGCCTCTGTACATGTGTCAGAGCACTTCTCTCTCTCTCTCTTTCTCTTTCTCTCTCTTCTCCCTTTCTCTCTCTGTGAAATAAAATATTTTTTAAAAGGTAAGACATACACACAGGCCAAAAAAGAAAAAAAGGCAAAGGAAGGGAAGAGTTTCTTTGCCAATGGTGAAGAAAGGTGTGGAATGTTTGACTTCAGGTAAGGGCACCCTCGCCCTCTCTTCCCACACCTGCTGAGTTGGAGCCCCTTTTCTCCTCTCAGTCTTTGAACTGCAATAAACAGGACTAATATGTCTCATGGACAATGAACAATAGAGTCCTGGCCAAGCCCTACAGGGAGGAATGTCTTGTAGAAGAGAGAGAAGGGTCTCTAACGGCAGAGATTCTAGAAGGAGAGGATTCGCGGATTCGCAAGCCAAAATAAGACACAAAGAAGTCTGAAGGGTTGCATTCAATATTCTTTGCCTTTTTACAGTTAATTAATATTCCACTATGTTGACATACACATTTTATTATCCATTCATAAGTTAAAGGACATTTCTGTTGTTTCTGCTTTTTGACTTATGCTGCTATGAACATATGTACAGTGCTTGCTTTAACATATCTTTTCTACCAGGAATGGAAATGTTAGTCACATGCTAACTCCATGTTTAACATTTTGAGAAACCACTACTTTTCACCATTTTATGTTCCCCCAGCCATGTATGAACATTTCAACTTTAGATAAGTTTTTCTGTTCGGTTGGTTTACTTTTTTTTTAATGGGTTTTCCTTTATTTATTTATTTATTTAGCGTGCACACACGCCTCTGTGTTTGTGTGTATCAGAGGGCAGTGTGTGTTCCTATGAAGGACCAAGGGTGAATCATCCTGGATTTCTTCTACCTCCGTTTTGCTTCACTCTAGGATTTCCTAGGCGCCACTCACCAAAGGCCAGAAGTGCAGGTTGCCACCATTTCTGCCTGATATGGGACCCGGGATTGGAACTCAGGATCTTCTGCTTGTGAGGCAGTCTTAACCGCTGAGCCATCTCTCCAGCCCCTGGGGTTTGTTTTTGAAATAGATGTATCCCTAGCTAAATTGGAACTCACTACATAGATCAGACTTTCCTCAAATCTGTGGTAGTCTTCTTGCCATTACCGCTAGAGTTTCCAGAAATCAGGTGTATGCCACCTTGCTGGGCTTTTTGGTTGTTTCTTTGTTTGGGCCAAGGTCTTGCTATGTAGCCCAGGCTATCCTGAAATTCATGATCTTTCTGCCTCAGCCTTTGAAATGATGGGATTATAGACATTTGTCACTGGGCTCGGGTGGAGGTAAGTGTTTCCTTGCAGGATTTTATTTAAGACGTGATCCTGGCAGCACAAGTAGAGGAATAAGAAAGAAGGGACAGTAGCCAGCAGGGGCCATGACAACAGCCACCTGGGAGCAGCAGGTGACAGGGACCACACTTGAGTGGTGTCCACTGAGCAGCACTGGGGCACGGGCACAATGCATGTCCACCAAGTCGCACAGCCCTCGGTGGGAACCTCTAGCAGAGTATGTGAGTCACTGCTGATCCTCTCACTAGTTGCACAGCTGCAGGAAACGGGCGCAGGAGGAGAAGCCGCCTGCAAAGGAGCCTGCTGTGCCGTCTGCAGGAGAGCAGCGGGGACGTGGACGCTGTCTTCCCATCCCAGACAGGAGTTCGACAACAACCAAAGTAACGACCACACCAATGTCCACCTTAATGAACCAACAGACTAGCTTATTGGGGTTGCTTGCCGGAGTCAAGGTGAAGGTTATTTACAGGAGGAGGAAAACTCAAAGGCAGCTGCATCATTGGAAAGCCCGCCCCAGCATGGCTGATGGCTTCCGATGACTATGTAGATGGAAGGCCCTCCAGGTAATCTTCCGCAGCCTGTGTATTTTATGTCCCTCCCAGACCTCAAAGCCATGAGGGTGCACGTACAGGTGCACGTGCAGGTGCGTGTGCACTGGCTGGAGGTGCTCCAAGCAGGTGAGGGTCCCAGGTGAGGGTCCAGTGACCCTCTTGATGCCAAGGGAGCTTCAATGCTCAGCAGGTGTAATCTTGATGGTTTCAGAGAAAGATGGCACAACAAGCGGTGACCAGGCTCCTTCAGTACCTTCAATGCGGGAGGACCCAAAATCCTTTTACCAGTTCCTCCGCTCTATTGAGAGAGCTACAGATGAGCATGTGGTCTACCTGGTGAGCAGCACCACAGGAAAAGCAAGTGGGGTGTGGGGTGCGGTGGAGCACACCTGAGATCCCTCCGTTCAGGAGGCAAGGCAGGAGGATCTAGAGTTCAAGACCATCGTTGTCTACATAGTGATTCAAGGTCAGCTTGGCCTACTTGAGACCCTGTTTCAAAAAAAAAAAAAAGCAAGCCAGATAAGCAGAGGGCAAGGTGGGAGGTAGCAGGAGCTCAGGGTGGGCTTTTCTGTCTCTCCGGAGTAAGAGACTCCAGCAGAGGTGGAACTGAAATGAGTCCAGCTCCCACATCTGTATTCCCACACAGGTAGCCCTGGCGCAGTCCCTGTGAGATCCTGTGTGGCACAGTCCCTGAGAGACAGGCAGGGGCTTCGGCAGAGACACTGAGGCACAGGCCTGAGAAATCCAAACCAGAGCTGCCCCTGGGGCCCCTGAAGCTGGGTCAGGATCAAGCGAATCAGACGAGAAAATCCTTTAGCACTGGGGATATTTTTGACCTTTTCCCATTCCCCAGAGCCAGAGCCGCTCTCCCTGCCTGTCCCCCGCCCCCCCCACGGAGTGCCCCTGTGTAGTGGCGCTCACCCTCAGTCTGCAGAGTGTAGCAGCACTCTTACAGCAATCCTTCTGTCTCAGCTCTCAAGTGCTGGCATTGCAGACATGCGCCCTGTGCCCGCCATCACTTGTGTTCAGCTCTGAAGGTAGCAGAAGCCACTGGGTCTAATTTGTACTTCTGTTTCTCGCCTCTGGAAAGCAGAGTGCAGAAGCTCCTTGCCAACCGGTCTTAGCCCCGGGCCAAGCTCGCCAGCACTCTACTCCACGTGTTCTGTTTCTAGAGCTGCTCTGCTGTGTATACAGCAGGCACTTCATGACTGCCAGAGCCGCCCTCAGGAAGCACCTCACGGGAGGATGGGGGGCGTGCAGAAAGAGCACAGACCCCTTCTGGAGCTCAGAGAATCCCTCACCCCACTTCCAGAGAATGGGTCCCTTTACTTCCTGCAGGGACCCTGCAGCCCAGAGGGAAGGCACAGCCGACCTTCAAAGGAGAAGGGAGGAAGGGAGGAAGGGAGGGAGGGAGGAAAGGGAGAGAAGAAAGGGGAAGGAGGAAGGGAGAGAGGAAGCAGAAGCGGAGGAGGAGGGTGGAAGACTTAGAACAGGAAGCTGGGGTGGGAGAGGGGAAGAGGAGGGAAGAAGAGGAAGAGAGGGAAGAGGAGGGAGGTAAAAGGAGAAAGGAAGAAGAAAATGGAAGAGACCGGAGGAGGAAAGAAGGAGGAAGTAAGTCAGGAAGGGAGGGAGGGGAAAGGGAAGAGGAAGGAGAAGGAAGAGGAAGGAGGGGAGGAACAAGAGGGAAGAAGAGGAAAGAGGAGGAGAAGCTGACAGAGAGAAGGAGTGGGAGGAGGAAGAGGAGGAGAAGGTAGGAGGAGGAGGAGAGGAAGGGGCCTAGGGCTGACAACCCCAGGGGAATACTGATGAGCTTTCTGGCAAGAAGTGACAGAGCTGGTGGGGATGGTATAATGAAGACAGATGATCCCAGGCCAGCGCTGCCATCTTCCCGCTGGGGAGGAGAGTCACAACCCAGAGAGGGGTGGGGCGAGGAACGCTTGCTAAGTGCCTGGCATGTCCTCCCCTCTGGCACCTCAGCTCACCAGCTGCCCCGGCATCTCCCACCTCGCCAACCTGCTGCCTCTGCCCCAGGCTGCCCTCTCTGGCCTGCCTTCCTGGGATGAGGCTCTGCCCCTTCCCGCTCCTCTCCGCCCCCACTCCACCTCCCAGCCTCCCTAGGGACTTCTAGAGGAGCCCTCAGCCTTTCTCTGGAGTGCAGTGGATTCCTTCTATCCCCAGCCCTATCCACATTGTATCGTCGCTGTCCGATACAAGCCCTGCACTGACAGAACGAGGAGAGGCATGGACTCTTGTTTTTCCTTTCTTTATTCACCTTTCCCCTTCTTTCTTCCTTCTAGTCGGACCTTGAGCTTCCGATCCTTTTGCCCCTACCTCCTGAATGCTGACCACAGGCACACCTCCCTCAGCTGAGCTATGTCCCCACCCCTTTCCTTGATTTCATTAAAAAAATTTTTTTTTTAGATATTGTATTTTTTTTTAGAGACAGGATCAATACCTAGCCCTTCCCAGCCTGGAACTTTTATGGTTGGCCTTGGGAATTCTCATCCTCCTGCCTGTACCTCCCAAGAGCTGGCATTGCGGGCAGGTTCCACTGCCATAGCCCGTCTTTCTTTTAAGTGGGTAAACACACCTATGATAAAGTGGGTGGTGTTTAGCGAACTGACATGGGCAGTGGTTTGGATCCTGAGTGTCCCTCAAGGCTCACGTATCAAAGACTGGATCCAGGGTCCTACCTCGTGAGGTCTTCAGTGCATGGTGTCCTTGCTTCATCTTTTGGTACGTAGCCCGTCTTTGAAGGGGAATGTGGACTCCACCCCACTCCATCATGTTGGCAGCTCTCCACAGGTCCAAAGCAACGGGACCAACAGGCTTTTCTACTGGTAAGCTGATTAGCTCAGGGAAAGCTGACTGACAGGAGGATGTCATGTATTGTCACTACCATGTAGGGCCAGGTCATTTCATCAACTCAAAGAATGCCCCATGCTCCTGTCACTTCATTCCCACTTCCTCTTAGGCTCTGGAAACCACTAATCTGCCTTCTGTGTTTATGAACTTGCTGATTCTGGACATTCTACACAAATGGAATCATGCATGCAACTGTTTATAGCTAATATTTAGTATATTTGTAAAGTTGTTGCAACATGTGTATGTGAAGGGGCTTCATTATTTTTTCCTTGGCTGAAAAATATTCCACTGTAGGACATGCTATATTTTGTTATCCATCAGTCTATTAATTGATGGACCGCTGGGTTGTTTGGGCAGTTAGTTTTGAAACAAAAGCCCAAGCATTGAAATTCTTGTACCTCTGTGGCTTTGAGCAGCCACATACGCCATTGAAATTTGACAACTGTTCTTGGTATTTTCAGACCAAGTAATGCTCCTGACCTGGAACTCTGTAGCATAGAGACTGGACGGGCCTCAAGCTAGTGGGCAATTCTTCTGCTTCTGTCCTCTAAGTTGCTGGGACCACAAGCATGCACTAGTATGCCTGGCACAGTCTTGACAATTGTGTCTGCAAAATGAAACTATGCACTTTAAATGTCTAGTACTCTTCAGTCAATTATGTCATTACAACCAGTGACTCACCTTGATGACCTACCCCCATCTCTGTCCCCTCTACTCATTTGCTATTGAATGTAGTATTTTTATTGCTCTTTTGATCACTGCACAATAAAAAGATTCATGTGCCAAAGACAGATGGAGTCATATCTACTACTTTGTTCTCTATCACCTAAGACTGTTTTTACCAGCTTTAACACACTTTTCACATTTTAATATCTTTATTTTCTCCATACTTCAATTGTGCTCACGACACCGGTGACTCAAGGTGAATGTGCTAGGCTAGCCATAAGTCAGTGGGAACAATATGAGAAATAAAAACTGAGTGCCTGACAAAGCACATTTGATGGTGGCATCCCCGTGAGTTACCCCACATCCTGGTCCGTGAAATCCCAGCTGAATGAATTGGTGGAGATGGAAATACCGATTGACTTGAGCTGACATACTGTCAGTATCAGTTTTCAAAAACCATTCAGGCACTCCTTGTGGGCACTGATGGCTCTAAAACACATGGCTGCCAGGTGGGGCCTTGATTCAGTGAGAAGTATATGTGAACAGGCTTTGTGACCCGAGTCATTTGCTGCAGGCTCGGGGAGTCTTCTCAGGCTCTTCTCCAAGGCTCCGCCTCCTGCCCTGCCTCCACCGCCCTCTCCCACTCAGCAGAAGCCACATACAAACGCGGAATATTTCTGCCTTCATTAAAACGGGCTAGATATTGTAATTATGTCCCAGGGAGCAGAGGACTCTGCTGAAGGGAGGAGGGAGGTGGATGAAAGTCGGCTCTACATGCAGAATTCATGAGCTGGGCTAATTGAGCAATCCACTCAGAAGCAGATTTTAGCTGCTTGGGGAAGAACACCTGACAGCTTGTCCTAGCCTGGCACAAACCTCCTCTCCTTCCCAACCTTCCCTGGGGTCAGGGGGCTGCTGGGCTCTCCTGGTGGGCCAACAGTCAGGCCTTGGCACGTACAGCTCCTGGAGGAGCTCTTTCTGCCACCTGCCTGTGAACTCTTTGAGTACAGAGACATGTCGTGACCCTTACGGGTCCCCACAGATGTGTGGAGTCCTATATAAAGAGTGTGGTGGATATTGACCAGGAGTCAGGACAGCAGTTCGGTCTCTACCTGCACAAGATAGTACCTGCCTAGGCTGGTGACAAATGAAATTTCTAGGAGTCCAGAGGAAACGGGGAATCTATACTTTAAGAATCTACGCTCTGAGAAATGTTACCAGTCAAGTGTGAAACCCACGAGGGCCAGCATTGAACTAAGGGTTTTTTCAATCACAGTGGCTGGTTAAGGTTTGTATGATATTTGCCCCCAGAAGTGCCCCTCCTGTATTGAAGGCTGCACTAACCCATTGATGGGTTCAGACATTGTTGGGAGATGAAACTAGAAGGTGGGACATGTTGGAAGAAGTAGGTGCAGGGGAGGCAGCTGCTGAAGTGCAGATCTTGTCCCTGGCCTCTTCCTGTTATTCTGCTTCCTGGCTGCCATGAGGTGAGCAGTCTCTTCTGCTACATGTTCTTCTCCTTTTCCTCCCACCTTTCTGGTTTCTCTGAGTCCCAACTTTCCTCTGACATCTTCCTTTATCTGCTGGATCATGCTGGATCTTACAAAATGGACTGGGAACTCCTTGGGAGGGAAGTTAGTCCAGGCTTCTTGCTGTGAAGTGACAAGACCCGGGTCTGCCGCCACCCCCACTGCTTCTTTCTGTCCTGCTGTGGTTCCTGCGCTGCTAGGCGCCCATCCTCCAGCTCTCTCATTCATGGATTCTGCTGGCTTGCCAAGTCCTGTGGAGTCTGGTGACTCAGAAGTCAGGAACAGGGTGAGAATCTCTCAGCCTCCAATGTACCTACTTCAGCCTGTCTGTCACTTCCTGGAGTCAGCTGCATAGAAAGAAGAAAAGGAGACACGAGGGCCAATATGCCGACCACATTTTATGCTCTTCATTAGATTCAACATTTTTCCCCATGAGACCTGGTAGGAATAATTCAAAGGAGACCATTCTCCATCAGTGTTGGCAAGAAGGGTTAGGGGAGGATGCACTTCGGTGGAGAGGGTGACCAGGCTGACCTCTGAATTCCCTGAATCCCTATCTTCCAACCTTTCTCTCTTCAATATGGGAATTCCGAGGCTGGATTTCAAGCAAGGCAGGGGTAACCTCTCCAGAAACTTAGGTAGGCCCCTTTTTTAGTACAGGGGAAAGTGCTGGTACAACTATGCAGCTAGCATTCTTTCCAAGTAAGGAAAAAAGATACTACAATTATCCCTTGAGAAGATAAAAAACACTGTAAGACATGCGCAGCATAGATAAAATGTCAGCTAAAGTAACTAGCCAAAGAGCAGAAAATAAAAGTTCTTTGTCCCTAAATAGGACACCTAAGCCTCCCACCCCCATCCCAAGACACAGGGATATTAAGGAAGAGGTGGCAGTAAGATTGTAAGAGCCTGAGGTGGGACATGGTGGGCCAGATATTAGCCCCTGAATATGACAGGACTATTTCATGGCAGCTATGTAGACTTTCACAAGAACTGCATGGGGACTGTCCTATCAACATCTCACCATGAAAGGAGAAAGATCTCAAGAAGCTCCGCACCTCCCTGAGAGACTGATGAGGACTAATGCTGACAGGGAAGAAAAGGAAGATGATATCCTCCGTGGTATACCACTGACTTATGATACTTGCTGGAGCGTGAATCATGCCAGGCATATGTCATCAAAGGCAAGCCAGATGAAACACAGTGGGCCAAACAAAGAAAAAGATTTGAAAACAGGAGGGAATGTGGAAGGGGAGAGGAACGGTTACAAGGGGAAAAGAAAAGGGGATGGGATTGGAGATTAAGGGGGTGAAAATATCATAAATTCACTATATTTGTGTATGCAACCAACACAAAAATATATATGTATAAAACAGGTCAGATCTAGAATAATCCTTTAATTACATTAGATTGTCTTTAGATTAGCATTTCAAAGCAGCACTGGGAGTCCTGGGTCTGGTCACTGCGTGCTTGGATTTGGTTCAGGGTCTGCCCTTAGGTAGGATGTGGCTTAGGCGAGGTACCTAATAGATCTAAACATAGGTGAACTGGCCTATGGTTTCTCCTGTCAATCAGTAGGATGTGGGGGAATGACATTTCATGGTTATCCTAGAAGAGACAGACATATGTCTTGTTCATTTCTCAGGACAACTCAATGAAGAAGGTTTTATTGTGACCAACCAATAGATAGAGAAACTGAGTGTCAGAGGAAAACTTCATCCAAGGTCAGGTTCAGACCAGGGCTGGCACCCACATTGATCTGAACATAAACAAAGCCTGTCTTTCTAGAAGGGCCAGCAGAAAAGAGAAAAGGGAGAACAGAGGTCAGAGCCTAGTTCCTGGTTCAGGCCTCACTTTCCTCTGAAAAAGGCAATAAAAACCTCTCCTGAGAAGGAGGTGGGGTGGAGATAGGGGCGGGCAGGATGCAACAGCAGAATGTAGGTTCAAAAATGTTTCGGTGGCTCTGGATCAGGGAGACCCCATCCTCTGAAACAGAATGTTAGAGGTTGTTCCATAGTTGTTTTTCTCTCTGACATGACAGAGGGAGAACGGTTGTCTCATTTCTGGAAAGCGAATAGATTTGAATCTCTAATGCCTGGAACATAGGAACAAGTTGACATTGCAGAACACCTAATACATTCTGGCTTTGGTGTGAATGCTGGGATCCATCAGCAATAAAGGCAGCTTAAACCCTGTCCTTGCTGTCTAGTACAAGAATCGGTCAGCAAACACAGAAACCAGCCAACAAAAGTGAGCTCAGACAAGGCTATGAAGCTCCCGGTAGAGTGATGGGGTAGTGCAGTGACCACGAGGGCCTTGCCCAGCAGGCAATGCTGGAGACAAGACTAGAATGAGAAAGTTGCTCTAGGTAAAAGGAACAGCAAATGTGAAATCCTCTGGCGGGGAAAATTTGGAATATTCCAGAAAGCCAAAGGAAGGTTTGGTAACTTGGGAGGGAGAAAGGGTTCGAGGGAATTGCAGGAAATGAGAGGAGAGGGGTCAGGCCATGCAAAACCTTATAAGCCCAGTTAAGAAGCTTGGATTTTATTCTAATTCCAGTAAGAAGTCTTTGGAAGGCATTAAACAGTGGGAGGGAAGTGCTCTGATTTATGCTTTATAACACTTGCTGTGGCTTTAGGAGGAAGATGGGTGGAGGTTGGAGAACAGTGAAGAGCTCCCACAGCGAGGGAGAAGACAAGTTTCTAGAGGCTGTGGAAGTGGAGAGGGCGGGGGTGGTGGTGCTAGATTTGGGCAGCAGATGTTGCTGATGAGCTGACTGTATGGGTGTAATGGAGGAATCAGTTTGCGCTCCATGCTTTTGGATAGAGTTGCTTATATTATGATGGAGAACTACATGGAGGAAATGGTTGGGGCAAGCTGTATAGAAATCAAAATTCCATTGTTGACATGTTAAGTTGGAGATACCTAGTAGACATCTATTATGAGCCTCCCCAAAAGATGTATTTAAGTGCCGAAAGCTATGAATGTGGCACTATTTGAGAACAGCATGCATAGAAGTCCTGTGTATGATCCCTGCACTGCGTAAACCAAGTGTAGTATGCACCCGTGAAAGAAGCAGAAATTCAAGGTCATCCTCTGCTGTATAGAGAGTTTGAGGTCAGCTTGGACTATGTGAGCTCTGTTAGAGACAGAGAGAAAGAGAGAGAGAGGTTTCTATGGATTTAATCAAGTGCAGGCAGAGCCATTAGATTAGAGTGTCCCTAAGCCAATATGATCAACACCGTTATAAGAAGAGGTAACTAGACCCAGATGCACACAAGAAGATGCCCTGTTAAAACATGGACATGGAGAGAAGGCCAGTAAACACGGAGACGGTAGAGACGGAATGAAGCTGTACAGGAAGAAGGCGAGGAGCCACCTGAAACTGGAGAGGTAAGGAAGAGTCCTTCCTAGAGGCTCAGAGGAAGCAGTTTATCAGCACTGTGGCTTTGAACTGCTAACTTCTGTAATTGTAAGACAGCCGGTGCCTGTTGTTTCCAGCCGTCTAATCTGACAGGCTGTTATGGAAGCCTCAGGAAACCAATACAGTGTCCCAGCAGAGAAGTCCACTGGTACTGGGACAGATGAGCTGGAGCTCAGAGGACAGTTTTTGTTGTTTTAATTCTTGCTTTTCATGTAAATGTATGTGGTGTGTGTGTGTGTGTGTGTGTGTGTGTGTGTGTGTGTGTGTGTGTGATAGCTCGCCGCACGCAAATATGGATAGGTGTGTAAGTGGAAGCTTGAGGTTCATTTTGGGAATCATCCTCTATTGCTCTTTCACTTTATTATTCTGAGTCTGGTCTCTAATTAAACCTGGAGTTTACCTGTAAGACTGTATGGCTCTCCGGTTTGCTCTGGGAATCTTTCAACTCTGCCTTCTAAAGCTGTCATACCTGCCTGGAGATTTTACATGCCATCTGTGGATCCGAACTGCGATCCTTTTGCTTGCTCAGCAAAACTGGTTTTACTTTAACCATTGAGTCATCTCTTCCCACTCCCCCAATACATTTGTTTGTTTTATTTTCCATTATTTTCCATTTGAGAGATAGATAGATAGATAGATAGGTAGATAGGTAGATAGGTAGATAGGAGAGATCAGTATGCATGAATACCTAAAGGTGGAGGTCAGAGAACAACTTTTGGAAGTCAGTTCTCTCCTTCTACCATGTGTCTGGGGATCAAAGAGACTTGCAAGCAGGTGCCTTGCATGCTGAATGATCTTGCTGGCCCTGGTATAGTTGTTTACTAAAGCCACCCACAGGAAGAGATAACCTGATTCAAAGAATGAGTCGGGAGAACCTGAAGGAGAGAACGTGGAGCTGGAGCGAGGCACAGAAGCTGGTGAAGAGGCGGGACATCAGGAGCATTTCAAGAAGAGAGGAGTCCACGTAGAGAGGAGTCCACGTGTCACTCACTAATGATGGGTCAAGGCAAGCTGGCTTTCGCCCTGAATTTGGCAAGATGGAGGCTAATGATGGACTTCACAAGGGAAGCATCCATAGGGTACTAGAGACAGATGTCAAGCTGGGGTGAGCAGAGGGGATGACATAGGAAAGAGTTTTGAGTAATTACAGAGAATGCGCCTGAGTTTTGCTATAAAATGACAGAAAAGGGAGGGCATCTGGAGGAGTCTAGATGTGCCTGTCTAGCATGTGCGAGACTTTGGGTTCCATTCCCAGGACTGAAAGAAAAAAAAAGGCTTTACCTGGAAAAAGATGTAACAGTCGAATAATTTCAAGGAAGGTGATTTTTAAAGGTAGAAAACTTGAATCCTTGAAGTCATATTTTTCTGTTAGTCATGATCTTGGAAGGAAGGAGATGCTGATGATTAAAGAGCACAGAAGATAACTGCAGACATAGAGGTGTGGGGAATGGAAGATCCAGAACACAATTGGGGATTTCCCCCAGGTAAGAACAAGAACTTCACCTTTCGTTCATGCAAGAACATGGCAGGTGCAAACGCGGATCTCAGAGGAAGGTGCAGTCAGGCAGCATGGTGTTGTGCCTTCCTTCAGGGACATCAGCTGCTTGGGCACAGGTAAAGAATGGGCATCTAGCTGGGTTTAACCAAAATTGTGACTTTTTCCCCTGTAAGTATAAAGGAGGAAAAAATAGGAAAAACGAGGGAGTCTGTAAGGAGAGATATTAAGAGCCACAGAGACTGAGCTAAAATGGGGAGTGGGACGGGGGAGAGGTGAGGTCACAGTAGGGTATGACAAGTAGAAAGTTTTCTTTTTCCTAAAATGAGTTGCCTGTAAGATTAACACAGTTAAAAGAAGGGCCTCAAAGGAAGGTAATAGCAGAAGGATGGGAGCATTGGTGACAGGTGCCTGGAACTGAAGTTACTGGGTATGCAGAGATCAAAGGGTTTGGTCATGTGATGAATGGAGAAGATGGCAACAAAGCAGTTGTTAACACGCTCCTGTGGAAGATGCTCCGGATGGGAGTTTGCAAGTACTTAGACCAGCTTTCTCTAGCCTCAGCCCTGTCCGTCATGAAGACTGTCTTCAGGGGCCAGACAAGGATCTGTATAGCAAGACAGAGAAGGGACTATTCAGGGAAGGGTTTAAGAACACGAGGACATTGCCTGGGACCAGTATAAGTTTTAGAGGACATGGTGGAAAAGACTGGAAGGAAGCTGAGATGTGGGAGGCGGGCTTCGATGAGCAGTTGCTATGGACTGGTATAGGATATGATATAATAGATGATGTGGTTGATTAGGACTATTGCTAAGGAAGGCAGATGATCAGCTAGAGTCATATTCAGGGGTCAGGAATCCTCATGTCTAGTGTTGTGCACTGTACCTGGCATATTGATTAAAACTGTGACTGGGGCTGGAAAGATGGCCCAAGGATTAAGATTCTGCCTTGTAAGCAGAAGGACCTGAGTTTGGATCCTGGACTCCACATAAAAATGCCAGATGGAGATGGTGGTGGCCTCTACTTCTGGCCCTGGAAGATAGAGCCTGGAAAATTTCAGAGCAAAGCAAAAAGGAGGTAGCAACAATCCAGGATGATTCTCAAAGTCATCTTTTGGCCTCCACAGGGTCACACAGTACCCTCTGATACACACAGACACACACACACTAAAAATAAAAATTAAATTAAATTAAAGAAAACTATGACTGCATGTGGACATTTATATCCCATACATGAGGCTTTGACACTATAGTAGGAGCAGATCCGAGCCTCAGACAGGGCACAGGGCACCTTCCTAGCAACCTGTGGTTGTTGATTGCCCCTGAGCATCTCTGGCTGCTAACATGGAAAAGCTTTGGACTTTGTCCCTTCTGTGAAAGTTATTGCTGTTTTCAAAGCTGACTGAAAGCTGGGAGTGGTTAAGTTTTGTCTTAATTAGGATTAGGCAGACAGGAGGCAGAGGAGCAGGTCAGGAAGTGGAGCTGCAGGGGCTCTCAGCCTGCACCCCTCCACCTCCAGTCCCTGCCTTAATGCAGACGCCTGCTGATCTCTGGAACACCAGAAGAGACAGGGAGAGTGCACTTTTTTTTTTTTTCTTCTAGTTTTACAAGCACATTCCCTGCTAGCCTCCATTCCCCCTTCCTCCCATTCCTCTCCCTTCATCAATCTACCTCCCTCCCTCCTACCTGTCTGCTTCTATGGACCCCAGGATTCCCTCTGGTTTGTCTACTCTTGCCGCATACCAAGTTGCCTCTAGAAAGAGTGTACTAATCCTTACCTGGAACCCGCCACTCTGACCCTCCTGGCCTTAAACTTTTCCCTTTCGCCTCTTCTTTTCTTTTCCCTCTTATTCTCTCTCTCTTTCTCTCTCCCTCTTGTTCTCTCTCTCTCTTTCTCCCTCCCTCTTTCTCCCTCCCTCTCTTTCTCCCTCCCTCCCTCCCTCTTTCTTTTTTTCTTTCTTCCTTCCTTCCTTCCTTCCTTCCTTCCTTCCTTCCTTCCTTCCTTCCTTCCTTCCTTCCTTCCTCCCTCCATCCCTCCCTGCCTCTCTCCCTCTCTCTCTCTCTTTCTTTCTTTTCTTGGAGGCATCTTGCTGTATATAGGCTGGCCTAGAATTCAAGAGCCTTCTGCTTCCACCTCTGCAATTGCAGTATGTGCCACTACACCTGGCTCTTCTCCAGAATAAATTGTTCTGTCTCTCCCTCTGCCCCTTTCTCTCCCTACCTGCTATGTAGTGTGTGTGTGTGTATAGCATATGTGTATGTATATAGGTGTGGATGCCAGAGGTTGCTATCCAATGTCTTCCTCTATTGCTCTCTATTTTATTAAACAATTTTAATTTATTTTGAGAGACAGAGAGTATTGTGCCTTACAGTACATGTGTGAAGAACAAGTTTCAGATGTTAGTTCTTGTTTTCCACCCTGTGGGCTTCTGGAAATCAGATCCACTAGGTCTGCACACTGGCACCTTTACCCATTGAGTCATTCTGCTGGACCAACACCCTATTTTTTGAGACTGTACTGGTTGCTGAAGCTGGAACTCAACAAGCTTACCAACTGGCTGGATGGCTCACCTGCAAGCCCTAAGGCGCCTTTGCTAGTCCCCAGAATTAGTATTACAGGGACATGCTGTCAGCTGCCCCGGCCCCCGCCCCTAATTTCTTATGTGAATGCTGGGGATCCAAGCTAAGGGCTTCATGTTTTATCCACTGAGCCATCTCTCTAACCCACTGTACCTTTTTTTTAATTAAAAAAATTTTTTTATTTCCGATCATGCAAACTTTTTTTAAAATTTTTATTATTATTATTATTTATTCAACTGTGTGCATATGCGTGTGTATGTGCGTGCGCGCGTGTCTGTGTGTGTGTGTCTGTGTATGTGTAGAACCACGGACGAATTCGCGAACCACCATGGGCGCCTTCACCTCCTTCTGCCCCGGGATTCACAGGCTCCGCCCTACCAGGACCAGAAGCGCAGGCCGCCCCCGCTTCCGCCTGGCGTCTATACGTGGGATCTGGGATCCGAACTCAGGACCTTCCGCCTGCAAGGCGGAGGCTTAACCCCTGAGCCACCTCTCCAGCCCCCCCCATCATGCAAACTTAACAGGTACACCAGTCCCTCCCTTCTTTCACCCCCCACCCCCTTGTTTCCCCCCTTCGCTCCCCCCTCCCTCCCCATCCCCCAGTGCCCCCCCATCCCCGGAGCATCCTTTAATGTGCATGCCAAACTCGCCTCTGGGTCCTCCTCTCCGATGAGGTGCAAGGACCCAGCGGCATTTCCCAGAACCCTTTCCTGTGTTCCCCTTAAGCATAGGAATACTACATGGCTGTCAATCCCTAGCCTCCAAAGATCCTAGTGCCTTTAGTCCATGCTCCCACTATACCTTTTTTAAAAAAATTATTCATGAGAAAGAGAAACAGAAAGCAAGCACATGTGTGTGTCTCCAGATGAGGAAGGAATCGGAATGACTCCATGGCAATGTATAAGGTCAACATGGAGGTCTGTTGAAAAAGAGAAGCTAACGCAAGGGAGGGATTTAAGACATGAGTTTTATTAATGCTGAAGTTCCCTGGAAGCCAAAAGAACTATAGTTTAACCTTAAGGTTGGAGAGCATTAGGACAGAAGAGACAGCCTAAAATTGGACAGAACAGGGAAGAGCCACATAGACAGCATGGGAGGGGGATCTGTAGAGAGCCCTTGTAGCGGTGACAAGATAAGGGAATTAGCATTGGGGAGGAACAAGGCAGAAGGTGATGGGTCTGGGGAGATAACTGACCTGTGGATTAGAGTAGGCGCTTGTGGTCGCTTCTGGGAATGGCCACACTCCAGTCAGGGTGGAGGAGTTACACAAAATAGCCTGATTGTGGCTAGCGTGGAGGTAAAGGGACAATTTTCACTAAGGAATTTTCTCCTCCCATCATGTGGGCTCCAAGAATAAAAAGCTCAGGCCACCAGGTTTGCATGCAGACTTCACCCTCTGAGCTCTCTTAGTAGTCTCATGCTTCTTTTCAGAAATTGTGCTTTTCCAGTCTTTCCCACTATGTCTGCCTTCCTCTTGGGGGCCTCGATGGACTTTCCCACTCCAGGATGCTCCCTTCCTGTTTCAACCCATCCCCTGATACTGCCAAATGCCAGTGCAAAGCCTTCTTTCCAGAGGCCTCTGAAGTTCCCACTGATGTTATGCTCCAGCGTCTGAGGTGACCTGGCCTGGTCTCCGTGTGGCTCAGAGTGTCTCTTTGTGCTGGCTGATGAATGGCTGCCCTGTCCTTTCCAGAACCTCAATACATTCCGAGTAATAGGAGAAAGCTCCCTCCCCTTCTTAGGCCTTGCACCTGCTGCTCTCAGCTTTCTTTGGGGCCACGGAGTGTCCAGCAGGTAGCTGGTTCACTAGCTTCAAAAACACAGCCAGCATAAAGTGGCAGACCCTATTCCACCCATCCTCTGAACACATTGATCCCCCCACAAAGGGCTCATCACCCAATCTTATTTTCACTTTTCTGCAGGAACTTGGAGGTCTCTTAGTAAAACAGCATGCCTCCTGGGGTGCTATTTCCCTCTGTGACCCAGGGTTTGAAGTGCAGAGATTTTTGGCAGGAGAATATCTCACCTGGTTCCCTTGGAGCCAGGGAAAGTATGCCAACCACCAGACAGCATTTGCTTTCTGAGAGAGACTATGATTTCTTCAATAACATATCTTGACGTTTCAAACTACAAATCCCTACCCGGTTCAGCAGAGGTGTGTGGGACACCATTTTCAGTGTTGTTATACTGCCTCACTATCTCATTGAAATAGTGCATTGTTTATTTTGGACGAGTAACACAGGCACATGGCACAGCATCAGAACTACTAAACTGACAACCATAAAATGTAAGTGCTGTACCTACTCTATTACCAATGTCCTGTGTGTTTTCTCTCAGATACCCCAAGCAATCTTCGTGATTGTGTCTCAAGCATCGTGACTGTCATTTGGCAGATAGCACAGAGTTTGTGGTGTAGTAACAGTGGCCGTCTTGACCAAAGTCCAAAGTGCCTCCGGTTCCCCCAGCAGCTCGTTGCTATATCTGCCCTTGAAGCCTTTCCCTCCAGCCCAGGCCAGATTCAGGGCAACTAGTTGGGGTGCAGAGAGGGTATGCAAGGCCCTGTCCCAGGTGCTGAAAGCTCTGGAAGAGGCAGGGGACCCCTTTGTTCCTGTCCTCATAGGGCTCGGTGTAGGGAGAAAGGGCTGAGCTCTACTAGAGAGAAAGCTGGGAGCCACAAACCCTGCTTGGGCACTGAATTTCTGTGTGGCACCAGGCAGGGCACGCTCCTTACCTACTCACTTTCCCATTTCTCTGCAGTAGATAAACTTACGGGGCTGTTGTGAGACTCTGGGAATAATCAAGGTGGGAGTACTGGGCAAACAAATGATGCAGCAAATGGAAAGGGGCCAGGTCATGGCAGTGTCTTCCACATAAGGGTCCAGAGTACAGCAGCATGGAGTGGGGCGAGCCGCTGGGAGGTCCCTTGTTAGCAGACACCCATTCGGCTTGGAAGAGGCAGGAAGCAGCTGGATGCAGGCTTTGAGTCTCTCTGGATGGTAGTTTCCAGACCCTGGAGAAGACTACCTAGGTTCTATCTGTAACTAGACCTCTAACCACTCCTACTTTCCCCAGTTCTTCCCAGTTCCACCTCCCTCTGTGTTTCCTTTCTACAAGGTGGACACTAAAGTGCCTTCAAAGAAGCAGTTACCAGCAGCACCGGGACCTTCTACAAATCCCCTCTGCTGAGAACTCTTTCTTCTCCCTCCCTACCGGCCTGCACTAGATGTCTTTCATCCTTTAGATCCTCTTTCCTCACAGAAACTTACCCGTGCTCCCCAGAATAGATGAAGAGCCCTATTATTCTCACACACTAATGTCTCCATCAGCTCTGATCACACCAGTGTCCATCTTGTGTATGAGACTGTGTGCTCCAAGAGACTGGACACCATTACCCACCAGCACCTGTGTTTCTCCAATGCCTAGCCTACAGCCTGGCATGTAAAATAGGCTAAATTATTTGCCCCTCGAATGACTGAAGTGAGTCATCCCTACTTCTGAGTTTTAAGTCTGGCCGGATACTCCTCTGAGAGTCGCCCGCCCAGCAGGGTTTTGTCACATCTGACACTTTTCTTTGGTATTCCAGTGTCTAGTTGATGCCAGCACACAGGGCTTTTATGTATATCGCTTGCTCAGTGAATGAATGGCCGGGCTCTTGGCAAAGAGTTCCTATAGGGTATTTCCTTTGCAGGCAGTTTAGGTTGTCTTTGACCCCAGGAGGGTCAACGGCAGGTCCAGAATTGTGGAGCCAGCCTGACTCGGAGCTAAGCGCGGTGGAGAGAAGACCCGAGCAACCTGCCTGCTCTGTTATTGTCCTGTGGGGAGTAAGCCGAGGCCGGGTACTTGAGCCTTGGATACTGAAAGGATCCCCTTCCTGATTCCCCGAGCCGTCTCTGTTGAGATGAACGTGGCTCAGGTGACCCGCCCCAGCTACCCGGCCTTCCTCCTTTTTGAGGGATGGATGAGAAAGAGGGAGGAGGGAAGACACTAAACCGGAGGCCGCTTCCCAAGACACCAGCCAGAACTGGTAAAGTGAGAGTGGGTCAGGTCAGGCGGAGGGTGTGTGGAAGGCGGTGGGGCCAGACGGTTGGTACCCTCCAGTGTCTGGAGCCCAGCCCTGGGCTCTCGGGCCCCCGCGAAGGGATGCGAGCCGAGCTGCGCAGTGAATGCAAAGAGCCGGGCGAGCTCCCAGGCGGGGGCCGCCGACGGCGTCCTCCAGCAATGGCCCAATGAGGAGAGAGCAGATAATTTATTCTCTAATCCGGGTTCGGGTGCTGGGCGCGGGCGATCGGCGCGGGCTGGGGGCGGGGTGGTCCCCTCTTCCTCTCTCCAGCTCCCGCCGGCCACCCCGCCCCCGCCCCGCGGGCTCCCGGCCGCGCACACACACGTTTCCCGACAATTAGCGAGCACACCTTGGCCGCGCGGCCTCCGGCGCGCCGCAGCTTTTGTCTCCCGCCCGCTCCCGCGCGAAGTTGCCGCTCGGCCGCCCGCCGCCGCCGCCGTCGGGGAGCGTGGAGGGCTGGTGGGCCGGGCGCGCCGGCCCGTGGCTGGGGACAGAGGGGGGACTGCCAAAGAGAAGCGGAAGGAAAGTAAGGCAGCGCTGGCCCCCTTCCTTTGTTAGAAGCTAGAGTGTGTTCGGGCGTGAGCGCGCGCGGGAGTGTCTGTGCGGCAGGGTGTGAGTGTGCGTGCGCGTGTGCAAATGCGTGCACTGCGGTGCGGGTCGGGACCCGCCGGCCGCGCGATCCGACAGTGCCGGAAGAGAGTTGCACCGCTTCGCGGTCTTTCTCCACAGCCCGGAACTCGAGCTGGCGGGCAGGTGGCTGTCCCGCCCTCGCCAGCTTCTCCAGGACCCAACTCGCAGTTCCTCTTGGATGCCAACCCAGCCGGGGGCGATCGGGTCCGCTCCAGCCCGAAGGGTCTGCCCCAGCCGCAGGGGGCGCGCGTGGGGCCCTCTGTAGGCTAGCGATGGCCACTGCCAGTCGGGAGGGCGCTAGGCTTTGGAGGTGGTTGGTGGGGCCTGAAGGGGGGTGTGTGTGAGCGCGGCTAGACGAAGTCTGTCTAAATGCCAGTTCCCTGAAGTTCTGCGCATTGGTTGTCATTTCAAACCTTAATGCATATTTATGCCACGCCGAAATAAGCTTTATAATTAACTCCCGGAGTCATCCGCAGAGGTTAAAGGGACCCCGAAGATTGGTGCATTGATTGGGTTTCAGGCAGCGTGTGTGTGTGTGTGTGTCCACGAGCGCGCGTGTGCGTGCGCCCCGTGCGAACCCATTGAGAAGAATCATTATTTTTCTCCGCTGGAAGCTACAGCTGAGAATCAGACAAGGAGGAAAGAGAGAGGTTGGACAGGGAGAGGGAGAGAGGGAGACAAAGGAAGTGAGAGCCAGAGAGAAGCGGCTTGGCATCCGAACTGTGAGTACTGAGCGAAAACACAGACAGAAAGTGCTGGGAGTCGGCGACCCCTCTGCCGGTCGGGGTGGAGGGCGGGAGAGTACGCGGAGAACGCGCGTCTCCGCTCTGGGCTGGGCAGGGGTCCCTGTGGCATGGGCGGACTCCGGTGTGCGTGTTCTGGCGCCCACCCGAAAGCCAGCTCTGACCGGCTGTTGCTAGTGTCTATCGCTGCCCTGGTCAAGCAAAAAAAGGAAGCCCCTCACTCGGGCTCCACTGCCTTTGTTCCTTCTGGAGGATTTTGCAGCTGGTGGACTTCAGGGGGGAGTGCGAGCAAGCTTGCTCCCTAAAGCTCTCAGCCGAATACAATCCTGTCTTCCTTTTTCGTTTGCTCGGTGGCAGACCGAGATGAGGAGGTCTGAAACTGGGGGGTAAGGATCAGGACTTTGTGGCACCTGTGTATTTGTTTGGCACAAAGAAGGGAGAAATAGGAGGTGTTGGATACCCCAGGAGCAGAGGGCCAGTAGATGCTTATGAAGGAGGCTGGGAGAAGCCGTATCCTGGGCAAAACCACCAACCTCGGCAAAGGCGTGGCAAACATGCCCCCTGAGTCAGGGCACCAGCTACTCGCTATCCTCCCATTCCTTCCCAGTCATCATATCTGTGGGATCTGGTAGGCCCTCTGGGCCCGGAACCCCCGCCTCCACTCCATCTCTGGGGCCCTTGCATACCTAAGGGCTTGAACGTGGACTACCTCAGAAAACCCGGCCACGGGCAGAGGCCCAGCTAAGCAGCTAAGGGTCTCTGTGCATCGATGGGTGTCCTTAGAAGAGGACTGGCCAGCCCCTGCCTCTCCCGAGCTGGTCAGGAGAGGGCGCCTGGGGGCCGGAGGGAAAGCCCTCCTTCCTGACCAACATTCCACAGCCTTTGAAGCTGGTGTGCTGTCCTCAACCCTCATTAACAAATTCTCTTTTGATCTGGTTTTTCAGTGCTATCTTCTGCCAGTGAACAGCATAGCTTGGGGCTAACTCTGTAAGGGAAGTCAGCTCTTTGGTGACTGGATTCTGAACTGAGAGAAAGGACTCATCCTCCAAGATGTCCTGCGGGCCTTTTTGCTGGCATGTATTTTTCAGAATGCCTTAGCTAAGCCATAAGGGTGGGAACAGCCTTTCCCTTTTAGATCATTCTGTTTGCTGGGGTCGTCACAGAGGCAGGCTAGTACACATATCCATAGTCCAGATCCCGGACACGACTTCCTCCAAGAAGTGCTGGGTACCCTGGAGACTCAGGGACCTCGCCGTGCCTCTACCTTCTTGTCACACAAAGAAAAGACTATCCAGGAGTCCCCAGAGGGAGAGACCAACTCTCTTACAAGCATGTCAAGGACAGCAAATTCTAGTTTGACTCTTGAGCCAATTAAAAAGACTGGGTGTTGGAGACCATGGGCAGCTCTGACTTGAAATTGTACCCGGATGGGGTCTTCTCTCTCCTTAGACTGCCAGCATGAATCCTATCTCTTTAGTGTCTTACACAGTGCCTATCCCATCACACATGCTTGTATGTGTTTGCTGAAAGTACCCTTCATTTCCACCCGCTTCCTTCTCAGAGAGCTGCTGTAGAGGGATCAGGGAAAATCCAGCTCCAAATTCTTGGAGTTGGACTGCTTGTGTGTTGAAGAGGGCATGGAACCAAAGAGCAGGCCTAGGACCTTGGCAGCCTGCAAACTTTTTGACATACACGATGCGCTCAGGCGAACTTCACACAAGTTTGCAAACGATCCACTACTATTTTCTTTAGTAGAATGGCTAGTGATAGATATAAAAACTACCTCTAGGCCCTGCGCTTGGGAAGCCTGGACTCGGGTGACACAAGTGCCTTCCTGTGTTCTTCCTCCCACAGGCCAACTTTGGGGACCTGCAGGGATCAGAGGCAGGGCTGGAAGTGCCAAGGTTGAGGAGAGCCCCCCAGCTTTGTTGCTTCCGCTGCTGGGTTTCTCCACTTTGATGGTCTGGAGGCCGTCATCGCACTCCTTTCTCCAAGATCCCAGGGATCCAGCCAGGTTAAGAGCTTCCTCTGCTTATCTGAGAAAGATCGGAAGCTCCTGGGACTGGCTGAAGACAGCCCCTGGGAAAAACAGTATTCATGCCTGACGCCTTTCCTGCTCCATGGAGCAGCATCTACTACCCCCAGTAGGCTTGGGGGAGGCTTGAAAGCTGTTTACAAGAGGGAACCCCAGCTGTTCATCTTTGAGGTGGAGGTGGAGAGATGCAGGGGAGGCTCAAGCCACGGGGGGGGGGGGGGGGGCTACCTGGTAGCCCACAGAAAGGGCTGTCTTCAGTAGCAAGCCCATTTGCAATTAGATTGGGGTCATTCAAAACCTATCCTATGGGTCTGCTCTGGGCCAGGGGTGCACCCACAAACCCATCCCAAGCCCAGCTTCTGGGAGGTCTGTTTTGCAGCAAAGTCAGCAGAATTGAGTTCCCTGGTGCCTCCCACCATGGTGGAATCTGATTACCAAACTGCTTCCCAACCCATCCCCTAGGCTGGGAGCCCCAAGCACACACCAAGCCCCTGGGATGTGGGAACACTTGGATCTCTTTCTCTTGCTTCCAAGCTTCATCATTCACGCATTCATTTCTTCAACAAATCTAAACTTTTATCGTTCAGCCAACATTCTTAGACTAATGCTGTCTAGTTTGCCTTGGCTGGAGCATGTGGCTAGTGAGAATAAGAGCCTCTTACTGACCTTCTAGAATCCCATTCCTGTTACCATGGGCTGAAGCAGGTCTGCTGGATTCCAAGTCTCACATCAACACGCGCAAACACACAATTTGTGTGCCTCTTGAGTGTTCAGTGTGGGTCTGGAATTGTGTACCTGGCATTGTCTATCTCTGGAGCACTGAGCCCAGTGGCCCTGCCAGAGCTCTGCCATCCTTTGGGTTGTACCCTGTCTGTCTCTATTCCTTCTTTCCTATGGAGGGCTAATGGCCTATTGGCCTACTCCCCCTGGCCCCCACACATCAGTACAGACTTGCTCCCCTTGGCTTGTCCTCAGCTGGAAATGTCACCAATGCCAAGATCCAGATGTAGGTAGAGATTTGTCACCAATGCCAAGATCCAGATGTAGGCAGAGATTTGTCACCAATGCCAAGATCCAGATGTAGGCAGAGATTTGTGCCATTGAAGTAATAGTGGAATTGAGGTTTCTTGAATAACCGTTTCCCAGTGAAATAGACTTCAGTTTCCAACTGCACCCGAGTTGGCTAAATCGTGAGAAGGTACCTCCTGGGCCCTCCCACCAGGCCTGTGTGTTCTGCCCTGGCCTTCTCCCTTCCTCCGTCCTCACAGGCACCCCAGTCCTCGGCTTCCCCTGGCTTGCCTGCTTCCACCTCAGCCTTAGCCCTCACTTTTGTCGGTATCCTGTTCTCTCGCTCTCCCTCTTCTCTCCCTCTTTTCCTCCCTTCGTCCCCACAATCCGCTCTTCCTCCCACAAATATAAGAGAAAAACGAAATTCTCCCAACAAGCCACAGCTTCTGAGGGTCTTAGTCTCTTACCTGCCACGTGGGAATAACCATAGCGTTCGTGATTCTGATTAATAGACACTTGGTGCCTACACAAGAATTTTTCACTCGGGAAGCACAAGTTCCTTTTCCTTGTGGAACACAGCTGACATTTCCACGTGCCACCCCCTCCTTCCTGCTCCCCAAGGTGTCCCTGAGTGTCTCTGTTCTGTATCTACTGATTTGCCCCAGCATCTCTCTTTACTCCCTCTTGGTTGGCCCTCGCCCATCCTCCCCCTCCCACAGGCCTCAGGGATATTATGATAAGGGGCAGTCTGTGCTTCTCATTCGAGGCCCAAGAATTTGTGGAGTCATGAGGGACAACCGCAGCCAGAGGCGGGAAGAATGGGGCCTCTGTCAGGGCAGAACTTTTCCAATCCTGGGCTTAGCAGAAAGAGAGCACCTGAGGGCACGGCAGGGGCTTCAGCACTGAAGGTGCCAGGCATGTGGGACCAATGAAGGAATACTCTAGAGTCAGCCACCCTGGGAGTCCTTAGCATTTCTGGGGGACCTCGGGATGCTGGGGGACAGGGATAGGAAGAATGGTCGGTCCACAGGCGTTGTAAGATGAACTTTACATCCAAAGAATGCTTCTTCAACCGCCTGCACACGGGCTTCCACCACCAGCAGAGAGTAAAAAGCTTACGGGTGGGTACAGAGGGTAGGAATAGTGGGGTGGTGTGAAAAGGGGGAGTCTCGGAGTATTGACCTTGGGCAGAGAAATCGGATTATCAAAACTGGAGGAGGCATGTTCCTTGGGAGAAGGTGAGGACCAGGCGTGCCTGAGAGCTAATGGCTGTCACGCTATCCCACCAGGTCTTTGGCCATAGAAATGGTTTCGAAAACTCCCCCCTTGCAGCGCTCGCTTGCTGGCTCTGGTTGCCGGGATGCACTTGCTAAGGCCAGGAATCAGATTGGGCGAGGAACCAACCACCTTAGGACAGGACAGAGCAGCACTGATCTTGGATCCCTGAGGCAAGGGAGTGGTGGGAACAAGGGGTGCAGAGAGGTGTGAGAAAGGGATCAGCAGAGATGGGGTGTCTGGCAGATCCCAAAGAGCTGTGAAAACTGGTGGGTTTCAGGCAGTAGCCTGAGGCTCAACTGGTCCCTGAAAGTAGATGGGAGAGACTCAAGGACTCCTGTTTGGGGGTGGGGTGGGGTTGGGGGCATTGCATGAACCCAGATGATAGCCCCTTTGTCCCTTAAGGTTGTGGTTTTCTGGAATGTGCGTTTTCATGGGCGTGTATTGTGTGTGGTGGTGGGGGTGTCGGTCCACTGAATGGATGTTGGTGCTTCCGGCCTCCTACAGTGAACCACTGAATCTTCCCTGGCAGAGACTGGGGGCGGAAGTGGCAAGCTACTTTCTGATAACTGACAGATTTTGACACTCCTTCTGGGGCGGTCCCTGGAAGTGGAAGTCCTCTGAGGGACTATTCTGAGAGAAGGAATATTTAGGGTTCACGCCCTCAAAGCTAATGACTGCAGCTGACCCATGGTGGGAGGGGAGAGGAAATGAATTTGTGTTTAGAACCTATTTTTCCTAGGGCTCTGGGACCTTGGTGCTTCCCAGCATAGTTCATCTTAGTCCTGGAGATGCTTATGCCGACCACAGTATCTGGCAACTTGCAGAGCTAGCACCCCAATCCTCCTGGTACACGCCACAGGTCACTGGGGATTTCAGCCCAAGCCCGTTTCTCTCTGTTGGTCTGGAGGGCCCCACCCCTCCACCCGCGACAGCGGCACAGCTGCAGGTACCAACCTGGGAAGTATGAGCCATCCCACGCCGGGAGGGGCTCAAGGCATGACGTGAACACAAGCCTTGCTTCAGCATTCTTTTGCCCAAACCTGCCTCTCTGTGCGCCGCAGGACTGGAAAGGGTTAAGTCTTACACAGAGGGAGCCCACTGTGGGGCTCTTTGGGATTGGCTTTGAAAAGATTACCCTTATTTGCTGGGGAGGAGGGGGAGTGCTTAGGGACCTAGGAAGGGGCTAGCCTCTAATTAGGGGAATTGGAGGAGATCCTTTGTGGCCAGGAAGCTGCATGCCCTCATACCCACCACGAAGACCATTGTGTGGGACAAGAACTAGAAACTCATTACTGCCTGGCTTTAGTGTTCTTGGAGTCTGCCAGGTGGTGGGGGGGGTGAGGAGGATTCGACCTGGGGGGCCGTGCTCCCAGGGATATGGAGGAGGGAGGAGGGAGGCTCCTCAGCTTCCTGCTGCCTTTGGAGATTCCTGTCAGTGGACTCCTCGGCTCTGCTGTGGCCTATGGCTTTTCATTCCTATGTGATTGCTGTTCCAAACTCATGTAGGGCTAAAAGCCATGGGCTACAGTGAGGGGCAAGCACCTTCTACACAGCTGTACCTGCCCAAGGACGAGGCACCAGGGCACCAGAGGGAGGTCTGCTTAGGGAAGAGCCCAGCAGGAGGTCTAGTACCCCTGGGTCTGAGGCGAGGCTTCCCTCTCTGGATCTGGTCTCAGTCTTGGGCCTGTCCTCTCTGTCCGGCGCATGCCTTGCTTCTTAGCCGTGCCCTGTCATTGCCCTCCTTTGCTTCTGTCCCGACGCATTCAAGCATTCTGCCAGGGAATGGGAAGGGTGTTCTAATGAATTCGAACAGCCATAGCTTCCTGGTACCACACCGGAACTCAGGGGCCCTGGCTCCTGACCCCCCTCTTTCCCTCTGCTGGCTGCCTGTTCCCTCCACCAGCCCAGTTCCAGATTCTACTCCCACCCCGCCTAAGCTGCCTGACTCCATCCCTGCTATCCTGAGAGACTGCACAGATGGAAATGAAGCTGTCAGTCTGGCTGGAGTGACTGGGGACTCACCCTCTCCCCCCCCCCTACGCCACCCCATTCCAACCCCAGTCTGCTTAACAGACCCCTGAAGAATCAGTTGTATTTGAGCTTTAGCATCAGAAGGCAGGTTGCTTATTGTTTTGGAGCCTTAATTTCCCCCAATTAACATTTACCAAGTGCCTATCATGTACAACTCTAACCATATTACTTGTAAGAAAACATTCAGTTCCCCAAACAGTCCTATTTATTGCTGGTCCATTTTACTTATGGGAAATCTAAGGCATTGGGGAGCCAGGAAAAACCCGGTGCATATGGCTGGTAAGGAGCAGGGCTGGAAACTGAACCCAAATTGCCTGGAGGTGAAACCCACCGATGCTTTTACTGCATCTTGCTGGAGGTCATGGAAGTGTGTGGGCAGAACTCAGTTTGTGAGGGGCACACCAGTGCTGCTTCTTTGCAGGCCAGTGGGGAATGCACGTCCTTGAATTAGTCCCTCCTCTCCACAATTCCATCATCCTTCGGCCATCACTGGTTTTCCTTTTTCTATAAAAAGCAGAGGAGAGAAACCAAGACAACTTAAGCAAAGGAAAAGCTCAAGCCAGCTGGGGTTTCGCTTTGACCAATGCAGGTGAGCTTCTCATGGCTTAGCTTAGATAGTGGAAGGAACCAGGGAGGGGAGGGCCAGCCCCCCTGGCTCTCTCTCTGTGTGATGCTGCACAGGCTCCGAATGAATACACCTGATTCCTTGCTCTGCTCTGGAAACTTCTTGGTTTGTATTTAAATTTCCTAATTGAAAAGATAGAGAGAAGACTTACCCTTTTTTTCTCTATCCCTGATCAGAAATACAGTTGCAGTTTACTCAGGAAGGCCCCAGCACTGGGAAAGGGGGCAGGTGAGCATCCACTTTGAAGATTCTACCCTTCTGAGTTCTGGCAAAGCAAGGCACTTAGTAAGGACTGCACAGCAAATGTCAGTGGGAGAACTGAGCTGGGAGGAGAAAGCGGTAGGGTAAGAAAGACAGAGACAATTCCCTTGAGGTCTTCCCCATCCCCCAGATGACCTTGGTCCCCCAGAGTAACACTCTAGGTTTACAGAACTGGACCTTCTTTCCAGCCTTTGTCCCTTGCCACTGTGGGTGGGGCAGGCCCAGCAGATAGGAAATTATGTTGAAATGCTCTGAATAGGCAAACTGCCTTCTCCCTCCCTGAGGATTTGCAGATCAGAGTCTTGTCCCTGCCTGCAGACAGTGGAAGCCGAAAATACTGTAACTGAGCAATTCAAATCTCCTACAGTCAGTTCAACCCAGCATGCAGCGTCCCTAGGGAGACTGGCCCACGGTTAACCACTCTGAGATTCAGGAATGCTCTCTGGTGACATTTGTCCCATTTTTAGTGGAAATGGAGTTTGGCTGCTAAGCCCCACTCGTTTCTAACGCAAAGATGATTGGAAAGATCTGTTTCCTTTTTTAAGTTCTGGGGCTGGTAGTCTGCACCAAGTTCCTGGCTGCTGAATGTCACGCGTGTGGTGACTCAGGAGGGTCGGCCTCTGCTGAACCCTGGACGCAGGGCACAAAAACATTACTTAAGAATATTGCTGTTCTCATCCCTGCTCTCAGCTTCGATGGCCCCCAAGTACTTCAGAACCATCCATAAACGCTTGGCCATCCTTATATTTTTGAAGAGGGGGATTTCGTTTTTTTCTCTATAGGCAGACAAGCTAGAAATGAAGAAGAAGGAGGCTGGTTCTGGCAAGCCAAGGACTGTGTCCTCTGCAAGTCATGAATATTGGCTTCCAGTTCCAGGGAGCTCCGTCTCCAGCAGTCCAAGAAGGAGTTAACCTCCAAGGAAAATACAAGCTTCTTCCAGACGGGTGCCCTGTGCCCAGCTTGGCTGATGCCAACCCTGGGAAGAAGTCCTGGGATCTGTAGTTTATGCTACCACCCGCCCCTGGCCTGCCTGTTTATCAACACTGCCTTGCAGACTACAGTTCCCAGAAACCTGCAGAGGCCAGGGTTTGGGGGGAAGGGGTGGGGTGTGAAGCTGGGAGATGGCAGGGGAGAGGGAGAGGGAGGAGGTGGGGAGAGAAAACCCAATTCACCCCCTTCCTTTTGAATTCTTTCTCTTGGTGTGTCTGCTGCACTGCCCGAGCTAATCCCCAAATCCGGTCTCCTAAGCTGCAGCTGCTTCCCTTGCAGGGATGAATGGCTCAGGGAGGGAAGGTGAATTCATATTTTAATTACTGAGGTGCGGTGTGGAGGGCAATGGGGAGGGGGTGGAGGGCTCTGCATTGTTCCCGGGGTCTGGGGTGTCTCTTTTTACCGGGTCATTTCTTCTCCTATCCTTTACCTGGAGTTGGGGGGGGTCTCTTACTGTAAGTGCCTCTGCTTTTGCCTGTAAGATGAGAGGATTGGGATATTGGGAGAGAAAGGACCATTGTCAGAGGATTCCTGACTTGTCCCAACACTTGAGCATCATATTATCTTCCCACTCCCACCCACTTTGATGGGTGACATTGCCAAGATTCCAGAGACACTGAGGAATGTAAGGCCTGCAGCCCAAAGCCCTGACTTCTCCATTTTAAAAGTACCCCTTTCTCTTGGATTTTCCAGGAGTGCAGACTCTGTACCCTCTGCCCCACTTTCATCTAAGGTGGGAGGGTCCTAGGAGAGTGTTGCAAAGGGAGAAGATGTGGGATCAGGGTTAAGGAAAGGGGTGAGCAGTGAGCTGGGAACCTTTGAGTGTCTTGGGAGGAAACACTCCCAGGAGTGTTTCATGTCTTGGCATCTCCTCTGCTCAGCTAACATAAAGCTGGTCAGGCACCTTTGCCCTTAGACCCTAGACCACCGTTGGGCCTGAGCTGAGGAAACCAGAAAAGAGGGTGGGGCGGAGCTAATCCCAGCAGTTTGCAGCATCTGAGCCAGCTGAAGGGCAGCAGGAGCTTTGGCCTATGTCTGCATCTTCCTTCTGCTTTGGGGTTTTCAAGCTGCTTATCCAATCCTCAGCCTCTTCTGGAGAGTTGGCTTGAAGGAGAGTTGGGGAGGAAGCCCTGCGAGAACCCCAGGAGTGGGGGAATGATCCAGGGGCTAGCAGGGGGAGGGTCTCAGGACCTGACTTCTCTAGGAGGCCTGCAGCTGGTGCAGGAGCTTGCTGCCAAGTGTGGAGGATGCAGGCAGGGAGGGAGCGCGCGCCTGCCAGCGCACAGCAGACACAGGTGCAGACACCACAGCGCTGGCAGAGTGCTCCCAGGACCCTGCCGGTGGGACCTCTGGGGAGAAGAAATGGGGCACGCTGACATAGGCTTCTCTGCCCCGTGCATCCCTCACTTCAGGGACTGGCCCGATGATGTGTGTGCCTAGGCCGCCTCCAGGGTTTGGAGTTGTGCCCTTGCATGAGTCCTCTAGCGGGGTACCAAGATCTGGGCGGAGTTGCCGGGGGCCCTCTGCCTTATCCGCTCTCTTTGAGAACAAGGACCCAAGAACCCTCCTGGGCAGTGGACAGCTGCTCAGCTCAGCTCCTCAGGACTTCCCTCGCCTCTCCCTTCCTGTGTCAGGTAAGCCGGGTTCTCCTAGCTCTGCCCCAACTTTCTTCGCAGTGTTTTCATCTTCTCCAAAGGACGGGAAGAGTCATTTAAGAAGGGCTATTTTGCTGCTTTGAAGAAAGAACAGGCATCCGAGGGGCCGTGGAGGGAAGACGATCTCAGTGTCCTAGGACCAGAGAGCCTGAGAGAGCCCGGCAGGGGGGCGGGGATGGTGGAGGCTGGCACCTGACTTGTTGCAGCTGTTTCTTCCCCAGCTCCGCTTTGCTTAGCCTGTCCACCGTGCTCCAGGTATTTTCCTGCCACCTTGGGAATGCTGGCACGACCCAGCCAGTCACTGCCTGGTCTATGCTTCACATAGATCCCAGCACAGAACTTTATGCATTACAGTTACCCATGGCAAGGGACTTCATCAGTTCTTCCTTTCTCTTCTAGATCCAGTTAGGATTTCCCATGCCTGGGTAATCCTTCAGCTTCATGCTAGAAACATCAAACCTTGACTAGCCTCCTGGTACACAGAAAGAAAAGGAATGAAGGCCAGGAGAGATAGATAGATAGATAGAGAGAGAGAGAGAGAGAGAGAGAGAGAGAGGTACTTGCCCAGGATGACATGGCAGGCCCTCCTTCAGCCACCTGAACCCCAGCTTGGATCCCACTCTCTCTAGGCTTGTCATGAGAGGGACCCAGAGATTACTGCAGTTGATAGATCTAGAAATATATAGTAGTTGTGTCTCGGCTCCGCTATATATATCCTAGAGGCTGTGCTGTACTCACTATGTATACTCTGCCAGAGTGGGCGTGTAGCGCGCTGGAAAGCGGGTTATTAAATAGCAGCCTGCTCTCCTGCCCACGCCGACTCAAGCCGGGCCTCCTGCCCACCCAGATGGCCACTGGAGATGCAGCACCCCTATTAATTACAGTAATCTGACGTATTACCAGGCGCTGGGGGGGGGGATAGTAAATCCTGAGTGTGCAGGACTGTATATAGGAGTTTTGTCCCCAGGGAAAGGTTGTCCTGTGGTTCTGTCCAGGCCCTCCCCACCTGGGTCATGCCAGCTTCCTCGGAGACAGCACAGCTGCTTCGCAGGTATCCCTGTGTGGGCACAGGATATCCTGTGCCATTGCTGCTGGGGATGGGAGGTGTTATGTGGCTCTGTGTCTAGCCTACCCTTCCCTCCTTCCCCTCAGCATTGGCTTTGGCTCACCTGCTTTCTCCCAGTGTTCTTCCCAGAGAAAAGCCAATCCTACTTTGGCTGGGATGCTGGCCTGACCCCCAAGTTGTCCTGCTAGAGTTGGCTGGCAGGTGTCTTTGCTGACCCACAGAAGGAACACCCCAGGGGCAGAGGAAGGACAGGGAGATGCAGGATAAAAGGCAGGTTCCTGCAGCCCTAGCCAGCCCCTACCTCAGCCAGGATACTGCAAGCACCAGAATGCCCTTCCTCACTTGACTCCTGTGCAGGAGGATGGTCAATCCAAGGTGGGAGACAATGTGATCAGCTAGTGCAAATCTTGCTTCAGCCTCCACCTTTGTACTTCCCTTTGTACCTCTCTCCCAGTCCATTTACTCAACACAGGGCTGAATAGAATAACCTGTTGGCTGAAAAAAAAAAACCTCCTTGCTGTCTGTGCGCTGCGTGACCAGGATGGAGACATGTGTTATGTGCATGTTACTTGAAGAGTTCCCTAAGTGTATCAGACAACTTGGGGTAGTTAGGAAAGGAACGAGCCTGTGAGTCCATTCCGTGTGTCAAAGTAAAGCTTCTTTAATGTCTATAAAGTTCTATGTCTGGGATGATCTATATAGATCTACATCAAGGGTCACGTAGAACCATCCCTCCTCCCCCACACACATCTGGATCCTGGAACTAGTGTAAGGTGCACAGCCAGAGCATGCTTCAAGCTTCCTGGCTTCCTGTCCCCCACCACAGGAGTGTAGGCCTGAGACCAGGACAACACAAGCTGGGCTTTCTCTTGTGACGTCACAAGCCAGGAAACAGCATAGTGGTGGGACAGGGAGCTGCCTAGGAAGCCCCAGGAGTTCTGGGAACTTTAACCCCAGCTTGCTTCTCCCCTCCCTTTTTCCCACTTTCCGCTTCTACTTCTCTCTGTAGATCTCTGGTGAGCATCTCCCACCTGGCCCAGGGAATGCCCCAGTTTACTTTTGCCTGCTTCTGTGGTCTCCACGGATTCTGCAAAATGAAGAGGAAGAAGGAGGAAGTTCATAGAGAGCGGGAGACAGCAGTGTGAGAACCAGCCCCCCACCCTTCTTTCTATACACCACTCATCCCAGCCTAAGGCTGCTGTCCTGTGCGGCGCTCAGTGCAGGAAGCCTAGCGTGTCGTCCATCTTCATTTAGCTGGCGTCTGACTGGCCTGAGGGCCCTTCTAAAGTTCATACCCATTACCTTCCCATCTTCAGTGCTCTCTGGAGAGAAGCCCCAGCCACACAAGGGGAATCCCAGGACCTACCGTGCGCCCTCTGGAGACTGGGCAGCCTCTGTGAGACCAAGGAGCAAGGTTCCCGGGACTCTTCTGGGGGAAACCTCTCCCACCGGGAACATGCAGCCTTGGAGAGGACGAGAGGCTGCTAAATGGGAAACTGGCTGTTCTTGCAGAGTGTGGAGCAGCCTTGGACCTGGGGGTTGGATGTGTGCGATGTCATGTCCACATCCAAGATGAGATCTCTGCTGCAACTCCAGGACTTCAGCCCCTCCCATCATTCTCCTGGGCCAGGACACCAGGTCTGAGGTGGAGGGCAGAGGCGGACAACTGGGAAAGCAGGCAGGGGTGGCTCTACTTCTGTGTGCTATGGGCAGTCTTCCCTCAGTCCTGACTCTGACCCCACCACTTCCACGATGTCCTCGCTTCCTTGACAGCACATAGATTCGAGGAAGCCTGTCCCTCGTGCTGAGCCCTCAGGCCTAGGCTGTGGGATCCCTTTGCTGAACTAAGCAGTACTTTCCTTTGTTCTCTTGTCTGCCGTCTCTCGCCCTTCTCTTAGAAGCCGTGGGGGCATGGTATATTGCATGTGGTGCCTTCGGTGGACTCTGGGGTAGGCGGGCTCTAGGACTACCATTGACTCCCCCCCCCATCGTCCCACTCTGTTAACCTCCCAGTTTCAGGGTCCTATCCCCACCACTATTTCTAGGAGTTTGGAAGCAAAAGGAAAAGCATTTCCTTCCTTCTTCCCTCCTCTCTATCCCTCTTTAGTGCTAGAGGGGGAATTGGGCAGTAAGAGGCACACTATCAAGCAGAGATAGGCATCTGCTCTTTGTTCCAGAGCCGCCACCTTGCTCATTGAAGAGTCCTGTGCAGAAGGGATCACATCCTGCCTCCATCAGGGACAGTGTAGCCTGGCTGACGGCTCACAGATACACAGATACCTTGCAGCAGAGTCCGGTCCAGTACAGAAGGAGGTCTGAACTCACTGAGGTCCCCAGGGACATCTCCCACACATAGGTAGGAGCATTTTCCTGCCTCTGCAGATTTGATGGGATCAAGGCCGACTCGCTGAGCTTGACTTCTCTATTCTCCTCCACCCGTCTTTTGCTCCTGCCCCTCCCAACCTCAGCTCCCTACGGTATATTATTTCCTTTTACATTCAAAGAATCATAAACAAATCCCTGGAGACCACAGCAAAATTCAGCAGTAAAGGCCAGTAGGGTCACAAAAGACCGAAGAAAACCTCCTTGTTTCTTTGTCCTCTTGGACAATATAGACCTTGGGTGAGACAGAAGTGGCAGAAACGGGGGAAACTGAAGCAGAAGCTAGAGAACCCACTTCTAGGTCCAATGTCCCTGCTGCAGCTTGCCTGAGAGGCTGCAATCAGAGAAGTCACCCTGGAATTGGAGGATGAAATCATATCCCCGAATTCAGAGGTGTGGGGTGTTATGTCTTAACCACATGGACTCAGCCAGAGGTCAGAGAGTAGAGAATGCAGGTCTGGGAGGAGGGATGAGGGAACCTGGGTAGTTCAAGGTTCTGAGTACAGGGCCAGCTTGTGCCTGCAAACCCGCGACCTTGGTCCTTCCAGGGTAACAGGCCATAGAGCAGCAGAAGTGGCTCAAGCAGGAGGCAGAATCTGCAGCCAGGAAACAAGCAGTTCCTCCATTATCCTGGCCGTGTTTCCTCAGGGAGATGGGGACTTTGCTTCTGTCAGCATCTTGGGAAGCTGTCTGGAAACCTCTTCCCACCTCTGCCTGGACTCAGTGAAGCAATTTTGCCCTTTCTGTTTCACATCCCTGCTATTCTGCTGCAGGGAAGGCCAATCCAAGGTTCTTTCCAGACGCCCTGTGTTCTTATGGTGAGATCGGACTCATTTCCTATTCCGCAGCTCGGCACCCTCTTCTTAGAAGGGAGGGGCTCCAAAGGGTGGGGCTCAGCGTTCCCCACTCTAAATGGGAACTTCTGCTTACCCCACCTCTTAGGCTGTGGATTCTTGAATGGAAGGTGATGTGAATGGTGCTTGTAGTCCTCGGGGCTAGTGTATCATCTAGGACCCTAGCCCAGGAGTCCTAAGGGGCTTCTTGTCTCAGGCTAAAGCCTTTCTATCAGAATGTCATTTCCTCTACTCCCAGAGGAGACTTCTTGAATGTAGTATATGAGTCCATAGAAATAGGTAGGGAGATGGTTATTTTTAGGGGAAAAAACAATAATTTCATTGAAATCTGCATGACATACTAGGTAAGATGCAGAGAACCCTAACTCCGAGCAAGTCTTCTGGTTCTAACCCTGTTGGGACCCAGTGACCTTGGGTGAGTCAGACCTTGTTTCTGGGACTCAGTTTTTTCAGCTGTAAAGAGGATTGCACCAATGTCGCCTAAGCTCTTTTCCAAGTCCAGCGCTTTGCGGCTTGAGACTCAGTGGGGCTTGGAGTCAAGGAAGCAGAGGGTGTTGGGTGTCCCCTGTTCCAGGGGATATGTGTTCTGCAGACAGCAAATGTGGAGAGGGTGGTAGTGGGGGGAATGATAACATGAAATCTGAGAAATGGCGAGGAAGTATGAGAGGAAGCCAGGTTATGCAGAGCTTCTAGAATTCCCCCTTCCCCCGCCCAGTGAGGTCCAGGTCAGCTGCCTCCTGTAGGGGGCAAGTCAGCAAGCCTGTGTCCTGCACTCAGCCCGGCCTGTCACAGCTGCTGTCTTTGTGCTTCCTTCCATCTCAGATACTCAAGAGATTCAGAAGGATCTCAGGGGTCAGTTTCCTGCCCCAGTTGTGTACATCCCTGCCTGGGCCCCCTTTTCCACAGCTGCCCATGTGCCCATCGCTAAGCCAATGGAAGCTCTGTGTCCTTATTCCCTGTGTTTATAAGGGAAGCGCCTCAGTGTGCACACTGGTGGGCAGAGGCGTGACAGTCCGGATGGAAAGCTGCGTCCCCCAATTCTCTCTTGTCTTTGCCGACTATGACCACAGCAAGCTGCTTCCTCTCTTCCAGTGATGAGCTCCACTCTGCTCTCGCTACCTCACAGGAAGCTGCCTTGTGCAAAGGCATCTTGCACCAGATGCACCCAGATAAGGCTGAAACTTTTGAAGGTGGACACTTGGTTTATAACCTCAGAGATGGGCCTTTGCCAGTGAGGCAAATCTGGATCGCTGCACTCAGTGCTCTAGCAGTTGGTCTAGAAAGAGCACTATCCATCCTGTCTGCTATATCCAGCAGGTGAATGGACTGTATAACACAAGAGCCAAGAACAGGCTTTTCCCAAGAAAAGAACATGTTCTCATCATTACTAGTCCTGAAGTCCATGTGGCTAAGCAATCCAAGACCAGGGCACCTGGCTTGTCAAAGCAATGCTCTGTCGTCCCAGGCCGTTCTTAGAGTAGTCAGAGTCTACCGTGCTGGGTTGTTGATGTAGTCAGTCCTGACTGTAGGGTCAGAACTATGCACACGAAGAGGAAACAAACCTTGTCTTTTCACAGGGGACACCAGGAGGGAAGAAATGCCAGAAACTAGGAGCCCTGAAATCTGGGCACTCAGCCCTTACAGAAGCCTCCAGGGTCTGGATTTCAAGGATTTTTCTGGTGGGCTTCCTTCCCCTCTAGGGAAGCCTACCCTCCTCCCTCAGTTCATTCCTGTGTTCCATTTGAGGGCGGGAGGAAAGCAGGCGGGGAAATGGCAGGACCCAGACACATCCTCAGGACTCTCCCAGCCTCCGTTGCCATGGCAATGCTGCTATTTTTATCCTGTTGTTCATGATGCTCAAAGCTCTGACTTTCTCTGTTCCAGAGAGGCCAGGCTGCCTTCTGCCCTCATCTCTCTGCACAGCACCTTTTCCCATAGGCCTGTGGAGGGAAAGGAAGGCCAAGGAAAGAGAAATCCATGAAGTCACCCCCTTCAGCCAGGGGAGTCTGTTCAACAGAGGCTCCACTCTACTTGGGAGCTTTGGCTTGCGCCCTGGCTTAGATACCTAGTTGTTGCATGTGTGCTGGAAGAGTAGACCCCCAGTGATCACCCAGGGAGGCTGCTACAACGAATGAAGAGCTACAGCTTAGGAAATCCCAGCCACTTAAGACATGGGTGACTGACCTGGGGAACACTTGTTATGGCTCTGAGGAATGTTCTGTTGGTCTAAGCAACCGAAAAAGAACTGAGTTTGGCTGGCTTGCAGTTAGATAACTTGATGTCACTGTGGAACTTAAACAATACTTCCTTTTTCTCCTTTTACCAAAGAGCTAGGGCAAAATAGCTTCATGTTTTTGTCTAGTCTTTCTGCCCCAGACAAAACAGTATATATATATATTTCTCCAGACTGGAAAGCAGACTTCTCCTAACCTAGATGGCCACATTCCTTTTAGGAGCTTGGGGTCTTTTCCCCCTGAGGTACTGGGGATGGAACCCATGCTAGACAGGCACTCTTGCACTAAGCTTGTGAACCGACTCTGGAGCTTGAGTTGTTGATGCTCTCTTGAAGGTGGCATTTACTGATAGGATTTCTCAACAGGTCTTTCTGTCTCTTTCCTCTGGCCCTGACTTTTGTCCCCTTCCTGTGTCCTGACTTCCACCCACTGGCAAGGGATTCCTGAGAATCTTGGTGCTAATTGTCCCACCTATATGCTTCTATGTAGGCCAGTGAAATGTGAACCCAGCACATGGAGTGGCTGGGCCGTGGCATGCGTTATATGTACAACCCTCAACCTCAGTCCCCAAGACAGATCTTAACCCAGTGGACAGCAATCTATAGCTTGTTGACCCCTGCATTGAGGTTCTACCTCTGCTGCTCTGACTCCTGAATGGTTCGTTTTTCTAGGATAGCTGAGACCTATTTACAAAGCCTATAATTGGCTTCATTTTGGCTAAAGTTGCATGGTTTCTCAAATCTATGCACCTGGAGTAATCACCTTACTGGTCACTACTGGAAAGCATGCCAGTAGATGCTACTTTGCTACAGACTTGATTATTTCCCTTTGCTATAAGTGAATTATATTGTCAGGGCACATGGGGGCATCTGAGATTCTGAATACCCAGCAGCAGAAGCCAAAAGTGCTTTCAGCAGTCTGGGAGGAGGAATAATGGACCCAAAAGGAAGCACTGGGGTGCACATGAAGGGGGTGATGAGCATTGGAGGAGCTTGGGGGACACCTGAAGCCCTGGTGCTGAGCTTCATTTGTACTTAGCATAAGCTGGGGAAATCAAGTCTCCTGCCTCCTAGCAACTCAGAGAAATAGCGGGTGAAATTGGCTGAAGGGGAAAGGGAAGGTGGTTTAGGGATAGGATAAGATCCCATGATTTACAGGTGTTTTGACAGAGAATTTGCTTGAACTACTCAGGACTTTCAGTCTCATAAGGAAAGATGGATGACATTCTGCACAAGGATTATTGCACATCAATAAAGTTCTTTGAAAAAGAACAATTCAGTCACGACTCCAGTTGGATTGGGGCAGTAGACACATGGAGATTCTCTTCACCAGTGAACCAAGGGCACCCCAAAAGGGGACAGAGAGGCCTAACTGTTCACCCTGAAGCAAGTCTTCTGTAAGGAAGTAACGGGCTTGAGGCGAGTCACACAGCAGCTGTATAGTCAATCAGTCAATCAACCAATCCATTAATTAGGATCACTTGAGATAGAATCTTCCACTGTAGCTCAGGCTAGTCTGGATCTTATTTTGTGTTGGCCTCAAACATTCAGTCTTCTTGCCTCAGCCTGAGATGACATGTGTCACCATGTTCAGTTGACAACTATAGTTGAGGAGCATTAGAGTGACGTTCCTGTGGTGGCCATCTTTCCCCCCAACATTCACAAAATGTTCATAGACTGGACTGAGACAGACCTCTATCCTGTCCTATACCTTAGGCTCAGGAGTCAGCTTGAATGCCTGCCCTTGCTTCTCTGCTGCTCGCCTCTCAGCTCTTACCCGCAGTCGTGAGGTATGTTATGTGCTACTGTTTCTGAATCTGGAGCTGTTGCAGGAGGAACACAGGAAACTACCCAACGCCCTAACTCTGAGGAGCTCACAATAGAACAAAACAGTAAGACAAGTCTCAAAGAGTAAAAGACATAGATCAGGCAAAGTGCTTCAAGGCTTGAGGCCTAAAAGGTTATAGCTGCAGAGTGGGGAAGAAGAGGGAAGAGATGGACTTTGGGCTGAGCCTTGAAGGAGAGGAGGCAAAGATTCCAAGACCCTTCTTCCCGCTTTGCCAATGCGAATAGGCTTCTGCCCATGGCTATATATGCTGGCTCTATATGCACTGACATGGCCAGCACTGACCTTACCAGCAGGCCCTGCACAGAGCCTCATGTCACAGGTGGGTCCCACTGCTCCCAAATTCCTGTCCTCTCCCAGAGTAGTACTTGGCATTAGGCATTGCTCCCCTGGGACTTGTATCTAGGAGGGAAAGGAATGCTGAGTGCCTGCAGGCATTTGTCCCCAAGTGTCAGTAACTACATCGGAGTTTTTTCCTGGGGCAGTTTTTGTTAGGAAGGGAGAAAGCCTGAGAGCATCAATGAGCCCCTTGAGAAGGGCACTTGAAAGGGAAGTAGTATCAACAGAAGGCGAGGCCTATTTGGGCCATGCATGTTCACACAGAACTCACTTTAATTCTGCAGCTCTCCCTTTCTCTCACCCACCTTTTCAAAACCGCTTTTCCCAAAGAAACAGCTTTGAAACCTCAAAGACATTGCACGTGCTCCTCTGCTTTCCTCCATAGTGAGACTGGAACAGGAGAAAGAAGGGCAGATTGTCAGGCCTAAGTAAGTGCCTTTCACGACAGAATCACCATGACTCAGTTCCCTACCTGTAGAGAGTGACTTTGCTTCTCTACTTCACAAAACCGGCTGTGAGAGAGTGTAAGATGCAGGGTCCCATCTCAACATTCTACTATTGGGACAGCCCACTGAAGTCACTTCATGTCCGGCACTTCTGCTTGTCCCGTGTAAAATGTAGACAGGAATACTCAGCCCCTTGAGTTTCCGTGAGGGTGGTGTGAAGCAGTATGTGTTTTCCTAGCTTGGTACCTGGCCTCCAGCAGGTGGGGGGGGGTTCAGCTGGAGGTCACAAGGTTAGCTAGAACTGGGAGCAGCAAATGTGCCCTGCACATCTCACATATCCTGCTGCATCTACAGGTCAAATTGGACTGCAGACAGGAATGAGAGGGTAGAAGGATTGTGAGTTCACGGCCAGCCTAGAACACATAGCAAAACTTTGGGTAAAAAAAAAAAAATCTAATGAAAACAAAATAGGAGTATCCCGCTAACCTCCTCTGTTAGGTAATAAACAAGGCATTGCACCGGAGCGCAAAGGGAGTGGTAAAAGGGAGCTCTTGAAGACGCACTTGCTTCCGCTGCATTTGGGGGAGCACCCTGCAGGCGGCGCTCCCGTCGTCTTAGCCTCAGCGGGTCCGGGCTGGGGGTAGCGAGCGAGGGGGTGAGGGAAGCGTGAAGGAAAAACAGCCCCACGCGTCACTCACATATTTACATCGCAACTGTCAAAATAGTTATTTTTAAGTCGAGTTCCGTCTGCTGCGAGTTTGAAACCAAGCGCGCGGGGGCGGGGGCGCCCCGCTGCGGAGGGAGGGTGGGGGGCGGTTTGGTGCGCGCGCAGGGCGCAGGCTCGCTGCAGGTGTGCGCGGGCGAAGACGCTCTTCCTCTCTCCCCGTCGCACCTGGCGCTAAGAGCTGTCAGAGCAAAAGTGAGATCTGTCCAGTTTTTACCTCTCCTGTCGTCCGCCTGGTCCCTGACACCCCTCCACCTGAAAGTGCTCTGCTTTCCGCCTCCCTTCTTCCTAGCTCGGTCCGGAGCCGGTCCCCAGTCCAGAGCTAAACCTCTACCAGCTCCAGATCCAGGTCTAATCAGAGGACCACACATTCCTGACAGTCCGCAGCCCTTCCCAGGAGAACAAAAGCTGGAAAATTCTTCAGGGGCTGGCCAAGGTCGTGGTGGACCCGAAGCTAAGGTCGGCGCGTAGCCGAGAGAATGACTTGCTCCTCAATGTCAGGGGTGGCGAGAATTCATTTTTCTCTGCACTAAGGGGCCTGCGGGTTTGACACTCTGGGGGTGCTTCTGTCTCTCTCCCTCACTGCTCAGGGGCAATGGGATTCGAGACAGACGCTGGCTGGCCCCGCCGCCATCAATATGTGTCCCAGGCCTGTCCAATGTCTGCTCGGTAATGAGTAGTGTTTCGGAATGTCACCTCTGTTAATGGGGAAGCGGCACCTGTGCACAGCCAGAGCCACCTCTCTGTCTTCATTAGGCAGTCCGAGGCCTCGCTGCCGGCCGCTCTTGCTGGGTGACAGATGACAGGCTGAGGAGTGGAAAGCAGCAGCCTCCTGCTGTCCAGGATTTGTTCCCAGACAATGACCCGGAATGCCCCCTCCCCCAACGTGCACCAAAATAGACAGCCGAGAAAAATGCCCTTCTAGAGCAAGGTGCCGCAAGGACAGTTAATGACTGGAAAGCAGGCTAGGGAGAGCAGAGGAGCAGGCTCTAAGACCGCACCTGCCCTGGCCACCGGATCTCCCACTGGATTGCATTTCGGGTCTCTGCCTCTTTGCAGTCCCAGCTATCTTCACAGGCCACATGTCATATTTCTCTTCTAATAAATCTGTCATGGAATAAGAACAGAGCAGTTGTTCTCATTCTAGACTTCTTTTTTACCCCAAGACTACATGTTGCCTCCCAACAAACCTGGCTCCTTTTTAGCTGTTGGCTGACATGGCCTCCTATATGAGCACAGCCACAGAATGGTGGGACCCCCTGATATGATTCCAGTGGACCCCTCTCAACCTGAAACTGCTTCTTGAGGAGACACCAACATCAAAAGCCAGATGTGAGGGTGACAGCTGTAATCCCAACATTCACTGGAAGGCTGAGACAGCAGGTCTAAGAGTTGCATGCCAGCCTGGCTGTGCGGTGATACGCTGTCTCAGCAAAACAATGGGGGCTGGGAGATGGCCCAGTCCATAGATTGCTTGCCTTGCCAGCATGAAGACCCAAGTGTGAATTCTATCACTCAAGAAAACGCTGGAATGGTGGATGATGTGCATCTGTAATCCAAGGGTAGGAGGAGGGACATGGGGGGGGGGATCCCTGGATCTCACTGGCAGCAAGGCCAGCTGAATCAGTGGGCTCCAGGTTCAATGGGGAGTTGTTAAAAATAAAGGACAATGATTGAAGTAGACAACTTTGTACATGCATACACCCACACAAATATATATACCTCTCTCTCTCTCTCTCTCTCACACACACACACACACACACACACACACATATACATACATAAAAAACAAAGCAAACAAAACACAACAAGCCAAATAATCCCCCAACAACAACTAAAACCATGGGTGCTATATCCCTCTGATTTGGCTCAGTGAGCCCACCCTCCAACAAGGCAGTTTAACGGTGTTAGTACTTCTGTCAATTTCCCCAGTAACTGGGGCAAATGAATATAATCCTAGGATTCTTTTGGCACTTGGGGAGCCATTCTGAAATGGCAATAGCCAAAATGAAGTTCAATCTCTTTGTGACTTCTGACCAAATAAAAACCACAAAGAGCATTCTAGTACACCCACAGTAAGAGCCTTTCTTTCCCTTTTTCCAAAGAGCTGAGGCTGAAATACAGTGTTCCAGCTGTGCCCATCCAAAAAGATGATGAGGTTTAGTTTGGGTGAGGACACACTAAAGGTCAGAAGGTTGGCCATGTGGTCCAGTTTTATTGGACGAAATATGTCATGTTCATTGAATTTGGTACCATGGGATATAAGGCTAATGGCATCACTGTCCATGTGGGCATTTACCCCAGCAAGGTAGCAAGCTATCACCAATCTAAAGTTGGATAAAGACTGCAGAAAGATCTGGACTAGAAAACCAAACTTTGCCAGGTAGGGAAGGGAAAGAGTAAACTAAGGGAGAAATAAACCATGGATGAGGGTGCATGCTTATAATTCCAGCACTGACAAGATTGAGACAAGAGGATTGCTATGAGTTTGAAAGCAGGCTACACAGTAAATGTCAGGCTAAGCTGGGCTACAGTGTGAGACCCTGTGTCAAAAAGAAGAGAAAGGCGAGGAAATGGCCAGTCAGTAAAGGATCTGCTGTACAAGCAGGAGCCCCTGAGCTGAATTCCCAGAGCCCAAGTGAAAAAGCCAAGTGTAGAATGTGCACTTGGAACCCCGGTGCTGGGGAGAGAGAGTCAGGCCTAGCTTACTCCATGAGCTCCAGGTTAGCAAGAGACCCCATCTCAAAAAACACAATGAAACAAACCGACCAAACTAAAACAAGATGGACAACACTCAGGACCCCAGAGGTTATCTCTGACCTCCATATGCATGTACACACACGGGGCACATGTACCTGGACATCGTACACATATGCAATACACATATCGCTGCTGCTCCCTAATCCAACCATTCTGATGGATAAGGTCCCAGCATGGCAGAACATTGTTCTATGGAAACAATTTCTAGGAAAAGGACATGGCATTAAAATACAGGAATTGTCAGACCTTGGTGTATCTCTGCCCAGCTGAGGACTTAAAGTCTGTTCCCTGGGGAATATCACAGTAACGCCCATGGGCAGGTGCTAGGATTTCCTCCCTAGATAATTTAAGTTTTGTCTTTGGCAGGAGGAATTCTTCTGGGAATTGGGTGTGCCTTTTACCTGTTCTTAGGTTTAGAGAAAAAGCTTGCTTTTAACTTTAAATCAAATTGTAGAGATTTGACTCACAATAAGTAGCCAGAATGTGTGCACTGATCTTAAAGAAATTAGAGAACAACTTCTAGAGTCTTAAAACATAGGTGGGTAAAATTCCCACCTATGAAGTAACTCAGAAATTCCAGAAGTATGAGACTATGCTATCTGTTCAGTAGAACTTTAAAAGGAACCGTGACACCCTCTTACCCTGGCTGAAGGCCAAGGAAGAGACCATCATGTCAGAGAGTCTAGATGCCAAGACTGCCCCTGGAGATGGTGTTTGCAATCCAAACTGGGAGAATCCATGCTGTTAGCAAAGGGGGCTGTGTCTTTCCCTCCCCCAAACTGCACTCTTATGGGAAATCACAGAGATGGACCATCTGAGTGCACCACCACCAATGATCGCCTCCGCCCCGAAAGAGACACCCTTGACGAAATGGGGCCTGACAGTATAGACCCCAGGTTTGGAGAATGCATGGTTCATCAACTACTGATGGCAGTATACTTCTGGAATTCCTCAAAGCGAGACATAAGCAACCTTACTATTAAAGGAGCTCAGTCCTCCTCTGTGTATTTTAAAAATGCAGTTTTTGTTAAAACAATGTGGGCTCAGCCCCATGGCTATCCGGTGAAGCATTATAGATTAGATAGAATTGAAAAAACTGGGAGAATAGAATCTGTTTGTGTCTTTTCCCTCAAACAATGGGTTAGCTACTTAGGAAAAAAAATTGTTTATTCTTACTGAGCATAGGAGACTGGGAGGATCTGTGTTTGTTTTCCTCTGTTTGCAGATGCAGGGACACATTCTTTGCCCGAAAATTTTCTAGTATAAAGCTGTCACTAAGTTTCAATAAAGTGGGTTCAGAATTCACTCGGCCTAGAGAGTTGTGTGTGTTCTGTTCTTCACCCAGTCTGGGGGAGCCCTGGTCTCGAGGCCGCGACTCTGGTCTGTGGCATACCTCCTCCCAAAAAAAGAGGAAGAAGAAGACAAGAAAGAGTGAGATGATGAAGGAATAAAGCAATCTTATATACAACTCGTATTAAAAACTGGCTTAAGGGCACATGAAGTGGCTCAGAAGGTAAAGATGCCTATGGACAAACCTGTCAACTTGCATTCCAGAATGTTCCACATCCCGCAGAGTGGAAGGGCAGAACTGAGTTCTGAAAGCTGTCCTCGGACGTCCACACATGCACCGTGTAACATGTACCTGTGTTCTGTCTCAAAATATTTTTTGGATAGCTAGTTAAAGAAAAACTTTTTTTTAAGGTGTCTTTCTGAACACTCTGGTGGTGGGAGGTGGAAGCATATAGGTGCCAAGGTGCCAGCTGGGTCGGGGTGCAGAGGGATTACCTGGAATCGCTTGGGTCAACTGCTGCTCCAGAGCTGTAGGGTAGCCGGTATCTTGACGGGGTAGAGGTAAGAGCCGCTTCCCTGCAGGACGGCACCTTTGAGAGGCTGAGAGAGCACTTTCCCCAGGACCCCTTTTCTCCTGTGAAGGGCCCCCTCTTTCTGCTGAGCTGTTTAAGCTACAAATCTGAGTTCCCCCCAACCCCGCTCCCCGCCTGGAATTCACCACCAATGTTGTCTCTTCCTCCCAAATCTTGCATCAATTGCTCTGTTACATCTCTACCAGTTGAGTCCCCAAACCCTTCCCATCTGGTGTCTCCAGGGGCCTCTGCTCTGTGCTTTCTTGATTCAGAAACACGGGCATGGCCCCTCTCAGACCACTGCTTCCTCCAGTCAGCATCCTCTGAAGCTTCCTAGTTTACTCCTTTGGCCTACTTGTCTGCCTTCCTTCTGGGGAAAAGTTCCCAGGGGCGAGAAGTTCAGGCGCTTCATTCACATTTGGATTCGTAGCTGCAGGAAAAATGCTGGCTTGTTGGGTGGCTCAGGAAATATTTATCATCTGAACAAATGAAGAAGGCATGACTGAATGGAGAAATGAACGTTCTGTCACAACCTGACCACGTTCAATGAACTCAGCTCTGAAACAGAAGGATCATTCTCAAATGCAACAATCATGTCGCTTTCCTCCCCAAAGGAGGAAAAGACTTTGCTGGAAAGATTGGTGCTGTTTCAATCAAGGCAAGGCTATGCGGGTTTCATTACACTGGCTGCCACTTATTTGCTTCTCTGGAAATGATTAAATTGTTTTGAAATTATGAACACTACGACACAACCTCCATAAAACCTTCAATGGCCACCACTGTCCCAGGAGAAAGCCTCTAAGCTCCGCAGGGTGCCTGAGCCCTTTTGCAAATCCTGCTCTGAATATTCACCTTCCACCTCCAGATGTTCAGGGAGCTTCCACCCTCCTTACCCAGTAACTGTTCCCTGGAGCAGCTGTTTTGGTTTCCTGTGTCTGATATGCTCCAACTGGAGCTTTTGCATGACCATTAGAGAACGGGTCGGAATGGAGATCTTCACTGTCACCCTAACACACGGGCCATAGGGTTTCTGTCTTTTGAGCCTCGTCCCTTCTCTAGGTTTTGCTACTGTTTTCTATTTTCTTTTGCCTCTGCTTTGCCTGTCTTGCTGGGGCTGTTCGCCAGTCCTCATTGGTATGGTCTTCCTTAAGTTACCTCTTCCTGTTGCAAGGACAGGAGGGGCTGTCCCACAATGCCTCTGCCCTTGCCCTGAGCTTCCTGCTGCCAGCAGCCCTTCTGCCATGTAAGCTCCTTCTTGTAGGATGTTTTCTTTTATTTGAATGACAGAAAGAAGCTTCCTAGCTGCCTTTCATGAGGAGGAGGAGCCACTTTGAGTTTTCAAAGAAAGGAGTGGGCAGTGTGACCCTTCCCGCCTAGCCCCCTGGCACAGGATCCTAGAGGCATGGCAGGTGCAGGATGGGCTTCCCTCCTGCCTCACACTGGTGAGCACTTACCATGAACGCTTCCTAAAATAGCGTAGGGAGCCCCTGAGATGTGTTAACTCACTCTTGAATACCTCAGCGCTGATCGTGCTGTTACTACCGACAAGAAAGCCAGAGGCCCTGGATGACAGTAGGGGAGTGATGCAAACTGGGGTGGCACCAAGGGTCCAGGCTGCAGAGGCGGCCATCTCACCCAGACCTGTGCTCCTGACCTCTCTCTGAAGTGACCTCCTAGACATTGTTGGTGCTCCTATGCTTCTGTTCAAAAGAGGTCCATAGATCCCTTTACAGTCTCCTCCTACTGTTCATGATGACGTCACTGGAACCTAGTGGGAAGCACCCACAAGTGTTTCTCTCTCAGCCTGGGTCCTGCGGTGGATTGCCAGATTACGTTTCTCGGCAGCCTCCCTCCTCAACCTCATCATTACTGGTACCCTCTTCCTTAACAGGTTGCCAGATGCCTCCCCCACTGGCACACTTCTCAGAAGCAGCTGTTTCCATATAGAGCGAAATTTTAGCTCCTGGCTGCACCCAGAAGTGTGTGACCAGGGACTATGCAGTGGGTTTTGCTTCGCAGGGAGCCAGATGTTTCTGCAAGATAAATTGCATACTTCAAAGTTCAGCTAGTAAGTTTCCATGTCAGGGCCAAGAATGAAAGTCCTGTAGAAGCAGAAGAGGCCCTGGGACCACAGGCAAATCGTCTTCCTCTCCACTCTTCCTTTCCAGTCTTCACCCGAAGAAAATCATCTTTTATAGGCTATTGCGACATCCCTTAAGTAGTCTTGTCGCCCCTCGACTGTGCTGCCCTTCTGTCCTCCACTGTCCACCTACATTTAAGCTCCAATATCCAGTGGGATAGTGGATGCCACATACCACTGAAACTTTCAGATGTGCCCTAGAGGCACCACACACGACTGCTGCTGTCACATGTATGTCAAATGGTGACAGATATGAGACTGGTTCTCAGTGTTCAGTCTGCCAACCCTTTGAATTTCATTTCTGTGCATTTAGAACATGGACGATCTCCCCTGTTCCCCTTTGCCCTTCGCCCCACCTATAAAGCCAAAGACTATAAAACCCTCCACCTTTCTTTCAGCATGCTGTTTCTCTATCAGAACAGCCCAGCAGTTTATCTCAATAAACCACCTCTTGCTTCCAGTTCGTGGTGTGGCTGATTTGGAACCTTATATGGGCCAGGGTGAATGTAGTCTCCTAGGAGACGGACAAAACTGTGATGCTCTTATCTACATCCTGAATGTATTTTCTCATTTTATTTTATTGCTCATATATATTTATTTTATAGTCCAGTTTTTTTAAAGAAAACATAAATGTGAGAGATGGACATGCTAAGGGATATCCATGGGAAGTAGGAAGAAGGGGTAAAGATGACCAAATTCATTATATACATGTATGAAATTGTCAAAAAATAAAAATACTGTTAAAAAAAAGAAAGAAAAAGCAGTTTCCAGATGTGCCCAAAGGTGAAGAACAACTCCTGGCCCAGAAGATCCTTCACAAATTGGCCCCATGCAACTCACCACCTTCTTGAGCTGTCAAACAGTCCCCCCACCCCAGAGCACACTCTTGTTCATTCTAGAAGTCTTACTCTGAGTGACACTCGTGGCCCTTAGGGGTTCCTGACTCTGGGCTTCCCTGTTGGCACCTTATTTTCTTGCAGTGATTTATATTCTCTTAATGCAGATGTTGGGCTCCTTCAAAATACTTTAGCATTTTTATAGTCTCCTTTTCCTTTCCTTGATGGTGAGCCAAGCATAACAGATGGTCAATGTTTGTTGAAAGAACTGATCAGCTAGGATTTCAATGATGGAGGTAGTGAGTTTAGGTCATTGAAACCCAAGCTCACCCTCTTTCCCCAGAATAGCGGTGAATCCATCATGGAATACCTGGGGCACTGGCTGCTCCCCCCCCACTCCCTTCGCTTCATTGTAAGGCTGTGAGGCAGGTGGTTTTGAGAGCAAAGATGAGATGGTGAATGATGCAAACTTTAAACTGACAGCTGCTAGTCTTTGCTTTAGTTGATTTCCCACTTTGCAAATGGTTATTGGCAATTGAAACTACAAATCTACTATCTGCTCCCTATGTAAATTGCATTTACATTTAAATTGTGCATTCTTCCAAAGGATGGGGTTAGTAAATAACTGGCAGATTAAACTTGAGGAGAGGAAATTGTGCCCCACATCAAACCTGAGACTGAAGTGGCATCTGGCTTTTACTCTTTCCATTATTTCGGTTTAATAACAGCATGTGGCATTAAGGGAAGAAAATTTGGATCTACATTTTAATGAAAAGAGGAAGCTCTCAGGATTTAGATACCTTATCATGTTGAATACCTAGTCGATTGGCAATTAAAACTTGCTTCCCTCAAGAAATGGACTAAAAAGTTTTTGCAATTCTAGACAGGAAACAAAACAAACAAACAAACAAAAACCAAGCAAATATCTAGGACTATGCATTTCCAAGGGAAATGCCACACATGGTGACACCAAATATTTCAGGACTTCATGAGCTTCAGCAGTTCTTAAATGGAGCAGTGCTGACAATAGAATCACGAGTATGCACGAAGCAGAGCTTCAGAACAGCTGCGGACACAGGGTTCACGTGCAACAGGGGTTGAACCCGTGGATGTTGGTTGAGGACATCTGGGTTGATCTTTTCTTAACCCAGCTGGTTTTAACCCCCGAGGTTTCACCAAGAACATGTCTTAGAATTGCCTATTTCTTCCCAAAAGCCTGGCTGTTTAAAATGGAAGCAATCCCACCTGCCGGCTGCTTTTATGTTGAAAGCAATTCTGGGAAATGTAAACAAATGCTGCAGCATCCTAATAAGCCAAGCCTATCATTTATTTGCTTTGATTGAAACAAATGTGTCAATTTTCAGAGTCTTTGTTTGGTGAATCCAGTGTTTGGATGTTGGTAAATGATCGCATCCCATGTTTGGAAACTGATGCTGCACTGAAAATCACAGTTTTTGGAGTCACAGCCGGGGAAGACTCAACGAGCCCAGCTACCCATCCAGCCCTCCTTCCATCCAGGATGCTGGAAAGGTTTGAAGGTATAGAGTTCCATGGGCAAATGTAAATGGGATGAAGCTTCCAGAAAAGGAAGCTGGATGTAGAACCTAAGAACAGGACTCACTAATAATTTAAGTGATATATGCAGGGCTTTCTGTGTGTCAGGTACCTGTCTCTTGTAAGTCACTATGGCTTATGTCAGTTCTATGAGGTAAGTACCATCTATGAGGTAAATACTATTGTCATTGCCACTTTAGATGAAGAAGAGACACAGTCACCTTCTCGCCTCTGGTGAGAGATACAGCTGGGTTCATTTCTGGGCAGACTCTGTTCCCTTAAACCGTTCAGATGGTCCCCCTTTCCCTAGTATTCAATCAACACATTGTGTTTCCTCACAGTTACATTTTGTCTTTTGTAATTGTTTTTAAAATCACAGCAGTTTTTCTTCAAAGACTCCAGTGCAGTATGCTGACTCTACTTAAAATAAAGCAATGTAAGATCTATATTTTGTAGATCTTGGCTGTTTGATAGAAGTGTTCATAGGATGAAACGAGATGATTTTTTTAAGGAGTCCCAAACCTCTACAGCATATACATACGTATCTTCCCTCCTTCCAACATCCTATTTCTTATTTTCTTAATTCAGCACTGCTTAACAAATAAATCTGTGTCTCTTCCACCTTCCTGTTTCCAGAGGGTAGATGCCAAATGACCCATTTGCAAATGCGGGTGGGTCTTTGGTGACCTCCCAGATACTAGCAGTTCTTCAATTCCCTTTTCTCCTCCCACTTTCCATGGGACTGCTTGGTAGGTTAGCAGTTCCTTGCTCCCCATGTGGAATGATAATCTCTCTGAATCTCTTCATATTTTGCCACAGCAGCCTGCCTGAGAAACTGTCCAGTGCCTCCTGTTTGAACTTAAAGTTCATCTGATTTTCCCATTGATCTGTTGCTGGGGGTTGCTGATGTCATATGGTCAGCATTGTGATTACCATAATGCCTACCAAACAAGAGGGGTGGTTGCTCATGATAACTCTGGGTGGAAATCACCCAGTTTAAGTAACCAACCAGTCTGATTACACACACCAGACAACATGTAAAGGGGTGAGTAGATTTATCATCCAGTTGGATTCCATTTGAATATTTTTCTTCCATATGTGTGTTCCCTCTAGGCAATTGTCTAATGTCACTTGAAATTGATGAGAATGCTTTTGAAGGTTATTTTTGGGAAGCTAGGGAAACAACAGACAGCTGTTCTCTGGAATAAATGTCACTAGATATGTCTAAGTTAGCATCCAGCTCCCCCCCAAAAAAAATCCAAGGTGCGGAGTCTGGGGGCTCTTCCTTTTTCTTCCCAGCATTATTAGGTTGTTTTCTGGAAGCATTCATTCAATTTCCCAAACACATGGAGAAGGACGAAACTAACATTAACCAAATACTTACTATGTACAAGAAAACAAAATATCCTCAAAGTACAGAACTCCCCAAGTAAGCTTTCTCTGAAGAGCTATGGCATGGGTTACAATTCCACACTTTTCCTAGCTTCTTTACCGTGTTCTTCTTAATTGGGCATTGACGGCACCAATAAAAGCAAAGCCATTTCTTAAAATGGGTCTAGTGTCTCCTGTCCCGGGGGGGGGGGGTGGTTTTCACCGCAGTGTTAAAAGGCCTGTAGACAAGAGGGACACAACACAGGTGCAGTAAACAAGCTCCTGCTGTGAGAGTTTCTGTTAACAGGCTCAGCAGAGGGGTCCCCCTTGCCATGACTTGGTCAAGTGAGTGATAGGATCGGGTTGTTGTGTTTGTGTGTGTGTGTGGGGGGGGGATCAAGAGCTAAATGGGCTAAAACTAATTGAACTTCAGGCTGTACCAGTTTAGAAAGCTGTATCATGAATCTACATAAATCATTTCATATGCAAGGAATTAAATTGCCTTTTTTCAAACGCCAGTTTAGCAGCTATAATGTCTGCTGGTGGCTAATTAGAAACTGCCGCCTCATTATGCTCAAAGTTAAACTGCAAGTGTAAGAACTACTACGGCCTGCAATAACCGAATGCTCTGTACTCTCTGCAAGTATCAAGGGGAGGGCAGGGATAAATAACTTTTACTTAACTCAATGAGGGGAAAACGCCTCTCAAGCTCTCATATTTAATTACCTTCTTGTCCTCTGCGCTTCAGCAGTACTCAGAGTTCCCGAGTGATAATGGGAATATTTTGTTCATTTTGTCCAGAAAATTTTTCTTATGTTAGTTGAGGAGAAAAGTTAGAAATCATTGATCTTTAAGAACCTTAAGTAAAGCAACAGCCTCGGAAAGCACAGCCTCGGAGAGGGGTGGGGGGATCCCAGGAGCCTGCAGGAAGCAGAAGGTGGGAAAATGAGGTGTAAACCTCGTTTTAGTATTTATGCATCGGATTGTCTTAATGAATTTAATGTTTTTCGGCTTCAAAGATTCCGCTGTTAGAAAGAGACCAACATTCTGTCACCATGGTGGGTGTGAAGCGTCTGAATGACCAACAGTTGCACCAAGGACTTGAGAGTCTTGGATTCTCACCTGGCCCAATACTACGTATGTCGACGGTGACTACCAAAGCTATTCATTGTTTCTTGCAACCTGCCTTCAGAGTTTAAAACAACTTAGAATAGAAAGAACATATGCAACAAAAAAACATTAAAAATAAAAACAGGAAACCAGAGAGCCAGACAGAGGGAAGCGGTAATAAATCTTCCTAGGTCCTTCCAGAAGAGTAAGCACAACGCCAGGAGATACAGGGGCTTCTCTTTTCAATGCTGAAAAGTCAGTTATTTATTATATTGGCCTGTTTTGTATTGCTATATGTATTTAAATTTTTATTTATTTATTTGAGAGGAGGAAAAGAGAGAGAGAAGATATGCTCATGGGTAAAAGGCAGAGGATAACTGTCTGAAGTCGATTCTCTCCTTTCACTATATGGGCTTCTGGGGATCAAACTTGGTCATCAGACTTGTAAGCAGATTCTCTACTCACTGAGCTTTCTCACTAGCCCCATGCCATCACTGTGTGTGTGTGTGTGTGTGTGTGTGTGTGTGTGTGTGTGTTTATCTATGTCTGTGTCTGTATGTTTCAGAAGGCATTGTGTGTGCCTGTGGAAGCCCAAGGGTAACTTTGGGAAAACCATCCTGTATTGCTCCTACCTCCTTATTGCTTTGCTCTAGAGTTTCGCAGGCTCCAGCTTCCAGGGTCAGAAGTACAGGCCACCAAAATTCCTGATTTTTGTTTTCATGTGGAATCTGGAATCTACAGGTCCTTCTGCTTGTGAGACTGAGATCTAACCACTGAGACATTTCTCCAGCCTCTCTCTAATTTTTTTATTGTCTGTAACCATGTCCCTCCTGTTCTCAAACGAATTCAGTCCCTGACTCCATGGCTCACCCACAAAGAATTACCTGTTTGTCCAATGCCAGGAGTGAGTTGTGTGACTGTGGGGTTCACCTCATTTTAAAAGCTATGGAAAGGACTAGAAGGAAGGTCTGAATTATGAAATAACATAAACGTACCACACAGGACAATTTGTTCTCCACATTTTTCTGCAGCTTCTACCAGAAAGGTGTATGAAAAAAAGCTGAAGGAATTGTTGCTTTCATCTCGCTGTGAACCACCTGTCATGAACAAAGCCAGAAAGTGGTGTGACCCCGAGGACAGTGATGACAGAGAAGGTACCACCATAGTCTGTGCTGCTGGGTCACAACTTCATCTTGATGCCCTGTGCAGCTCAATTTTTGCAGCTGCAAAATGTGTGCACACCAGCCTGTGAATAGCCATGTGGTTAGTCTCTGCACATAGCACCTAGGATCTCAGTCTTGGGCTGTAAAAAGAATCCGAAAGGCAAGGGCTGGCCAATGTGTACATCATTCACCAACCTAGAATCAGACTCATTCCATAAATGAGGCTCCTGTAGTCAATTCCCAGCCTTCTATGAGCGTTCAACTTCTTCTTCGTCTTGAGTGAATAAGTGTCACATGATTTTCTTTGGATTCAATGATTTCATGTCTATAAAGAAGAATGAGCCAGTTAGTGTCCCTCTGGATGCCCTCATACACACTGATTTACATAGGAGCTAATGGTAGCTTTGGGGTTCCCAGTGAATGTGTGGGAAGCCGTGGTCTTGAATCCATGGGCTTTGCTTCCAATAATCTTAGTTCCAGCACGAAAGCTATTTAAAGCAGCATAAAACAGTGGTTTCTGGTCTTGGAGCATTTAGAAGATGGTCTTTGAGGGTCCCGTAATACATCTCACAAATACCTCTGAGGATTCTTCTGTGAGCCCTAGTGAGATACCATTTATTGTAGGGTGTTCATGTACTCCTGTCCAGATGTGCACCATCCCATTTAACCCCCATAATAGAGAGGTACAGCAGCCCAACATTTCATAACATGACCCCCGAAGATGAGCACATGTTTGAATGTGTCATTAACAGCAGGGTCATCTGCCCTCACCTCCACTGTCTGTCCAGCAACTGAAACAAGGCACACAAAGGAATCAATACATGCTCAAGAAAAGAAAGGGGGCAGGATGGGGATGTATTTTAATGTAGGTGTTAAGCATTTGTCAAACATGTACAAGACTGAGGTCCATCTGCAGCATCACACACACACACACACACATACACACACATGCACACGTGCATGCACACAAATACATTAAAGTGAAATAGTGGCAGAAATTAACTAAGCAGTCTATCTCTCAAAATTGTTCTTTCTATCCTCTAACCTACACATTTCTAAATTCTACTGTAAGAATGAGCATACTATATTTTGGACAAATATATTCTCATTTATATTCATATATTCACACACATTTATATATATACCTTTACATAATTAAGTTAACAGGTCTAAGTTCAGTTACACAACACAAATGCCCTCTGCAAGAGAACAACAACCCTATAATCATCTGATACTGAATGGGCACAGAGATTTCCCCCTGTGAACACAGGCCCGTACGGAAAGAACAGCAAGATTTGGAGAACACCTGTTGGCCAGTCGGTCAAGTTATACAACAGTACCTCAAGACACATGTATCTCCCTTGACTTCTGTACGTAGAAAATCTTACATTCCTGTTCCAGATGATTCTGCCTTTGTTTCTTGTCTTGGGAGGGAACTCAGTGGATTAGACTAGCTACAGGAACTACTTAGAACTGACCATGAAGATCAAAACTGCAGGTTCTGTGCCCGGCTCAGGCTCTCGCCTGTCACCCCTTCCTCCAGTTCTCAAACATTCACCCTCCACAAAGGCATGTTTCTGCTGGGTCTGGGAGAAAAACTGTCTTTCCACTGGGGAGTTTGGCCATCTTCAGTTGGGCCTCCAGATGCCAGCGTCCAAATCAGCCCCACTCTTATCATGAAGTCCTGTTTATCAGTGGCCAGATCTTCTTCCAAGTACAAAACGAAGTCTGAGCTGAGTCTTTAAGTTCGTTCATAGGAAGAATTTCCAAGCCCCTAGTGCCATTGGAATGGAGCGTTGAACAGGAGCTGATAGGCTGTCCCATGGAGGTTCAACCTGGGGCAGGTCACAAAAACAGCTAATGCTAGGGTGGCGTGGGGCTGGGTAGTAAGCAGGGGACAGGAAGTTCTAGAACTGTAATAGAGGTCACAGAAATAACCAATGCTTTCATTTTTTTGTCATTTAACTCATTGTTTGGGCAGTGTGTAGACATAGCTTTAATTATTCAACCTCTTTTCTTTATTTAGGATGGGGAGCAAGCTGAGATAAGCACTGCAGCATCTGTCACCCAGAAAGGCCTAGAATTCACTATGTAGACCAGACTGGTCTTGAATCCCCCTGAAGGTTGAGATCATATACGTGTGCCATCACACACATACCTGGTCTCTAACTTCTTTTCAAATTTCTCAAATACATTTGCTTTGGTGACATCACTTGAAATCCCCACATTAGCCAGGTGTCGTGGAGAATGCTCTAATCCTACAGTGAGGAGGCTAAGGCTAGACCAAAGGGCCTTCAGCAGGAGGTCAGCCTGGACTACATAGTGCAAACACTCTGCAAAACATCAAAAGAATAAAAAATATATACCCTCATAAGTAGCTGAGCTGCATGCAAGCTGGTCACTTGGGCTGACTTCTGCTTCTGGCTGTTCTACTGCTCAGACAGCTTCTGTCCTTCCCTCCTCAGGGTCCTGATTTAGACTAGAGGCAGAAATCTTCCTTCCCATCCTGACGTTCAGGGAGGCAATGACTTACAGCTGGTTTGCAGGAACAATGACTAGACTGAAAAAAAAGTCCGGATGAGCGGCTAGCTCATCTATGTCTCTTGGACGCATACAAGATGACAGCCAGCTGTGTCCCTGAGGAAGCCCGTGTGCATTTAGCCCAGGCTACTGAAGCTCAGAAGAAAGGCTCTTTTACCTGTGGAGGGCGGTGGGAATTTTCTTTTCCACATGAAAATGCATGTCTTCTGCATGTTCTCACGACCTGTTTTCCTTTTGTTTCCTCTGATCCAGAGCTAAATATCATTTTGAAAGGAAATATCACACTCTCAAAAGAAAAAAAAAAGGAATCCCAAAATGTATGTACAATTCAAATTTGTGAATATTTTTATACATGTATTAAAAATAGGAAATAGGCATTTTTACATATATATACACACGCACACATATATTATACACATGAAAGAGGAAATTGCTATATTCTGCTAGAGTGATGAAATTCTAGTCTTAAGTGGGTCATTGGAACACAGGTTTCTGCTTTGTGAAATGATTTTAGTCAAGGACATGGAGTGTCAAGGTCCCTTTTGTCCTTTAATGAAAGAGCCACGGTACTCTTCCCTCACTTTACACTCCCCTCGCTCCTCTCCGGGATTCACATACAGCAGGAAGTTCAGTTGTAGGCCAAGGCAAGCACTCGAATCTCCACCCTCTTTCCTTTTCCAGACAGCTGAGCAAGGGAGGTGGGAGGTGGAAGGTGTAGGTCCTCACGCGGGGACTGCCTGCTGCCTCTGAGGCCCTGCCGGCTGGGTGCTAGCTTGCCACACGCTTGAGGAAACCGCTTAGCCCATGTGGAACTCCCGGCAACATCCAACCTTGCCTGCCAGAGCGGTGCCAACGGTGGGTGGGGGCCAGGGGTAGGAGGGTCACGCTTTCAGTACAGACCACACCAGGCTTGGTGCTGGGTCAGGAGTTCTCACACTCCAGCCAATGTCATTTTCTACTTCCAACCTTACTGTCGAGACACCTGCCTCCTGAGAGTTTGGCACCTCTGCTCTCTTGCCTGTCCATCCTGCTGCCCTGATGGTTTCCCTGCTGATGCTCGCCTTGCTCTTGGCCCCTAAATGTCCCAGTGCCCACGGCCTCTGGCTGGTAGTCCTTTCCTCTCCCTGCTTTACACTGCTTCCTTTGTCACTGCTGTCTGGGATGATTCCCCGCCTCAGGTACCTCCTTCTTCCTTCCTGGTCTCCGGTCTCCTCCTCTCTCCCCTCTGCATGCACTCAATTCATGGTTTCTCACAACTGTGAGTCCTTTTGCAGATTGGAGGGACGCGGTTATGCTTCATCCCCATGGCTAGTCCTTGCTCCCTTGTATAGGAGCAAGCACATTCTTGCAGGCGGCCTCTGCTTACACCATTTGCACCCCACAGTATTGTCCCGGAGCAGCCATTCCTCATAGCTCCTTACACATGAACAGTTTCCAAGGCCAAGGAGCTGGAATTGTGATGTTTAAAAGCAAAACCAAACACCTGTTGCAGGTAGAATGAGGTGATACTTTTAATCACAGCACAGAGGAGGATCCTGAGCCCCAGGCCATCCTGAACTAGGTAACAAAACCCTGTCTCAAAAAACCACCCACCCAACCAACCAACCAGTCAACCAAGCAATTGAGCAACCGTTCCAGGACCAAGAATATAGCTCCGTAGTGGATACTTACCCTAGCCTATGCAAGGTCCTGGGTTCTATCGCCAGCCTATGCCCGAAGAATCCCTCTTGGTTGTTCCCACAGCTGTCATCCCAGCTTTTAACCTTTATCATTATTATTTTAATATTTTATGTCTTTGAGAGAGGATGGAAAGAAGAGAAAGAGAGAGAGAGAAAGAATGAATGTCGGATGCATATGCCACAGCACATGTGTCTTCTGGGGCTTGAACTCAGGTTGGCGGGTTTTATAACTATTTGTTTCCCAAATCTAATGCAGAGCCACAAGTGGAGGCTTGATCACATCTCTCACTCACTCTACCTCACAAAGACACTCCAGCACTTTCCATAGTTTTCTTCCCTCATTGCCAGCCCAGCTGTTTTCCGTACCTCCTCTTCAGCTTTACTGTTAACTGGTCCTTTGTCTGGAATCCCTTCCGTTCTTCTTACGCCACACCCACTTTCTTCCCTGCTTAATCCTGTGAACTTGTAAAGAATGTCTCAAAGACCACTCATGTGAATCCCTTTAAGATGGCCCCTCACTCTATTCACTAGCAGAGCTACCACAGGGCCTTGCCCTTGACAGAGCCCAAAGCTGATCTCATACCGCATACCAAGCAATTCCAGCAACACATAGGTTAGTTGCAAATGGTATTTAAAGTACGTGAAGAATTTGAATACATGAAAAGCAACCTGGTGGCTGATATGGGCTGCAGCCGTAGCTTCCCATTCAAGCACAACCCAGGTGGGATGGAGCTATTCAGATAGCATATCAAATTTTCAGCAAGATTTCTAAAAGCCTTCCAAAGGGCTCACTGAAGGAATTCTTTCTATTCACTAAATCTTAGTTTCTCAGGAAGCCCTTTTGTCTAGCTCCTGCAAAGATGGTTACAGTAGAAAAGGCAACCTGCATGCTTAAAATGCATCAAGTGGGACCGCTGCTTCCCATGAAACAAAACCATGTGGATATTTTGAACTGGCAGCAGAATTAGAAAGTTTGGGATGGCCCGAAATCTTGTGATGCACAGGATACTTATCAGTCATTCGAATTTCCAAAGGGCCCTAAAACATATGACTAGCTTTAAATCTGAAAGCAAAGAAGCATTTAAGTTCCCACATACAAACATGTTTATTAAGATACATTGTTTTACTCATCGGACTTCAATTACTTGAGGGTGGTGGTTGCACCCAAGCGTCTGGTCAGTGTCTTAAGAATGGGGTGCTTCTCATTCATAACATTCTGTCTCCTCTCATGCCAGTGGGTTTCTAAAGGAGCTGGAGACTTGGACTTGGTCTGCTTTGGTGTTTTACTTAAATGGGAGGATGTGTGTTTGTCAAGTCTCCTACACAGCCTGCTGACTTCCAGTCATTAAGTCCACTCAGAAAGCCACATCAGGGCCATGGGTGTGGCTCAGTGACAGCACATGCCTAGAAAAGAAGCAAACAAGCCAAGTCAATGTTTGAAAATTGCTGATGTCTTTTGTCAGAAAGGCAGTCAACATCACTTATCCTTGTGGTGTTGGAACAGGAAACTCGGGCTTTGTGTCTCCCCCTACTAAAGACAGAACAAAGGGATTTGCAGTTGACAGAGAGGCAACAGTCTACACTGGCAAGTTTGCACCAAGTGGGGTTTGAGTAAGGTGTCTGTGTGAGTTTTTGCCCCACAGGGATGCTTTTGAAAATGGACAGGATCCCTAGCCAGGGTTGCTGGAACAGGAGCAGGAAATCAGAACTGTCTTGGACAGAAGAGGGCGCACAGCCACCTGGGTCTGGGATCATTTCTTTCCAAGGGTTGAAGTGCTTGTGCACACATGCCCCACTCTGTAAGGTCTGCTGTGTTCAATAGCCAGAAGGTGACTGACTGGTTCGAGCATGTGTCCCCAGCCCCGCTGCCCTGTCTGGAAAGGAGGCTCCTTATTCTCCCCAGACATAACCTACTCTTTGCTGGTGGAACTGCAGGGCCACCTGATCTCATTTGCTACCTGTCTACAGATCTTGCTGCAATGTTCAGGAAACTGTGCTGCTTTGTCAATCAACTTCTCTGACCCTCTTAAGAGTTTTTGACCTGGTTTGTGAACACCGAAGGTGAACACCTATCGCTGTTGGCTCTGTTTCCAATTCAGCTCCACAATGGGAAAGCCTTGGCCTTCCATCGAGGTAGATAGCTTTCTGACGACCTGTTCTGCACCATATATTTTGTTTTAGACAGACCTTACTGCTTTGAGAGACTCTGCTTAGGTGACAGGGAGTAGCAATGATCCAAAAGGTGGGCGTGACCGAGCTTCCACTTCTGCTTCGTTGCCTATGGCTAACAAGCATTTTCAGTACAGGACATTGTCTTAGATTTCCTTGTGGAAGAAAGTGGGTGCAGAAAAAGGTAGAGATAGCTACTGTGCTGAAGAAACTTTCAAATGAGCTGGGAGGTGGCTCAGTATAAAGTATTTATGCAGGGTAAAGATCAAAGCTCAGGTCCTCAGCACCACTAAATGCTGAGCAGGTACAGCGGCCCACCTGTAATCCCAGTGCTCTGGAGGCAAAGATAGGGGATCCCCAGAGCCAGATGACAGGCTAGACCAGCTGAATTAGTGAGCTTGGTAGATGGAGAACAGTTGAAAACATGTGCTCTCAACCTCTGGTCTCTACCCCCCTCCCCAAATATATGAGCATTTGTACATGTGTGTATTCTCATACTTGTAAACATGAATATACATGTATGTATCCCCCACACATGTATACACACACACACACACACACACACACACACACACACACACACACACACAGAAAGAGGGGACAGGTAGAGGCACTTGTGGTGCAGTTCTGACGACCTGGGTTCAATCCCTAGAGCCCACATGATGGAAGGAGAGAAGCAACTCCTGCAATTTGTCCTCTGACCTCCACATGTACGCCATGACACATGTGAATCCACATGTATACATGCACAAAATAAATATGTAAAAATTTACATTAAGAATAGTAAAAAAAGAGAGCTCTCTGGATGTAAAGGATATGTGTATAAAAAATATGGACTTCAGTAAGATAGCACAGTGGGTAAGGACCCCGCTCAAAAGCCTGCTACTTGAGTTTGATCCTCAGAGGTCCACATGGTAGAAGGAGAAAACTGATTTCCAAACGTTGTCCTGTGACCTCCATCTGTGTACGATGGAGTGCATTCTCTCTCTTCCTCTCCCTTCCTTCTTCCCCCATCTCTTCCTCTTTGTCTCATATAAAGAAATGAATAAATACTTAAAAATGAACTCTAAAGACAGATTGTCAGCTTGCCGCTCTGCCTTCACTTGGCTGAGGCGCCCAACTTCTTGGTGTCTGCGCTTCCCTGCCTATAAGTAGTACAATAACGGTCTCGACCTTGCAGTGTGCTGTGGGGGTGGAGTCAACATCTGTAAGTCAGAACTGGGGATGTGGCTCAGGAGCAGAGTGCTTGCCAAGCATGCTCAGGGACCCAAGTTCCACTTCCAGCATTTAAAAAAAAGAGAAGAAGAAGAAAGTAGATCAGAGTAGCAATGCTACATAATGAAGATGGTGAGGTACAAACAAAAGCTATAATTATTCTTAACATGATTGTTACATAAAAAGCATGCTTTTTATTATCTACATCACAGTTAACAGTGAAGAATAACATAATGGAAATAGTATCTTCAGTACTGAGCTTGGAATCCTGCAGATGTGGCTTATCAGGATGCCTAGTGATATATTTATGCAAGTAAATATCATTCAGGGAAAATTAAAGATAGTGTGCAGAGGCAGACTGGAGCTTGCTTGCTTGCTTGTTTGTTTGTTTGTTTTCCCAGACTAAGGGTTTTTTTTAACCTGTGTGTGTCAAATGCAGGCTTGGTGGTGTCATCTATAAATCCAACACTCAAGGCTGAGACAAAAGGACTAGCCTGAGCTACGTAATAAGACCGTGTCTCACAAAACAAACGATTTAGGTGTCTCTTGGTATTAGGACTCTTCCTACTTAATTTCATAGTTAAATATTTCTTCAAGCATTTAAAATTGTTATAAAGAAAGTTTATGCCTGTAGAGTCACAAGAGAGGAGGAAGAAGTCCTTTCACAGAGACACCTCCATCCTTATCTTGTATTTTTTGTTCTGTGGGCTGTTTGTCTCCTGGACTCTCGGAACACAAACTGCAGACATGCAGCCCCAGCCCTCCAGCATCATTCTGCCACGGGCATGTGAGTGCCCCTGAATCGCCCCCAGTGCGCAGGTGGCCCTTCTCCCTCCCTAGGCGTCAGCCACTGTGTGTTTTTCTTTGCTCTCTGGTCCCCACCACTACAGGAACGCCCGCCTTTCTGGCTGTCACCTCTTCAGTGCCCTGCACTCTGCACGGCTGTGCCTCGGTCTCCCCGGTGCTTTCATTCTGTAGAGCTAATACTCCGCTCGACCTGCAAAACACTCCTGCACTCCTGACACCAAAGAGTCTTGTTGTTACTCTTTTGTTTTCTTTTTTAAACTTTTAATTACTTAACAAGTTAATTAATGTAGTGTGTATGTGTGTGTGTAGAACCACGGGCGAATTCGGGAACCACCATGGATCGCCTCCACTTCCTCCTTGTTTACTCTGCCCCGGGATTCACAGACTCCGCCCTACCAGGACCAGAAACACAGGCCGCCCCCGCTTCCGCCCGGGGTCTATACGTGGAGTCTAGGATCCGAACTCAGGACCTTCTGCCTGCAAGGCAGAGGCTTAACCCTTGAGCCACCTCTCCAGCCCCCCTGTTTTTTTTTTCTTATATCAACTTTTTCTAATTCTTTTTTCCCTTTTGCATATGTGTACATGTGTGTGTATGTTGTGGCACATCTGTGTACACAGGTGAGTGTGTACATCTGTGCATGGAGGCCCTAAGTTGATATTGAGAGTTATCTTTTATTGCTCTCCCATCTTACTGTTTTGAGACAGAGTCTCATGTAAAATCAGAGCTCACAGATGGGACTAATTTGACTATTTGTTCTGGGGATTCCTAGGCTCTGCTTTCTGAGGCTGGAAATACAGACCAGCTGCCATGTCTTCTTGGCATTTCATGTGGGATCTGAACTCTTTCTTTTGCTTGCTTGTGGCTTTAACCACTGAACAATCTCCCCTCTACCCCCCTCCCCCCACTATTTCAGTTCTTCAGCCAGCAATGGAGTGTCAGGCACTCCATTATTTCAGTTCTGACCCGGAGTTAACGTCAAATCCTTCAGGTTAACAGCTCCGGTCCTAAAACTACTTCCGTTTAACATGTCCATCTCAAATCCTGGACCCCTGTACTTCTGACATTTTGCAAGAACAAGTCATAAATCTCAGAAATTTATTTATATTCACTAGTTTATTATGTGGATACAAATATATATTATACAAACCCCTCTGAGAATTAGACACAAAACCTCCAACCTGTTAAATACACACTCCACCATTGAACTGTATAGCCCCAGCCTTCTTGGTATTTTAATGCTTAAATGATCCTGCATTTGGCCAATAGGAGCCTTGTGAAGATTGATGTTGTTTCTTTTTTAACAAGTACTCATCAGCTCTTAGTTTCTGGCACAGAAGATGTTTCAGGCTTGTTCTGCCCTTTTCCTGACCCGGAGGTCCCTTTACTATAGGATGATAGACTGAGGCCCTTCAAGAATTCCTATGAACTGGGCACCATTGCTTCCTGGACTTAACAGAGGACACAATTGGGAAATAAATAAATGTATTTACAGAGAAGACATGCATTTGTTAATAATATTGGTCTTTAGCTACAATCAACATTTCAGTGTTCTTTCCAACCATTTTCCTTTGTGAATCATTTCGTCTACCTGGATTCCATTATCCTCTGCTCACAGGTTCCGTGGTCATCAATGCCAGTTTTCTCTGGGTAACCAGTCCCCCAGTCATGTAGCCATCTCCTCTGCATAACCCTACTGCCACCTTCTTGACCCATGAATATGCTGACCCTCCATATGACTGTCCCCTTACTGCCACTTCCTTGGCCACAGAGCACACTGAGGCCTTTACCCTAGGCTGGGGCCCTCGGCAGGCCTCACTGCTTCATGCCAGCACACCTGTGTCTATCTGCCCCGTCTGATTCCTTAGTGCACAGGAATGTGGATATCCCAGTGAAAACAAGCCTTGTTTCAATGTCACTATGTCTACACTTTAATAGGATTTTTATTCTCCGTGTCTCAATGTCTAGTTCTGCTTCTAAGATACCTCGTAGGCCTTCAATAGCAGGTGAAGCCACTGTGGTAAGGGAGTCTGTATAAAAGGGCTTTAATTAAAACTAGCTCAAATAGCATATAAAATTCTGAAAGACCTGATGTTGAGCCTCTCTAGAATAGATCGTTCATTAATTGAAAAATGATCTTATTTCCAATAAGAGTGTATACTCTAGTTGGGTCAAAGTGAAGCATAAGTTACATGTTCTATAACTGCTTAATAAGCTTTCCCTTTTTACCTTTGTCATAAGCTAAATACCATCTTTGCACAGAATGTGATTTTACATTGTTCTGTAAAACTACCGACCTCCAAGGAAAGAAGATTTAGATAAAATTAAGGACAGGTGACTTAATATGATGCTTCCCTGTTGATTTCTTCTTGTGTACTCGAACCCAGTTTTTTACCAAGGCAGCTGGCAGACATGGTGAAATCAAACTCTATGAAAATTTGAAGATGTTACTAAAAGTAAATTTATTTATGTTTTGTAAACTGAATAGCAGTGTTCTCCTTCAATAGGAAAAAGGAGAATTTGTTTGGAAAACTCAGTTGTACTGTACCTTCTATCTAGAAATATAGCTGTACTGAATTTAGCTGTGGTTTCTCTTCTTAGCACGCAGGTGCATCTTCTTTTTATTGGGAGGGGTTTCCTGCTCTTCCTGTAGGGGCATCAATGAGTCCAGACAGGGTTTATTTCAGATAATTATTGAGCCTTCCTGAAAAGCTGCTTGGAGGAAGCTTTGCAGTTCTCCTTATAAATGAAGAAATGGGCAGGAGGGACAGATATGCTCAAGAACAACAGAAAAACAAGAAGAAAAACTAGAAATAGAATTTTAGTCTCCTATTTTCCATCCTATTACATCCAATGACCAAGTGGTGAAATTGCTCCTCCTGGTGTCCTTCTCCTGGTATTGCAGGAGGCTTGAGTCCAAGTCACACAAGGAAGGCAGGCACTATAATGACTTCCAATCACACACGTTTTGGTTCAGAAATTAGCACAGCCCACATTTATGCAAATGAAGAGATGGGGCATGCCGAAGCAGAGAGATAAAATTTGATTTTGAACTCCTTTTGATACTTGATTATGAAATATCTTATAATTGAAAAGGAAGAATTATGTAATGAACAGTTGGATTCATATCACATATATTAAAACATAAAACATCACTACCTACATAAGTTGGAACCCCTGAAGTGTTTATTCTGAGTCATATCTCTTCTCCCCCCAAAGTAACCACCATACTGAATTTTCTACTTATTCTTCCTTTCTTCTTTGCAGTATTCATAACGTTTGTTCAATTTTTTGTGACTTTGGGTTTTATTTCAATAATATAATAATGGAAGTGTTCTTTTGCAACTTCCTTTTATTATTCAACATTGTGTTGGAACTTTATCCAATATTTTTAACTCTACTTCATTCATTTCACTGCTATGTAGAATTATTGCAGAAATATTCTTAGTACTTCTCTATTCGTTGGATAGTTGGATCATTTTCAAATTTTTTTTACCACAAATGCTGTTGTCATAAATTTTATAGTATATGTCCTGGTAGCCGCATTTTCTTCAGCTAACTTGAAAGTTCCTAGAACTGCTGAGCAGAAGGGTGTGTGCATCATTAATCTGAAAGATTGCGCTGAGTTTCTCTGCAAAGTGTGCCTCCATCTGTGCTTCTGCCAGTAAAGCATTAAGAATTCCATTATCCTAAAAATTCTTCAAAAGTTAGCATTTCCATATGTAATTATCAGTGTGATGGTAATGTGTTGCTTCCTTGTTATTTTCTTTTTTTTTTTTGGAAAAAATGTATTTATTTATTTGAAAGGAAGGAAGGAAAGAAAGAGGGGGAAAAGAGAGAGAGAGAGAACTTACCACAGCGTTTCTCATCTCTGGAGGTTGTTTTCACCGTCCACCACGCAGGTTTCCAAGGATTTAAGACAGGTTTCCACGTTTGAGAGCAGGCACAGTGTGTGTTTACACACTGAGCCACCTTCTCAACCCCACATTTCTTTTATTCCTAATAAAATTGGACATGTTTTCACATTTATTGATCATTTGTATTTTTCACTTATGAAATACTTGTTCACATCTTTTGCCCATTTTATTAAATTTTTAATAATATTTTCTTATTAGTTTGCAGGTTTCTTTATATATTTTGTATGCTGATGATGTATGTACCACATATCTGCTAGCGGTCTTAGTTTATCTTTTCTCTCTTCTCTTGGCACCTTTTAAAAAGTTATTACTTTTTACAGTTTTATTTTGAAATAGTTTCCAATTTACAGAAAATTTATGAAAATAATTCCAAAATGGTCTCCACCCAGATTTACTCGTTGTTAACATTTTACTAATTTCCTTGCTTGTTTCTTTTTGTGGATGTGGTGTGGTGAGCATGCCTATGCATGGCGTGCCTGTTGGAGGCCAGAGGTTGACTCTGGTGTCTGCCTCAGTTTCTCTCCGCACTAACTTCTTTTTTTTGAAGCATTGTTTCCGTGAGCCTGGAGCTCACCAATTAGCTAGACTGTTTGGTCAGTGAGTTCCAAGCATTCCCCGTCTCTGCCCCCTCAGAGTTGGGGTTATAGTTGTATTTTTAAGCCCAGCTTTTATTCCACTGATGGGGACCTGAACAAAAGTCCCCACACTTGCACAGTAAACACTTTATCAACTTAGCCATCTCTTCGCCTCGAGAATAGTAATTTTCATTGTTGTGGAATTTCTATGACACGAAATTTTCTATTTTAAAGACAATTCATTAACCTTTTTTGCTTTCAATGTGTTTTGAAATCAGCACCTCCATCAGTTACAAAGCGTTTTGTCACTCCGAAAGCATGGCCTCCTGTGCATGACTTGTCCCGACTCCTCCCCCTCCCACCTGTGTGGCAGCTACAGATCTGCCTTTCATTTCCATGACATCGTGAAGTCTTCTGGTATTTCACCTTCATATCTGACCTCCTTCACTTGGCACAGATCCATCTACTCTGCCACGTGCATTTGCATCAGCACCTTATTACTTGGGATATCCCATCTGATACAATTTATAATTTGTTACTAGTCACTTTTATTATTTACTTGAGAGACACTTAATTGATCTTTCCAGTATTGCAACAGTGTTCATGGCTTTGAGTGCTGGTTGCCATGATATGGAATATCGCCCAGCAATTTTCATGGTGGGGGCCTATTCTTACCAGATACAGGTTCCAGTGACCCCACATCTGTTTTCCTTTCAGGTGTCTGTGTTATGATAGCATTATAATTACTAATAGATTAGTCATGCAGATTTCTGGGATTCACCATGCGACTTATGTACATGTGTATGTTGTGTGTTGATTGTATCTCCCTCCCTTTCTCCTCCTTCCCTCCTTCTCTCTACTTGTCTTGTATATTTTGACCTTTTTGTTGTTGTTATATTTTTTGGGAAATTTTTATTTTTTAATAAATTTGATAATAAATTTTATTGTTGTGGACTGATGTCAAGCTTGCTATGTAGCTGAGGATTTGCTTAAGCATCTGGTCTTCCTGCCTACCTTCCTGAGTGCTAGGATTGTAGATGTGTGCCGTGGTGCCCAGTGTTCTGTGGTCGGGTCTTCAGGCATGTTATGCACGACCCTGTCAGATGAGACACTTTCCCAACCTTCCTAGTTGGAATAAATATGGTGTCTCAGGGTGGCTGGAATTGAATTTCCTTCCTGATCAATGATTTTTGTGTATTTTCATGGAATTATTGTCTGTCTGTGGGTATGTTACTTGGAATAAAGTCTCCTTGCCGGTGGGTTGTGAGCTCTCTGCATGTTGTCAGATATGATTTCAAGCATTCGTTCTCGTTGCATACACGATGATGACACTAGGGGGCGCACTGCTCAGCTGCCTGTGTCTTCGCTGAGATTTCTCCAGGTTTAACTCCTGGAGAATCCCCATTCGCTTCTTAAATCTGTGGACAGATGGCCTTTGCCAATTTGGGGCAATTTCAATCACTTTACTTCTTCAATCACTCTTTTTCAGGCTTTCTTCACTCTTCTCTATGAATGTCCTTAACTGGAATGACAGTGCTGGGTCTTTTGTTATGGTCCCACATGACTCAAGAACCCTGCTCAATGTTTCAGGCCTTTTCCTGGCTGTTGTTTGGTTAGGATGATTTCTATTGCTGTCTTCAAAATGTGTTGGTTCTTTCCTGCCTTCTCTATTCTTTTTGTCATCTATCCAGTGAGTCGGACTTTTCTTCCTCTTCTTTTTTTAGTTGTAGTTTTGTTCTCACTTCACAAGTTCTGCTTGGTTCTTCCATAACGATTCCACTGCTCTATACGGAACTTCCTGCACTTGTCTCGAACGTATTCACAGGAGCATTTTATGGTAGGTAACTGTTTTAAAATCTTGATGATTTCAGTGTATGTCATGCATAACGTCTAGAGTTTTGATTACACATGACTAAGACATGTAATCTTGTGTCTTAGACCCGGTACCACTTCGGACAGTCTATTCTTTTCCATCTACAAGAATGCATCTGTCACATGTCAACTTTCCATGTATATGTTTTTTATTTTTGTTTTGTTAAGATAGGGTCTTGTGTGAACCATTGCTGGCTTTGTACATGTGACCTGTACTTCCTCCTCCAGAAGGCTAGAATTACAGGCATACACCCACAGCCCCATCTATGCAGGTGTTTGTTTGTTTGTTTTTATTAGACAAGGTCTCCCTGTAGCCCAAGCTGACTTTGAATTGCTATGTAATCGAGGCTGGTCTTGAACTCCGATCATCCTCCTTTATTTCCCAAGTAATGGGATGACAGGCATGAGCCGCCAGGCCCAGCTCAACGTTGTTATTTTTTGAGAGTATTTTAGCAATTTTACATTTAATGGTTGTATGTTAAGTGCCTTTACTCCCTAAGCCATCTGGTCCAGCCCTCTTGTTTTTGTTGTTTTTACACGTGTATTTGGAATGCCTGCATACCTTTTTTTCCTGTGTGTTCCAGATTCAAAGGCTTTTTAAAAAATTACTTGCTGAGAGAGAGAGAGAGAGAGAGAGAGAGAGAGAGAGAGAGAGAGAGAGAAAGAGAGAGAGGTATGTCTTAGATCAGAGGGCAATTTTCAGAAGTCAATTCTCTCTTTCCACCATGTGGGCTTCCAGGGATTGAATTCAGGTCATCAGGTTTCTGAGCAGTTTTATCCTTCTTTAGTTTTATTACAGGTTCATTTCTAAATTTTGTTGCTATTGGGAACTGTATTTTTTTAATTTTAATTTTTTTTTTTTTTTTTTTGTGGTACCGTAGATAGAATCCAAGGCCTTCCAAATGCCGGTAATTGTTCTACCTCTGAGCTACATCACTAACGCTCTTTTTATTATTTTTTCAATATAGATTCTCGTGTAACACATATTGCTTTAAACTTGCTGTATGACCAAGGATGATCTTCATATTCTGCTCCTCTTGCCTTTACCTCCTTATTGCTAAGACACAGGCATGCACCACACTCCTGTTCAGTGCGGTGCTGGGGAACCAGGACGTCCTGTATGCTAGAGAAGCACTAGACTAACGAGTCATGCAGTAGACCTGCATAGACTCCAGGCTTACTCCTACTTTTTACTTTTTGCTTTGAGACCCAATCTCACTAAGTCGCCCAGCATGACGCTTTGAACTTTTTGATCCTCCTGCCTCAGCCTCCCACATAGCTGCGATTACAGACTTGTGCCTCCAGATCCTGCTGAGAAAAGAATCGTTTTGAAAAGACAAGTTTAAGTTGTTTGTTGCTGTTGTATAGAAATGAAACTCGTCAATCTTGTAATATGAGTTCTCTGCAACTGCAGTTTTTCTGTAGATTCTTTTGTAGTCTGGTTTGTGTCGCCCTTAATTCTTCGTGTCTCACTGTACGGGCTTAGGTCTCATTATTACAGAATCGACTAGAACTGAACTTCTTTGTACCTTTGAGGATAAGTTCTGGTGTAGATTTAAGACACATCTTTTGTCCAGCTAAGGAGATTCCTATTCAGCTCTGCTTGAGATGATCTGTGAGGTGATGGTCACCGGCACTTCATGCCTAATATGGTACAGTTACGGTAAGGCTTTAATTAAGAAATTACTACCTAGGTAAATACAATGTATTTTTGGGTACTCTTTTTTTCTAATTATTACTTTTTAAATATTTTATTTATTTAGTTGTGGTGTGCGTGTGTGTGTGTGTGTGTGTGTGTGTGTGTGTGTGTGTGTGTCCCTGCGGAGGACCAAGAGTGACTCTGGAAATCATCCTGGGTCGCTTCTACCTCCTTCTTGCTTCGCTCTGGTGTTTCCCAAGCTCTGTCCACCAGGGCCAGCAGTGCAGGCCGCCGCTGTTTCCACCTGGTGTTTTTACATGGGACCTGGGATCCCAAACTCAGGACCTTCTGCTTGTGAGGCAGAGTCTTACCCCTGAGTCTCTCCAGCCTGTTCTCTTTTATTTTTGTGTTGGGTTTGAATGTGGAAATTTCCCCCACAGGCTTACTTGTCAGAAGGCTTTGCCTCCCCCCCCTCCCTTCAGCCCCCACTGCATTGCATGGGAAGGTTATGGGACCTTTAGGAGATGGAGTTTCCCTGGAGGAAGAGTGTCACCACGGACGGGCCTTTATGCTTTAGAGCCCAGCTCTATTTTCTGTTCTCTCCATTTCCTGGCAGCTTCCTGCCCTCTCACCTTTGCATTCCCTACCCGATGCTAAGTCTTCTCCCCCATAATGGACTAGATTGCTCTGGAACTGGAAGCCGAAATAGACCCTCTCTCCCTTAAGCAGCTTTGCGAAGGTATTTTATAGCAGCAGAAACTGAGACAATTTGGTTTTTTGAGGGAGTCTTGTGTAGGATAAGATGGCTGTATAGCCCAGGCCGGCTTTGAACTCTTGATCCTCCTGCCTCCACCTCCAAAGTGTTGGATTATGGATGTATAGTTTCACATTTGGCTTTATATTTTAAACGAAATCTTATTTTAAAAAGACTAGGATAAACACAAACACACACACGTTTTTTTAAAGTTGAATCATAGGTGGAGTTCAGTGAGACCCGAGTATGCACCAAGCTCTGGGTTCTATCCTCAGCTCATAAACAAACTAACAAGCAGACAATGCTTTAAAGTGTAACTAGCATTTTATTAATTTCTTACCTAGGGTAAATATTTGAGTTTCTTGAGCTTCTGTTTCCTGAGTGACTATAGCGATTTCTTCCTGAGGTTCTCAGAGGTGTAAAAGAGTGGAGCTGTATGTTAATGCCAAGGACCATGTGCTTCTAGTTCTGTCCAGCAGAGCAGCATTGTTGTGCAGTCTAGTTCAGTGGTGACGTGCAAGGACTTGAGGGTGCACTATCATGTCGCCAGCTCTGTGTCTAGAGCAAGCTGCTGACCTGCTGTGCTTCAGTTACCTGTCTGTGAACAGTCTCATAGAGTACTTCCTAAGGATAAATGAGTTTTCATATAAATTCCTTGACATAGCGATAGGTGTGAGTTAGTATTGCACGGAGAGATTCTTGATTGTTTGGCATATCTGATTTCCTACATTATAGCCACAGCCAGTACTGGGCTTCCGCTTCCAGAAGTCTGGATCCTGAGAATTTTCTAACCTGCATACTATAGTATATAGTCAAGAGCATGGAGGGGGTGAGAGGCAAAGGAGAAACACGTCTCCCTGTGTGTGCATAGACAAGAGCACTTGAGTTGCGTATGCTTGTAGAGGTCCAAGGGTGACTTTGGGAATCCTTCTGATTGCTCTACCTCCTTATTGCTTTGCTCTGGGGTTTCCCAAGCTTTGCCTTCCAGGGCCAGAAATGCAGGCCACCACCTTTTTTACCAGGCATTTTTACATGGTATCCAGATCTGAACTCAGGTTCTTTTGCTTGCGAGACAAAGGCTTTAACCTCTGGGCCATCTCCCCAGCTCAACCCTCACCCCCTTTTAAGACAGAGTCTTTCTATGAAGTCCATCTGGCCTCAAAACCAAAGGAACCTCCTGCCTCAGCCTCCTGCGTGCTGGAGTTATAGGTATGGGCCACCTTTCCCAATCCAGTTCTGGGTTTTTGACCGCTTTGCAGAATCAACCATTTTTACAGAGTCTAGCTCTGGACACAGTGAGAGAGAAGCAAATATTTTATATGTCCCTGGGGTGTCGTTTGCACTGGCTAGGCCATTGTTTTGATGAACAACCAATATTTTTAAGTTCTGCCATAAGCGTTTATGGCAGGAGTCAGGTTACAACATGAAAGGAATTTTTTAAAGTTGAAATATAAATAACTACAAATGCCACTTGATATTAAAGCTGGTTTCAGGTTGTTTGACTGTCTCTAGTTTTAAATATATATATCCAGTTACAAACAATTGGCACACTATGTGTGTACAATTTTGAACTGCTTTCAATGTAACATTGCCAATTACCCCTTTGCTATGTCTTTATCACGTTAGTAGTTTTGATGGTGATGCAATCTAGATACAGGAGTCAACTTGACATTTGAAGACTGAGCTTTGAAGACATCTGTGATGAATTAGTAGTTGAGGCAAACCATAATCAAGCTTGCAGGAGAAGAGCTGATTAATGTAGGAAGACCCTCCCCCTCAGCCCATGTGGTTGGGATCATTCCCTGCTCGGGTGGCTAAGATGGAGGGAGCTGGTTCAGGCTACTCAGCACTCTAGGACAGACATGCAATCTGGCAAGTGAGGTTTACTCCTCTCTCATCAATGCTTTGTGGAGATGATACAGGTTTTTTCCCTTGGCTCCTGGTGTTGGTATGAACTCTCCTGCTAAGCTCAAGTAAGAACCGTAACGGAGAATTGCTCCCCTAAGTTGTTCAGTTGTGAATTTATTGTTGACATATGGACAGACTGCAACAGGCCGTAACTGCTGTGTTTTGGAAACATGCCTAAAGAGGACACTATGTGAGGATGATTGTCAAAGGAAGCAGATAAATGATGTCAAATAAGTGAGTGGGACAGGCCAGCGCAGCAGCTCAGATGCTTGCAATCCCAAATTCTCAGGAATCCGTGAAGGCAGAAAGATGGCTTGATCAGGGCCGCCCTGGTCGACCCTTCACCACCACCTCTCAGAAAAAAGGTGAGCGCGATGGCTCAAGAGGTAAAGACACCTCACAGGTGAATCACATCATCTGAATTTGACGCCTGGGACCATGTAAGCATGGAAAGAGAGAGCTAGCTCCACAAGGTTGTCCTCTGACACCCACACATGCACCCGTGGCATGAATGCCCCCCCAAATAATAATAAATAAAATTTAAAAGAAAGAAAACATCAAAAGATCTAAAGTTAGTTAGGACGGGAGAAAAGAAATGGGAGTATTCAATTGCCTAAGAACTGTGAAATCCTATAATTTTATTTTGCAATAGACTTCTATCTCAAGTGCTTTATTTAACATTTCTATTTTCGACTTTAGGACAAAAAGTGGTGTGTGATGGGTGTGTTGAGGTTCATTGCACTATTGTCTGCTTCTGTGTATGGTTAATTTTTTCCCGAAGTAAAAAGGTTTTAAGAAAAGAATTGGCTCAATAAAAGATTTCCCAGCCCTCTTAGGAACAGAGTGAAATACCTCTTACCGAGCAAGCCCCTTTGGAGGAACACTCTGCCTGACTTTGCTAGGGTGGTGGCTGAGGCAGCGAGGAGCCCTTGGGCAGGGTGCCCAGGGCCAGCCAGAAGCCATGCATGGGCATCCCGTCCCAGACTTCTGCCCAAAACCTCTTTCCTAGGAAGGAGCTGGAAGACCTCGGCCTGGGCCAGGGGAGGAGGTCATTCTCTCCCGCCCTGTATGAGTGACAGTCTCGTCTCTGGAGCTGGATGCATATCTGGGCCTGCACGGTGCATGGCTAACACCTAGTCACTACCTAGTCACTTTGCTCTGGTAGCTCCAGCATACCTGTGTTCTCTTTGGCTCTCCTGTGCAACACACCTGTGTCCGGCCTCTCTGGTCTTGGGGTCAGATGTAGACCTGGCTAGTTTTGAGTCTATGCTGGACTCTCTCTGCAGCCTCTGGGGTTTTCAGCGAGAGGCTACCCATGGCTACATGTCCCGTGCCTTCCAGGATATCACAACTGTGGGAGGTGGCTTTTTGTTCAGGTTCTTGGCCTGCAGGGGGAAGGGGGAAGAGACAGCAAAGCAGGACACAACATTGAGACTCAACCCACCCAAGATCCGACTAGCATAATGCTTACGAAATACTGAAATACCATTTCTTTGTGCCCAGCTGTCTGTGAGGGGACAGGGTGACCATCTTATCCACAATCTCGTTCCATAAGCACAAGACACAACAGATGCTTACTGAATAAGTAGATAAGAATTCAAGCTAAGTACACGATAACGTATGTATTAAATTAGGGTTGCAGAACCCAGAACTGGGGAGAGATCTATGTGGATGAAAGTAAGAATAAAGATTTTCTGCAAAGGAGAAATTGGTTTCAGAAATCAAAAGGCACAGTGCCATGGCTGGAGCACAGAGTTATCCATTGATAACTGGTTTCAGTAACCTTTCTGTGATCCAGACTCATCTACAAAGAAGAATGACAGTAACACCTAGCAGGAAAGAAGAACATGGGGTAGCAGACCTCAGTGGTTGGTGAAGGTTGCCTGTGTGGAGTGAATGGTGCTAGCCAGAGACCTGACACTAAGAACTTCTGAGGACCATCAGGCCTGAAGTCCGAGTATGAATGGGCAGCTAAGGAGAAGCAGAATTCAACTCCAGCACTGCAACGAAAAAAAAGAAAAGAAAATAATTGTCACTATCATAATCATTGCTATTAATCTTTATTGAATGCTTACTCACATCAGGGGGTATCTGTCACCTGCGTGTTAATTAATGCCTTAATCTTCACAGCTCTATTTTTTAGAGAAGAAGCAAAAGGCAAGATCTTTCCACTTTATTGAAAAACATAATGTTGTGAATTAAATTTTGTGTAAAATAAAAAACACGATTGTCCCAACTTATGCTCCTTCTACAGAGAAACATTTCCTGAGTTATTTTCTAGACTTGATCACAACCAACATGTTTTATTCCTATAATTTCTTTTTTTGCATAGAAATGACATATATATGACTATAGCTATAGATATAAAGCTCCAAGCCACAAGCAAGTGAAAGGAGAGAAAAAAAGAGTAGGAAGGGAATGTGTTATCTTCATCATGAGACCTAGGTGCTGGGTGCCCATTGTGTGACTCAATGGGATAGAATATTATTTGGTGGCTTGGAGTGCTTTTGTTAATTGCTAAAGAAAGGCAAACTCAAAGTCTGTGATGTGGAAGTGTTAAGTATTCTCAGAGGGTTAAGTTTTTTTCTTTTAAAGATAAAAACAAGTCAGAGGATTAGAGCTATAGTTCAGTGATAGAAAACTTGCCTAGCATGCAAGGAACCCTAAATTCAATCCCCAGTGCTGCCAGAAAAAAAGAAATGTATGTATGTGTGTGTATATATATATATATCATTGCAAATAAATTCCTTTTGGCATTTTCAGAGATCCAAAGCTTTTGCTAATAAAAAAAAAGCCCTCAACATCTGCTGTCTGGATCAGACACCCACCAAGTGGACCAGGTAAGCCTGATTGATGGTCCTAGACCTAGGGCGTTGCACATACTAGCCAAATACTCTTCCACTGAATTACACACACCTGGCTCCAGGTAAGCAAAGCCTTTTGTAACCTAAAAAGATGTTGATATAATTGGGAAAACTTTCATTACTCACATTTCTGTGAAGGATTTTTAGCCTGAAAAAAACCTGATGAGACAGGAGAAAGACTTCTCATACTGTATAATTCCAAAATCAAAGTCTAGCTAAGGAAACAGGTATGGGATTGGGTGGGGTAGTACCAAAAGGCTGAAGGAATGAGATCAGAATCCAAGTTCTGGTTTGAAGTTATTTGGAAATATTTGCATCTTGAAAATTTGGTAAGCATACTAAAGGGGATGTAGCTTAAATAAAACCTAGATAGGTGATTTTGTAAGTGGGAAAGTCAGTCTGGGAGCTAGAAGTAGAATTCACTAGCAGAGCATGAGGTTCTGGGTTCAGTATCTAATCACCAACCAACCAACCAACCAAAGGACAAAATTGACTTTCTAGAGAGTTCCTAACTTTTTTTTGAGGGGCAGAGGATTGAGAAGGGTTATCCTGAGTACTATGTGCCCTTTCTTCTCTTATTTTGATTAATTTTTTTTCACGTGTATGGAGTACATATATGTGTATATACATGTTTGCATGAGTGTATATATACGTGTTTGCATGTAGGTGAACACATGTGGGTGAGGGTGAATGTTCACGCAAGTGTATGTACATATGTAGGCTTGAGGACAATTTTGGGAATCATCCTTAATCTCTCTATTAGCTTACTGTGTTGAGGCTGGATTGCTGAGCCCATAGTATGTTAATAGGGTTAGTCTGCTTTAGGGATTCCAAGCCTCCACCTTCTGGGCTGGAGTTACAAGTGGGCCACAGGCATTTTACCTGAGATCTGGAGATCCCAATCTAGTCTTTTGTTTGGGCAGCTGATCTGTCTCCCCAGTCCTGTTCTTTTCCATGCTGCTTTTTTTTTTAAAGAATGAAATGTGTTTCTCATCTCTGCCCTGAACCAGTGTTATGCCTGTGCACAGGACCTATGTTATGATGGCCCCATCCACACATACAGCTTCCCAGGAGGGACCTGAGGACTGGAAAGCCCCAGAGCCAGGTTTTGCTAGCACTGTGCATTTCACTAGCACGTGGCAATGGCGGTAGATGCTTGTGACACTGAAGGCCCCTCCCATGCCAATATCATGTGACATTAGTGTAGGTTTTAAGTGGATCTAGGACTGTTCCCTTGGAACTCGAGGTGCACACACTTTGTGATCTAAGGGGTGCTCAGTAAGTAGCTGTACACCATCCCAAGAACTACTGATGTTTTCACAGGTGTGCTACAAGACCCCCTGACATCAACTATGGATGTGTCACCACGGAGGATAATGACTATGAAGAGGATGACCCTGAGAACGATTTGCCATGTGGCTTGAAGCTGGCTATCCTGGGCATTTTCATCATTGTGGTGTTTGTCTACATAACTGTGGAAAAGAAATCACTCTTTGGTTAAGATCTTTAGAAGCAAAGTAATGTGCACCACGCTTGAGTATTGACCCCAGGAGACTTTCCTTGGAAAGAACAAAGGAACCACAGAACTCTGCAGAGGAGACTACATCTACAACCAGGCAGCAACCCCCTTCATCCTCCCCATCCTACCCCAACTCCTGCGCTGACTCTGCAAACTGTACTTGGGCTCAGCCAGGTGGAGGAGCAGGGCGGGAGGGCACCTAGAAATCCTGAGTCACTAAGTCATTAAAAGCACGTCCACATAAGAGCACTTTTCTGAAAAGGAAACTGCCTCTCTTCTCTCTCCCTCCTCTCTTTCTCCCTCTCCCTCCCCTCCCTTTCTTTCCTTATTTTTTTCTTTAAACAAAAGGCTTTAATTTTTGATTACTGAACCAACCTCCTAGTGCAGATAATAGAAACAAAGAGAAAATTATATTCTCAGTAAAACTAGTCTACCTGTCCCAACAGTGGTGACATTTCCAGATCAGCTTGATGACAGTGACTGGGCTGAGGACATGGCTCAGCTGTTAAAGCACTTGTCATTCAAGCAAAAGGACTGGCGTTCAGACCCCCAGATCCCAATAAAATGCTGGCTGGGTGGGCTGGAGAGGTGGCTCGGGTGTTAAGCCTCCGCCTTGCAGGCAGAAGGTCCTGAGTTCGGATCCCAGATCCCACGTATAGACGCCGAGTGGAAGCGGGGGCGGCCTGCGTTTCTGGCCCTGGTAGGGCGGAGCCTGTGAATCCTTGGGCAGAGAAAACAAGAAGCGGAGCGGTCCATGGTGGTTCCCGAATTCACCAGTGGTTCTACATGCGTGCACACATATATATACGCACACACGCACAATTGAATAAATAAAAAAAAAATTAAAAAAAAAATGCTGGCTGGGTGAGGCAGCCTCTGGAATTCCAGCCTTGGAAACCAGAGACTGAGAATCCCCAGAGCAAACACGATGAGCTCTGGGTTTGATTAAGAGACCGTGTCTCAAAAAGCGTAAGGTGTGATCTCAGGAAGTAAGTCAGTGGAGAGCATGCCTACAATGCGCAAGGCCCTGGTTATATTCCCATTCTGGAAAACATCCACAACAAAAAGCAATCTTAGGTCTGGAGAGATGACTCAGGGGTTAAGGCTCTGCCTCCCAAGCAGAAGGACTTGAGTTCAGATCCCCAGATCCCAAGTGAAAACACCAGGCAGAAATGGGGGTGTCCTGAACTTCTAGGTCTGGAAGGAAGAACATAGGAAATCCCAAAGTGAAGCAATAAGGAAATAGAGGCAATGCAGGATTATTTCCAAAGTCGCCCTTGGGCTCTCACAGGCAAATAGTGCCCTCTCTCTCTCTCTCTCTCTCTCTTCTCTCTCTCTCTCTCTCTCTCTCTCTCTCTCTCTCTCTCTCTCACACACACACACACACACACACACACAAGCAATCTCAAAAAGAATGAGATGGAAGAAAAATAGATTCCTGTGATCAATCCCAACGAACCCACTGGTTCACCACAATAGTTTCTTAGGTCTGTTCGCCAGGTCCTAGCTGAGATCAACATAAACATTTCCATCTTCCAGGAAGAGCACACCAGCACTGCCGCCGCCGCCACCATCCTGCTCCCAAGGGGATTCTGATGGAGCGTGGCAATAAGGTCGGTGCGGCTCACTGGAGAAGAACGCAGCTGAGGTCTACAAGGAACTGCAACCGAGACAGTGCAGATTTGTGCTGTATAAAGTCACTGTCGTCATCCTTCCCCCCCCACTTTCATGTGTGTGTGTGAGTGTGTGTGTGTTTGTGTTCAAATCTGTATGGAGTTTCATTGTGTGCACATGTGGGAAAACCTGGGTTGATAACAAGAATCATCCTTCAATGTTCTTCTTTGAAGGAAGAAAGGGAAATAATAATTATTGACCAGGAATCATTCGATCCTTGAAGTTGGTGGGAAGACATGGCAGGGAGCTGAGTTAAGTGCCCACCATGATGGGGGGAGGAGAGACAGCACTTTTAAACCTGGGAAATGTCATAGGTGACATTTCATTCCCTCTTTAAGTGAAGCAGGATTATCACAGCTTCAACAAGCGAGGAGGGCTGGGGCTGGAGCTCAGTGGTAGAACACTTGCCCACCATGTGCGAGGTTCTGGGCTCCATCCCTGGCGCAAGGAAGAGGAAGTACTGAAATAATTTTCACAGCCTACACAAATGTCCAATAAGTAGTAATTTAATAAATGGATCTATAGTCTCCTAAAGACATCGATTCAGTAGAAAATATTTATTGAAAAATTTAAAACTATTATGATAGGTGTGTGTGTGTGTGTGTGTGTGTGTGTGTGTGATGTGTGAGTGTGTATGCTGCATACATACATGGTGGTCAGAGGACAACTTTTAAATGTTATTCTTCAACTTTCTACCTTGGTTAAGACCCAGGTCTTTTCCTAGCTGCTGTATAAACCAGGATGCCTGGCCCAAGAGCTTCTAGAGATTGTCGGGTTTCCACCTCCCGTTATTCACAGGTGTGCTGGAATTACAGATGCTTTATCACTGCGTCCATTTTTTACCTGGGATCCTTGGATCTGAATTCAGTTTGTCAAGCTTATATGGCAAATGCTTTACCCATCAAGCCATCTTTTCAGCCCATTATGATTTTTTTACATCCTATATTTCACCTAAAGTATGCTCTTTGATTTTCAGTATTCATTGAACTGTACAACTATTGCAGCAATAACTTTTTAATATTTTCATTATCTCCACAGAGAAACACCAAAGGTGCTCTTATTTTTTTAAAAAAATAAAACAAATATTATTTAGAAAAGGACAGATCTGGACTGAGGAGATGGCCCAGTTGGTAAAGTGCTTGCTGTACAAACATGAGGGCCAAATTTTGAACCCCCAGAACACATGTAAAATGGTAGCCAAGTGTGGCAGGTAGCCCACTTGCAATTCTAGCCCTTGAAAGACAAACAGTGGGGCTGGAGAGGTGGCTCAGGGGTTAAGCCTCCGCCTTGCAGGCGGAAGGTCCTGAGTTCGGATCCCAGATCCCATGTATAGACGCCAGGTTGGAAGCGGGGGCGGCCTGCGCTTCTGGTCCTGGTAGGGCGGAGCCTGTGAATCCCGGGGCAGAAGGAGGTGGAGGCGTTCATGGTGGTTCGCAGATTCGTCCGTGGTTCTACACACACACACACAGACACACACACGCCCGCGCACACACACACACGCACATGCGCACAATTGAATAAATAATAATAATAAAAATATTAAAAAAAAAAAAGAAAGACAAACAGTGGACCCCCCCAGAACACGCTGGCTAGCTAGTGAGACTAGCAAGTAGGCAAGCTCTGGGTTCAGTTGACTGAGGTAGCGCACTAGGAAGATTAGCTCCAGGCCTCCCGTGCGTGTGCGCACATATACATGCACACACATCACATGCATTCATGCGAGAGAAAAAGTTTAAGTAAAAAGTATTTGTCATAGAATATTATCATAACTTTACAATACAGAAAGTGTAATGGGACCTTTCTTGGCCCTGTTGTGTTTGAGCCAAGGAATCAGATACACGCGGTTGCCAAAGAACAATCTGGGAAGATAAGTTTGTAGTCTCGAGCCGGTGATGGATAAAGACATGACACTCATGAGAGTATGCACAGCAGAAGCAAGCTTTATTTAGAAGAATTACAGAAAAGGGAGAAAGTGAGGAAAAGTGAAAGATTAAGGAAAAGTAAAACTCCCAGGAGTGAGAAAACTGAAATTCCTGAGAGTCATGAGATTCCTTTGTCCAGGGATTTTATAGGGCAATGGTAGAACTGAAGGTAGTCTATATAAGATTGGTTAATTCTCTGAGCTACCACGGACCAAGCCAATGGAGGATCCACATGCTGCATACATGCCGTCCTAACTACATCAGGCACTTGTTCAGTTAGGGGAGGTCAAAGCCACGCCTTGTCCACCTCTGATGTGCTTTGTTCGTTGCTGACTTTGTCTGCTAGCTGTTGGCCCTGGCCTTTGCTGCACTGTTGACCTTGTACCTGTCTTGCTGGCAGTTAATGAGACTATGTTCTCTTTTTCACATGTCCAAGGTTTACCAAGGCAGAGAGTAATTGTCACGGCCACTAAGATGTAGCTGCAGTAGTTTTTCATCTTCAGTTCCTTGGACATGGAGTGGTCTCGGGTACCAAGTGGGAAACTGTTAGCAGCCATTCTTGCAGTTGATCCTGTTAAGTCATCTGCATTAGAAGTAGGGACGGGAGTGGCTCCTCTAGGGCCGCGCAAGGCAGGGCTGGGCAGCTAGCCTGCCACACTGGCCAGAGCCATGCCAGAACCTCCTCTCTCTTTAGCTTGGCTATCTCGCACCTGGCCACAAGCCTTCTTATCCATCTTCCTCAGTGCTCCACATTTTGCTATTTTAAGCCTTAGTCTTCCTTTTAACTCTGTTCTCACTGTAACATTTGCAAACAACTTGCAGTTTCCACCATGGGCTCTTTTTCCTTGCTATTCACCGAGACCAGTTCCCGCATCAGAAATAGGTTAATTCCTTGCTGACTGGGACTCCAACTTCTTCCCTCTATTTTACTTTTTCACATTTTAAAAACGTCTACAAACTGTATATTAATTTTCTAATGAGGAGAAATAATTTTAAAAATTGTTTATTAACCCAGGTATGTGGGGTGTGTGCATGCAGTCTCAGCTAAAAAAATATTGTGGCTCGGCAGGTGAATGTGCTTGCATGCAAACCTGGAAATCTGGACTTAATCTCTGGAGCCCGCATAGTTGAGAGGAAAGAGCCCACTTTCAAAAGTGGGCTCTGCTGTATTTTTGAATAAATAGATAAATAGAATTTTTATTTTATTTTTCTAGTTTTAAAGCATATTGAATACTTATCCCTATTTCCCTTCATCCCCCTTCCCTCCCATTTTTCTCTCTTCCTTTCATCAATCCATTCCACTCTCTCCCACCTTCCTGCCTATTTGCTTCTTAGACTCCAGGGTTCTCTCTGGCTTGTGCTCTTGTGGGGGTTCAGACTTCAGTGGCAACCAAGGTTGCCTCTCTTTGGGCCACCTCACTGATAGGGGCATTTCCCTTCACTCATTCAGCGTTAGTCCCCAAGGTTTCCACTATATGCTCTTATCTCTCTTGAGTTCCTTGATAGTCTGAGGGGGCGTGTAAGTATGTCAGTCATCATGCAGGTCTGGTAAGGACAAGTCTTACTGTAATAAGTTCCTAGATGTGGCAGTCCTGCCTTGAATGGAATGTCTTGTCCAACTGTGAACCATCTGCTCTTTAGCTTCTTACAATCGCATCACCCCTTCTTCCTTGAGGTTCTCTCAAAGTCTTAGATATGAGCAGAGATTAGGTTGACCTGATTCTGAGTGAGCCTTGTTGGGTAGCTGGTACTCTGCATTACAGACGGCCATTGCTGTCCATTCACTTGTTCTGCTTTGCTAGGCTTCATCCTGTCAGGGTGCTGAGATCCGTCCCTTTGTTGTAGAACTCTCCTAGGCTGAGTGTTATGTGTTCTTCAAATCTATGGGTATAATAGCAACTATTTACAGAGGGGTTGGATGTACTGTCTTCCTATTTATAGGTTCATTGGCTGCTTTTCCCTACTGATCTATTTCCTTCCCTTTTTTAGGTTCATATTCTAGTTAACAGTAACAGGAATGTGTTCCATTCTGACAAGTGGATCTTGAGTTCAATTAGAAAGCTGTTGGTTGTCTCCTTGATACTGGTGGTTACCTGTTGCCATGGTGATTTTTATTACAACTTGCAAATCTCATGAGTTGATGAGGCCTGTGATTATTTCTCTCCTCAAGTAGCTTCCACAGTATTCTTCAGTACTGTGTAAGTTATCCAGCAAGGAGGGAGTTCTCAGACCAGTTCTAATTGATGTATTTTGCCCTTGTTCTGTGATCCATATATGTTGCATCTTCAGTAATAGGGTCTTACTGACAGTTTTTTTTAGAGCAACCAAGAGCAATGGCAAAAGCCTATAATATTTGGGGGCCTTTGAGACCTCTCTGACCAACATTTTATCAGGAAGTGTCACGTTCCTGGATCAGCTTAGGGCTTCCCCCCCTATTCTCCTCATTCTCTGCTCCTCTGCATAGGGACTGCCCATTCTTGTTCCTTCCTTTAAAAGACTATTTTTTTTGACATATTACTAACATAAGAGGTTTCTTTGGGTTACTTCCGACAATCTTAGGGTTTTCTATAAGTCCTTCTGTCCCTCCTATCTCCCATCCCCTCATTATCCACTATGTGTTTTTCCCAATTATTCCCTAACTCACTCTACTTGCTATGGTATCCTAAATATCCCCTTTAAAAGGTTTCACCCAGGTTGGAGAGATGGCTCAGGGTTTAAGACTTTGTTTCAAAAGCAGAAGGTCCTGAGGCTGGAGAGGTGGCTCAGGGGTTAAGCTTCTGCCTTGCAGGCAGAAGGTCCTGAGTTCGGATCCTAGACCCCACGTATAGACGCTGGGCGGAAGCAGAGGGCGGCCTGCGTTTCTGGTCCTGGTAGGGCGGAGCTTGTGAATCCCGGGGCAGAGTAAACAAGGAAGAGGTGGAGGCGGTCCATTGTGGTTCTGGAATTCGTCCGTGGTTCTACACACACACACATACATACACACACGCGCATACACATACATGCACAATTGAATAAATAATAAATAATTTTTAAAAAAAGCAGAGGGTCCTGAGTTGGGATCCCAGGTCCCACAGAAAAATGCCAGGTGGAAATGGTGGCAGCCTGCACTTCTGGCCCTGGTGGACGGAGCCTGGGAAATCCCAGAGTGAAGCAAGAAGGAGATAGAAGCAATCCAGGATGATTCCTGAAGTCACCCTTGGTTCTCCATAAGGACACATAGTGTCCTCTGACATATGCACATACATACACACACATAAAATAAACTATTAAAAAAAGGTTTCACCCTAACCTTTCCTTCCCATCTTCCTACTCATTAATCCCTTTTGAATTTTCTGGCTCTTACAGTAATGCCAATGCAAATACATTGACAAGGATATCAGTGCTAGCTTCTGCATATAAGAGAGAACATGTGGTACTTATCTTTCTGTGTCTGGACACCTTGCTCAATATTAAGTTTTCCAGTTCCATTTACCAGCAAATTCCATAATCTCATTCTTTCTGATGACTAATATTCCATTGTGTATGTAAATAAAAAATTTAAAAATACATTATATATTGTATATTGCAAGGAAAAATGCCAGTAAAAATGGCTTAAAAATATGAGTTTTTTATCACAAAAAAGAAGTCTGGAGCTTAAAATATATAGTATTTTATTTTTTAATATTTTACTTTGAGAGGAGAGAAAAAGAAAGAAAGAAAAAGAAAAAAGGAAGGAAGGAAGAAAGAAAGAAAGGAAGAAAGGAAGAAAGAAAGGAAGAAAGAAAAAATATGCATGTCATGGTGCACAGTTAGATAGAGATCAGAGGACAACTTTCAGAAGCCAATTCCTTCCTTCCTTCATGTGAGCTTTTGAGGATTGAACTTAGGTCACCAGATTTACGAGCAGGGACCTTATGCACTGAACAATCTCTCTGGGCCCAAAATGTGTAGTATTTAAACAACTAAATGAAGTATGTATCTAATTCAAATGACCCAATTTCAGAAAAGGTTACTGTCACCAACCAGCTAGCTGAAGGCTCTTTTGATCCACCTGGAGAAAAATTATGGATAGACCAGAAGCTCAACAAATGCTGGTCAGTAGAGCTTTCGTTTCCCTCGGTAGGCAGGTGGGAGCAGCAACCAGTAGCAAGTCAAATGTGTAGTATTGTGCCAGCCTCAGGTAGCAGGACCATTAGCCCTGCAGCTACTGAAATCCCCAGGCAGGCCTTGGGTATCGGAGCCATGGCAGCCACAGTCTCAGGCTGAGGTTTGCGGCTCTGAACGCTTTGCAGCTCTCTGGAGCTGTCCTCACCAGAGCCTCCAAGTCCTCTTCTCTGGCTCCCTACAGCCTTTCATCTGCTCTCTCCTCTGCTAGGGGAGGTTGCTTCTGCATCCCTCCTCTTGCCCTGGCCTCTCTCGAACAGTTCTGCTTCAGTGGCTGCATTCAGCATGTCCCAGTTGCTTCTGTTGGGACAGTGTTTGGGAGCCAGGGCACCCCAAGAACCATTCAAGAACTGGGCATTGGGTGCAGGATCGCTCAGGCTCAGGCATCTCTTCCATCAGGGGCAGGGTGTCTGTGGGCAGATGGGCTCTCTGGGTGGGATCAGCAGGAGTTCCAGGCCATGGGGTGACACCAGCACCATCAGGTGGGTCTGAACCTTCTACAGGCGACCACTTCTTTAGCTGTCAAGTGGTTCTCCAAGGCTTCTTCCCTGCCCTTCAGCAGTCAGTTGAGTGAAGCCAGGGCTCCGGAACAAGGGGCCAGTCACTGTGACTGCCCCAGGACTACCAGACTTCTCTACCAGCTGTTTAGCAATTGTACTTGGAAACCTAGGGTGCAGAATGGAAGCAGTATTGGTTACAGAGACAGTGCCCGAGACTGCTCTGGGCAGTATCAGATTTCCTTGGCGGATCTTTGGCTATTAATCTGTGGCAGTATACATAGCACCTAGGGAATTATATGGTGCCAGGCCTTTGGGATCAGTCACTGCCTAAGTGTTTCTGGTGCTTTTTAGGGGTGGGATCAAGCAACCCCTACCATACCATCATCATGGCCACCAGGCTCTACTCCTCCCCTCTTTTCCTCTCCAGCCTGACTACTGAAAGTAGACAAGGAAAGACTGCTGTGGGAAGTCATTACTGGACCCGATAGCAACACTATCACAAGTCTCCTGCCTAGAACCCAGCAGCCTGCTTACATAACCCCAGAAGGAGTATTTGGACCAATCAGTTATTTGTTTGGCCAATCAGCCTGGTGTAGCATCAATCACAGTTATTGTCATAGCTAGATACTGGTGTCAACTTGGCAACTGAAGGCTCTGAGTTCTGGATACAGTTGTGAGATGTTAGTAGTTGAGTAAAACGAAGAGCAAGCCTGCAGGAGACTGTCTAATTAATGAGAAAGACCCAGCTTGTGCTGAGCGGGACTAGTCCCTGGGCAGGTGAATAAGACAGAAGAAGCTGTAAGCCAGAATAAAACCCCTTGTTCCTTTAAGCATTTTGGTAACAAATCTGTCTTCAGCATCCAGAGTAACTAGGACAGTCATCAAGGAACCAATCATGACCTTCCCACCAGAAGCCCTAACAGTCCCTCTACCCAGGGAAGTGCTCCCCTCTGGCCAAGGTGGAGATAGTTCATCAAGGCTTGTGATTGCCGAGCCCTGGAGTCGGGGCGCTCAGGTGACGTCTTCTGCACACTTGTGTAGAGGCATCTGTGGTGTGTTCAAGATGGCATAAGAGAAGTCTGGATAGCTGTTAGACTGACAGTTCTTTTTCTCAAGGTAGCTTTGGCAGCAAGAGAGAGTTCATTAGGTGCTAATCAGGGAATCAAACTGCCCCATCCCCAACATCTTTGCTTACTTATAACAAAATAAACATTTGAAAGACTGCTGATTATATAAAACTTATAGAACTTATCAACAGTGGTTTTTAACAATGTTCCAAAGATCTTTATACATGAACAATACCAGGGAGGGGGGACCTCCTTGTCTATTTCGTTATGATTAAGAAGATTCAAAACGAACCTGATTTTGGGCAATTTTGAGAGATGCTTGATCTCAATGAGCTGCAGCAGCTATTCTGAGACTACGAGGCAAGAACTACAAACAGGTGCATTAGAGACACTGGTCTGATATCTCAGAATTGCTTCAATTAGTTCTGAGATGCAGACTATCAGATTAGCATAAGGATCCATAGTTCACTGCCAGCTTGTGTCCAAGGCAGCCAAAGAGAGCTGGAGAAACATGAATGTTTTATCCTCTGCACTATGTGGGAAGGGAGAAGAGCACTACATACAGGAATAAACAGAACTAACCTGCATGCTGGCCATGTGTACTTAGGAAGCCTCTAGGAAGCCATTAGCATCTCCAGTTTCCACTTGGTTTCCACCTACCAGAATCCTGGAATGAGTTGAAAGTGCGCACGACACAAGTTTTTTGCCACATCACTAAAGGGGCAGAGCGGTAGCCAGCACAGCAGTATCTCCAGCCCCTCCTTCCCCTCAGTTCCTGAACCAGAATGTTGTCTGTTGTTGTTGTTCGTTCTGAGGCAGCACCTCACTTTGCCCTTCTGACCCTGAACTCCTCGACTCAGCAGATCCTCTGGCTCCAACCTACTCGTCTTCCCAAGAAGCTCAACCACGAGTGCCTGTGACCACGCCCTAGGGAGGAACCTGCATGTCGACAGGGTCCCAGATGATTCCCATGCCTGTCACAGCTTGTTCATTCTATCCATGTTGTATACATTGTGATGGAATGAGAACTAAAACCTGGCATGGTGGCTCTCCCCTGTAACCTTGATTCATGGGAAGCAGAAGCAGGAGGATCAGAAGTAACACAATTAGTTACATCTATGTAAAGCCTCTGTGACAGTCAGAAAGGGCAGTGCTTCCTCAAAATCTGGAGAGCTTCTCACAGATCCAGTAATGAGCATGGCTAAGTATATGGAGGTTCCTGGAAGATGACATTTGTCCTGAGAAGGCAGGAGAGCCCGTGCCCTTCCCGTCTGCCTTGCCTTATGCATCTGCTCATCTGAATCATTACAACCTTCATTAATAAGCCAGTAAGTAAATGCTCCCTGAGCTCGGTAAGCCATTACAATAGATGAAGCAAACTGAAGGAGGAGCTGTTAATTGGAGTCCTAAGCCAGGTCTGACTCTGAGGGTCTCAAAAAGCAGAACCAAGCACTTGCCTGAAAGCCAAATGAAAATGTAATGGTAAAAAGACAGGAAATGAACTTTAATTGTAGCGCTCTCCTGGGAGGGTAAGGCAATCGGTATTTTTAGCTTTGTCTTCCAGAGCATCAGCATTAGCTCCCAGACTCTACGGGAAAGAGACTTGAAGCAAGGGGTAAAAGCATCCGTAGTTTATCAGTCGTGGTCAGATTGTGGACTGGTTGACCATTATCCCAGAATTGATCAGGCAGGGCCTTATAGAAATAAGAAAGTCATTGCTGCTAATTGGGGTGGGGGTGGTTCCACACTAGTCATGGGATGTTTATCCATCAGGTCTGTTTCCAGAATCTAAGGTGACTGCAGAAGACAAGACTCAGGTAAAGGAGACATATAAAACAGAGGCAGAGAGTCTTGCAAAAAGCACCCTGGTTACTTAGCCAGTGGGTAAGAAGCCCAGGTAGCACAAGTTGGCAACTGAAGGGAGGTCACCCTAGGACTTAACTCTCAACTTGTAAGATCATACACTATCTCCAGGTAGACAGTGTCAGAATTGGATTGGACTAGAGGAGACCCAGATGGCATCTGCTGGATAGTACAACATCAGAATTGCTTGGTATGTGTGTGGGAAACCCATTTGCCAGGTGTCAGAAAGTCAAGGTATGAGACAGGAGGAAAAGACACTTTAGTTCTTCCCATCAACAGTGGACACTGCATAGGAGTCCCTGAGACTTGGCTGTGTGACTGGTGGGTAAGTCTATCAGGAGACTGTCCACTAGAAACTAGCTCCCACAGTAGGAAAGAACTTGTCTGTGGAAGAGTCCCAAGGCATACATTTAACAACTGATTTGGCACCTCTTGTGCACCAGGTAATAAAATGACAAAATCAGCAAACAATACGTACCCACTCTCAAAGAACACACCGTGTAGTACAGGGAAGACTTCAGGAGACAGTAGTGTTAAGTAATGTCTGATGGAGACTTAGGTTTCCCTGTGGACAGTCATTACAGACATCAAGAGTGGGTGTGGGAATTTCTTAGAGAAAATGCTGTCATAACTTAAACCAGAAAGATAAGTAGTATTTGGCCCAGAAAAAGGGGAGAAAGTGGGTCAGGCTAAAGGAAAAATTGGTCAGGCAGAGAACAACGTTTGCGTGGCTTCCTACATCACAGCATGGTAATTTAACGAAGGAAAGAGTGAAGGGCGGTGAGAGATGCGACTATCAATGAGGGCAGATCACCTCCAAAGGATACTATAGTCCACATTAAGGAAAAGTTGGAACAATGTCTGCCTCTCTGTCTGGTTGTCTTCACATCAGTTCCCATGAATGCCCCCGCCCCACCAACAAACTGGGGAGGGAAGGCGTCTGAGGAAGGAGAAACCCAGGAACTAGTAGCCAAAAGCCTGAGGGATTTTGGGAGCACAGGTCAGTTCTCCGCAAGTCAGGCAAAGCCAGGAGCCAAGAACCATTTGCCCAACATTTGGGTAAGGGAGTACTTTTACTATGTGCAAAGACCTCGCTCGACCTCCCCTTCGGGGTGCTGCCCGGTGGGGAGCTTAAGGTAGCTTCATGGGGCCCCAGAGCCAGCAGAAGAGTTGCACTTACTTGATATGAACAGGATGCTGGGAGCAAGGAGACTATAATCCCCCTGCTTAGAAAGCTGTAAGAATCTTCGGGCCCTGTGCCATGAGTATGTGTGATGTGCTCAGTCTTTTACTGTATTTCAGGCTGTTTTTCTCAGCGATTTGAGGATATGCAGGAGTGGCTGACCAAAGACCTGGAATCTGTTTCACCCATGTGAAACAGTGGCTTCCACACTGACTTCACAGTGTAAATGCAGGGAAAGCTATTCTCTTCATTGCTGTCTTGTCCAGAAACTCCACTCTATAATAACATAGCTCTGTGTGTGTGTGTGTGTGTGTGTGTGTGTGTGTGTGTGACAAGGCTGTTTGACATTTTAGAAGAGAAGAAAAAATTCCAAATTAAGGAGGAAAGAGCCATATGAATCATGCCCAGAATACAGGCAAAGGAAAAGTCTAGCCCTGGTCAAAGGGTGCCCCTCTCAAATGCATGGCAGCCTCAGATAACCCAAGGGAATCCATTTCAGAGTGCTTCTGTACCCATGGTCTCCTTGCAAGATAAAGTCATATCACCCTTTTCAAGCATCTCAGACTGCTTCTGGGAGCCCTTAAGAAAGAGAGGTTTTTGCCACACTGCTTCAAAGTAGATAGTATGCATGTGTGTTTAACTATGATGCATTTTCCCACAGCATCTACAGCTTACCTGAGGCCCAGGTGTGTAAGAAACAATTTCAGTACTTTTTGAGCCAGAAAGCCTCCTGCTACCCCCCTGTCACTTTCAGCTACGCAGTGAGCTGACAGAAGCCATGAAATGAGATTTTCATCTTGGATCACGTCAAATACCAAAGCAGAGTTCTCTCCAGCGTTGGTCTTGGCAACAGGAAGAGAATCAGAACAGAGGTTTATTCTCTTGTCCAGAGCAAATTCTTAGCTACAAAGGGTTTTATTTTTCCAGTTCTGACACCTCTACTGTCTTTGTGGGTGGAGGAATGGGTCTCGTCATTTCTGATCTCTTTTCAAGATAGCTCTGTGAACCCTCCAGCAAGAGCCTATTTCCTTCACAAGCACTTTCCAGCCCAAGTAGACACTCGAGGCAGGACTCGTGATTCCAGCAGGCTGACAACCCCAGGGCTTGGTTGGGCTTGTACTTGTAAATGTCACTTTTTAAAAACCTTTCTTCTTTCCTTCTTTCCTTCTTTCCTTCTTTCCTTCTTTCCTTCTTTCCTTCTTTCCTTCTTTCCTTCTTTCCTTCTTCCTTCCTTCCTTCCTTCCTTCCTTCCTTCCTTCCTTCCTTCCTTCCTTCCTTCCTTCCTTCCTTCCTTCCTTCCTCCTTTCTCTCTCTCTCCCTATCTTTCTCTCTTTCTTTCTTGTGTGTATACAAGAGAGCACTGTGCATCCCTGTGTAAGATCAAGGGTGATTTAGGGAATCATTCTGGATTACTTCTACCTCCTTTGTGCTTCGTTCTGCCCACCAGGCCCAGAAGTACAGGTTGCCATTGTTTCTGCCTGGCATTTTTGTGTGGGACCTGGGATCCGAACTCAGGTCCTTCTGCTTTCAGAGTCTCTTGAGCCATCTCTCAGCCTGTAAATGTCACTCTTACCTCAAGATCAGATCTGCCACTCAGCAAGAGTGATTTTCGAAAGACTATAGACCAGTTAAGGGGGCTGCTGGTGGAAGCCGAAGAATCCAGCTAATGGCAAGTCACCTTGGGCACTGGAGCCCTGGCCTGTGCCTGCAATAGGGAGGTGAGGCCTATTCTACAGTGACATCTGTTTATAGCTCTACTCCACAACGCTCACGCCGGCAGATGGAAGAAATTCTCAAAGGCTCTATTTTTGTTTTTTGACATTCGTGGAAATGCCGTGCTACCACCTCTTAAGAATAATTGGTTAAGAACTGAGTTATTTTCATTGCCACAGTCATAAATAGAGAAGCGCTAGACCACATTGTTCTTATCTGTAGAAGCTGCAGTAAATCTCACAGCCAAGAAAGAGGGTTGTGGTGTTGGCGGTGTTGTCTCTTCCTGATTCTCCTCTCCTTCCCCCTAAACCCCATCCTCAACACGGACAACCTCTGTTAGGTACCTAGGGATGTAGCTCAGTGGTAAAGCACATACCCAACATGGGTGACCTAAGATTCCATTCTCAGCAACTGCAAGAAGAGAGAAAAAATAAAGAAAAGGAAAAGACTTGCGGATTAAAGTGACTGAAATAAAGCTAAATTTTACTCATTTCCAAAGCCAGAACTTATCTCAAGACTAAAATAAGGAAGTTCTGTGAACCGGGAAGATAGCTCAGGAAATAAAATGCTTGCAACACAAGCACGCAGACCTGACTCTAGGATCCAGGCAATTTCTCTCTCTCTCTCTCTCTCTCTCTCTCTCTCTCTCTCTCTCTCTCTCACATACACACACACACACACACACACACACACACACACACACTCGGAACTTCCTAGCTGACCAGGTGTTTGGTTATGATGAGTTCTGAAAGACTCTCGGTGGAAGAAAGGGAGATGGGACGCTATCGGGTTGTGTGAGCATCACTGAACCACAGAGGCCTGTGAGGAGGGTTGTCCGGGGCTTCTCTGTGGCTGGCACACAGCACGGGGCACTACCTTCTTGATCCTTTTGGTGAAGGAGGTGCACAAGAGCAGGAAGAAAGCGGGAAGAGGCTGGATGGCTCCACAGAGAAACGGGACTCCCTCCTGTGGGCACCGCCCAAACTCAGTCCTGCCTCATGACTGTCTGTCTGGGGAGCCCCAGAGGAGTATCCTAGGCACACCTCCGGCTTCCTGCCTGCGGGGATGACAGATCTAGGTCCTAGACAGCCATTGTTAAAACGCTTGCAGGTGTTTAAGGCTTAGCTACAACTGTGGGAGGGGGGAAGGGGAGGGAACCGGTGTACCTATTAAGTTTTTATGAGCGGAAATAATAATAAAAAATGTTAAAGGAAAAAAAAAAACTGTGGGACGGGACAGGAAGGATGTATTCTCCACACACTTAGGAATGACTTAGTGTCTAGTTATGACCAGATATTATCTATCTGTACTCAAGTGAGTACATAGGCATGTTTGGGGACATTTATGAGCAAGGACAACTTTGTTGCTGTAAGTAGCATAGTGTTTCTGCTCATACTGCTGGAGAGAGGAAACCCTGGTATCATCTAAAGAGGATGTGTTCTGCGCAGCTATCTGGGGATTCAGGTTCCAGTCCTTACTGCTCCCCGCTACTTGTTGGAATAAAGGGTTGCTGCATGTCTAAGATGAACACCAGATTTTCTGAGCTAGACACTGGGCCACAATGTGTTCCCGGAACATTATGCTGAGTGAAATGAGCCAGTCACAAAGGCCCCATGCTGTGTGACTCCACTAATATTAGGGACCTAACCATAATGCATAAAAAGGTAGTTAAGGATAGTAAGGATGATTGTTGACTAGGAACCGATACAGATGAAAAAAGAATTTCTGAGATGGATGAAGGGCATGACTGTTGGCAGAGTAATGTGCTCGGTACTGCTGAAATGTGCTCTTGTGGTTAAATTGTAAGCATTTGGTTATGTGCATAACTAATGATGAGTTTGTGGTGTTGAGGCTCTCAACCCCAAGTGTCTGCAGGGTCTAGGGAAGTCGTATGACTGAGAAAGTGATTTGTCCAGTGACTGGGACAGCGCGTGTGACTTGGGAGGAGGCGGCAGGCAAGTCCAACCTCGCAAAGACTTGCCAAGTATATGTGTGCTTAGATTTTTCAAGAAAAGCACAAATTCTAGATTTATATGATACAAACTCACAAATATGAATTATTTAAGTTGACAACTGTAAAAATAAATGAATAAATAAATAAATAAAGATTGGCAACTGTACTAGTCGGTTTCAGCTAGGTGGGCCTCTGGGCACACCTGTAGAGAATTACTTATCTAATTAAGGCAGGCTCTGGGCAAGCCTGCAGGAAATTGTCTTATTGCATGATTGACATGGGAAGACCCAGTGTTGATGGAGAAGAACTCGTCTTTGGGCAGGTAGATAAGATGTGGAGAGTTGGTTAGCATTGTTTGCAGAGTTGGTAGCAAGTTGATACGCATTGGTTCCTGTGCTCTGCTTTTGCTGTGGACTTGGTGTGACCAATTATTCCCTTGGCTCCTGACACTTGTATAACTCTCATGGTCAACTGTAAATTGAAATCATTAGCAGGAATAAATAAATAAATCACTTGCTCCCCTAAATGGCTTGGTTCAAGTATTTATGTCAGCAATCAAGTTATGAAACGAAGTTTTCTTGTATTTATTTATTTTGGAGATAGGACCTCACGTAGTCAAGGAACTCACTATGTAGTCGAATTGTCTCTACTTTCCAAGTGCCGAGGTTACATGTGCTCACAAACCACACTGTTCCATGCAGTGCTAAGGATCAACCCCAGGGACCCCAATATACTGACTGACAAATGCTTTATCAACAATGTCACATTCCTGGCCTTCTTTTTAAATTTTATTTTGAGATAGGTTCTCACTAAATTGCTTAGGTTAGCCTTGAACTTGGGATTCTCCCATCTCAATCTTCTGAGTAGCTGAGATTGCAGGTGGGCACCACCAGGCCCAAAGTTTCTTTTTAAAAGTTTAAGTTTAAATAAAATTTAAAAAGAAGGCCAGGAATGTGACATTGTTGATAAAGCATTTGTCAGTCAGTATATTGGGGTCCCTGGGGTTGATCTTTAGCACTGCATAAAACAGTGTGGTTTGTGGACACATGTAACCTCCGCACTTGGAAAGTAGAGACAATTCGACTACATAGTGAGTTCCTTGATTACGTGAGGTCCTATCTCCAAAATAATAAATACAAGAAACGAAATGGAAGGGAAAAAAGGAAAAAAGGAAGGAAGGAAGGAAGGAAGGAAGGAAGGAAGGAAGGAAGGAAGGAAGGAAGGAAGGAAAAGAAGGAAGGAAAAAAGGAAGGAAGGAAGGAAAAAAGGAAGGAAAAAAGGAAGGAATGAAAAAAGGAAGGAAGGAAGGCAGGAAGGAAGGAAGGAAGGAAGGAAAAAAAAAAGGAAGAAGAAAATGGGTTGGAGATACAGCTCTTGGTAGAGCACCTACCCAACATTTGTAAGACTTTGGTTCGATCCCCAGTATCCTCCCAAAAAAAATGAGATAAAAGAAACAAATAGTGGGCCATCAGGATCTTCCTGCAGTTTAGAGTCTATTTGAAGGATTTTAATTTCCTATTTTGGATGGACTGCTGTTGCAGTTACTTTACTTTTGTTGTGAGACAACACTCAAGCTCAGACAGAAAGGGAGAAATGAATATTTGGTTTATGATTCCAGAGGTGGATACAGTCCATGACGGCGGGTATCTCATAACAGAAGCAAAAGCAGGAGGCTGGTTCAGGTAGCCCTCAGTCATCAGGAAGGCAGAGAAGGGGCAAGAGCAAACTAAGGAAGTCAGTCAGACCACCAAACCCCAAGACCTGCGCCCAACACCTCATGACATGCCTTACTCCAGTAAGACTCCACCTCCCAAAGGTGCTGTAACCTCCCCAAGCACTAACACAAGTTAAGGATTCAAAAATATGAGTCTATGGAGAGATGGGGGAGGGGGGACCCACAACGGACATTCAAACCATGACAACTGCCAATCAGTTTTTGTTTTCCTTTGCCAACATCCCTGTGCACACTTCTGTCTTGATAGCAGGTTGTAGTCAAGACTACTGAATACTGGGCACTGAAAGTCAGGCTCCGTGAGGAGGAACAGATGAACTGGAGTGTGTGCCCATGACACTATGATCAGAACATTTCAGCAGAGGCACCATGGCATCAGCACTGTTAGTACTAGTAGAGCCCATCAGAGGCCCCGGGGTGCTCGTGTGCACTTTCTAGTCCCAAATTCATTTCCAATAGAATTCCATTAATTATCATTATTTTCTAAGCTTTCTTCGTGCATTTCTTTACTGTCTATCATTCCCCATGCCTATGATCTTTTGGTTTTCTCAGCATGTTCCATGTCCATTCTCGATACCCAATGCAGAAGTCGTGCAAGAATCATGATTCTTTCTTGGTTTTTGGCAAGTGTGGTAAATGAATCTCAGTGGGTGAGATCACAGGGGAAGAGGAGTTCTTTTTTTCCGAGTGGTATCAGCATGCAGATTCTAAAGGTCACCTGCACTTCACTTATCAGCCTCGCACTGCAGCGTGGTAGAAGGAAACGGGCAGCTTTTTACATTTGATAGCTGCTGTCTTGGAAGGTGGAGCATCTCTTGGGAAAGTAGGCTACATAGAGAGGCGGAAGGAACACAACCTTAAGCATCTGCCAGGTGAATGCAGGAAAGGAGAAGCTGGGCATTCCTGGAGGCTAGACTTTCTATAATTAATGCTCAGTGACAAAACGTGTTTCCTGCTCAGAAGGAGCCACCACAAGGTTCCTTTTGAATGTGCTAAGCTCTCCCATAGCAGGGAAGCAGAAATATTGTTCAGAAGACAGATCTGCCTCTTGGTAACCTCTGAAGTAGTAAGGTTTGGCCAGTGTTCAGAGAGTTCCAACTGGCCACATTTGTGACCCAATACCATCTTTCACAAAGTGAGACCTCGTTCAGCAAACTCGTGGTCTCCTGCATGACCTTTCATCTATTGATACTTATTCAACCAGGATTTTTTTTGATACCTATAGTTTTCTTCTTTGAAAGCTGCTACATTTTTTTTTAACTTAACTGGATTCCATCCTGTTGGAACTAATAGTGGGTCTACTGTGTGTCAGACACTGCTAAGAACTGGGATATAGCTGTGACATACCGATGAACCATTGCTTCCTCCAGAAATGCATGAGGAGAAGGTAGGGTGAGCGGACACAGTCATAACTGTGACTAAGTACTTCTTAAGAAGCAACTTGAAACAAGAAAGGTTAATTTTGGGAGACTCAATTCATTATGTCAGAGAAGACATGGTGGTAGGCAGAGCCACAGCAGCAGGAACATGTGACTGGGACAGCAAATGGGAACAAGACTATAAGCCTCGAGGCCCTCCCCAGACTAACATACTTCCTCTATCCAGGTTCCACTTTTTAAAGATGCCACAATCTTCTAAATTGGTGCCACCAGCTCGGAACCAAATGCTCAACACATGAACCTATGGAAGACAAGTTTCTTGCAAGTCATAATAAAAGTTGATTATAATATGTCCAGAGTGTTTGCATTAATGTTGTTCTGGTACTGTCCGAATCCCCTTCCTGGGACAGTACCTCTGTGCCTGCTGTGTGGACAGGCTAAAGGCTCAGGGGTTCACCTCTCCTGATAGTGGACCTCAACAGATGGGAACTGCCTTTCCTGATCAGTTGCATTCACCCCTGCACAGCTCACAGTCGAAGTCTGACTGAGACACAATATTATCGTGACTCCAAAGAAGTCATCAAACTAGGCATCACCTGCAGCCTAGTTTCTTTTCTTTTCTGCTTCGAATACTTGAGCCATTCCTATACAAATCGCTCTCCACAGGATTGGCTTATTAGTTAAAGCCTTTGCCTTATAAGCAAAGGGACTTGAGTTTGGAGCCCCAGATCCCACATGAAAATGCCGGGGTAAGGGGTGGTGATGGTCTGATCGAAAGGCAAAGCCTAAGAACTCCCAGAGCAAACTGGTTAGTCAGACTAATCCTGACGGTGTACTCTGGGTTCAATTAGAAACCCAAGCTCACAACAATAAGGTGGTAGAAAAGCAATCTAGGGTGATTCCCAAGTACATCCACTCAAGTGCACTTGTGAATAATATATTCACCATGTAAGTACACCCACCCACATGCAAACACATACATGTATTTATCTCATACACACATCTGAAAGGGGGGATGTGATAGTTAATCCTGGGTGTCAACTTGACACACCTGGCATTCACTAAGATCAGCTGAGATCACCTGAAGAGATTATCTGGAGCAATACATTTACAATACAAAGATCATAGATCTGATTGGAACCTCCCAGTAGTGGACCAAATATAAGGAACCATAGAACAGGAGACTGGGAAGAAGAGAGACTCTTCAGGAATCCTCCAACCTTCAGTCATCACTCACTAACCTACTGGATGTCTGCCATGACTTAGCCTTCCTCCAGCTTCAGCCACCAGCCATGTCACCTCTGCCATGAAAGTCTGTTTCTCTCTCTGGAACTGTAAGCTAAATAAATCTCCCTTTCTCCCTTAAGTTGATTGACTTAGGGTGCTCTCTCACAGCAATAGTTAAGAGTAATCTTAACTCTGCAAAGCCTGCATAAGATTTGGCCTGTTAACTTTTCATTGTAAAAGGGGGAATATCTCATGGGGCATCACGGCTCCCTGAAAGACTATTGAGGGTTAATGCTGGTTGTAGCAAGGGGAGCTACTTTTCTCTACGGTATAATCACTGAAACATCATCCATGGTTCAGCCAATGCTCAGGCACATGCCAGTACAGGCAACACACATGGAATTTGGTGGGTTGCACATACAAGGACACCTAAAAGTAAGTGGGAAATGGTTGGAAGGAAAGTTTTAATGAGAGAAGGATGGTGGATGGACCAGGCAATAAGGGGTAAAAAGGACTTAAATTCATTGTATTCACAAATGAATCTCTCTTTCTCTTTCAGGTCTTGCTTCTGCAGAGCCTAGCCCATGACTTCATTGTAGGGCAATATTAGTTACATGGAGCAATATGTACTTACTCTCTTCTCTCTGCCTTTTTAAACAACAATAACAAAAACTCTCAAATACAATTTCGCCATTTTGAACTAAGGAGGAACAGAAATACAGAAAATTAAGGACACATGGGAAAGGAAAAACAAACTCCTCGCTCTGCAATCTGTCTGTGAGTCAGAAACTTTAACATAACTGATAATGGGCACTGTCTCCAGAGATAGTGCCTGTCTTCCAAAAGACCCATAAGGATGGCACAGACAAGCCATGCCAAGGTCAGGATGTTTGTGGTTTTGAGTTTAGCTGTGTCAACTTGCTTTTTCACCTTTAAATCTAATAAGCTGTCTCACAAACCACCTTACAGTGTCATTTATGAGCTAGGCATCATAGACACCACACCGTAATCTGGCACTTGAGAAGCCAAGGCAGAAAATTTGGTACAAGCTGGAGGCTAGCTCAATGTCTACACACTGAACTCCAGGATGGCCAGGGCCACATAGTTTTTTCATTGCAAAAGGAAATTTCTTAAGGAAGAGAGATAGGTAAACAAACATATATTTTTATTTAATTTTTAAACTACTTATTTTCAACTTTGCTAAAGCTTTAAATCTTGTTACTATTATATCCTTTGAACAGTCTAACTTAGAAAGCCACATAATCATATTTAAAGCCATTGTAAAGACACCTGCACATGACTCCTCCAAAGGCTCACACCCATATTTTAGAGGAGGGGATACTGTCCTTTTCTTATGTGGTCCTCTCTCTAAATACCCACACTCAAATATAAAGTGCTTGTTCTTCCTTATCCGTACTTCATCAGCTCAATAATTTTCCTTCACCCTGACTCATGCTGACTTTTTTTCTGTAGTATAGTCAGGATCTGGCTTACCTGAGTGCTCACTAAGGGTCTGTTGACAGAATGACTTTGGCTTTGGTTTCCTCTTTGGCAACAGAAGGACCATGAATCAGATGATGTTTTAGAATCATGAGCATCATTTGAGGATGGCATAGAAAGAAAAAAAACAGACCTGAATTCAACTTCTAACCCTATGCCTAGCAGTCAAACTCTTTGGGTTCCTTCATCTGCTGAATGGGGAAATTGGATTGCTACCCATTTTTTAAGGTAAAAGCTAGGCTTTTACCTTACATAGCCCAATACACCAATTAAAAAGTTGAGCACTGGTAAAAAGCAGATAGAGAGCTATTCAGTATGGTCACACACTAGAAAGAGAAGTAGAGAAATGGGGCCAGTGACCAAGTCCATCTTTGGGGTACTGACATGAGCTTTATTTAGGTTTAAGCAGAGTGAGGATGGGCAAGAAGCAAGGTTTACATATAACTACACGGTCTTGCTCATCGTGTGGTCCTGCCCATCAATTTTTCAGCTCTGGTTATGCAAGGTAGTCTGAAATCCTTATGGTTTACCTCGCTTGAGAGGATCAGCCTGGTTCCTGTAAGATGATGACTTCTGCCCACAGTGCATCCTGTCCCCGTGGACAAGGGTGGTCATCTGGGGGAGGGATGTGTTCTGTAGGCTTTCTGTTTCCTAGAAGCCAAGGTGGCTTCAGGTTTAGGATAATGGCTTATCTCTGAAGGGGAATGAACAGTTAGACACATGCGCTTCTTGACTTAGAACAGTCTAACGTTTATGATTAACACACTGACCTGCAGAAGTAAGTTGGTGACCCGAAGTGAAAGAGACAGACACAAAAATGAAGGCAAAGGTGCTAGATTTGTACCCTAGTTTCAGGTACCTTGTGGATCCCTATGATTGAGTCCATACTTTTTAACAAAATCAGCTTCTAAGTTCCTGTTCCAGTACTTATGCCATGGGATAGTTGTGAGAAGGACCCCAAGAAACAATCTAGAGACATAATTGCTATAACCAGAACCTTAGGGCAAACGTCCTGGCCAACAGGAAAGGCGAAATCACTCTTTTAATAAGCAAATGATGGTGACAAAGAAGAGTGAAAAGGGGAGAAAGGGGATTTAATCTTGGGAGGAGGAGAAGAAAATAAAGGGATCCAATAACCCATTAGGGGCCTAATGTGAAATCTAGGTTGAAAGGGAGTAAATTTTTAGCCAAAAGGTAAGAATTATGCATAATTAAGCTGTTCTGGCTAAGGTGCAACCCCAACAGTATTGTCTCAGTTTTGGCCCCATTAGAAGATCCAATAAGATAAATTACTCATCTTGTAATCACCAGTGGGGACCTAAGTACATCCTCTCCATGATAGAAAACTGTTCTAATTTTGGAGGTCTGGCGTGCCTGCCTAGCCTTGCCCTTCTTAGAATCCAAGGCGACTAAAGGTTTAGGACAGTGAATGATTTCTGTGCTTACACCCTTAAAGGGGGACAAGGTAGGTCAGCTAGACAGACACTGAATGATTACCATGCCTGTGCCAAGTCAAGCAGGAGTCTTATCCAAAGTAAAGACATAGGCACTCAATGATAGCATGAGTGTCGGATTCTCATCAACTTGTGGTCCAAGCAAGAATTCAATGCTTAGAAGTGCAGCTTCTACGTGCTGCCTCTCTGCTGCATAAATGCTGTTTTACTAATGTAGTAGAATATGGATGTCTTTAAGGGACCACCAACCAAAACCTCTAAGGTGACATACCCCCTACAATAGAGTCCCAAACCAATGTGTCTTTTCCGAGTTGGAAGCTTTTTTTGCTTCTTCCTCTTCTTTTAGAATGTCAGTTCTCCTGAATGGTATTTTCCAACATTAGAATGTTCTGACTCTAATTGGCTATAGTTAGAAGATTTATTACGATCACTGGGTTTTATTCTGGCTGAATCCTTAACTCATTTGATCCAGTCTGGCTTGGCGCATAGTATGTTATAGGTATGTAGTTGTCAACTGAATTGTAGATCCTTAGAGATGAAGGTAGTAAGTATCTTTATCACCAATCATCTCAAACACCAGCACTTACAATCCCAGAAATTCAAAGGATCAATCAATATGAGTTCAGAACCAGCCTGGGCTACAGAGTTCAGACCCTGTCTCAAAAAAAAACAAAAACAAAAAACAAAAATCCTTTATGTAGATCCTGCAGGCACAGTGGTACACACCTTTACTCCTGAGATTTAGGAAGCAGAAGCAGGGGGGGGGACTGAAAGTTTGACATCAATCTATGGCTTATAAAATGGTTCAGGCCAACTTGGCTCCATATTAAGTCCTCATCTCAAAGAGATACTGACATGAGCAAAGTCCTAGATTTTAGGAATGGAGATAAGAAGTGACAAGTTTAAGAGAGAAGTGCTGAGACAAATATCTTTCAGGTGAGTCTTCCCCCTCCCATTTTCATGTGTATATGTTTGTGATGTACATGCATATACATATGGATGTTTGCATGCATGTGACCTATGTGTGTATGCAGGTTTTTGTGAAGCCTCAAGTTGGAATTTTTCTCAATCATTCTTCCACCTTATTATTTGAGAAATCAAACCCAGAATTCACCAATATGGCTAGTATTTCTGTGAAGAATCTGTCTTTGCTTTCCAAGAAATTACACAACAACCTATCAGGAAGGGATGAGAAGACCAACTCTGGTATCTCTGAGATCAGATTCCAAAACTACTGTACTGGTATACTTTGTTCACAAAGTATTAATCTGTATAAATACTGCACCCTAACTGACTGTGCCACTGGGACACCACAGGATGTGAACGGATCAAACAACTCTGTGACCCTGGGGTGGCTGGCCTGAAGCTTGGGTTTGGTTTCCTTATTCATTCAGCATGAGGTCAGTGTGCAAGAAGCTCTGCTGAGCTCCTTGAGACTCATAAAGGGTTTCTCCATCCTCAAGGTCCAGGGTCTGGAAAAATCTGACCTGGCCAAAGTCAACTGGAGATAGGCATCTTCCTGATATAGTTTTGAATCAAAGCTCCAGAGCATCGCCAGCTGTCCTTAACCCACTCATCACAACCTTGGTGCCCTTAGGGCCACTTAGGATCCTGTGCTGTACTCTCTGGTGCCCAGGCTGCACCCCAGGCAAGTGCATCAGTGTCCTTAGGAACACAGGTACCAGCGTGCGGCGAAGGTCAGCAATGAATTGTCTTAGTGAATTTGACTTCAGAGAGGGCTAGCAGGTTTCAGATGACTAGGCTGGTAAACAAGGGCCAAGAATGACTGACTGGCTCTGGTATAAGGAAAACCTCCATCTGATTCCAGACTCGGAGTTCCACCTCGTCCTGCCACTTTCCACCTCTGTGATTTTGAGAAAGTGGCTTCTGTTTTCTCATCTATACAGTGGAGATTATAATAGCTCCCTTGCCTAGGTTTTATATAGTAGATACTATGCCTCCAGTAGGTATTCAGATGTTAACTTTATTAATAATGGTAAGAAGTTATTATTCACGCAGGTGGTGCTTCTCACCAGCACTCTCAGACTTCTTTGTCTTCTCTGTTCTCATCTTTCCCATTTAAGCGACCGAGGTTAACAGAAGCTGCACAAGGTAGTTGCTGTTGTCCCAGCACCAGGATGGCTAAGGCAGGAGGATCTTAAGTTTAATGCCAGCTTAAATTTCAGTCCAACCTGAACTACATAGTGAGACCCTGTTGGGGGAGAGGAGGGGAAGGGGAGAAGGGAAAGGAAACCAGCAAAGGAAACAAAAACTATAAAACCTGCTGCTCATGATGTCCAACCAAACCAGTTAGCATGTCTTTTCACATGCTTACAAGCAACTGTGCTTACACGGCATGACTTGTTTATGTAAATACATGTATTTAACTTTTATCGTTCCCTTTTAAATGAAAGAAGAATAACTACAGGTGGAAGCTGTGAGCACTGTGCGAAGACATTTCCCTGCTGCTCTGACCTGATTATGCAGTCTTGAATCGTGTGCCTTTGAGACAGTCTTTCAGATTTCCACCAGAAAAACACATACCCCCAATCGAGTGTGAACAAACCTCCAATGGAACTACACGCCGGGCATCCATCTTCTAGCTTGGGCTTGGAATCTTGAAACCTAAACTTAAACAATTGAGAGGCGTATTTTTTGACTTGGAAATGTACATGGGGTTACAGTTATAGCTTCCCTGTAGTTTTGAGAGGATACTTTAGTGTAATTCTAGAATTAAGGATGATCTGTGATCACATGCAAGAGTTGAGACTCACTCAACTTTAGTTGTACAAGTAACCTTAATTAAAAAGCTTTTTATGAGAATAGCCTGGAGTTGTGCTAAGTAATTACATGAGTTATTTCATGGAATCTTCTCAGCAAGCCCGTGAAATGGCGCTGCAGCAATCTTGATTTTACCAAGGAAGGGAATTAGATCCAGAAGGTTGATTTGCAACCAAGTGGAAAACTTAGATACAAACCTCTGTCTACCTAATGTTTTCACTTTTTTTTTCCATTTTCATATGTATGTGGATGCATCTGTATATAAGCACTGTTTGCCTTCGGGATGAGCGTTGTGTGTGTGTAAGTGTGTGAGCATGTGAGTGCATGTGTTTGTGCAGACCTGAGGTTGATGTCAGGAATCATTCTCAATTATTCCTCTACCTAATTTTTTGAGGCTGGATCTCTAATCAAACCCAGAGCTCTTAATAATACCAGTCTGGTTATTCAGCTTGCTCTGGGTATTTTTAGGCTCTTCCAAGGCTATAATTACAGGTAAGTTACCACTCCAGCCCAGCATTTTTACATGGACTCTGGAAATCTAAACTCTGGTCCTTCTGATTGCATGGCAAGTGCTTTAACCACTGAGTTAGCTCCTCTGTTCCTAATGATCCTTCTTTGTTGGCCCAACTGGGACTACAAAGTACCATGCCTAACTTGATCTTCCTTTAAAGACACCATTATTCTTATGTTATTTAACTATTTAATGTGTACAGTTCATGCTTTTACCAAACAGAATTGTATAATCTCCCCAACCAATTTTAAAACTTTATCTTCATACAAAGAGACCCTGTCTAAAATGGAAATATCCATAAATGAAATAGTATTAAGCAATAAAAAAGGAATGAAGTATTCACGGATGTGTGAAAGTTGAAGTTGCAAAGATGAAATTGTTCTTGTGAAATCCAGACAAAATCAGTCATGACATTATCAAAGGAAGGGATGGAGCCTACCCGTTCGAGGTGAATAATCTCCCAAGAACCTTCTAGAAACCCAAAAGATATTCCTTCCTATTTGCATTCTCCATGCTTTGCATACATTCTATATACGTGCAGATTTCGGTAACAAGGCTTATCTTTAATATTTTAGGGGTGCAATAATTTGGACAAAGTGCTATTGACAGATCACATGTGGATGAGCAATACTCTCCTGATGAGCTAACGTCACGTTCTGCCTCTAGTCTTCTGCCAGTTAAGTTCATATCCCAGTAGCTTATGTAAATCTCTCCTTTTGAGTCTTTGAATATCTCCTTTTGCCTCAAACTCTTTCAATATGCCGTGTTTACTATGGAAATCATACCTTATTTTACAGAGAGTCATTGATGGCTATTTAGGTTGACACATGCTACAACACATCTGTATTTTCCTTATTTCCTTCTCAGAGTTTTGTTCCCTTGAAGCACTTACATTTCAGCCTTTAGAGCTTTCTCTCTGCATCATGATGCTTTCCTGTTTTGTTTGTGAATAGACAGAGCTATGAATATATCCACACAAGAGAAGAGCAGGGAATGCTTAAGAAATTGAATTTGGATTTATCTGTATGTAAATGATCTGTGTTTCTCCTGCTCTAACTCTCCTTGTAATTAAGGATAGAATCACATGGTCGTGTCCTGAATATATTTCAAAATCTTGCAAAAGTACCACACACTGTCATGTTCGTGACCCTAATTTGGGTCTCCATCTGCTCATTTACTATTTTGATAATCTCCTAAACCGGCCATGTTCCTCTTTCCCGAAACTCACCACTCCCTGTGGAAATCAGTTATTTGTTAATTTATTTTTTAGCATAGAGACAATACCCTTCTTTTTTCCCATTATGACCTTGGTGCCTAATCCTAATATAGTGCCTACGATGCAGCAGATGTTCATTGGTAATTGTGGAAAGGAAGGTTGGGTGGCATCCTGACGGCCAGATCCCTTCCCCGCTCTACTTTGTAATCTGAGGCCACATTATTACTCCCACTACAGCTTTGGTCACTTCACTCAAGAGCCTTCGAGGACTCCCCAGTGCTTCCTGAGAGGCCTGAGTCTTAGCCTGGCATTCAAGCAAGGGCCATCTCCGCTCTCCCAGTGTCTCTTCACATGTACTTTCAGTAACCACGAGGCATTTAGGGCTCAGCCAAGCCTAAGACGACTCTCATCTCTGCTGCTTACTTTCTCTTGACTCAGAGTCACGGGCTGCTCAAGCGCTTTCATCCTTAGTTTCCTCAAATGTGGAGTGGACGTGCACGCGCTCACTTTACAGAGACACTTGCAGAGATGCCATGTCTGAGTCCTTGGAACGCTTCAGGGGGTTCAGGTATGAGAGTAGTCATGTGCTTTTGTTACAGGATTGGCAGATTTGCAGATAAAAATGTGGAGCACCTACTTAAATCTGAACTCCAGTCGAGAATAATGTTTTGGGGCTAGGAAAACAGCTAAATGGTCAAAGTACTTGCTCCACAAGCAAAAGGAAGGGAGTTTGGACCCCTATATTCCATGTAAAACGAAGGTGTGGCAGCCTGCCTGCAATTCCAACCCTAGAAGATAGAACTTGGGAATCTCCAGAGCAAATTGACTTCAGAGTAATTCTAATAGATTTCTCAGGGTTTAATTAGAGACCAAGCTCAAAACACTATTGTAGAAGAGCAACTGAGAGTAATTCTTGATATCAATCTCAGGCCTTGACACATGCATGCACTCACATGCAAGCATGTACCAACATACATGCAGATACCCATAAACATACATCCCCATGAAAAGAAAAAAGAATAATATTAGTATATTCTAAATATTCAAATTTAACTGGACATTCTTTATTTCATCTGGCAACCTTCACCCCACGGCCCAGTCTGCCAACATGGAGCTAACTGTCTCTACTTGAATAACCTACCTTATCTCCTCTTAAACATTGATTATCTTAAATCAGAGAGATTCTGTTTTTGTTTTTGTTATTATTATTTATTCAATTGTGCGTGTGTGCGTGCGTGTGTGTGTGTGTGTGTGTGTGTGTGTGTGTGTGTGTGTAGAACCACGGGCAAATTCGGGAACCACCATGGACGCCTCCACCTCCTCCTTGTTTACTCTGCCCCGGAATTCACAGGCTCCACCCTACCAGGACCAGAAGTGAAGGCCGCCCCTTCACCCCCCTTATCCCCCCACTCCCCACCGACTCCCCTCGAGCCCCCCCCTCCAATCCCCCCTACCCCACCCCCAGTCTGGATCACCCAATTCTGGGAGCAAGAATCACAGACAAATGATGGGACTTTAATGTCCAAAATCTTCCAGTTTAGTATAAAGGAAGGAAAACTCACCTTTCCTTCTCAAACAAATATGCAAAAGTTTACTAAAAAGAAAAAGGAAGACTCAGCCTTGACAAGCATTGGTTATAAAATAATTATTATAGCTTTAAATGGAAATGGAAACACATCCTTGGACCCATCTTTGCTCTTCTTGGACATACAAGCAAAGGGATGCATTTCAGTACCTGTTTTTTTCCTTTTGATCATTCCTTTTGTCATTGTTCACTTATTTTCTGCATGTGTGTTTGTGTGTATGATTGCAGGCACATACATGTCATAGCACACATGTGGAAGTCAGAAAACAACTTTCACGAGTCAATTCTTGCCTTCCACTTGTTGAAGCAGGTTTCTGATTCTTGTTTGTTTCTGCCGCTGTGGGGCATACTCCAGGCTAGTTGGCCTGTGAGCTTTGGGCCAGTTCTCTGCGTCCCCTTCCCATCTCACCATGGGAGTGCTGTGTTTATGGGTGGGTACTACCATAGCTGACCTTTTACATGGACTCTAAGGATCAAACTTAGGACTTCAGGCTCTCTGAGAAAGCACTTTTATCTGCTCAATCATGTCCCCAGCCCCCTTCTGCTTGAGTACATTTGTACAAAAAAGCAGAAAATCAAAATCTCCTCATCACTGCTTGCCATAGGAGGTGGAATAGGGTTGCTCCCAGCTTTGTGTATTCTGGTTAATCCTAGGAGTGGATGAGAGCTGCCCATTGGTTGATGGAATCAAGAAAAAGAGAGAAATCTCTTCATGGATTCCGGCAAAAGGAAGAAATCTCTTGAAAAATAGCCCACAAGATGACCTGGTTCCCGAGACAGGATTTGGGGGAGGACAAAGGTGCCCTGTCATGTGGAAAGCATCCGTCAGCTACGGGCACTTGCTCATCTTAGATCTCTATTGATCCGTGCCTAGCTGTGCCTCCCCACAGTGCGCTCATGTGGCCCCTCTTTCACTGCTCTAATTCAATGGCTAATTGGATGCTCTGCCTAGTCAATGGCTTCACCCGACTGACTGTAGGGTTGACATTTACTTACTTGATTTCCTCCCCTCCCTCTGTTCCCGGCCTCCTTTGTGAGTAGAGTTTGAATTGCACAGGATGTCAGCCTCAGTTCCCTTTTCTATTTTAGGTCAGGCCTCTTGTTCTCTGAGTGGGGAGGGAGAAGCTGGGTAGAAAAGAGCCCTAGGCACTTCCCCAGCTGGTCAGTGCTGACCCCTGTAGGACAGTCTGGCGTGTAGACTTGGGGCGACTTTCCTTTGCTTGGCTGTTTTTGTTTTGTTTATACCCTGCTAGTTTTAGCTGAAGCCAACTTTATTTAGATACCAAATATCATTGCAAAGGTTCTGGGCTGAGCATTAGCTCTCTTCCCCACCAGGATCTCACAATGACTTGGGGTGCAGTTCTCTTAGTCGTCAAGACCTCAACTTATTCCCCTGTCTTCCCCGTCCCTAGGTATGAGAATCTTTGGAGAGCCAAAGGAAACGATCCTGAAAAGAAGCCACAGCCGAAGCGTCTGCATCACCATCTGTGCACTTATCTCTCCGTCTTCTTCTCTGTTATCTTTTTTTCCTCTCCCGTGTTGAGGATAAAGCCAAAGATTTCATATATCTGTCAATGGCTCTGACTCTGGGCTGCTGAGATGGCCCAGTAGCTAAAGGCACCTGCAGGAAAACCTGGTAACCCAAATTTGATTTCTGGGGCTCACATGGTAGAAGGAGAGCATCAACCTCTGAAAACCATCTTCTGACCTCTGCACATGTGTCATGGCACACACACATGCTCCTCTTAGTGCTCCACCCCAAATAACACAGGCCACCCCAGAACATATACTCGATTATATGTACACACATGCACTTCTTTGTCAGGCATTTCCAATTGGTGCTTCACAGATCATCCTGGGGCTGTTCTGAAGGATGGCTGTCTATCTCAGCTGATGCTTAATTAGGAGTAACAGCCTGCGGACAATGGTCAGCACATAACCCTGTTCAGGGACCAAAGTGTAATTCTGCAAGAAGTCTGGAAGACAAAGGAAAAGTAGAGGTAGAGACATAATGTTTGATCATAGCTTTTCTAGCTGGGACTAACAAAAACTAGGCCTCATGCCCCACCCTCACTGTGGCTTCTGGCAGCTTCCTTCCATAACTTCTCAGGTCAGAATCTACCAAACACCAGGCAGCTGTCTATGTCACATGATATAAAACTTCATACCATACTTGAAAAGCTGTAAAGACAAGATGCCCTATGTCCTTCTACAGAGATTTCCCCAGCCTTAGAGGGCGACTTACCTCTCACTATTTAAAATCTCATTCCTGCCTGAATGCTCTCCCACCTAAAGACCAAACCATAGGCCCTATCGTATTCTGTTCTGATAAAGACTCCTGTTACCATGGCCTTCTGTTTTGTAATACATATTCATGGCGGAACAGCTTCTCAAACAGACAGAGGAAATGACAGGGATGCAGTTCACCTTTTTATGCTGGGTTTTGGAATTGGAGCTGAACTAATGCAGGCAAGTAAGTTACACTTAGCGCTGAGGTTCAACGTGCAAACCTCAGAAAACATCCAGAATATCTGAGTCTCCACAGGTGGCCCATAGCCTCCAAAATCAACACAGTCTGTGACAATATCTCCTCTTCGCGTCTAGAATTTGTTTTCTCTTTTTCTTTCATCTTAGGCAGAAGACCTGAGGATAAAAAAGGAATCAATACTTCCTGTGTTGCAGGGCTGATTTACATGGTTACATAAGCTCACATTAGAAAAAACTGGGGTGTTTTAAGATATAGAGTCCTTCCCAGGCCTCACATATACCTAGTAATCACGAGGCCTTAAATTACATCTATAGCACTGTAAAAAAAGGGCGGAGGGGTATAATTTGCATACACTAAGTGATAAATATACATTTGTTGGTTTTGTCAAGTGCATATACTCTGTAAACACCATTCCACCAAGTATAAATGCCTAACAAATCTCCACATTCAGTTTCCATGAGACGCTGATATTACTGACTCAGTTTTATAACTAAAGATAGAATGTGGAAGGATTTATAACAGCCATAAAAATAGCAAACACCCGCAGCTGGTCCTGATCTACGGACTTAGTCCATACAATTTCATTTCCCTCTCCCCCCAGCATACAGAAGACACCTGCCCACTATCATGTCGTTCAGTAGTTGGGATGGGATTTCTGGTGTGCATTTTAAACTCTTCCCCTGACACTAACTTTACTTCAGAGATTTGCTGCAGAGAGAAAATTTCTCCAAACAAAACTGAAAGTCCTAGGAAGGCACAGTCATGTACCACTCTGAGTTAAGTCTATGCCTACCTGCTTCAGCCGGGGACAGCCTGCTCTAAATTCTCCCATAGTAAAGGTCAGGCTCAAGGAGTAGCCCAACTGAAGCTCTGGTCTTGTCTTTTGAGAAGCTCTTGTCATCCTTTCTCCCTGGGCAAACTGGCAAAGCAGCTCTGTACAGCTTTTTGACCTCGCGAAACCTGACATTTTGTGGACGGAGGCCAACCTTGCTTCTTGAGGGATTGCTCGACCTCTCTGAACATGTGTGTACAAAAAGGCAAATCCATAGAACGATTCTTTGGGACCTCACTTCTCAACCTACTTCTCCCCCCTTCTCCCCATGTTCTCATTAGAGAGGGAAAGTTGCCATTATAGGAATAGGGCCAAGGTGGACATTTGCCTTGGCTCCCAGGGCAGCCTTGCCAAGGACACAGCCAATCTCTCTTGCATCTCTTGCATCTGCCTGCTGCCAGGCTCCCTGATCTCTTTGTTGGTTAGTTTCTATGGCGGTTACTATCTGAGTGAGCATAGCTGCCCCTCACCTTCTCCCTACAGGGCAGGCCTGGGAGCTGAGGCTCAGAGACAGTCCCTCAGGCAGACTTCTGGCTCTCCTCCTCAAGACAAGGGGAGCATTGCCACAGCTCTGGGAGATCAGGCCCCAGGTTTCACATTTGTGGGCTGCCACAGGCCCTTCCACAGATCCTAGAGATTTCCCAGTTCATCGGAACCTATCAACAGACTGGTCTTTGGTGGAGGAAACATTAGGAATTTGTATACCTTGCTTTAGGGGCAAGAGTCTGAGTCAAACCCCACCAGACTCTCTGTAGTCCCTCCCCTCCCGCATCTATATTCTACAGATGATCTCTGACATTCTTTGCTTCTTGGTCGGGTAAGTTTTCTTCCAATCCGTCTATGCAGAGGCATCCCCTGGCATGCTGAGTGTTTGCAGGTAAGGGCACAGGCAGTGGTGTTAAGGGGAGGGAAACCCAATCGAGTTGTTGACACTAGGCAGAGGAGAGTCAGACTCTCTGGAGGGCCTTTCCTCTTCAATCAGCTTCTGCCCTGAGTGAGATGTTCCCCTCCCAGCCTGGCTTTCACCCAGTAATTGTCTTCAGAGATCACCATCCACATTCGCCAATGTGCAGCCACTTTCCAGAACTTTTGGTTTCTGGTCCAATTCAGTTCAATTTTTGAAGGACCTACTATGTTTCACATGTTGTGCTAGACTTTGACGTGATCGTGCTCGATAGGAATGATAGATTCATCACTTGACTCCTGCTTTAGATGTTTCACAGCTGATAAAAAAGATTATTCATACATAGGTACACTGACCCTGGGACGAAATAAACTGGATCTCACTACCAGTCTGGCTACATTAGAGCAGTCAAGTAATTTGCCTGCTTTAAAACTCAATTTCTCTATCTCTGAAATTGCCTAACTTTATAGACTAAATCATACACATAAAACTCAGGTGAACTTATGATATGTAATAACACATGTTTAATAATTATCATCATTATTCTTCCTGGGTTTTTATGAGGTTGTAATGACATATAGACTCTGTGAAGAATTTGGCACTTTTTATGAAAGGTCATCCTGGCTGTTATCATACATGCTTCCTGTGGTCACAAGGGACATTTGTGGAAACGTGGGAAAAATTCCTTTTACCCATAGGAATCATGACAGTGTGGAGAAGGTGATATTCCAGGTGGACACAAAAGGATATAAGAGATTTTAACAGAGAAGGATGAACAAGTGAGGACAAGAGCAAATAGCCAAGGGTAGACACAGGAAGCGGAAAGGCCACTGTCATTAAGTCTGGCTGGGAGCTGGGCTATACATTGATGTACTTTACGTCTTGAAAACCAGGGTTAATTTCAGCGGAGGATGCTGTAAACACTGAAATAACCAACCTAGTCATCAGGACAGGGGGAGTGTGACACGCAGGAGAGATCGAGTAGGAGGCCCAGACCAGTTTGGATCCTGACTATGTTTCACATCAAATTGGGTGTTCTGAGACACATCTCTGTATCCCTCTAGGTTTGTTTTCTCATTTATGAAAGGGGAATATAAAACCTGACCTACCTCCTAAATGTATTATAATTATTAAATACAACATATGAACATGAAATTATAAATCACTGTGTTAAACACAAAATACTGTTCTTCAAAACCAAGAAGAGTTAGTGTGCTGTCTGCACAGCATTGGGGGAAGTGCAAAGGAAGGAACCATTTAACCGTGAGACTCAGACAAGTCATTTACAGCAATGCTTGACTTGTACCAGAGGTGGAATGAATGATCTCCCACATGACTGATTCATTGACTCCATTCATTCATTGGCTCCATTCGCACAGGCTTTCATGCAGTAAAGATTCCTTGAATCCCTACTTAATGCTAGGCTGGGACTGTGTAACTGGAAAGTAGCCAGAGAGGCAAAGACACTGTTTTGACAGACATTTATAAACAATTTTATAAAACTGGCAACCTGAGGACATAAGTACTCCATTCTAACAGCTTCCACATCGCTGATCACCTGCCGGGTTTTCTCAAGTACTGCTGTTTTGGGCATTTATTGTGAGCTGGCTCTGGATTCCCAAAACATGCTGTACTGGTTACTTACTCTTTGTATTGCTGTGAGAAAACACTCAAAGTCAAACAACTTAAGGGAGAAAGGGAGATTTATTCAGTTTACAGTTCCATAGGGTAGATATAGTCTTTTATGGTGGATGAGGCATAGCTGGCCACAGAAACTGGAGACAGGTTAAGTCACACCTATCCTGGAGGCTGAGAGCTGCTGGATTGGCCTCTCTCAGAAGTAGGGTGGGACTAATTCACCTCAAGGCCCACCCCCGGGATGGCCTTCCCCCAGCAAGGCTTCACTTCTCAAAGGTGCCATGACCATCCCAAACACATGAGCCTGTGGGGGACACATTTCAAACCATGACATGTGCCCTTGTCCCAGCATAGATAATGCAGACATTTATTCCCCCTCTAATGATAGGGAAGTATAAGTGTTTGGCAGTAAATACCTCATAATGCATCATTCAGACATTCCAAGCATTCTCCCAGCCTCCCACCACCTCAGAACAGACATGTTTTAATATTTCAAGAGGAAAGGACTTGTAATTAAAACCTGAAGCTCACAACAGAACCATTTCCACATTTTCCTATAAAAACGCAAACTGAATTCTCCCAAAGGAAAGATGGTAAGGGATGAAATAGTGTAGGGAAGCAGTGGGGGAGGGAGCGCTGGTGTAGAATTGTCCCTTTGCTGACTTGTTGCCTGCTAGCTTTACTCCTCCCACCTCAGAATTAAGCTCTGAGGCTGAGAGAATTTCCAATTTCATTATCTATTTGTATTAGTTAGGGTTCTCTAGAGTCACGGAATTCACAGAATGTGTGTGTGTGTGTGTGTGTGTGTGTGTGTGTGTGTGTGTATGAAATTTATTGAGTTGGCTTACAGATATGGCCGAGGTAGCTCCAGCGATGGCTGCCAATAGCTAGCTGCTCAGTTCAGTAGCCAAGTGGGTGATGGCTGAAGGCTGGAGAACTCCTAGACTCTTAGTCTAGTCAAAGGCTAAAAGGTTGAAGAAACCGGGTGGCCAGAAGGAGAAACGATTCCTAGCACAGCTGCAAGAAGGCATCGGTTCTCCTTGGTGGCTCCTTTTTATAAGATGCAGTACTGGGAGGATCCTATGAGAGCTTTGGAGGTTCTGATAGGATCTGGGGCAGGTATAATCCTTTCAAGTCATCTCAGTTGATCCTTTCCAACGGTGGTCTCAGCCCAGCTTAGTTAATACCGGGTGTGTCAAGTTAACACCCAGGCTTAACTATCACACTATTCATGGGGATGTCTAAGCCAGTAGGAGGTCATCGTAGACTTGTGACTTGGAAGAGGACATGGGCGCTAGAGTCAGGCACACCTGGTTTGGAACTAGGGATACTTAAAAGAATTGGAGGGGCTGGAAAGATGGCTCAGCAGGTAAAGCTCTGCTGTGCATAGGGTGAGGACTGGAACTCAGGTCTTCAGATCCCACATAAATTCCAGACCCAATGGTACAGTGGCACAAGTGTCTGGAATCCCACCATACCTTCAGGAAATGGTTGGCAGTTGGCAGAGACCAGAGGATACCCAGAAGCTAGAGGGTCAGCCAGCCGTGTATACAGCAGTGGTGAAGAGAACCAGTCTCAAACAATCTAGAAAGTGAGGAACAACAGCTGAAAGTTGTCCTCTACCAACATACGCATGCTATGGCGCACACACACACACACACACACACACACACACACACACACCCTTTTCCTCCTCCCCAGCCAGAACAGAAGCACAGCGCAGAGGATTGGGGGTGAACAGACCTCATCCAGCACCCTGCTTTAACTGGATCCCATGAGAGCCAGGCAACCTGCCGCAGCAGCGAGGCTCCCACCTGCAGTGCTGACCTGTGTTCCCTCCGAACCACACACAGAGGAGGAGGAGATGCATGATGGACAGGCTGCAAGTGGGCTGTGCATGTCCAAGAATAAACTGGAATCCAGGATGGGAGCAGCAGGCCAGGCTGGGCAGTGAATCGACTGGCAGCCTATCTTTATTAGTAGGTGCTCCGAGGTCAAGCAGGTGTGCATTTGAGGGTTCCGAGGAACCCGGGGAGACCCACTTTGCTTCTCAGATGAACAGAGAGCATCAGGATCTCAGTTTGTTATCAGAAGAACGTGGCTTCCTTCTTAGAGCCAGGAGCCCTCAGTCCTTCCTCCAAATGCTACTAGGTAAGAATCAAGGTGATCCATCACTTTGAGTGATTGTAATTCTAAGAGAAGCTACCATCAGGGACTCTGTGTGTCCTTTGTTAAAGGTCTGGGCCAGCCTCTTTCTTTTCTTGGATGCCATCTGTAGTCCCAGCTTCGGGTGAGAACTGTTCTATGAGGTCCTCAGCACTGGCTGGCCCCACAGCATCAGCACAATAATGCCTCAGCACAGGATCCAGCAAACAAAGATTTTAGGCGGGGCTGGCTTTTACTACCTGGTTTTTTATGATCTGAGTTTAGAGCAGTCTTTGTGTTTCTAATTGGAAATGTTTTAGGATATGGGAAAATGACATGACGCTCATCTTATGTAGAAACCAGCTTCTGCAAAACTGTGTGTGTGGCTCACAGGTATAAAATAATTCCTATCAGGCCCTTTGCTATTTTAAGCAAATAAGAAAGATGCCACCATTTTCTTGATAACTTGTTCCATAGTGACCTTTTCATGGTAAGTTGGCACAGTAATAGTCTAGTGGCAATAGAAAGGCATCCATTGTCCACTGCTAAGCACCTGCTCCATACAGGTACCTGTTTTCAGTGTAGCACATGATTTTCTTGATATCCTAAGAGAAGCAAGCATTAACAGCTCCATTCTCATTAGGAAGCCATGGAGGGAGCTCAGAAAGTCTTCCTTCCTCTTTCAGCTCCTGAGAAGAATGTTCTGAGGCTTGAAGTACAGCTCATTGGTAGACCATGAGCTTGATGTTTTAATACTTGGGAGGCCTTAGGTTTGATCCTGAGCACTTAAAAAAATAAATTTTATTTATTTATTTGTTTGTTTGTTTGTTTGTGTGTGCGTGTGCGTGTGTGTGTGTTTATGGATGTATATCTGCCAGCAGAAGACTCTCCCTCCCCTAAGTACACATGTATACATGCACATATGTATAAACATGAACATATATGCGCTTGCTAGCCAGATAGGCAGGCTGGTTCATCTGCCAATGGATCTTCCTTGCCGATTTCCCAGCTGGCAGCAACAGGGACAATGTGTAAATCATTCAGGGTCCCTCTGCCAGGACACGAAGCTCTTTTTAATTAAGAAGAATGGAGGATGCTGCTGGCTCTGGGAATGGCAATATTAACTTCCTAATGGGTCTTTAAAGAGCCATGTCTGAGGAGTAGGCTGCACCACCTGCCCACCCGCAGCTGCTCTGCAGAGCTGTTTGAGCTCCATGAAAGCTGTATGGCCTCTGCTCTGGAAGAGGGAGGAGAGGCCCTTTCTCGGTCCCAGTGCCCAGCCAGCCCAGCCTGGTGAGCAGGATTAAGGAATATGCTTTAAAGAGCCAGATTGCAGCATGAGTAGAGCCCTTGAGTCCTGCCAGACAGCTGAAGCACACAGGAGGCGTCCCAGAAAGGTCAGAATGCAGCAAGAAGCACGATCAGACTTCCAGACAGGTACTCAGACCATGAGCAGAGGCCATTTGCTGGCCAGGTGTAATAATCACAGAACTCCCCTACCCCCTTTATCCTGGTCTGGTTGCAGGGAACTAAGGACGGCAGCAGTGTCTGTGAGAACCACAGACCTTTGTGCACATGAAAATCCTGGAAAAATGTGAGGCTCCTGCTCCAGGATCTGGGAGCAAAGCATATTCATGCTTGGAGATTCCTCCCGACTGCTCCCAGCCCTACCTTCCTTCCAGTGGAACAGACACCACAGACGTCCCATCCAGGGCTGCAAGTATGACTGCCGCGGACTCAAGCAAGGTCTCCTCGGTTCTCAGTTCCATGTCCTTCCTAAGCCTGGTGTCTTATAGACATAGCAGTGGAGGAGGTGACATCATGGCCTCTTGCCTCACCTCATGCTGCCACTGACGTCCAGTCCTCTAGCTTTATTAAAGCTCCCATTTCCTGTGCAGTTTCCTCACTTGAGGTCTTTCAGAGCCCTCTTCCTTCCCACTGTCATGTGGTCCTGTGCACTGCCCAAGGAAGGGATGATCTTTTATAAAGTCCCTCTAGCTTCCCGCGCCATTCTGGATATGGGGTGGGCATGTGCTCATGAATGAATGAACTTGCTTCTTTCTAACAAGACTATGCCCTAGAGAGACCACGAAGTCTGATGTCCGCCCATGTGCACAGAATACACAGATGCAGGTCATAACTCTGATTGGTCACTGTGCCCTGCTGTCATGTGAGCCTGAGCCCTGATCTTTCTTCAGGCTGACATTGGGGGGACAGTGGGCATGCCATACTGTTGACCAGTGACTCCTTCTCACTCCTATCTCTACAGACCAGGCTTTTGGTGGTCAGCCAGTGAAGTCCACCAGCCATCTGGTGGATTGGCCTGCAGCTTCAGTAGCAATGAAGCAGCCTCAGTTAGCTGATAGGAAATAGGTCCTATGTATGACAGCCCCTGTCATAGTTAAGCAAAGGTGTCAACTTGACTGTTGAGGGTTTGAGCTCTGGGCACAGTTGTAGAGAGTTGATGGTTAAGCCCAGAGCAAACCTGAGGGAGATTGTCCAACTGGTGGGGAAGACCCAGCCCATGGGTGGGATTAAGCCCTGGATAAATCACAGAGAGCTGGTTGAGAGAGTTGGCATCCTTCTGTATACTTGGCCAGACATGCTGGTCTAGCAAGTAAGGATTGTCCATCTCTCAGCCATTATGCAGTGATGGCGTGGCCAGTTCCCTCAGCCCTAGTGTTGGTGCATGCTCTCCCGCCAAGCTGGACTAAGAACTGTAACCGGACTGTCGTAAGAAAGTAAACTCCTTGTTCCCTTAAGCTGTGTGATGGTCATTTATCAGCAACTATGCAGATGAACTGCAACAGAATTTGGTACCGGGAGTGGGGTGTTGCTGATAAATGTTGTGGATTTTGTGGCTTTTGAACGGTTCTGCTGGACAAAGTTGGAAATGCTTGAGAATTTTCACTTTGTGGATTTACAAATACCATTCTTCAGAGTTTAGTGGGCCAATTGCTGAGAGAGATTGTTCGGGCCCAATTTGTGATGAGAGGAACAAGGACTTTGGTGAGGTTGAATTTAGAGATGATGGACTGGTTTGCTTGATTGAGGAGAGCTGTGTTGGTGGATGTGAAGTTCTGGATGAGGAAAGGGCAGGCAGAAGAACAGCTGCCATTGTTGGAGAAATGAACATCAGTGAAGGAAAACCTAGTGACTTGCACTGTGACGGTGGAGGAGGTGAATACCACCGTATGGCAAGTTTGTGGTTTGAAAATCCAGATTCCTTCAGGGGCCAAAAGCCCAAATTAAAGCCATTTCTTGCCCTTTGGAAGTTTAGCTGCCTGGAATAGGCTTTTCCAGCATCAGAGCACAAGATTTGGTGCAGTATAGCTCCAATGGACCAAGCTACATTTCAAACTTGCTTCGGAATCTGGCAGCGTCCCTCAGGTGATACTGGTTTGGGTGAACTACTGAGGGGTTCGTGGAGAGCAGCAAAAGCTTGGCACCAAGTGGCAGGCATACAGTTCCTGCAAGAGATGGTGAAGCTTAAAGCTGCAGAGGAGAACCCAGAATGTTGTTTGAGATGCCAGAACTGTGGGACTGCTGCTGAGGACAACTGCGAGTGGAGAGTCAGCCTGATTCAAAGAACTCTGCTTTTATAACTTCAAGTTGCAAACAGGAACTGGGAATTCCTGAAATCTTTGAGCCATCGTGATTACGTGATGAGCAACAGAAGATGGACATTGAAGTACAGGATGGTGGTTCCCGAATTTGTCCGTAGTTCTACACACACACACATACATACACACATATACAGGCATGC